>CP136055.1:475697294-476337088 GCA_032464435.1 Aegilops umbellulata | reverse complement strand
GATAATTGTTATGTACTCATCTATCTGTTAATGAGTTGAGATAAATATTTTTTAGGTCAAATGTGACGTCGATGAATGTGAAATTGTGAATAACTTATGCACTATTTGATCTATCCGTTGGGTACCCAATGGGTATGGTTACCCGCCGAGTATGGGTACAGGTAAAGTTTCATACCTGTAAGTACGGATATGGGTAGAATTTTATATCCATTGACTACACGGGTATAGATATGGTATTGCTCTACCCGCCAGGTACCATACCCGTTGCCATCCTTAACCTAGAACATCAATTGTGCGGTCATTGGTGTCTACAATGCTAGTTGTATCGTCCATTCAGAAGAAGAAAAACTCATGCGTGATGCAAGCGCATGTTCTTTCATGTACCAAGCGGATGAGCACAGAGCGTTGAAATGTTTTTCTTATGGAGCAAGTGCAACATCTTTTGATCCGCAAAAAAAGAGTCCAAAAAGCATTATTATTCACGCCACCTGTCCCACCATTTCCAAAAGATCAGCACAATAGCAGCAGCGCATATAAATCAATAAATTGTTTTCCCGTGGAAGATATGGAAAATAATTCGACCCCCTGATCACGCCGGAGATATGCCAGCTCTCGCAGCACAGACAGTCCGTCAACGGGCTAAACAAAGAGAAAGCGGAGGTGGTGGGAAAGTTCCCAACGCCGGCGTCGACATGGCTCAACCAAATACTCTTAATATAATCAACAAAAGAAAGAAATATTAAATACAGACAATATCATATCCCCAACGCGATAGTGCTGCTGGAGGAAAGAAATAATGGTGCTTTTTATCATGGCCAACTTTGTTTTGGTGTAGAATAGAAACGCACGCATCGTTATAGCCAGGACGTCCATCGCCATAGTTGACTTTGAAGCCAAGACAGGACACATACGCATATGATATTTTTTTTCTCTCTCTCTGCCTGCCTGCTTGTGATGCGAGCACTAACGGCTTAAAGAAAACCCATTTATTCTTATCCCCAAAGTCCACTATCTCGTGGGTCATGGCCAAGAAGATGTCATTGTCACACCGCATTGGGTCTTTTTCCAAAGAAGCCCCCACATCTACTATGCTCACACCCACAGGTCCCCGGTAACAGTAAACAACTAATCACTGTACATTGCCATAAATATTGAAGATAAAATCTATAATCAAATCAATCATAAGGAGCAGTTATATTTTGCACGACCTACAATTCGTTAGCTGCAATTTTTGACAACAGTGTCAAACTACACTGGTGTTCAGATCCAACAGTGGGATTAGACCGTTCATTCATGTAAAAACTGTGAAGCCGACACTTTCTGAGAAGGACCAGTGGGGCCATATCTACAATTCTGGGGGAATCCAGGGGGCTATGCCGAAAAGCAACCACCATCATTGACTCGCATCTTCTCCCCTCACCCCGTTTCCACCTATAAAGGCAGCCATGGCCTCCGTCCAGACCTCCAACTCCCAACCAAACCGAGACCGCAACCGAGACAGCGAGCCAAGATCTGCAGAGCCACAGGCGACCTCATACCGGCGACCATGGCCGTGGACCTCATGGGCTGCTACACCCCTCGCCGCGCCGACGACCAGCTCGCCATCCAGGAGGCCGCCACCGCCGGCCTCCGCAGCCTGGAGCTCCTGGTCTCCTCCCTCTCCGGCGCGGCGCCGTCCAAGGCGCCGCAGCAGCACCAGCAGCAGCCGTTCGGCGAGATCGCCGACCAGGCCGTCTCCAAGTTCCGCAAGGTGATCTCCATCCTCGACCGCACCGGCCACGCCCGCTTCCGCCGCGGCCCCGTCCAGTCGCCGCCCCCGCCTCCTCCTTCAGCACCGGTCGCTCCTCCGCCGCCCCCACCGCGCCCTCTGGCCATCGAGCCGGCCAGGCCCGCTCCCCTGACCGTCGTGGCGCCGGTGTCGGTGGCCGCCCCTGTCCCGCTCCCGCAGCCGCAGAGCCTGACGCTGGACTTCACCAAGCCGAACCTGACTATGTCGGGCGCGACGTCCGTCACGTCCACGTCCTTCTTCTCGTCGGTGACCGCCGGCGAGGGCAGCGTGTCCAAGGGCCGCAGCCTGGTCTCCGCCGGCAAGCCGCCGCTGTCCGGGCACAAGAGAAAGCCGTGCGCCGGCGCGCACTCCGAGGCCAACACCACCGGCAGCCGATGCCACTGCTCCAAGAGAAGGAAGAACCGCGTGAAGACGACGGTGAGGGTGCCGGCGGTGAGCGCCAAGATCGCCGACATCCCGCCGGACGAGTACTCGTGGAGGAAGTACGGCCAGAAGCCCATCAAGGGATCCCCTTACCCACGGTAAATTTCTTTCCTCACCGATTGATCTAACATCAACAGCATGAACAAGATTTCGACGAACTGTCATCATGATGAGTGCAAGGATCTGAATTTGTTTGATGTCTGGGTTTCAGGGGCTACTACAAGTGCAGCACAGTGCGAGGGTGCCCGGCTCGGAAGCACGTGGAGCGCGCCCTGGACGACCCGGCGATGCTGGTGGTGACGTACGAGGGCGAGCACCGCCACTCGCCGGGGCCGATGCCGATGCCGATGGCACCGTCGCCGATGCCGATGCCGATGGGCGCTCCCGTAGCCGTAGCTAGTGTGTCCGCCGGCAACGGGCATGTCTGACTTAGCTAAATTTTTTCTTTCTTTCCCCATTTGGTGGGGGGCTTCGTTCGTTCGCAATCTGTCTGATGTCCGTGTAAAGAAGAAGGAAGATTGTAGAGAGACGGAGAGGGAAACTTAATGCCAGAGATTTTTACTATCTCCAGTTCGTCCATACCATTTTTATTTGTTCGTCATGCCTAACAAGAACTTGTGCCATTCCATGACTTTGAGTTGAGCGGCGTTTCGATGTGATAAGATAAGATTCACCGCAAAAAAAAAAAAAAATTCAACGCCGCGGATCTGGGTGGGCGTGATGAAACTGCCATGTACGCGCGGTAACAGTTAATAAGGACGGACCGACGGGAAATGCTCCGACTTTGACCTAATAATCTCCATTGATTGCTACCGGTACTGGTACAATACAGTGCGCCAACTACTAGTAGTTTTTGAGCACTGCTACATGCACGACATGTACCAGACGAAATACAGACGACACATCATATCCACCGTTCAAAGCACAAGGCTAAACATCACCAGCCTGTTAGATTAGCCATCGTCTAAGTGTCGTCCAGCAAAGTGTCGTGTGTGAAGTGTTTTCGGTAGTTTTTTGAGGCACAAAATAGAAAAGTCGGGAGGGAGCGGAGAAAAGAACAAGAAGTCATACGCGGCCCCGCTTAAACAAGCGCAATAATTGAATTGAATACTTTGTCGTGGGGCTCCCTCCCTCCCTCTGCGCAGAGGTCAAGGGTGGGCATCCGCACCGATTGATTTGTTTGTGCCATTATTATTGTTGTTTACTCTCTCCCTCTCCCCTCCGTCCTCTGTGGGCCCCACCGTCTGGATGAGGGGAGTGGTGGGCCCCACGCGATAGGCTCCCGGTCAAAGGAGGCGGGTGAGGGGTCCCTTTCCGGCCTGCACCCCGCAGTTGACCGCACCCTCCGGCCCATGCCCCGCGCCCAATCTCATCTCGTCGCGCACGCAGCCCGCCCAGCAGTGCAGAGTGAGACAACACGGAGAGCGCGCAGGAAGCGTTTCTCCTCCTCCTCCCACCTCTTTTACTTTAGGCTCTGTCTAGGCTAGATGTGATATAATTATGTCACATCTAAGATGATGTCTATTCTGTTTGTGGTCTATTTTTTTGTCCTAATTTCTTTTTGCTGCATTATATATTCGTGCGAGCTTAGATGTGACATCCTTAAAAAAACATCTAGATGTGAATTAGACAAACTTTTTACTTTATTTATATTTAATTAAATTATCAGATGAAAGTAAGGGCTGCGGGTGGGCCCCGCGCCAGCACTAGGGCCAAAGGAGGGGTCGCTCCCGGCCATGGATGATGGATGGGGGCTACTCGTAGCTCAGCTCGCCGTTAGCATTTCGATTTCAACTCCTCGGTTTGCTCGCCCGTCGTCCCTCCTTGCTGTTTTGTGCCACCGAGCTACTAGTAGTACGATCCGTTGACCCGCCCTGCCTTCGGTGCGGTGCGGTGCGGCGGAGTCTTTGCTTACGCGCTACGGCTGTCGACCCTCGCCCGACACGTCGCTTCAACACAGGCGCAGCTCCTACTCGATCAACGTATCCAGCACGACTGCTAAACCAACTGCGACAGTGTGAATCAAGCGACGGTTCAGCGGGTCAGTCAATCTGTGAAATTCTGTATCCTAGCACCTAATTGCAGCTGGATTTGTGATGCTTAGTAGTTTACTTTACCCTACCCACTAGCTTAAGAAAAAGCTTGCAAGTTGTGTGCTTGTTTATAGCAGCCTCCTGTCTGTCCCCGTGGGCGCGAGTATACTAATGATGATGACTCCATCCATGGTTAACTGATGCCCACCACCAGTATTTATTTACCCGGGGTACCACAGTGTCGCATAGACATGTGTACGCATCGCTACTGTTACAAGTACTCTAGCTATAGCTTGAGTCGTACTACTATTCCTGCTTCTCATACTAGTACTAGTACTTGCTGTGAGAGCGCAGAGCCTCAGAGCTAGCTTTGTCAATCTCCGCCGGTCGTAAAAGTAAAACCATTGCTGTTACTTTTATTATAAGCGAGCGAGGGAGCCATGCTTGGTGGCCGGTGGAAGGGAAGAAAGGAGAGACAACTGGGACATTCTTTGCATCTTCCCTGCTTTTGGCCTAACCCACTGTCAAACCCGCTTTGTTTAATCACACTCCTCCTCCATTAAACAATGCGTTAATCCCTGGCTGAGTTAGTCCCCTTCCCAGATCGGATCAACCAATGCGATTTTATATACGCAATTAAACAAACGCAATGCAGGGGTTCCCATCTATGCTAAGCTAATCCCGCCGGGTGAGCTGTCCAAGTGGACTTTTGTTTCATCATCGTCGTGGGCTTGGTGCGACCTAAAGATACACTGGAGTGTGTGTGATCATCTCATCTCTCTCTTTTTTAAGTACAGTATTGTGAAAGCTTAATAGGATGGCATGTAGCGGTAGCGGTTTGGTCTGATGCCACATCTGGGATCTACCCCCGGAACATCAGTACTGCTGCATGCTCAACTTTTTCCTTCTTGTTTTGGTAGTGATGCTCCTCTCTGGGTTGTCTGATCACTGATCACGGCCCTTATCTCTGGTCCAGAGCAGTCAGCGTGAGTCATCGCCATGTAGTACTAACAAACATGTGAGTAGCCATGGTGGTATCTAATCTCCTCTGGTCCTTGCTTTTGTCAGCGCGTGTCAAACAAACGTCCGTTTTATCTGATTTTTATTCGTTTGAGTAGGGCAATCGGGCGGCGTCGGCCGTTTTTCTGCAAGGGATGGTTGTGCGCGCAACATGCGGACGCATCTGGTTTGGCCGCCTGAAATTGTTTGCAAATGATTTTTTTGTCCACCACGACCATAGTTCATGCCGACGACAAATCCAGCGACCGGCAAACATATGCAAGCCTACAGAATGGTCAACCCCCTAGTTTTCACGTCGGCAACAAATCCAGCGGCCGACAAATATATGCCAGCCTACAGAATCGTCGACCCCCAAGTTTTCACGCTGACAACAAAAGCAAACGGCCGACAAACATATGTGATTCTACAGAATGGTCAACCCCCAAGTTTTCACGCCGGCAGCAAATCTAGCGGCCGCCAAACATATGCCAGCCTACAGAATCGTCAACCCCCAAGTTTTCATGTTGGCAACAAAAGCCAGCGGCCGACAAACATATGCCAACCTACAAAATGATCAACCTCAAGTTTTCAGGACGACAACAAAGCCAGCGACCGGCAAACATATGACATCCTTCAAAATGAACAAGTTTTCTCGATGGCAACAAAGCCAGCGACCGTCACACTTGCCAGCCTTCAGAAAGAACAACCATAGTCCATGGCCGAGGCCTCCCTAGTTTAGGCCGTCTTGATCGAACATCTCCTTTTGCCGGTTCGCGAACCAATTTCTTCTCCTCAGGTACATGTTGGTCAAGTTCACGCTCATGATTGCTAGCACCACCTCTTTTGCTTTGGTGGCGGCACTAGGGCTCAATCGCGAGCTTCTTTGATTGGGCGGCCTCCATGTCGAGCTTTCTCCTCTTGGCAGCCTCCTTCATGTCAAGCTTTTTTGTTTGGAGCTCCAAGTATATCTTCATTTGCTCCTCCTTTCCTTGGCCTTCCTCTCCCCCCTCACCTCCTTTTAAGTCATCATGTTGTGCAAAGTTTCTTGCAAGGCGATAGATGCCACATCTCTTTTGGAATGAGTTGATGCCATGGTTGCTCGCAAACTTGTAGGGTGCAAACTTCCTCCATCATGAAAGGTTTTACGAACTCTGGTCCAAAAGACATATCCTTGTTGCTCGGCACCGGTCTTAGGATCTTGGCCTGTCTCCATCCAACTCTCGCAAATCAAAGTGTCCTCTTCTTTGTTGTATGATCCATGCGAATGATTTGCTTCCTCCTTTGTGCCTTAGCTCTTTGGATGAGCTCATCGATAAACAATGGCTCCTCCGCAATGTCGACCTCTTTTTCCTCATCTTCGCAATACATGTCCTCATCTTCATGCCATCGCCATGGCCGTCAGCCTATTCTTCTTCATGACATCGTAGTGGTCGGCATCATCTTGGCCGCGACCGTATTGGCTTTAGGTATCCTCGGGATCAAAGCCTTGGCCTTGGTCGTTGGGGTGGAAGGCCTGGCCACGACCCTTGAAGATGAAGTTCTCCATGAACTCGGTGTAGTCAGGTCGTCGTCCGCCGTCATCAGGATTGGCATTTCGTTGAGCAAGTTGTGGGTGCCGGAAAGGTTGGGTGTAGGAGTCGCCCGGGGCTGCTTCCTTTGCATCCCATCGGTCATATGACTAGCGCCACTGTACCCAGGCATGACGCTGAGGTCGATGAAGGCCGGGTTGGCTGGCGCGAACATGCTGCCGTCCGATGACGTGGAAAACCGGGTCTCCGGTGTTATGGAGGAGCTCAGACACCGGTACTACGGAGGGTGAACGACCGACGAGTCTGTGCTCGCTGCGGCCATGGCGGCGGCAGAGAGAATGGTCGACCCGGGTCGACACAACCCTAGCATGATGAGGGCCTGCGTCGTAGCTGCCTGCGTGGCCTCGGGGAAGATGGCCTCATTCTGGTTGACGGTGGCCTTGTGTCGCGCGGCCGCAGCCTTCTTTTCCGCCGCAACGGTCCGTCGGGCCCTCCTCTTGGCTGATTCAATGTCGAGTCGTGCGAGCTCCACCAGCGTGAGCTCTCACCGCTCTTTCTTCCTCTTCTTCGTGGTGGTGGGGGGAGGAGGGGTGGGGCGGTGGCGGCGGCTGTTGGGGAACGTTGCAGAAAACAAAAATTTTCCTACGGTTTCACCAAGATCCATCTATGAGTTCATCTAGCAACGAGTGATCGGATGCATCTACATACCTTTGTAGATCGCGAGTGGAAGCGTTCAAAAGAACGGGGATGAAGTAGTCGTACACGACGTGATCCAAATCACCGGATATCCTAGCACCGAACGGACGGCACCTCCGCGTTCAACACACGTACGGTCAGCGTAACGTCTCCTTCTTCTTGATCCAGCAAGGCAAAGGAGAGGTTGAGGAAGATGGCTCCAGCAGCAGCACGACGGCGTGGTGATGGTGGAGCTGCAGTACTCCGGCAGGGCTTCGCCGAGCTCTACGGAGGAGGAGGAGGTGTTGGAGAGGGAGAGGGAGGCGCCAAGGCAAAGGGTGCGGCTGCCCCCCTCCCCTCCCCCCTTTATATAGGCCTCTTGGGGGGGGCGGCCCTGGGAGATCTGATCTCCCAAGGGGGCGGCGGCCAGGGAGGATTTCCTCCCCCCAAGGCACCTAGGAGGTGCCTTCCACTTGTGGGACTCTTCCCCTTTGGAACCCTAGGCGCATGGGCCTCTTGGGGCTGGTTCCCCTTGGCCCATGTAGGCCAAGGCGCACCCCCTACAGCCCATGTGGCCCCCCGAGGCAGGTGGCCCCACCCGGTGGACCCCCGGGACCCTTCTGGTGGTCCCGGTACAATACCGGTGACCCCGAAACTTGTCCCGATGGCCAAAACAACACTTCCCATATATAATTCTTTACCTCCGGACCATTCCGAAACTCCTCGTGACGTCCGGGATCTCATCCGGGACTCCAAACAACATTCAGATTACTGCATATACATATCCCTACAACCCTAGCGTCACCGAACCTTAAGTGTGTAGACCCTACGGGTTCGGGAGACATGCAGACATGACCGAGACGGCTCTCGGGCAATAACCAACAGCGGGATCTGGATACCCATGTTGGCTCCCAGATGCTCCACGATGATCTCATCGGATGAACCACGATGTCGAGGATTCAAGCAACCCCGTATGCAATTCCCTTTGTCAATCGATATGTTACTTGCCCGAGATTCGATCGTTGGTATCCCAATACCTCGTTCAATCTCGTTACCGGCAAGTCACTTTACTCGTACCGTAATGCATGATCCAGTGACCAAACACTTGGTCACATTGAGCTCATAATGATGATGCATTACCGAGTGGGCCCAGTGATACCTCTCCGTCAAGCGGAGTGACAAATCCCAGTCTCGATCCGTGTCAACCCAACAGACACTTTCGGAGATACCCGTAGTATACCGTTATAGTCACCCAGTTACATTGTGACGTTTGGCACACCCAAAGCACTCCTACGGTATCTGGGAGTTACACGATCTCATGGTCTAAGGAAAGGATACTTGACATTGGAAAACTCTAGCAAACGAACTATACGATCTTGTGCTATGTTTAGGATTGGGTCTTGTCCATCACATCATTCTCCTAATGATGTGATCTCGTTATCAATGACATCCAATGTCCATAGTCAGGAAACCTTGACTATCTGTTGATCAACGAGCTAGTCAACTAGAGGCTTACTAGGGACATGTTGGTGTCTGTTATTCACACATGTATTACGATTTCCGGATAACACAATTATAGCACGAATAAAGACAATTATCATGAACAAGGAAATATAATAATAATGCTTTTATTATTGCCTCTAGGGCATATTTCCAACAGTCTCCCACTTGCACTAGAGTCAATAATCTAGTTACATTGTGATGAATCGAACACCCATAGAGTTCTGGTGCTGATCATGTTTTGCCTTAGGGAGAGGTTTAGTCAACGGATCTGCGACATTCAGATCCGTGTGCACTTTACAAATTTCTATGTCTCCATCTTGAACATTTTCACGAATTGAGTTGAAGCGACGCTTGATGTGCCTGGTCTTCTTGTGAAACCTGGGCTCCTTGGCAAGTGCAATAGCTCCAGTGTTGTCACAGAAGAGTTTGATTGGCCCCGACGCATTGGGTATGACTCCGAGGTCGGTGATGAGCTCCTTCACCCAAATTGCTTCATGTGCTGCCTCCGAGGCTGCCATGTACTCCGCTTCACATGTAGATCCTGCCACGACGCTCTGCTTGCAACTGCACCAGCTTACTGCCCCACCATTCAAAATATACACGTATCCGGTTTGCGACTTAGAGTCATCCAGATCTGTGTCGAAGCTAGCGTCGACGTAACCCTTTACGACGAGCTCTTCGTCACCTCCATAAACGAGAAACATTTCCTTAGTCCTTTTCAGGTACTTCAGGATATTCTTGACCGCTGTCGAGTGTTCCTTGCCGGGATTACTTTGGTACCTTCCTACCAAACTTACGGCAAGGTTTACATCAGGTCTGGTACACAGCATGGCATACATAATAGAACCTATGGGCGAGGCATAGGGGATGACACTCATCTCTTCTATATCTTCTGCCGTGGTCGGACATTGAGCTGAGCTCAATTTCACACCTTGTAACACAGGTAAGAACCCCTTCTTAGATTGATCCATATTGAACTTCTTCAATATCTTATCAAGGTATGTGCTTTGTGAAATACCTATGAGGCGTCTTGATCTATCTCCATAGATCTTGATGCCTAATATATAAGCAGCTTCTCCAAGGTCCTTCATTGAAAAACTTTTATTCAAGTAGGCCTTAATGCTGTCCAAGAGTTCTATATCATTTCCCATCAAAAGTATGTCCTCTACATATAGTATGAGAAATGCTACAGAGCTCCCACTCACTTTCTTGTAAACGCAGGCTTCTCCATAAGTCTGCGTAAATCCAAACGCTTTGATCATCTCATCAAAGCGAATGTTCCAACTCCGAGATGCTTGCACCAGCCCATAAATCGAGCGTTGGAGCTTGCACACCTTGTCAGCATTCTTAGGATCGACAAAACCTTCCGGCTGCATCATATACAATTCTTCCTTAAGGAAACCATTAAGGAATGCCGTTTTGACGTCCATTTGCCATATTTCATAATCGTAGAATGCGGCAATTGCTAACATGATTCGGACAGACTTCAGCTTCGCTACCGGTGAGAAAGTCTCATCGTAGTCAACCCCTTAAACTTGTCGATAACCCTTAGCGACAAGCCGAGCTTTATAGATGGTCACATTACCATCCGCGTCTGTCTTTTTCTTAAAGATCCATTTATTTTCTATGGCTCGCCGTTCAACGGGCAAGTCAGTCAAAGTCCATACTTCGTTTTCATACATGGATCCTATCTCGGATTTCATGGCTTCCAGCCATTTGTCGGAATCCGGGCCCGCCATCGCTTCTTCATAGTTCGAAGGTTCACCATTGTCTAACAACATGATTTCCAAGACAGGGTTGCCGTACCACTCTGGTGCGGAACGTGTTCTTGTGGACCTACGAATTTCAGTAGGAGCTTGATCATAAGCATCTTGATCATCATCATTAATTTCCTCTCTAGCCGGTGTAGGCACCTCAGAAACGTTTTCTTGAGTTGCGCCATTTTCCGGTTCAAGAGGTAACACTTCATCAAGTTCTACTTTCCTCTCACTTACTTCTTTCGTGAGAAACTCCTTCTCTAGAAAGGATCCATTCTTGGCAACAAAGATCTTGCCTTCCGATCTGAGGTAGAAGGTATACCCAATAGTTTCTTTAGGGTATCCTATGAAGACGCATTTTTCCGACTTGGGTTCGAGCTTTTCAGGTTGAAGTTTCTTGACATAAGCATCGCATCCCCAAACTTTTAGAAACGACAGCTTAGGTTTCTTCCCAAACCATAATTCATACGGTGTCGTCTCAACGGATTTCGACGGAGCCCTATTTAAAGTGAATGCGGCAGTCTCTAAAGCATAGCCCCAAAAAGATAGCGGTAAATCGGTAAGAGACATCATAGATCGCATCATATCTAATAGAGTGCGATTACGACGTTCGGACACACCATTACGCTGAGGTGTTCCAGGCGGCGTGAGTTGTGAAACTATTCCACATTTTCTTAAGTGTGTGCCAAATTCGTGACTCAAGTATTCTCCTCCACGATCTGATCGTAGAAACATGATTTTTCTGTCACGTTGATTTTCAACCTCACTCTAAAATTCCTTGAACTTTTCAAAGGTCTCAGACTTGTGTTTCATTAAGTAGATATACCCATATCTACTCAGGTCATCAGTGAGGGTGTGAACATAACGATAGCCACCGCGAGCCTCAACACTCATTGGACCGCACACATCGGTATGTATGATTTCCAATAAGTTGGTTGCTCGCTCCATTGTTCCTGAGAACGGAGTCTTGGTCATTTTACCCATGAGGCATGGTTCGCACGTGTCAAATGATTCATAATCAAGAGACTCTAAAAGTCCATCTGCATGGAGCTTCTTCATGCGTTTGACACCTATGTGACCAAGGCGGCAGTGCCACAAATATGTGGGACTATTGTTATCAACTTTAACTCTTTTGGTATTCATACTATGAATATGTGTATCATCACGTACGAGATGTTGGAAATATGCCCTAGAGGCAATAATAAAAGCATTATTATTATATTTCCTTATTCATGATAATTGTCTTTATTCGTGCTATAATTGTGTTATCCGGAAATCGTAATACATGTGTGAATAACAGACAACAATATGTCCCTAGTGAGCCTCTAGTTGACTAGCTCGTTGATCGACAGATAGTCATGGTTTCCTGACTATGGACATTGGATGTCATCGATAACGGGATCACATCATTAGGAGAATGATGTGATGGACAAGACCCAATCCTAAACATAACATAAGATCGCATAGTTCGTTTGCTAGAGTTTTCCAATGTCAAGTATCCTTTCCTTAGACCATGAGATCGTGTAACTCCCGGATATCGTAGGAGTGCTTTGGGTGTGCCAAACGTCACAACGTAACTGGGTGACTATAAAGGTATACTACGGGTATCTCTGAAAGTGTCTGTTGGGTTACATGGATCGAGACTGGGATTTGTCACTCCGCTTGACGGAGAGGTATCACCGGGCCCTCTCGGTAATGCATCATCATAATGAGCTCAATGTGATCAAAGTGTTTGATCACGGGATCATGCATTACGGTACGAGAAAAGTGACTTGCCGGTAACGAGATTGAACGAGGTATTGGGATACCGACGATCGAATCTCGGGCAAGTAAAATACCGATTGACAAAGGGAATCGTATACGGGATTAATTGAATCCTCGACATCGTGGTTCATCCAATGAGATCATCGTGGAGCATGTGGGAGCCAACATGGATATCCAGATCCCGCTGTTGGTTATTGCCCGAGAGCCGTCTCGGTCATGTCTGCATGTCTCCCGAACCCGTAGGGTCTACACACTTAAGGTTCGGTGACGCTAGGGTTGTGAAGATATGTATATGCAGTAACCCGAATGTTGTTCGGAGTCCCGGATGAGATCCCGGACGTCACGAGGAGTTTCGGAATGGTCCGGAGGTAAAGATTTATATATGGAAAGTCGTCATACGGACATCGGGACAAGTTTCGGGGTTATCAGTATTGTACCGGGACCACCGGAGGGTCCCGGGGGGTCCACCGGGTGGGGCCACCTATCCCGGAAGGCCCCATGGGCTGTATGAGGGAGGGAACCAGCCCAAAGTGGGCTGGTGCGCCCCCCAAGGGCCCATGCGCCTAGGGTTGGGGGGGAACCCTAAAGGGGGCGCCCCCCTTGCTTGGGGGGCAAGTCCCCCTCCCTGGCCGGCGCCCCCCCTAGGAGATTCCATCTCCTAGGGCCGGCGCCCCCCCAAGGGACTATATAAAAAGGGGAGGGGAGGGGGGCTGCGCACCCTTTGCCCTGGCGCCTCCCTCTCCCTCTCCAACACCTCCTCCTCCTCCGTAGAGCTCGGCGAAGCCCTGTCGGAGTACTGCGGCTCCACCATCACCACGCCGTCGTGCTGCTGCTGGAGTCTTCTTCCCCAACCTCTCCTTTGCCTTGCTGGATCAAGAAGAAGGAGACGTTACGCTGACCGTACGTGTGTTGAACGCGGAGGTGCCGTGCTTTCGGTGCTAGGATCTCCGGTGATTTGGATCACGGTGTGTACGACTACTTCATCCCCGTTCGTTGAATGCTTCCGCTCGCGATCAACAAAGTGGTATGTAGATGTAATATCTCTCTCCCCTGACTCGTTGCTAGATGAACTAATAGATGGATCTTGGTGAAACCGTAGGAAAAATTTTAATTTTCTGCAACGTTCCCCAATAGTGGCATCATGAGCTAGGTCTATGCGTAGTTCTCTATTGCACGAGTAGAACACAATTTGTTGTGGGCGTAGATGTTGTCAACTCTTCTTGCCGTTACTAGTCTTATCTTGCTTCAGCGGTATTGTGGGATGAAGCGGCCCGGACCAACCTTACACGTACGCTTACGTGAGACCGGTTCCACCGACTAACATGCACTAGTTGCATAAGGTGGCTGGCGGGTGTCTGTCTCTCCCACTTTAGTTGGAGCGGATTCGATGAAAAGGGTCCTTATGAAGGGTAAATAGAAGTTGACAAATCACGTTGTGGTTTTCACGTAGGTAAGAAAACGTTCTTGCTAGAACCCTAATTCAGCCACGTAAAACTTGCAACAATAATTAGAGGACGTCTAACTTGTTTTTGCAGCAAGTGCTTTGTGATATGATATGGCCAAAGTTGTGATGAATGATGAATGATCTATATGTGATGTATGAGATGTTCATGCTATTGTAATAGGAATCACGACTTGCATGTCGATGAGTATGACAACCGGCAGGAGCCATATGAGTTGTCTTTATTTTTTGTATGACCTGCGTGTCATTGAGAAACGCCATGTAAATTACTTTACTTTATTGCTAAACGCGTTAGCCATAGTAGTAGAAGTAATAGTTGGCGAGCAACTTCATGGAGACACGATGATGGAGATCATGGTGTCAAGCCGGTGACAAGATGATCATGGAGCCCCAAGATGGAGATCAAAGGAGCTATGTGATATTGGCCATATCATGTCACGTTTATTATTTGATTGCATGTGATGTTTATCATGTTTTGCATCTTGTTTACTTAGAACGACGGTAGTAAATAAGATGATCCCTCATAATAACTTCAAGAAGTGTTCCCCCTAACTGTGCACCGTTGCGACAGTTCGTTGTTTCGAAGCACCACGTGATGATCGGGTGTGATAGATTCTAACGTTCACATACAACGGGTGTAAGACAGATTTACACATGCAAACACTTAGGTTGACTTGACGAGCCTAGCATGTACAGACATGGCCTCGGAACACAGAAGACCGAAAGGTCGAGCATGAGTCGTATAGAAGATACGATCAACATGAAGATGTTCACCGATGTTGACTAGTCCGTCTCACGTGATGATCGGACACGGCCTAGTTGACTCGGATCATGTAATACTTAGATGACTAGAAGAGGGATGTCTATCTAAGTGGGAGTTCATTAAATAATTTGATTAAATGAACTTTATTATCATGAACTTAGTCTAAATATTTACAATATGTCTTGTAGATCAAATGGCCAACGTAGTCCTCAACTTCAACGCGTTCCTAGAGAAAACCAAGCTGAAAGACGATGGTAGCAACTATACGGACTGGGTCCGGAATCTGAGGATCATCCTCATAGCTGCCAAGAAAGATTATGTCCTACGAGCACCGCTGGGTGACGCACCTATCCTCCCTGCAGAACAAGACGTTATGAACGCTTGGCAGTCACGCTGCGATGATTACTCCCTCGTTCAGTGCGGCATGCTTTACAGCTTAGAGCCGGGGCTCCAAAAGCGTTTTGAGAGACATGGAGCATATGAGATGTTCGAAGAGTTGAAAATGGTTTTCCAAGCTCATGCCCGGGTCGAGAGATATGAAGTCTCCGACAAATTCTTTAGCTGTAAGATGGAGGAAAATGGCTCTGTCAGTGAACACATACTCAAAATGTCTGGGTTGCACAACCGCTTGACTCAACTGGAAGTTAATCTCCCGGATGAAGCGGTCATTGACAGAATCCTCCAGTCGCTTCCACCTAGCTACAAGAGCTTTGTGATGAACTACAATATGCAGGGGATGGTAAAGACCATTCCTGAGGTATATGCTATGCTGAAATCAGCAGAGGTAGAAATCAAGAAGGAGCATCAAGTATTGATGGTGAATAAAACCACTAAGTTCAAGAAGGGCAAGGGTAAAAAGAACTTCAAGAAGGACGGCAAGGAAGTTGCCGCGCCCGGTAAGCAAGTTGCCGGGAAGAAGCCAAAGAATGGACCCAAGCCCGAGACTGAGTGTTTTTATTGCAAGGGAAGTGGTCACTGGAAGCGGAACTGCCCCAAATACTTAGCGGACAAGAAGGCCGGCAAAACCAAAGGTATATGTGATATACATGTAATTGATGTGTACCTTACCAGTACTCGCAGTAGCTCTTGGGTATTTGATACCGGTGCAGTTGCTCACATTTGTAACTCAAAGCAGGAGCTGCGGAATAAATGGAGACTGGCGAAGGACGAGGTGACGATGCGCGTCGGGAATGGTTCCAAGGTCGATGTGATCGCCGTCGGCATGCTGCCTCTACATTTACCTACGGGATTAGTTTTAAACCTCAATAATTGTTATTTAGTGCCAAGTCTGAGCATGAACATTGTGTCTGGATCTCGTTTAATTCGAGATGGCTACTCATTTAAATCCGAGAATAATGGTTGTTCTATTTATATGAGAGATATGTTTTATGGTCAAGCTCCGATGGTTAATGGTTTATTCTTAATGAATCTCGTACGTGATGATACACATATTCATAGTGTGAATACCAAAAGAGTTAAAGTTGATAACAATAGTCCCACATATTTGTGGCACTGCCGCCTTGGTCACATAGGTGTCAAACGCATGAAGAAGCTCCATGCAGATGGACTTTTAGAGTCTCTTGATTATGAATCATTTGACACGTGCGAACCATGCCTCATGGGTAAAATGACCAAGACTCCGTTCTCAGGAACAATGGAGCGAGCAACCAACTTATTGGAAATCATACATACCGATGTGTGCGGTCCAATGAGTGTTGAGGCTCGCGGTGGCTATCGTTATGTTCTCACCCTCACTGATGACCTGAGTAGATATGGGTATATCTACTTAATGAAACACAAGTCTGAGACCTTTGAAAAGTTCAAGGAATTTCAGAGTGAGGTTGAAAATCAACGTGACAGAAAAATCAAGTTTCTACGATCAGATCGTGGAGGAGAATACTTGAGTCACGAATTTGGCACACACTTAAGAAAATGTGGAATAGTTTCACAACTCACGCCGCCTGGAACACCTCAGCGTAATGGTGTGTCCGAACGTCGTAATCGCACTCTATTAGATATGATGCGATCTATGATGTCTCTTACCGATTTACCGCTATCTTTTTGGGGCTATGCTTTAGAGACTGCCGCATTCACTTTAAATAGGGCTCCGTCGAAATCCGTTGAGACGACACCGTATGAATTATGGTTTGGGAAGAAACCTAAGCTGTCGTTTCTAAAAGTTTGGGGATGCGATGCTTATGTCAAGAAACTTCAACCTGAAAAGCTCGAACCCAAGTCGGAAAAATGCGTCTTCATAGGATACCCGAATGAAACTATTGGGTATACCTTCTACCTTAGATCCGAAGGCAAGATCTTTGTTGCCAAGAATGGATCCTTTCTAGAGAAAGAGTTTCTCTCGAAAGAAGTTAGTGGGAGGAAAGTAGAACTTGATGAAGTGTTACCTCTTGAACCGGAAAATGGCGAAACTCAAGAAAACGTTCCTGAGGTGCCTGCACCGACTAGAGAGGAAATTAATGATGATGATCAAGATACTTCTAATCAAGCTCCTACTGAAATTCGAAGATCCACAAGGACACGTTCCGCACCAGAGTGGTACGGCAACCCTGTCTTGGAAATCATGTTGTTAGACAACGGTGAACCTTCGAACTATGAGGAAGCAATGGCGGGCCCGGATTCCGACAAATGGCTAGAAGCCATGATATCCGAGATAGGATCCATGTATGAAAACGAAGTATGGACTTTGACTGACTTGCCCGTTGAACGGCGAGCGATAGAAAATAAATGGATCTTTAAGAAGAAGACGGACGCGGATGGTAATGTGACCATCTATAAAGCTCGGCTTGTCGCTAAGGGTTATCGACAAGTTCAAGGAATTGACTACGATGAGACTTTCTCACCGGTAGCGAAGCTGAAGTCCGTCCGAATCATGTTAGCAATTGCCGCATTCTATGATTATGAAATATGGTAAATGGACGTCAAAACGGCATTCCTTAATGGTTTCCTTAAGGAAGAATTGTATATGATGCAGCCGGAAGGTTTTGTCGATCCTAAGAACGCAGACAAGGTGTGCAAGCTCCAACGCTCGATTTATGGGCTGGTGCAAGCATCTCGGAGTTGGAACATTCGCTTTGATGAGATGATCAAAGCGTTTGGGTTTACGCAGACTTATGGAGAAGCCTGCGTTTACAAGAAAGTGAGTGGGAGCTCTATAGCATTTCTCATATTATATGTAGACGACATACTTTTGATGGGAAATGATATAGAACTCTTGGACAGCATTAAGGCCTACTTGAATAAAAGTTTTTCAATGAAGGACCTTGGAGAAGCTGCTTATATATTAGGCATCAAGATCTATAGAGATAGATCAAGACGCCTCATAGGTCTTTCACAAAGCACATACCTTGATAAAATATTGAAGAAGTTCAATATGGATCAATCTAAGAAAGGGTTCTTACCTGTGTTACAAGGTGTGAAATTGAGCTCAGCTCAACGTCCGACCACGACAGAAGATATAGAAGAGATGAGCGTCATCCCCTATGCCTCAGCCATAGGTTCTATTATGTATGCCATGCTGTGTACCAGACCTGATGTAAACCTTGCCGTAAGTTTGGTAGGTAGGTACCAAAGTAATCCCGGCAAGGAACACTGGACAGCGGTCAAGAATATCCTGAAGTACCTGAAAAGGACTAAGGAAATGTTTCTCGTTTATGGAGGTGACGAAGAGCTCGTAGTAAAAGGTTACGTCGACGCTAGCTTCGACACAGATCTGGATGACTCTAAGTCACAAACCGGATACGTGTATATTTTGAATGGTGGGGCAGTAAGCTGGTGCAGTTGCAAGCAAAGCGTCGTGGCGGGATCTACATGTGAAGCGGAGTACATGGCAGCCTCGGACGCAGCACATGAAGCAATTTGGGTGAAGGAGTTCATCACCGACCTCGGAGTCATACCCAATGCGTCGGGGCCAATCAAGCTCTTCTGTGACAACACTGGAGCTATTGCACTTGCCAAGGAGCCCAGGTTTCACAAGAAGACCAGGCACATCAAGCGTCGCTTCAACTCCATTCGTGAAAATGTTCAAGATGGAGACATAGAGATTTGTAAAGTGCACACGGATCTGAATGTCGCAGATCCGTTGACTAAACCTCTCCCTAAGGCAAAACATGATCAGCACCAGAACTCTATGGGTGTTCGATTCATCACAATGTAACTAGATTATTGACTCTAGTGCAAGTGGGAGACTGTTGGAAATATGCCCTAGAGGCAATAATAAAAGCATTATTATTATATTTCCTTATTCATGATAATTGTCTTTATTCGTGCTATAATTGTGTTATCCGGAAATCGTAATACATGTGTGAATAAAAGACAACAATATGTCCCTAGTGAGCCTCTAGTTGACTAGCTCGTTGATCGACAGATAGTCATGGTTTCCTGACTATGGACATTGGATGTCATCGATAACGGGATCACATCATTAGGAGAATGATGTGATGGACAAGACCCAATCCTAAACATAGCATAAGATCGCATAGTTCGTTTGCTAGAGTTTTCCAATGTCAAGTATCCTTTCCTTAGACCATGAGATCGTGTAACTCCCGGATACCGTAGGAGTGCTTTGGGTGTGCCAAACGTCACAACGTAACTGGGCGACTATAAAGGTATACTACGCGTATATCTGAAAGTGTCTGTTGGGTTACATGGATCGAGACTGGGATTTGTCACTCCGTTTGACGGAGAGGTATCACCGGGCCCTCTCGGTAATGCATCATCATAATGAGCTCAATGTGATCAAAGTGTTTGATCACGGGATCATGCATTACGGTACGAGAAAAGTGACTTGCCGGTAACGAGATTGAACGAGGTATTGGGATACCGACGATCGAATCTCGGGCAAGTAAAATACCGATTGACAAAGGGAATCGTATACGGGATTAATTGAATCCTCGACATCGTGGTTCATCCGATGAGATCATCGTGGAGCATGTGGGAGCCAACATGGGTATACAGATCCCGCTGTTGGTTATTGCCCGAGAGCCGTATCGGTCATGTCTGCATGTCTCCCGAACCCGTAGGGTCTACACACTTAAGGTTCGGTGACGCTAGGGTTGTGAAGATATGCATATGCCGTAACCCGAATGTTGTTCGGAGTCCCGGATGAGATCCCGGACGTCACGAGGAGTTTCGGAATGGTCCGGAGGTAAAGATTTATATGTGGAAAGTCGTCATACGGACATCGGGACAAGTTTCGGGGTTATCGGTATTGCACTGGGACCACCGGAGGGTCCCGGGGGGTCCACCGGGTGGGGCCACCTATCCCGGAGGGCCCCATGGGCTGTATGAGGGAGGGAACCAGCCCAAAGTGGGCTGGTGCGCCTCCCCCCAAGGGCCCATGCGCCTAGGGTTGGGGGGGAACCCTAAAGGGGGCGCCCCCCTTGCTTGGGGGGCAAGTCCCCCTCCCTAGCCGCCGCCCCCCTAGGAGATTCCATCTCCTAGGGCCGCCGCCCCCCAAGGGACTATATAAAAAGGGGAGGGGAGGGGGGCTGCGCACCCTTTGCCCTGGCGCCTCCCTCTCCCTCTCCAACACCTCCTCCTCCTCCGTAGAGCTCGGCGAAGCCCTGTCGGAGTACTGCGGCTCCACCATCACCACGCCGTCGTGCTGCTGCTGGAGTCTTCTTCCCCAACCTCTCCTTTGCCTTGCTGGATCAAGAAGAAGGAGACGTTACGCTGACCGTACGTGTGTTGAACGCGGAGGTGCCGTGCTTTCGGTGCTAGGATCTCCGGTGATTTGGATCACGGTGTGTACGACTACTTCATCCCCGTTCGTTGAACGCTTACGCTCGCGATCTACAAAATGGTATGTAGCTGCAATCTCTCTCTCCCATGACTCGTTGCTAGATGAACTAATAGATGGATCTTGGTGAAACCGTAGGAAAAATTTTAATTTTATGCAACGTTCCCCAACACGAGATTCATTAAGAATAAAGCATTAACCATCGGAGCATGACCATAAAACATATCTATCATATAAATAGAACAACCATTATTCCCGGATTTAAATGAGTAGCCATCTCAAATTAAACGAGATCCAGACACAATGTTCATGCTCAAACTTGGCACTTAATAACTATTATTGAGGTTTAAAACTAATCCCGTAGGTAAATGTAGAGGTAGCGTGCCAACGGCGATCACATTGACCTTGGAACCATTCCCGACGCGCATCGTCACCTCGTCCTTCGCCAGTCTCCGTTTATTCCGCAGCTCCTGCTTTGAGTTACAAATGTGAGCAACTGCACCGGTATCAAATACCCAAGAGCTACTACGAGTACTGGTAAGGTACACATCAATTACATGTATATCACATATACCTTTTGTTTTGCCGGCCTTCTTGTCCGCTAAGTATTTGGGGCAATTCCGCTTCCAGTGACCACTTCCCTTGCAATAAAAACACTCAGTCTCGGGCTTGGGTCCATTCTTTGGCTTCTTCCCGGCTACTTGCTTACCGGGCGTGGCAACTTCCTTGCCGTCCTTCTTGAAGTTCTTTTTACCCTTGCCCTTCTTGAACTTAGTGGTTTTATTCACCATCAACACTTGATGTTCCTTCTTGATTTCTACCTCTGCTGATTTCAGCATAGCATATACCTCAGGAATGGTCTTTACCATCCCCTGCATGTTGTAGTTCATCACAAAGCTCTTGTAGCTAGGTGGAAGCGACTGGAGGATTCTGTCAATGACCGCTTCATCCGGGAGATTAACTTCCAGTTGAGACAAGCGGTTGTGCAACCCAGACATCTTGAGTATGTGTTCACTGACAGAGCTATTTTCCTCCATCTTACAGCTAACGAATTTGTCGGAGTCTTCATATCTCTCGACCCGGGCATGAGCTTGGAAAACCATTTTCAGCTCTTCGAACATCTCATATGCTCCATGTCTCTCAAAACGCTTTTGGAGCCCCGGCTCTAAGCTGTAAAGCATGCCGCACTGAACGAGGGAGTAATCATCGGAACGTGACTGCCAAGCGTTCATAACGTCTTGTTCTGCAGGGAGAACAGGTGCGTCACCCAGCGGTGCTCGTAGGACATAATCTTTCTTGGCAGCTATGAGGATGATCCTCAGGTTCCGGACCCAGTCTGTATAGTTGTTGCCATCGTCTTTCAGCTTGGTTTTCTCTAGGAACGTGTTGAAGTTGAGGACTACGTTGGCCATTTGATCTACAAGACATATTGTAAATATTTTAGACTAAGTTCATGATAATAAAGTTCATCTAATGAAATTATTTAATGAACTCCCACTTAGATAGACATACCTCTTCTAGTCATCTAAGTATAACATGATCCGAGTCAACTAGGCCGTGTCCGATCATCACGTGAGACGGACTAGTCAACATCGGTGAACATCTTCATGTTGATCGTATCTTCTATACGACTCATGCTCTACCTTTCGGTCTTCTGTGTTCCGAGGCCATGTCTGTACATGCTAGGCTCGTCAAGTCAACCTAAGTGTTTGCATGTGTAAATCTGTCTTACACCTGTTGTATGTGAACGTTAGAATCTATCACACCCGATCATCACGTGGTGCTTCGAAACAACGAACTGTCGCAACGGTGCACAGTTAGGGGGAACACTTCTTGAAGTTATTATGAGGGATCATCTTATTTACTACCGTCGTTCTAAGTAAACAAGATGCAAAACATGATAAACATCACATGCAATCAAATAATAAACGTGACATGATATGGCCAATATCACATAGCTCCTTTGATCTCCATCTTGGGGCTCCATGATCATCTTGTCACCGGCTTGACACCATGATCTCCATCATCGTGTCTCCATGAAGTTGCTCGCCAACTATTACTTCTACTACTATGGCTAACGCGTTTAGCAATAAAGTAAAGTAATTTACATGGCGTTTCTCAATGACACGCAGGTCATACAAAAATAAAGACAACTCCTATGGATCCTGTCGGTTGTCATACTCATCGACATGCAAGTCGTGATTCCTATTACAATAGCATGAATATCTCATACATCACATATAGATCATTCATCATTCATCACAACTTTGGCCATATCATATCACAAAGCACTTGCTGCAAAAATAAGTTAGACGTCCTCTAATTGTTGTTGCAAGTTTTACGTGGCTGAATTAGGGTTCTAGCAAGAACGTTTTCTTACCTACGTGAAAGCCACAACGTGATTTGTCAACTTCTATTTAACCTTCATAAGGGCCCTTTTCATCGAATCCGCTCCAACTAAAGTAGGAGAGATAGACACCCGCCAGCCACCTTATGCAACTAGTGCATGTTAGTCGGTGGAACCGGTCTCACGTAAGTGTATGTGTAAGGTTGGTCCGGGCCGCTTCATCCCACAATACCGCTCATCTATGACAACATCTACGCCCACAACAAATTGTGTTCTACTCGTGCAATAGAGAACTACGCATAGACCTAGCTCATGATGCGACTGTTGGGGAACGTTGCAAAAACAAAAATTTTCCCATGTGGCCCCCCGAGGCAGGTGGCCCCACCCGGTGGACCCCCGGGACCCTTCTGGTGGTCTCGGTACAATACCGGTGACCCCGAAACTTGTCCCGATGGCCAAAACAGCACTTCCCATATATAATTCTTTACCTCCGGACCATTCCGAAACTCCTCGTGACGTCCGGGATCTCATCCGGGACTCCGAACAACATTCGGATTACTACATATACATATCCCTACAACCCTAGCGTCACCGAACCTTAAGTGTGTAGACGCTACGGGTTCGGGAGACATGCAGACATGACCGAGACGGCTCTCGGGCAATAACCAACAGCGGGATCTGGATACCCATGTTGGCTCCCACATGCTCCATGATGATCTCATCAGATGAACCACGATGTCGAGGATTCAAGCAACCCCGTATGCACTTCCCTTTGTCAATCGATATGTTACTTGCCCGAGATTCGGTCGTTGGTATCCCAATACCTCGTTCAATCTCGTTACCGGCAAGTCACTTTACTCGTACCGTAATGCATGATCCAGTGACCAAACACTTGGTCACATTGAGCTCATAATGATGATGCATTACCGAGTGGGCCCAGTGATACCTCTCCGTCAAGCGGAGTGACAAATCCCAGTCTCGATCCGTGTCAACCCAACAGACACTTTTGGAGATACCCGTAGTATACCTTTATAGTCACCCAGTTACGTTGTGACGTTTGGCACACCCAAAGCACTCCTACGGTATCCGGGAGTTACACGATCTCATGGTCTAAGGAAAGGATACTTGACATTGGAAAACTCTAGCAAACAAACTATACGATCTTGTGCTATGTTTAGGATTGGGTCTTGTCCATCACATCATTTTCCTAATGATGTGATCTCGTTATCAATGACATCCAATGTCCATAGTCAGGAAACCTTGACTATCTGTTGATCAACGAGCTAGTCAACTAGAGGCTTACTAGGGACATGTTGGTGTCTGTTATTCACACATGTATTACGATTTCCGGATAACACAATTATAGCACGAATAAAGACAATTATCATGAACAAGGAAATATAATAATAATGCTTTTATTATTGCCTCTAGGGCATATTTCCAACAGCGTCTTGGTCGGCGGGTTTGTTCGAGGCGTTGGCCATGGAGGAGGGAGTGGATGGAGGACGCATGAGGGTTTTTGGGAAAGGAAGGGAAAGTGGGCGCATTGTGTCCCCGACGGGCAGGCCATGAGAGGACAAGGGGCGCATCCCGCCTGTCCGCGCGCTGTCCGTTTTGACGCAAACGCGACCCAAATTTGGGCCGAAAATGGATTGGCGACAGATAAAAAAGGGATATTTGTCTGTTTGCCCCAATGCGTTGGGCCGCAATTTGTGTGCTTTTACCCTTAAACGGACGCAGCCAAACCATTTGTGGTCGCGTGTTGGAGTTATTCTCAGGAAATAAGAGAGACAAAAGCTCAGAGGAACAGATTTTGTGCTGTCAAACTCGACACGATGAAGGCGTACGATCGCGTTGATTGGAACTATTTGGAAGCTATTATGACCAAGCCGGGGTTTGCACCGATGGTTGCTTCGATCATGAGAATGGTAACATCGGTTAAGTTTTCTGTTTTGTTCAATGGTGGTAAACTTCAACAAGTTTCCCCCTCAAGAGGAATCCGTCAAGGAGACCCTATTCTCCATATCCGTTTTTTATTGCAGCGGAGGGCCTTTCGTGCCTTTTCAAAACCCAACCTAAATCATCGCACCTCACTGGCATTCGAGTGGCACCGACGGCACCGTCGTTAAGCCACTTATTATTTGCGGATGATAGCCTGCTGTTTGTCAAAGCCAGCTCTGTTGGAGCAAATGAGTTGTCTGCCTTAATGGAAAGCTATTGCAATGCCTCGGGCCAAAGGATCAACCTTGCAAAATCCTCAGTCTTCTTTAGCCATGGATGTCCTTCCTCTTTAAAAAGAGAGATGAAGAATGCTCTGAATATTCCAAATGAATCGCTCTCTGATAAATATTTGGGAATGCCATCTGATGTGGGAAATTGCAAGAACGGGGCTTTCAAGTTTCTAAAGGACCGCGTATGGAACAAGGTCAAGGGGTGGTTGGAAAAGCTTCTGTCGGCAGGTGGGAAAGAAGTTCTTATAAAATCGGTGGCACAAGCAATCCCAGTCTATTCCATGTCATGTTTCAGACTTCCACGTGGTCTCCGTGAACATATCAATTCTTTGATTAGGAAGTTCTGGTGGCAGCAAAGAGGGAAAACGGAAACCTAGCTGGGTCTCTTGGAGCACAATGACACAACCAAAATATTGTGGAGTCCTCGGTTTCCATGACATAGAACTTTTCAATCTCGCTCTCCTCGCTAGACAGGCATGGCGAATTGTGATGGACCCGGAATCACTCAGTGCCCGAACTCTAAAGGCCAAGTATTTCCCTACAGGAGAGTTTCTACAGGCCGAACTAGGCTCTGCCCCATCCCTGATATGGCGTGCCATCATCAATGGCCACGAGGTGCTTACGCAAGGGATGATCAGGAGGATAGGAAATGGTCACTCGACGAGCATCTGGCATCACAACTGGTTGCCGAGACCCTCAAATATGAGGCCAATTGTGAGCAGAGTGGCCGACCCTCCTCAGTCGGTGAACGAGCTGATTTTGCCAAGTGCTGAATGGAACCGTACGTTAATTGATGAAGTTTTCCTGCCAACAGATGCTGGAACTATATATTCTATCCCATTATGCACACGGAATACTGATGATTTCTGGTCCTGGGTACATGAAAGAAGCGGGGTGTTTTCAGTTCGTTCCTCTTATCGCATGCTAGTTGAAACTAAGCCGACGAGAGAGGCATGGCTCGAAGGGAGGGCTGTTTCGTCAAATTTGGACAGAGAAAAATAGTCATGGAATGCGCTGTGGAAAGTGAATGTACCTCCAAAACTGAAAATCTTTCTATGGAGGCTAGCTCAGCAATCAATCCCGACCACGGACGTGCTGCATCATCGTAATATGTCCACAACTACGTGTTGTGGCCTCTGTGGAGCCGAGGACTCCTGGCAACACTCGTTGCTACATTGCATGGTCGCAAGGTGCGTTTGGGAGCTGCATGATCAAGATCTCGTGGAAGCCCTGAATACCACCACGAAACCAGACGCAAAACGATGGCTTTTTTCGATCCAGGACATGCTCTCTCCGCAAGAGTTCATCTTGGTAGTCACAACCCTATGGGCACTTTGGTTTGCACGACGACGGGCGCTACATGAAAACATTTTTCAGAGCCCTCTATCGACACACAACTTCATCTTGAAGTTCGTCCGGGAGCTTGATGAATGCAAACCGAAGAAAGCAACTACTGGAGCACCCATGGTCGTTCCTGCACAACCAAGATGGATCCATCCTCCAGAAGGAGTTGCTAAAATCCGAGTTGATGGAGCTGTATCCAGAGACGGTAACTTTGGTTCGTTTAGTGCACTGTGCAGAAACTCATTGGGCAGCTTTTTGGGTGCTTCGGTTATCAAGATACTGTTGGGGAACGTTGCAGAAAACAAAAAATTTTCCTACGGTTTCACCAAGATCCATCTATGAGTTCATCTAGCAACGAGTATTCAGATTGCATCTACATACCTTTGTAGATCGCGAGCGGAAGCGTTCACTAGAACGTGGATGATGGAGTCGTACTCGCCGTGATCCAAATCACCGATGACCAAGTGCCGAACGGACGGCACCTCCGCGTTCAACACACGTACGGAACGGATGACGTCTCCTCCTTCTTGATCCAGCAAGGGGGAAGGAGAGGTTGATGAAGATCCAGTAGCACGACGGCGTGGTGGTGGATGCAACAGGGATCCGGCAGGGCTTCGCCAAGCGTCTGCGGGAGGAGGAGGTGTAGCAAGGGGAAAGGGAGGCGCCAAGATGCAAGGGTGGGGCTGCCCCCTCCCTTCCCCCTCTATATAGGCCCCTGGGGGGGCGCCGACCCCTTGGAGATTGGATGTCCCAAGGGGGGGCGGCGGCCAAGGGGGGTGGAGTACCCCCCAAGGCAAGTGGGGCGCCCCCACCCTAGGGTTTCAACCCTAGGCGCAGGGGGTGGGCCTAGGGAGGCGCACCAGCCCACTATGGGCTGGTTCCCCCTCCCACTTAAGCCCATGGGGCCCTCCAGGATGGGTGGCCCCACCCGGTGGACCCCCGGGACCCATCCGGTGGTCCCGGTACAATACCAGTGACCCCCGAATCTTCCCGATGGCCGAAACTGCACTTCCTATATATAATTCTTTACCTCCAGACCATTCCGGAACTCCTCGTGACGTCCGAGATCTCATCCGGGACTCCGAACAACTTTCGTATTACCGCATATTCATATCTTTACAACCCTAGCGTCACCGAACCTTAAGTGTGTAGACCCTACGGGTTCGGGAGACATACAGACATGACCGAGACACCTCTCTGGCCAATAACCAACAGCAGGATTTGGATACCCATGTTGGCTCCCACACACTCCTCGATGATCTCATCGGATGAACCACGATGTCGAGGATTCAATCAATCCCGTATTCAATTCCCTTTGTCAATCGGTATTTTACTTGCCCGAGATTCGATCGTCGGTATCCCAATACCTCGTTCAATCTCGTTACCGGCAAGTCACTTTACTCGTACCGTAATGCATGATCCCGTGATCAAACGCTTTGATCACACTGAGCTCATTATGATGATGCATTACCGAGTGGGCCCGGTGATACCTCTCCGTCATACGGAGTGACAAATCCCAGTCTCGATCCATGTCAACCCAACAGACACTTTCGGAGATACCCGTAGTATACTTTTATAGTCACCCAGTTACGTTGTGACGTTTGGCACACCCAAAGCACTCCTACGGTATGCGGGAGTTACACGATCTCATGGTCTAAGGAAAAGATACTTGACATTGGAAAAGCTCTAGCAAACGAATTATACGATCTTGTGCTTATGCTTAGGATTGGGTCTTGTCCATCACATCATTCTCCTAATGATGTGATCTCGTTATCAATGACATCCAATGTCCATAGTCAGGAAACCATGACTATCAGTTGATCAACGAGCTAGTCAACTAGAGGCTCACTAGGGACATATTGGTGTCTATGTATTCACACATGTATTACGATTTCCGGATAACACAATTATAGCATGAATAAAAGACAATTATCATGCACATGGAAATATAATAATAATGCTTTTATTATTGCCTCTAGGGCATATTTCCAACAGTCTCCCACTTGCACTAGAGTCAATAATCTAGTTACATTGTGATGAATCGAACACCCATAGAGTTCTGGTGTTGATCATGTTTTGCTCTAGGGAGAGGTTTAGTCAACGGATCTGCGACATTCAGATCCGTATGCACTTTACAAATTTCTATGTCTCCATCTTGAACATTTTCACGAATGGAGTTGAAGCGACGCTTGATGTGCCTGGTCTTCTTGTGAAACCTGGGCTCCTTGGCAAGTGCAATAGCTCCAGTGTTGTCACAGAAGAGTTTGATCGGCCCCGACGCATTGGGTATGACTCCTAGGTCGGTGATGAACTCCTTCATCCAAATTGCTTCATGCGCTGCCTCCGAGGCTGCCATGTACTCCGCTTCACATGTAGATCCCGCCACGACGCTCTACTTGCAGCTGCACCAGCTTACTGCTCCACCATTCAACATATACACGTATCCGGTTTGTGACTTAGAGTCATCCAGATCTGTGTCGAAGCTAGCATCGACGTAACCCATTACAACGAGCTCTTCGTCACCTCCATAAACGAGAAACATGTCCTTAGTCCTTTTCAAGTACTTCAGGATATTCTTGACCGCTGTCTAGTGTTCCTTGTCGTGATTACTTTGGTACCTACCTACCAAACTTACGGCAAGGTTTACATCAGGTCTGGTACACAGCATGGCATACATAATAGACCCTATGGCCGAGGCATAGGGGATGACACTCATCTCTTCTATATCTTCTGCCATGGTCGGGCATTGAGCTGAGTTCAATTTCACACCTTGCAAGACAGGCAAGAACCCCTTCTTGGACTGATCCATATTGAACTTCTTCAATATTTTTTCAAGGTATGTGCTTTGTGAAAGACCTATGAGGCGTCTTGATCTATCTCTATAGATCTTGATGCCTAATATATAAGCAGCTTCTCCAAGGTCCTTCATTGAAAAACTCTCATTCAAGTAGGCCTTAATGTTGTCCAAAAGTTCAATATCATTTCCCATCAAAAGTATGTCATCTACATATAATATGAGAAATGCTACAGAGCTCCCACTCACTTTCTTGTAAACGCAGGCTTCTCCATAAGTCTGCATAAACCCAAACGCCTTGATCATCTCATCAAAGTGAATGTTCCAACTCCGAGGTGCTTGCACCAGCCCATAAATGGATCGCTGGAGCTTGCATACCTTGTTAGCATTCTTAGGGTCGACAAAACCTTCCGGCTGCATCATATACAGTTCTTCCTCAAGATAGCCGTTAAGGAATGCCGTTTTGACGTCCATTTGCCATATCTCATAATCATAGTATGCGGCAATTGCTAACATGATTCGGACGGACTTCAGCTTCGCTGCGGGAGAGAAAGTCTCATCATAGTCAACCCATTGAACTTGCCGATAACCCTTAGCGACAAGTCGAGCTTTATAGATGGTAACATTACCATCCGCGTCCGTCTTCTTCTTAAAGATCCATTTGTTTTCTATCGCTCGCCGATCATCGGGCAAGTCTGTCAAAGTCCATACTTTGTTTTCATACATGATTCCTATCTCGGATTGCATGGCCTCCAGCCATTTGTTGGAATCTGGGCCCGCCATCGCTTCTTCATAGTTCGAAGGTTCACCGTTGTCCAAAAAGAACTACGCATAGACCTAGCTCTGATACTAATGTTGGGGAACGATGCAGAAAACAAAAAAATTTCCTACGGTTTTGACCAAGATCCATCTATGAGTTCATCTAGCAATGAGTATTCAGATTGCATCTACATACCTTTGTAGATCGCGAGCGGAAGCGTTCACTAGAACGTGGATGATGGAGTCGTACTCGCCGTGATCCAAATCACCGATGACCAAGTGCTGAACGGACGGCACCTCCGCGTTCAACACACGTACGGAACGGATGACGTCTCCTCCTTCTTGATCCAGCAAGGGGGAAGGAGAGGTTGATGAAGATCCAGCAGCACGACGGCGTGGTGGTGGATGCAACAGGGATCCGGCAGGGCTTCGCCAAGCGTCTGCGGGAGGAGGAGGTGTAGCAAGGGGAAAGGGAGGCGCCAAGATGCAAGGGTGCGGCTGCCCCCTCCCTCCCCCCTTTATATAGGCCCCTGGGGGGGGGCGCCGGCCCCTTGGAGATTGGATCTCCCAAGGGGGGGCGGCGGCCAAGGGGGGTGGAGTACCCCCCAAGGCAAGTGGGGCGCCCCCCCACCCTAGGGTTTCAACCCTAGGCGCTGGGGGTGGGCCTAGGGGGTGCACCAGCCCACTATGGGCTGGTTCCCCCTCCCACTTCAGCCCATGGGGCCCTCCGGGATGGGTGGCCCCACCCGGTGGACCCCCGAGGACCCATCCGGTGGTCCCGGTACAATACCAGTGACCCCCGAATCTTCCCGATGGCCGAAACTGCACTTCCTATATATAATTCTTTACCTCCGGACCATTCCGGAACTCCTCGTGACATCCTAGATCTCATCCGGGACTCCGAATAACTTTCGGATTACTGCATATTCATATCTTTACAACCCTAGCGTCACCGAACCTTAAGTGTGTAGACCCTACGGGTTCGGGAGACATGCAGACATGACCGAGACACCTCTCCGGCCAATAACCAACAACGGGATCTGGATACCCATGTTGGCTCCCACACACTCCTCGATGATCTCATCGGATGAACCACGATGTCGAGGATTCAATCAATCCCGTATTCAATTCCCTTTGTCAATCAGTATTTTACTTGCCCGAGATTCGATCGTCGGTATCCCAATACCTCGTTCAATCTCGTTACCGGCAAGTCACTTTACTCGTACCGTAATGCATGATCCCGTGATCAAACGCTTTGATCACACTGAGCTCATTATGATGATGCATTACCGAGTGGGCCCGGTGATACCTCTCCGTCATACGGAGTGACAAATCCCATTCTCGATCCGTGTCAACCCAACAGACACTTTCGGAGATACTCGTAGTATACCTTTATAGTCACCCAGTTACGTTGTGACGTTTGGCACACCCAAAGCACTCCTACGGTATGCGGGAGTTACACGATCTCATGGTCTAAAGAAAAGATACTTGACATCGGAAAAGCTCTAGCAAACGAATTATACGATCTTGTGCTTATGCTTAGGATTGGGTCTTGTCCATCACATCATTCTCCTAATGATGTGATCTCGTTATCAATGACATCCAATGTCCATAGTCAGGAAACCATGACTATCAGTTGATCAACGAGCTAGTCAACTAGAGGCTCACTAGGGACATATTGGTGTCTATGTATTCACACATGTATTACGATTTCCGGATAACACAATTATAGCATGAATAAAAGACAATTATTATGAACAGGGAAATATAATAATAATGCTTTTATTATTGCCTCTAGGGCATATTTCCAACAGATACATGGAGTAACGGATCCGGCGATGTTAGAAGCGTTGGCATGCCGCGAGGCGCTTGCGCTGGCGGCGGACGTGGGCCTTGCTCGAATCCTCGTCGCCAGCGACTGTCAAGGGGTAGTGAAAGATATCAAGAATTGCACCGAGGGAGCCTACGCCAGCACCACCAGGAAGATTGTGGAAACTTCAACTAGTTTTGATAGTTGCACCTTCATCTTTGAAGGTAGAGCCACTAATATTGAGGCACATAGCCTCGCTAAGCATGCTTTCGGTTTGGATTATGGGCATCATGTGTAGCTGTTACACCCTCCAAACATCTCTTGTATTCCATGAGCTTGTTTGTGTAATTAATAAAGCGTGTTTAGACTAAAAAAAAGAAGTAAGAGAGACCCCGGGCGGAAGAAAGAGGGGGATAATTCCTGCGAGTGGAGGTGGAATTGTTAAAAGCTGGGGCAGCCAGAATAGTTTGACTTTTGTTGGTCATCTCTCCATTGAGACGCCTTTAATTAGTAGTAGTAGCGCATTTCCGTCGGTCTTCGAAGTTAAGCTCTCCACCCACGGGCCTCTGATTGGCTACCAGTTGCGCTAATTGCCTAGCTAGGGCCACATGATTTGACTAATCGCCATGGTTATCTTATGTGGAAGGAAGACCTATCTATATGGCTGCTCGGCGACTTGTTCCTTCATTTCTAGAATGAAATATAGCGCCTTGATGGTGTGCCAACAATTGGACCGAACGGAGTTGATTTCCGCCCGAATAGAATAGCACTACTAACAGTAGTATAGTACAGGAGTACTTTGGTTGGGATCATCATCATGAGTACGGGACAGATCGCAATGTTTAACGAGTTAATTAGTGGAATTGAAAATGGGCCGCGAGACAAGTTGCGGAGGGTGGCGCCCCCACCCCCCCAGCAAGTTGGGCGTTGTTTAGCGTTTGTTCCCTCGCCATGTTCTCTATTCGGGGATTCGGATCTGTGAGGTCAAACTGCGCACAGACGTAGGTAGGGCCTGTCTTTTTTCTTTCTTTCTTTTCCCTTTTTCAGTGGGTAACTGCTCCATTGACAATCGGACGTTCAGTCAGTGGATGTCAATGACCGGATGGCGCTCCATTCGCAATATTTGTGCGCGTTCGGTTAAATCGGAGGGTCAAAAGCTACGCCTGCCTCGGTGTACTAGCGGATACTTTACGCGTGCTGAGCGCGTTCACTTTTTGTCTGTACTGTCCCTTGACTCGGCGCGGTCCGCCGGCACTGCGTGCTCATCGTCGTGCCAAGCAAATTCTCAGCAACGACCGAGGCAGCATGCATGCACTCGGGACGGCCTGACGTGACGGACATAGGGGCGGAACAAATCCTCGGAACCGCGCGGGCGCGAGACGGCGGACAGAACCGCACGACACATGAGACGCCGCCCGTGGCGCTTGCGGCGACGGTGTCCTTGACTCGAGACGGCAGAACCAACCGCATGATCGACAGGTCACAAGGAAGGAGGGAAGGCTGCATCGGGGGGCATTGTGCGAAGTCCTATGAGAATCATAGGCCGTTCCAACGTCGCCCCGATACGAGATTTCTTCCCCTAGCTCCGAGTTTTCTACTCCGCCTGGCAGCAAGAAGAACGGCAATTCCTAGTATTTGCCGCTCTGTGCTTTTTTTCATTTCAGGATCTCTGTGCGGCAAACTGTAGACCTATCACATGGGTCGCGAACAAAAGGGCTCAACTGGGCCGGCCCAATTAAAGTCCTCCAGATACCTGTTTTGGGAACTTCTAGAAGCGTCCTGATTTTTTTTCCATTTACAAATTTATTCCTTTTCTCTTCACCCTTTCGTTCAAAAAATTTCGGAATGGTTCGATCTTTATTAACAAATGTCTAAAAGTATGAAAAAGAACTCCTATTCAGGATTTTTTTTATAATAATGTTCGGTCTTCAAAAAATATTCCCAAATTTGAGAAAACTGTTCAAATTTTAAAAATCCTTCTGAATTTTCATAAATAATAGAAAAAACTGAACTCATATTTAATCTTTTCCTTCAAATTTTTTACCCATGTTTTAGTTTGAAAAACAAATGAAAAAATATACTAAAAACCAGACTGCTATAATAACCCGAACAACTACTCCCTCCGTCATTAAAAGGGTGTACTTCCAACCTTGTGAGTCAAACTAACTTAAAATTTGACTGAATTTGTGCAAAAATATATCAATATTTGTGAAACCAAATAGGTATATGATGAAAATATATTTTATAATGAATCCAATGCTATTAATTTGATGGCAGAAATGTTGATATATTATTGTATAGTACGGTCAAACATATTTTTTTTACTTTCGAATAAAGTTGAAAGTATACTCTTTCAAGGATAGAGGAAGTACAATAGTTGGCTTGCGGTGCCGCCGGTTCGGCCCATTCGAGGCGCCCCCTGTGCTATCTGAGCCACAGTTTCACACAAACAGCCTCCTATAGGAGCTCCTAGAAGATATTACAATAAGCCCAAGAGATGGCTTTTGCCTTGCACCGTATTGAGTGTTAGCTTGGTTGGGCACATCTATGAAAGGTCATATTACCCGACCTACGCGCCGAATAGCCACGAAATGTGCACCCCCTTCTGCCCTCCCATGCATAATTTGAGCCGGCCCTTTTTCTAATTTTCTTTATGTTTGAGACTTTAAAAAAAGTTCTGAAAAATAGAAAATATGCACGGAATTTCAAAATAAATTCCAAAACATAAAAAATGTTTAGGAGTGTGAAAAATATTCAAAAGTCCAATAGGAGTTCGCAATTGTAAAAAAAGTTCAAGATTTGGAAAACCATTTTTTGGTAAATAAAAAGTACGTGGTTTTGAAAATAATCGTAGTTTTAGTAAATATTCATCTGTTCGATAATATTCATGAATCTGACAAATGCTTGCAAAACTTGAAATGTCATGATTTTCAAAAAATAGTCAGGAAATACAAAAATATTCACGTACTCATGTTTGTGTTTTTAAAAATTATGTGTTGAAATTGTTTGTGAATTTGTATTTGGGAAATCATAAATTGTTCACAGATCCAAATAATGTTTTGATTTTGAAAAAAAAATAAAAAAATAAAAAAATGTTTGTGAATTATGAAACTGCTTGTGATTTTGAAAAAAAATATTTTCATTTTCATAACCTGTTCAAGATTTCATACATGTTCACAATTTCAACTTATTTTTTGGGAATTGAGGAAATTTTCCAAAAGAAGAAAAATAGAAAAATAAATTAAAAATAGAAATAAAAACTAAATAAATATAAAATAGAATACCAGGGAAAATCATAAAACGGGCCGGCCCATACAGCATCGTTAGTGACCTGGTGGTATGCAGGGAATAGGCGCCACGACTATAGTTGCCTTCAGTGATACCGTAGTCGAGCCGGCCCATTTTGCAACTATAGTCGACTTCAGGGAATAGGCGCCGCGACTATGGTGTGCAGGGATGTCTCGCTTAAGGGCTACAGTAGTCGAGCCGGCCCATTTTGCGTACTATTAAGAAAAAGGAAAAAGGGAAGAACAATTGGGAGAATGAGGGATCGAAACTTGGACTTCCGGAAAGCGAGCTTGGCTAGCAATCGCGACCACCAACTCTTTGTGTATAATAACGGGGGTGCGACCTACTTGAAGCCACTCGAGCCGGTTTTGTCCGGATATCTTTTTCTTCTTGTTTTCTTTTGTTTTTCTATTTTTTTGTTCACTGTTTTTTTTCTGCATTTTTTTCTTTTGTTTTCTCTTATGTTTAGTTTTTGTTTTCACCCTAGATTTTCGTGTATGTCAAACACATTGTTTTAATAACTGATCAACGTTTTTTGTATACACAATCAACATTGCCCGAATGTTTGTTCAACATTTTCTTACTTATTCAACATTTTCTAAATACTTATTAAGCATTTACCAAATACTCGTTCAACATTTTTTAATAATTATTCAACATTATTCAAATACTCGTTCAATATTTTTAAATACTTGTTCAACATTTTTTATATAGTCATTAAATATTTTTATTACTTATTCAACATTAAAAAAAACTTGTTTAACATTTTTTAAATAGTGTTTTAACATTTTAAATACTTATTTAACATTTTCAAATACTTGTTCAATATTTTTTAATATTTATTAAACATCTTTCAAATACTTGTTTGATATTTTTCGAATGTGTATTTGAAGAGTATTTTTTGCAATATATATATGTTGAATAAGTACAAAGAAAAGTACAAAATATAGCCAAAAGCGAAAAAGAAAAACATAAAAGAAAAAGAAAATAGGTCGTGGCCTCCCGCGCGGCTTGGCCAGCCCATCTGGGGCTGCCCCTGGCGTGAGAGCTTCCTCCTGTCTCGGTTGAAGCTAGACATGGGGGCACATGAAAATAGGATCCGCGCACATCTATAGCTTTCTACAACAAGCTGCAATGTAGCATCTCAAGGAGAGCGTGTAGTGGCCTTGTCAATAGGGAGTCATTGCTTCGGCTCATCATTAACTTGTTTATAGTTAGTTTGTATCCCAGCCGTCATCTGAGAAATTTAGGTCGCTCACCTTCGGCCGCCATCTCGTCGCTGAGAGGTGGGGGGACCTCGGATCTTCAAGACCTTTATGTTCTTCGTGAACGTTAGTGATTGTCATAGTTTTATGAGAATAATTTTTTTCTCGTTCTTTTGGCGGTGCCATGAGGTTAGAGAGTTTTCTGTCCTCGCAGATTTGAAGAGTTTATGTTGATGTGTCAAGCTTTTTTTGTTGGTTTGATTCTTTATGAAGGTGAAAATTTTCATCGACACCACGGTGAAGATATAGTGATTCGATGGCCTGGGCTTCTAGGGGATCAACCCCTGTCCAAGTACGATCAAGTCTTCTCATCTTTTTGGATGAGCGACTCTAGGCGCTTTCAAAAACTATTATTGATAATGTTCGTGCGGGTGAAAGAGTGACAAATATCGTTCCTCCAGTCCAATTACAACCTCTTACCGAAATCTTTGCAATATTTCTTCAAGCAGAGATTGATACCGCGAAGAAGGTTTTTTCAAGAGATTTCATTGTAATTCTTTTCATAGGAGTTAGTTTGTATTTTCTTGGATCTTAGGTCTAAATCAGTGTATCTGTAATTGTTATGAGTAAGAATAAAGTTACATGTGTTAAAGAAAAGAGTTAGTCTGTATCCCACAACATGTGGATGTTGAGCAACAAAACTTGGTAATACCCATAAAAAAAGTTAGTTTGTTCGCTTCGATTTTTCCTTTTTGTTTTCACACTTATTTTTGTGGTCTTTGTTCAAATTTGAACTAAAACAATGACAAGAATTATGAAATGGAGGAAGTATTTCAGAAACTATGTAAACATATTTTTCTAAGTGTTCACCACAAATTAAAATGTCCATGCAGTTTAACAATTTTTTGGTGCATTCTTTTCAAAAAATTTGTGACATATTCACACGTTTCAAAAATATGATCATGAAAATTGAAATATATATTTATGAAAATGAACAAAAAATTTCACATTGTTTTAAAATATTCTTATGATTCAAAATTTGGTTTAGCACATTTATAAAAATGTTTGCATATTTTAAAATATGTTTCATGACATTTTTTTAAATCATGAATTTTAAAATTTTGTCAACACAGTTTTAGAAAAACTTTCATGACATATAAAAGAATGTTTGCGCTATTTTAAAACATTGTTGCAACGCATAATAAAATGTTTGCACATTTAGAAAAATATTGATGACACTTTTGAAAAATGTTCAAACATGTGTTTGTAATGTTCACCATGTATTAAAGAATTTATTTCTAGTTTTGCAAATGTTTAACATGTACTATGATAAAGGATCTACGTGTATGTGAAAAATGTACAACATATACACATAAATTATTCAACGAGTGCGAACCAACCTATGGTTGGATGGTTAGAGAGACAGTGGTATCCCCAGCCCACCAGGGCTCAAGTCCTGGTGCTCGCATTATTCCTGAATTTATTTCTGTGTTAAAAAAAATATATGTTCAACATGTATTTTTTAAAGTTGGCCCGTATTTGGAAAATAAAAAATGAAATAAAAGAAAACCAACAAAAAAGTTATGAATTAAAAGAATCCCGAAACTAAACCTTAAGAGAAAACCAAAAGAGAACAATTGCACGAAAGGTTCTAAAACCTGCCCAAACTAGCTTTATGGAAGCTTCCCATAAACTGCTTCTTGAGTCGACCCACTTCAATGCTCGTGCAATTGAAATTCCTAGGGAGTTGTAGGTTTGTGTATTGATTAGATTGTTCATAATTTTTTGAAGCTACATATGCATGCCACATTTGCGAAAAGACCCCCGTACACTAAACATCAGGCTAGGGTTGCGAGCGCTTTCCCTAACGTGAAAGAAATCTAAAACTATTACAGCCTTGACTATAGCCTTGCACAACGCAAGAACACTTCCCGAGCAACCCCTTAAAAAGACCAAAGTTTGGACATGCAACACATCCCTGTTCATTGGAAAACATTAAAAAAGTTCCGCAAAGATACAATATGAAATTGAACACAATCAACAAATGAGAATAACACATGCAACAATGAAAATACAGACTCACAAACATTAGTTATTTGAAATACACATCTATAATCATTGCAACATATGCTGAAACCTTTAAAGTGGATAAGGGACACATATTTTTTGTGCACCGGCCTTTGGTGATTCAGGCTCGCTTGATCCCTTCGAAGCTAGACAAGTTGACCCCAAACTCATTGCCTTCAACCCACCATCTTTCATGAGCTCGAGACCTCAGTAAACTTGCGCATCGAGCTCCGGTCTCCACGATGAGGATATGGGAGTGAGATCTGTAAGCTTGATGCAAGGCTACGGGAGGAAGTGCGGGAGAGGATGAGACTCGAGCACCCATGAAAGTGAAGTGGACGGCCAGTCTCCATCATGGGGTCCATGCCGACCTCCTAAATAGAGCAAATAAGATGGACACATGATGAAAAGCATACCAAAGGATTTGAAAAATGAAAGGCTATGTTTAGAGGATCGAGTAGTCTAGGCGCCGGAGTTCTCTTCAAAAACCTTATATGACCGAGTAAGAACGACACAACATGTTGGGATCTAATGAACTGTTCTATTGGGCGAAGGGAATATTTTCTCTATGAAAAATTTGTAGCTGAAGAAAAAGAGAATATGAAAAAGAGGACAAGGAAAATAAAGAAGAAAAAACAAGTGGACTTGTAGCAAAACAAACCACAGGCAGAAAACCGACGAGCATGTTCTCCCTCCTGCCTCTTCGCTTGCCGTCCCCGGTAGCCAGCACGCTCCCAGGCGCCGCCTACCTCCTCCCCGGCCTCACCAGGATTCCCATCCTCCGAACCCCACCGCGAGCCAGCATGAGCGCGGCCGCCTCCACGCCGGACGCAGCTCCGTCTCCCGCCGCCCCCGCCGCCGCCGTAGGCGAGGAACCGAGGAAGGAGGCCGAGGACGTGGTGGTGCAGTACGTGGTGCTGCGGCGCGACCTGGCGGACGCGTGGCCGCTGGGGAGCGTGGTGGCGCAGGGGTGCCACGCCGCCGTGGCCGCCGTCTGGGCGCACCGCGACCACCCGGACACCGCCGCCTACTGCGCGCCCGGCAACCTCGACAGCATGCACAAGGCATGTTCGACCTTTTGCTCCAGTCAAACTCGCGCCCGTTGTTTGTCACTTCTCTTCCCTTATCTTCAGCGTCTGCATTTTGCTATTAAACAAAATGAATCTGCATCGCCCCTCCCTCGAAAAATAATAGGCATTTGCAATTTTTTTCCACATAGGTTTGCTGGCTGATTAGCTCATGAAGCCATTGATTCATCTGTGTTGCGCCGTGATACTGTGATAGGGGCTGTGGAGTGTGGAGGCTTTGACATCATATAATAAATACATTGTGTTCTTGTACCAGTTTGGAGGTGCTTCCTGTAACTTGAACATCGAAACTAGAAAGCCATGAATGTCATAAACAAGGAGATGGTTCTGTGCACTCCTCTGAATTCTGGTACAATTACTGTATGTGAGAAGATGCTTGTGATGACACAAGATGGTCTTAGTATGTCCAGCCCACAAAATAAATTTGGAAAGTGGAATTCTGTGTTATGCTGGTGCTTAATTTTGTTTGGCTTAGATATTCCTGCACAAAGGAATGGAGCACGAAGTTTTTAAATTCAGTACTTATACCCTTCATTCCATTCTTCTTGCTACGGCCTGACTGGGCTATTATATAGTTTCATGTTCATTAATCCTTGTTTTGATATGGGTACTTTTTGCAATCAGGTAACATTGGAGGTGAAAGGGGAGATACAGCTGAAGAACTTGGCTGAGAAACTGGAAGCAGCTGGTGTACGGCACAAGGTGTGGATAGAGCAGCCCGAGAACATCCCGACTTGCATAGCCACAGCACCCTGCCCAAAGTCGCAGGTAGCTTCGTTCTTTAGGAAGCTAAAACTTTGCAAATGACTGAAGAGTAATACCTATCCAGGTTGCTGGTCTTGGTTGTCATGGGATGACATTAGTAGCTTTGATGCATTGAGGTCAGGCATTTTAGTCCCATGTTATTGGTGATACCTGTTTCAGTCTTTTATCAACTGATTGTTCCTGTTTAAGAAATGGATGTACTCGTATTGGTATGACAAATAATAGTGAATCGGTAAGTTTTCTGTTGGATCCACTGCTTGGCACCGTACTGATTGATTCTGTTCCAACAATGAGTATACTGGGTTGGATATAGTGATCAGTCAGAATTTACAACTTCAGCCTTTGATGATCTGGTGACATTTTTAGCCAGCATGGTTTTCTATTTTTATTTTTCTGAGGAGCCAGCATGGAGGTAACCTCCTCTACTGTCTTGAGTGTTGAATGCTCAAAGGTAATACGAAGGGAAGACATCGATGCAGGTATTTTGGTAAGTACTCCCTCCGTTCGGAATTACTTGTCGTAGAAATGAATGTATCTAGACGTATTTTAGTTCTAGATACATCCATTTTCTAGACAAGTAATTCCGAACGGAGGGAGTAGTTCTTATCAAGCTTAAACTGCACTGATCACAATCATTCTAGGATCGTGATTAGAAAATGTCATTTGCTGTTGAGTAAGCGAGCGGTAATACTGGACTGTGTTTTCATTTAAAATACTACTGTATTAAAAATTTAAAACTTGTATTGACCAAAGTGAGCTGGAAATAGTCCAAACCTCAAACTTTATGTTCATTCAACACATAAAGGATTACTTTCCAAACCTCAAACTTCATGTCCATTCAACATATAAAGGATTACAATTTCACTCAAAATCCACTGCACTTACAAAAGCATCTGTAAGACTGTAACGAGTAAACAAAAATACAGAAGGAAAGTAAAAGCGCTCTTTTTAGTTTCTATGTACATCAATGCCCTATTGTACTACTATACACTACTGTATATATATACCTCTTCAGACATATGTACACACCTGCAGAAACAGCAGCACCTAGGAGCATTTCATCTGAATACTTGAAGGATCAAACCACTTACAAAGTGGACCACCCTTAATGATGCTTGGGCGAATCTCTCCGTGGCGAGAATAGCCGTCGTGGCGACAGCATGGAGAGGAACCCCGGAGACGCGGAGCCGTTGAGCGAGTGGTAATCCGACATCGAGAAGCCCTCAGAGTTGTCGTGGGCACTCTTGCGTCCGGGAGTCATCCGCGCGGAGAAGGTGTTGTATTTGACCATCCTGGGCAGCCACCCCTTCTTCTTCTTGGCGTTGACGCCGGTGCCGTTCATCCTGGAGCTGAGGTAGGTACGCATGGCGTCAAGGCTCTGCTCGACGATGTCCATAGGTGGGCAGACGAGCGGGTTCCCGACGGCGCTGAACTTGTTGAGCTTGGCTAGGCAGCCCATGGAGTCTGGGAGCACGGAGATGGAGTTGTAGCTGATGTCAAGCTCCCTGAGCGAGGTGAGGAGTCCCAGGCCGTATGGCAGCTCCCTGAGGAAGTGGAAGTTCTGGCTGACGTTGAGCACCTCGAGGTTGACGAGGTTCTCGAGGCCCTCGGGGAGGGCGCGGATGCAGTTGAGGCGCGCGTCCAGGGCCCGCAGCGCCGTCATGTGCGAGGTGGAGAAGGGCAGGCTGGTGAGCTTGTTGGAGTTGACGGAGAGCCTCCGGAGGCTGTGGAGCTCGAAGCCCAGCGTGTCCGGCAGCCTCGTCAGCTGGTTGAAGTTGGCATTCAGCTCCTCCAGCGCACTGCACCCATGATAACGTCACACAGGTTAGTCAAAGGCATTCCTAGTTTTCCTACCATGGTAGCCTATGGTTGTTGTTGGCGAGTGAGTGATAATCGCGGGTGGCGGCGGGCTTACCGGCACTCCTCGATGGTGGCGGGAAGGGACTGGAGCAGGTTGCCGGAGACGTTGAGGACCCGGAGCTTGGAGAGGCAGCCGATGGAGTTGGGCAGCGACTTGAGCTGGTTGGAGCGCACGTCCAGCACCACCACGTTCAGCAGCCGCGCGATCATTGACTCTGGAATGCTCTGCAGTTTTTAAAACACATCGTGTCAGGACGTGAGCCTGTGACGATCGAAGGGGCATATCCCCATGAAAAATGCTTCATGATGTAGACGCCACGATACTTCTGGCCCTGAATCGACAAGGGCCGTGAGAGGGGACATCGTGGAAGAAGATAGTAAAAGATTGCCATGGGTGATACCATATGGCAGTGCTGGACCATATAGTAGTCGTCCAGTTGAGTACGTGACTGGGCCTCATGTATTAATAATCGGCCATGCTTATCTTGCACTTAACCTATCACCATATATTGTACAAGAAAAATGACACCGCCGTTCCGAGATACGTTCTTGCTAGTTATCCATTGAAAACGGACGGAAGAAGAGACAAAGATGAGCGATCCAGAAGACAAAACGATGGAGGCAAACTGACAAAGAAAAAGTCTATACTAGACGATGGAGGCAAACTGACAAGAAAAGGTCTAATAACCGGTACTCCTTTTCTTCACACCAAGTCTATACTAGACGATTGTTCAAAAACAAGTCTATACTTGATTAGCAGAACTGTCGACGAAGGACGTAAAAGATAGGCGACACAAGAAAAATAACATACCTCGAGATTGTTGTTGGAGAGGTCCAAGGTGGTGATGTGGCCAAGGGACATGGTGAGGTGCGGGATAGTGTCCATGGACAGGCCGCTCATGTCCAGCTTCTTCTCCTTGACCTTCTCCTGGTCATGCTCTCCATGCTGCAACCCTCCTCCTGCTCCTGCCCCGAACGGCACGACGTTGGCATGCCCGTGCCCATGCCTTGATCTCCTCTCTGCCATGTCCCTCATGCTACTGGCTTCTCCCACGTCTGGTGCGTCGATGTATCTATTTAAACTGCAAATAGATTGTGCCGTTGGTAACATATCAGATCAAGGAGACTTCTGACACACCAGCGATTATTTAGTATAATTAAGCCAAAGGTGTACGTTGAACAGTATGCGACTAATTAAAGATTGACACACACATGAGGCATGAGGGGGAGACCTGTACCAACAAGGAAACACCAAGGACGGCCAGCATTAACTGCATGTTGCAATCACAAATGCCGACTAGTGCTGCCGCTAAGTCTAGTCACCGCAAATATAGAGGAAATAATACTTTCTGGTGTGGCTTAAGCTAAGTCTAGAGCTAGTCATCGCAAATATAGAGGAAATAATACTTTCTGGTGTGGCTTAAGAAGAAAGAAAAAAAAGAGTTGGTGGGAGATACGTAGCCCAAGTGGCACAGTGGTGGTGATAGAAAAAGGGGGTTTCTCTAACTGTAGCCAGTGTTTGTTGCTCTAGGGTCTAGGCAACTCAAGCTGCATCTAACGTCGCGAGCACATCGGTCGTGCGCCGTGTTCTCCTGTAGTTTCATGATGAGAGCACACGGTCGGTTTCGCGAAGAAGAAGAAAACGGAATGAACAAATGAGGCTGGGGTGAATCACTCTCATCGCGCCCACATCGATCGCCAAAAGAGAGCGTTGAAACCCAACTAACGGACCAAGCTAGCCAATGAAAAGTTAATAACATGCTCCCTGATTCCTTCTGTATGCTGGTTTTTCTAGCAGATTAAAGTAGTGAAACAGATTAGCCAAGAAAAGCAAGAAAATGCATGGTGATTGTCAACAAACAGATTAACCAAGCAGAAAGCTCAGAAGAAGTTTAATTTCTGAAAGTGCTTGTGGTTTAACGGAAACCGCGGTGAGCGACCGCCTCCCCAAAAGAGGTTGTTGACCACAAGAGTATTCTGGGAAGAAAGCGAGTTAAGGCAGTACGTAACATAGCCTGAGAAGCTTGTGACAATATGCCCTCTTCCTCTCAGAACAACAAATTGAGATCGCAGGTATAAAACAAAAACAAATTCAGATCGGAGGTGCAAGAATAATCAAGCATGCAGAGAGAGAGAGAGAGAGAGAGAGAGAGAGAGAGAGAGAGAGAGAGAGAGAGAGAGAGAGAGAGAGAACTAAGAGCAACTAGCTGGCTAGAGCAGATTAATCGATGCATATGCATGCCAGTAAAACCCCATCAAATCAAACCAAGATGGAAGCATGAATAAAACTTTCACCTCACCTGAAGGCGGTGTTCGTTCCTGCCTAGAAGGAGCCTGCAAGCTGCAACAAGTATGGCAGCAGCAGCAGACGCAGCTGCAGCTGGAGGCCAAGAAGGAGGGAGCTGGAGCTGGAGAGGAGAGAGATAGGCAGGGCGAGGTGCGGTGAGGAAGGAGCTGACCCTTTACAAGCCTAGGCGTTGGTATATAAGTAGCGGGAGGAGGTGGAGAGGGACGGGGAGCGGGGGAGGCAACCGATCTAGCGGAGAGCTGACCCTGCGAGCCCTCTCCACACCGTACGGCGTCCATGCTTGTGTTGTGTGTGCGACTGGCTAGCTTAATTATCTATAGCTAGTACTAGGCTCTGATTTATTATTTTGTAAAGAAAAGATGGCTGAAAGTACTAGTGCGAGTGACTCCGCGTCTCGGCCGACCCGGTACGGCCGCACGTACGTACATACGTACAATATACGTATATACGTACACATCTCCATCTCCCTCTCCCTCTCTCTGCATATTATTTGCCAGTCTGGGCGGCTGGTTAATGTACGAAGGTCAAGCGCATCGGATAACGGAAGGTGTCAAGATGCCATGCCGCAACGCACCAATGGCTCCATCAGAAATCCATCGGGACTGCTAAACGTACAGCTAGCTAGCACGACCACGAGTATGGAACGTGGGTCTTGATATGTGGTAGTAGGTGCAAATGGATAATCCCAGTGGCGGAGCTAGATGCAGATTACGCCTGGGGCTGTACTATGTTGAGTGATAAACTTCTATGATTTTCTATGCTTTGCATGAAAAAATTACAAAGGAAGTTGTTTCTAGGCCTGGGGCTATAGCCCTAGCTGCCTCAGGCCTGTCTCCGTGGCTCAATAATCCCTTGTTTTCAAGTTGCAGGGTCTGCATGCATTTCATAGTCTACCTTGTTAGCAAATTTGGAAAAAGAATCTTGACCAAAATTACAAGTAGGGGCCGGATGGGTGTAAACTTTTGTAAGAAAGAAACTATGATCGTTTATTAGTTGAAAATACAAGTGAAGAGGTGTCTCCAGCAGATCTTGTGGAATTCGTTTGAACAAGGATCCCCTAATATACTGCAGAGTGTCATTGGGCCACTGACACATGGGCCCGCTCAATGGTTCAATGGCACCCTGCAGTATGTTAGGGAGCTGCGTATGAGATCTGTTTGATTTAATCTTTGTTCGTGTGTTTTCACCTTGCTTGGATGCTTCCGATCAATTCTACTCTTCATCGATGATGGTGTTGTCATGGTGTGCTAGTCCTATGAGCTATGAGGCCTTAGCACGACGACTTCCCAAAGGTTTACTACAACAACATTTGCCCGGCTCTGATGAGAGAGGTGTGATGATGGCGATGCACCTTCAGCTTACTTCCATTTTTGTAGTCCACAGATTTGGTTGCAATTTTTGTTACTTCTACTATTCTTTGTACAACCATGATTAATGGTGAATAGGTTAGAAGTTTTTTTTTCCGCAAAAAAAAGTGCATCCAAGCACTGCTAGGGTAAACTCTAGTAGTAGCTCTGGTTTTAGAGCTACTAGTAGCGCTTATAGCAGCGCTACCACTAAGGCGCTACAGCTAACTGGTAGCAGTAGCGCTAGTTTATCAGCGCTACTAATACACCTAGTTAGCAGTATCGCTATTGTTGAAAAAGCGCTGCTGATAGAGGTAAGTACCAGTAGTGTTTCTTCTGAAAAGCGCTACTGCTTAGTTTTTCTGTTTTTTTAATTGCAGCTTATTTTCGCTGTATTTGTATATGTTTTATATATAGTACTTTCATCATATGATTTTATGAGCATGATTAGTTAGTATATACAACAGTGTGTGAAATGAAGGTGGATTAGGTTCAAGTGGAGGCAGCATGTGCACCATATGTTGCCTTCACTTGAATCTAATCCGCCTACACAAGCTATTTAATCATTACCATAGTCATTACGACCAACACTAGCTATTTAATCATCATAGTCATAGTGTAGCATACAACATCATCTTCAAACTCATTCTAGCTAGCTAATCACCACCAACACTAGCTACGGTAGCTATCTAATCACCACCAACACTAGCTAATAATAATCATATAGTCATTACCACCAACATTAGCTATTTAATCATCATAGTCATAGTGTAGCACATCATCATCTTCAAACCCATTCTAGCTAGCTAATCACTCCAGCTGCTCTCTCTCTCAGGTAAAATAGCATAGAACATGTGTAGCACTCCTGATTCATCATATTGGAGCATGCAGATGAACATGTGTCCTAATTATGGGCTGCGCTTCTCATTGCTGCCCCCTAGTACTTCTCTGCGATCCTTCACAATTTTGCTCCAGTCTTTTACTATTAAGACTTGCTCGTTTTGAGAAATCTTAAATGCACTAAAGTGCAATGTAGAATGTCTTGGCCGTAATCTAACCATTGTCATGCGACCTTTATGCTCGATCCATTGAGGCACAACTATCATCGGGAGTCCCTATTGAAGAGCAACGTAGTAACATACTTAGCAATGAAGTTTAGCTTAAAAATAATGTTTGCAAAAGATGCACTGAGGACAAATAATAAAAGGACTGTGATATTTGGCACATGTGTGCCATATAAGCAAAACTGCCACACCTCTACTTTTTTAACTTTAAAGTACCACACGATTTCCTTCCTTTGACCCCGCCTTCTCCCGAGCGACCCCGCAAGCTCGCCCGAGAAACCTGCTTCTCCCGCACATCTCGCGCGCCCACCCCGAGAAAACTGCCACTTCTTCACGTCTACGACATGATAAAAAAATATTGTGCATGTGGGATTCGAACCCACACCTCCTTGGCACCAAAGCGCGCCACCACAACCAACTCACCCTTAGGTAATTGTTGCTCAAACTAAAGAAACTAATCGTTTTGACCCCCTTTTTTTTACAATTTTGTTACTACAAAAAGTACATAAAATTACCACTATTTCCCCTCAGGACAAAGTTACCATGGTATTTGCATGCCAGTTATCAGGCCTGTGATGCGTAAGTTACCGTGCTATTTACATAGAAATTATCAGGTACTATGTTTCAACAACTACACCCCTTTCAAAATTACCATTGTGTTTTGTACACAAGTTATAAGGTCTTCGATGTGTAAAATACCGTGGTACTTATACATAAGTTATCAGGATATGTGTACATCAACCTCGCCCCTGGTCAAAGTTATCATGGGGGATTGTACATGAGTTACCGGGTCTACAATTCGTATATTATCATGATACTTATACCTAAAAACCTGGGTGTGTTTCGGTAACTTTTTCCATAGGTCAAAAATTACCATGATGTTTTTGCGTAACTTATCACGCCTATAGCGGGTCAAAGTGGGCCGTTTTTCGGGCCAACCCACGAGCACGTGTGGCTCTCATGACACTAAACATTATGTGGCTTTTCAGTGGCACACCATGTGTTGTGTTCATCTAAGAGGCCCGGCGAGGCGAGTGTATGTTTTTAACAACTTGTTTTCCTTTGGTAAAAAGTTACCATCATGTTTATATTGTAAGTTATCGGTTACGTGGTACTTATATTATCATGTTATTCACACAAAAATTATCGGGGATGTTTTGAACAACTTTTTCTTGGGATAAAAAGTTATAATGGTGATTCTAGGTAACCTATCAAGCCCGCAGTGCTTAAAATATCATGCTATTTACACAAAATTTATCAGGGGTATGTTTCAACAAACCCCCCCCCCCCCCCCGGGTCAAAAACTTATCATGGTGTTTAGTTATCGCAGTGCATATGTTTTCATGCTATTTACACATAAAAATACCAGGGGAGGGAGGTATGGTACCGTGCTATTTATATAGAAGATACCAGAGTATCTTTTAAAAAATCTTCGCTATGGTCAAAGTTACCATGGTGTTTCTACCTCAGTTATCAGATGTGCGCTGCGTATATTACCATCTATTTACACATAAATTATCGGGTATCTTTTCATATTTTTCTTCCCCAATGGTTAAAGTTACCATGATTTTTGTATCTAAATTCTCAGGTCTATGGTGTGAATATTATCGTGCTATTTACAGAAATTACCGGGGGCCGGGGTTCAACAAATTTCTTCCCAATGATCAAAGTTATCACGATGCTTTCACCAAAGTTATCACGCCTTCAGTGCTTACGACCATGCTACTTACACATAGGGTGTGTTTGGTTTGAAAATGAAGTGGGACGGAATATCATGGTTCCATTCCACTAGAATGGGTCGGTCCCGTTCTTGTGTTTGGTAAGAACATTTTTGAGGAATGGAATGGTTACATTCTGATGTTTAGTTTGAAAGACGGAACATAATGGGATTGTTCATCTCACTGAATTGGACTCTGATAGAAAACTAAATTGAATTTAGACTGAACCCTTGATTGCAGTGATTCAGAGAACAATGGTACATGACGCTGCAGTACAGAGGTATACAGGCTCCATCAAACTGTGTACATCACAACATCAGCTGAATATCCCCGTCAGGCATTTCTTCGAACACCTTGCCTCCGCTTTGCAACCTTGCTCGCTGCATCTTTAGACTGTGAGTCTCCTCAACTGGCTACCACTAGCAGTAGCTAATTGTCAGCAAACAAGGTCCAATTTTATCAACAGTCCGTACTTGGTAGGGAACATTACCGTGTAAATTGTTGATCATTTTGGAGCAGAACGACTCACTAGAGCATGCTTGTGCTGAATGAGACTGGAGGAAGGGAAGGAAGAAACGGGAGGTGCGGTGGCAGTCCGCGTCGGACTAGTAGTGGAGGAGACGCGAACAGGGCGCCATCGCACACAGGCGAGCACCGGCGGAGCTCGCATGGCGCTGTGGTAGGACTATGAGGAGGCGTCCGGGTCGTGCGGCGCGGCACGGAGCCCGACACCTTGCGCAGCAGCAGCGACGCCATGGCTTGCCGTCGGACGGGCGGCGGCGGCGGGGCGGGGACCACTATATGTGAGCCGCAATGCGACATCGCCTGAAGGAGAGGACGAGCGCGGGGAAGGAGTGGAAGAACCGAAAAAAGTGGATCATGCTGCGATCCAATCGAAGGGACACCGAGTGGTGTGGCAGTTTTGTAATCGGGCACAGGTTTGCCAAATACAGATTTCGATAATAAAAATCTTACCATCTTTCCTAAATAGATGTGACTGTAGTTCAATACGCATGCTAGTGGTCGCACGTTTTGAGTACTAATATTTTGAAGTCCAGAAAAATAATTTGTCTTGACAGTATCAAGATCCTCAAGCCACGAAACATAATGACTTATCTCCTCGCAGTTTAGTTCAGCCCCGGGACAGTAGTAGATCATGTCTACCAAGCGCCGGACATGTTTGCTTGAATGGAAATAAGGTGTCAATAAAAATTAGTTGTCAACTATTTTTGAATAAACAATATCCAAGACGTAAATATGGTTGAAAAACTCACATAATGGTAGAACTGGAGGCGTCTACACATCGACCCAGATGTCGATATTATCTTCAATATCATCTTCCGGACGAATATCAAAGGTGATAAGCATATCAGGCTCAAATGCATAAGCCTTACATAGTGCTCTCCAATTTTTGCATTCAAAATAGGTGTAGGTGTCTGCATTGTATAATTTTGCGGCAAAAGTATAATATGCTCGGTCCTCAAGTGAACTCTCTTTACCTCCATAGTTTTCATAGGATTGAAATCAATCTTATCCAAGATAAAAATTCTTGCATGGCAATGGATACACTAGTAGAATAGTAAAAAAAATAAAATTATAAGTTGAAGCAAAAGAAGCGGAAGTCATGCTTAATTACGAAAAAGAGTTGTTGTTGTGACTTACTGTATCCACTTCGAAGGTCTCATCTAGCTTGATGCTGAAACGCCTACCATCAACTAAAAAATTTATGTCGCACAGGCCGCGCTCGTCTTCGCAGTATTCGCACATACAGAAATCCTTTTCGTCGTCAGACATTTCCTATGTTCCTTGTTGAAACATTAATTGATGTCGCACATTTCCTTCGCAGATCACTATTACACAATATGCAACGGGTTGACTTTAGGTCTGTCGAGTGTTCCTTCCTAAACTCTCATCTCACGTATATATATGGTCGCTTCTCTTTCTCTCATATATGGTGGACACTCCCTCACCGATTTTTCGACTGTCGATGATGGTCGCTATTCCTTCTTCCCCTAGTGCATAACAAAGGTCTAGCACAAAGAGAAGAAGGAGAAGCGACCCCCACGACAACAGTTGGCATTCTTCTTCTCTCATATATGGTGGAGACTCTCCCTCACTGATTTTTTGACTGTCATGTATGGAGCCCCGACAGACTTAAAGTGAACTCGAAATGTCGTTTAATTCTCTTTGTAGCAAATCCGGGGCACTTGATATTTTCTACATATTCTAGCACAAGTCATGCTTAAATTCATGAAAAAATCCGGCACGACCTTTGATAAAATGTGACATATCGAGCGTCTGAAATTTGCCGGAACGGAAACGAATTAACACTCCGGCAAAACATAGGCCACTGTGAGGTGTACCCTGCAAACATAGGCCACTTGGGCAAGCACTATTACTACACAGAACACTACATATCACATGTCTAAATCTCCATCATATTCCATGAAAATTATCACAGCTACTCATGTAGCTACTACTCTACTACAACTATCAAAACATCTACATCATCATCGACATGGGGATTTGGCTGGTCTCACCTCGAGGTCGGAGGTGGTCGGTGACGAGGACGACGACGGGGATGATGCAGGGGTTCCTTGATTTCTGCAAAAACAAAATATAAAACATTATTATCCTCATCTTAGGACTTAGTGAAAACCCTAAATCAAAATATAAACAAAAACTGACATTTACTAAAAATTTCCTATTCTATTCAAAAGGCCTACATTTACTTATTCTTTTCAATTTCATATATTTTATTCTATTCAAATTTACTTATTCAAATTTTCTTAATATTTCCTATTCTATTCAAAATACCTACATTTACTTATTCTTTTCAATTTCATATTTTATTCTATTCAAATTACTTATTCAAATTTGAGGGGAGGAGGAGAGAGCATGAGGGGGAGGAGGAGGGAGGAGGAGGAGGGGGGCGCCGACGGAGAGGGAGGAGGAGGGAGGGACCTTGGGGGCAGGAGGATGACGACGACGGAGGAGGAGGGACGGAGGGAGGATGACGGCGGCGACGGCGGCCACGGTGACGGAGGCGATGAGAGAGTGTGAGGAGGAGGAGGGAGGGACCTTGGGGGGAGGAGGATGGCGACGACGGAGGAGGACGGCGACAGAGGCGACATAGGCGATGAGAGAGTGTGAGGGGAGAGTGAGAGTACGCGCGCGGGCCGGTTTGGATAAGGACCCTTAGTGGCAGCGCTTGTCCGTAAAAAGCGCTACTGCTAAAATCTATAGCAGTAGCGCTCTCTCTAAAAACGCGCTACTGATAAGGCAAAGAATGTAAAAAAAATCAAAAATACATTGGTCATCAATGATTTGTTTGTGTAGAATCTAAATTGTCAATAGGAATCTTCTCCGGTTTAAGAACCGGCGAAGATTCCTATTGAGACCACACATCCTACACATGTTGGGGAACGTAGTAATGGAACGTAGTAATTTCAAAAAAATTCCTACACACACGCAAGATCATGGTGATGCATAGCAACGAGAGGGGAGAGTATTGTCTACGTACCCTCATAGACCGTAAGCGGAAGCGTTATCACAACGCGGTTGATGTAGTCGTACGTCTTCACGATCCGACCGATCAATTACCAAACGCACGACACCTCCGAGTTCAGCACACGTTCAGCCCGATGACGTCCCTCGAACTCCGATCCAGCCGAGTGTTGAGGGAGAGTTTCGTCAGCACGACGGCGTGGTGACGATGTTGATGTTCTACCGACGCAGGGCTTTGCCTAAGTACCGCTATAGTATTATCGAGGTGGACTATGGTGGAGGGGGGGCACCGCACACGGCTAAGAGATCAATGATCAATTGTTGTGTCTCTAGGGTGCCCCCTGCCCCCGTATATAAAGGAGCCAGGGCGGAGAGGTGCGTCCAGGCTTGGGGCGCGCCAGGAGGAGTCCTACTCCCACCGGGAGGACTCCCCCCTTTCCTAGTTGGAATAGGACTTGGGAGGTAAGGAGGAGAGAGGGGAAGGAAAAAGGGGGGCGCCCCCCTCCTTGTCCAATTCGGACTTGGGGGGGGGGCACGCGGCTGCCCCTTGGCCCGCCTCTCCTCTTCTCCACTTGGGCCCATAAGGCCCAATAGCCTCCGGGGGGTTCCGGTAACCCCTCCGGTACTTCGATAAAATCACTATTTCACTCGGAACACTTCCGATATCCAAACATAGGCTTCCAATATATCAATCTATATGTCTCGACCATTTCGAGACTCCTCATCATGTCCGTGATCATATCCGAGACTCCGAACAACCTTCGGTACATCAAAACATATAAACTCATAATATAACTGTCATCGTAATGTTAAGCGTGCGGACCCTACGGGTTCGAGAACTATGTAGACATGACCGAGACACGTCTCCGGTCAATAACCAATAGCGGAACCTAGATGCTCATATTGGCTCCTACATATTCTACGAAGATCTTTATCGGTCAGACCGCATAACAACATACGTTGTTCCCTTTGTCATCGGTATGTTACTTGCCCGAGATTCGATCGTCGGTATCTCAATACCTAGTTCAATCTCGTTACCGGCAAGTCTCTTTACTCGTTCTGTAATACATCATCCCGCAACTATCTCATTAGTTGCAATGCTTGCAAGGCTTAAGTGATGTGCATTACCGAGAGGGCCCAGAGATACCTCTCCGACAATCTGAGTGACAAATCCTAATCTCGAAATATGCCAACCCAACAAGTACCTTCGGAGACACCTGTAGAGCACCTTTATAATCACCCAGTTACGTTGTGACATTTGGTAGCACACAAAGTGTTCCTCTGGTAAACGGGAGTTGCATAATCTCATACTCATAGGAACATGTATAAGTCATGAAGAAAGCAATAGCAATACACTAAATGATCGTGTGCTAAGCTAACGGAATGGGTCATGTCAATCACATCATTCTCTTAATGATGTGATCCCGTTAATCAAATAACAACTCTTTGTCCATGGCTAGGAAACATAACCATCTTCGATTAACGAGCTAGTCAAGTAGAGGCATACTAGTGATACTCTGTTTGTCTATGTATTCACACATGTATTATGTTTCCGGTTAATACAATTCTAGCATGAGTAATAAAAATTTATCATGATATAAGGAAATAAGTAATAACTTTATTATTGCCTCTAGGGCATATTTCCTTCAGTCTCCCACTTGCACTAGAGTCAATAATCTAGATTACACAGTAATGATTTTAACACCCATGGAGCCTTGGTGATGATCATGTTTTGCTCGTGGAAGAGGCTTAGTCAACGGGTCTGCAACATTTAGATCTGTATGTATCTTGCAAATTTCTATGTCTCCCACCTGGACTAAATCCCGGATGGAATTGAAGCGTCTCTTGATGTGCTTGGTCCTTTTGTGAAATCTAGATTCCTTCGCCAAGGCAATTGCACCGGTATTGTCACAAAAGATTTTCATTGGACCCGATGCACTAGGTATGAAACCTAGATCGGATATGAACTCCTTCATCCAGACTCCTTCATTTGCTGCTTCTGAAGCAGCTATGTACTCCGCTTCACACGTAGATCCCACCACAACGCTTTGCTTAGAACTGCACCAACTAACAACTCCACCGTTCAATGTAAACACGTATCCGGTTTGCGATTTAGAATCGTCCGGATCAGTGTCAAAGCTTGCATCAACGTAACCATTTACGATGAGCTCTTTGTCACCTCCATAAATGAGAAACATATCTTTAGTCCTTTTCAAGTATTTCAGGATGCTCTTGACCGCTGTCCAATGATCCACTCCTGGATTACTTTGGTACCTCCCTGCTAGACTTATAGCAAGGCACACATTAGGTCTGGTACACAACATTGCATACATGATAGAGCCTATGGCTGAAGCATAGGGAACATTTCATTTTCTCTCTATCTTCTGCAGTGGTCGGGCATTGAGTCTTGCTCAATTTCACACCTTGTAACACAGGCAAGAAACCTTTCTTTGCTTGATCCATTTTGAACTTCTTCAAAACTTTGTCAAGGTATGTGCTTTGTGAAAGTCCAATTAAGCGTCTTGATCTATCTCTATAGATCTTGATGCCCAATATGTAAGCAGCTTCACCGAGGTCTTTCATTGAAAAACTCTTGTTCAAGTATCCCTTTATGCTATCCAGAAATTCTATATCATTTCCAATCAGTAATATGTCATCCACATATAATATCAGAAATGCTACAGAGCTCCCACTCACTTTCTTGTAAATACAGGCTTCTCCAAAAGTTTGTACAAAACCAAATGCTTTGATCACACTATCAAAGTATTTATTCCAACTCCGAGAGGCTTGCACCAGTCCATAAATGGATCGTTGGAGTTTCCACACTTTGTTAGTGTTGGGGAACGTAGCAGAAATTTAAAATTTTCCTACGTGTCACCAAGATCTATCTATGGAGAAACCAGCAACGAGGGGAAAGAGAGTGCATCTACATACCCTTGTAGATCGCTAAGCGGAAGCGTTAAAGTGAACCTAAGTGTTTTCATGTGTTCCGAGGCCATGTCTGTACATGCTAGGCTCGTCAAGTCAACCTAAGTGTTTGCATGTGTTCCGAGGCCATGTCTGTACATGCTAGGCTCGTCAACACCCGTTGTATTCGAACGTAAGAATCTATCACACCCGATCATCACGTGGTGCTTCGAAACGACGAACTTTCGCAACGGTGCACAGTTAGGGGGAACACTTTCTTGAAATTTTAATGAGGGATCATCTTATTTACTATCGTCGTTCTAAGCAAATAAGATGCAAAAACATGATAAACATCACATGCAATCAAATAGTGACATGATATGGCCATCATCACTTTGCTCCTTTTGATCTCCATCTTCGGGGCTCCATGATCATCGTCGTCACTGGCATGACACCATGATCTCCATCATCATGATCTCCATCATTGTGTCTTCATGAAGTTGTCTCGCCAACTATTACTTCTACTACTATGGCTAACGGTTAGCAATAAAGTAAAGTAATTACATGACGTTTATGTTGACACGCAGGTCATAAATAAATTAAAGACAACTCCTATGGCTCCTGCCGGTTGTCATACTCATCGACATGCAAGTCGTGATTCCTATTACAAGAACATGATCATCTCATACATCACATATATCATACATCACATCCTTTGGCCATATCACATCACATGGCATACCCTGCAAAAACAAGTTAGACGTCCTCTAATTGTTGTTTGCATGTTTTACGTGGCTGCTATGGGTTTCTAGCAAGAACGTTTCTTACCTACGCAAAACCACAACGTGATATGTCAATTGCTATTTACCCTTCATAAGGACCCTTTTCATCGAATCCGATCCGACTAAAGTGGGAGAGACTGGCACCCGCTAGCCACCTTATGCAACTAGTGCATGTCAGTCGGTGGAACCTGTCTCACGTAAGTGTACGTGTAAGGTCGGTCCGGGCCGCTTCATCCCACAATGCCGCCGAATAAAGATTAACTAGTAACGGTAAGCATATTGAACAAAATCAACGCCCACAACTACTTTGTGTTCTACTCGTGCATAGAATCTACGCAATAGACCTAGCTCATGATGCCACTGTTGGGGAACGTAGCAGAAATTTAAAATTTTCCTACGTGTCACCAAGATCTATCTATGGAGAAACCAGCAATGAGGGGAAAGAGAGTGCATCTACATACCCTTGTAGATCGCTAAGCGGAAGCGTTCAAGTGAACGGGGTTGATGGAGTCGTACTCGTCGTGATCCAAATCACCGATGATCCTAGTGCCGAACGGACGGCACCTCCGCGTTCAACACACGTACAGCCCGGTGACGTCTCCCATGCCTTGATCCAGCAAGGAGAGAGGGAGAGGTTGAGGAAGACTCCATCCAGCAGCAGCACAACGGCGTGGTGGTGGTGGAGGAGCGTGGCAATTCTGCAGGGCATCGCCAAGCACCGCGGGAGAGGAGGAGGGAGAGGAGCAGGGCTGTGCCAAGAGAGAGATTGAATCGCGTGTATTGGGCAGCCCAAACCTCAAGTATATATAGGGGGAGGGGAGGGGCTGCGCCCCCACCTAGGGTTCCCTCCCCAGGGGTGGCAGCAGCCCCCAGATCCCATCTGGGTGGCGGCCAGGTGGAGGAGAAGGGGAGGCGCACCAGGGGTGGGCCTTAGGGCCCATCTGCCCTAGGGTTTGCCCCCTTCTCCTCTCCCTTGCGCTTTGGGCCCTTGTGGGGGCGCACCAGCCCACCTGGGGATGGTCCCCTCCCACACTTGGCCCATGCAGCCCTCCGGGGCTTGTGGCCCCACTTGGTGGACCCCCGGACACCTCCGGTGGTCCCGGTACACTACCGGTGATGCCCAGAACACTTCCGGTGGCCAAAACCATACTTCCTATATATAAATCTTTACCTCCGGACCATTCCGGAACTCCTCGTGACGTCCGGGATCTCATCCGGGACTCCGAACAACATTCGGTAACCACATACAAACTTCCTTTATAACCCTAGCGTCACCGAACCTTAAGTGTGTAGACCCTACGGGTTCGGGAAGCATGCACACATGACCGAGACGTTCTCCGGTCAATAACCAACAGCGGGATCTGGATACCCATGTTGGTTCCCACATGTTCCACGATGATCTCATCGGATGAACCACGATGTCGAGGATTCGATCAATCCCGTATACAATTCCCTTTGTCTATCGGTACGATACCTGCCCGAGATTCGATTGTCGGTATCCTGATACCTTATTCAATCTCGTTACCGGCAAGTCTCTTTTACTCGTTCCGCAACACATCATCCCGTGATCAAATCCTTGATCACATTGTGCACATTATGATGATGTCCTACCGAGTGGGCCCAGAGATACCTCTCCGTCACACGGAGTGACAAATCCCAGTCTCGATTCGTGCCAACCCAACAGACACTTTCGGAGATACCTGTAGTGTACCTTTATAGCCACCCAGTTACGTTGTGACGTTTGGCACACCCAAAGCACTCCTACGGTATCCGGGAGTTGCACAATCTCATGGTCTAAGGAAACGATACTTGACATTAGAAAAGCTTTAGCATACGAACTACATGATCTTGTGCTAGGCTTAGGATTGGGTCTTGTCCATCACATCATTCTCCTAATGATGTGATCCCGTTATCAACGACATCCAATGTCCATGGTCAGGAAACCGTAACCATCTATTGATCAACGAGCTAGTCAACTAGAGGCTTACTAAGGACATGGTGTTGTCTATGTATCCACACATGTATCTGAGTTTCCTATCAATACAATTCTAGCATGGATAATAAACGATTATCATGAACAAGGAAATATAATAATAATCAATTTATTATTGCCTCTAGGGCATATTTCCAACAGTTAGCTCCCTTTGGATCGACAAAACCTTCCGGTTGCATCATATACAACTCTTCTTCCAGAAATCCATTCAGGAATGCAGTTTTGACATCCATCTGCCATATTTGATAATCATAAAATGCGGCAATCACTAACATGATTCGGACGGACTTAAGCATCGCTACGGGTGAGAAAGTCTCCTCGTAGTCAATCCCTTGAACTTGTCAAAAACCTTTTGCAACAAGTCGAGCTTTGTAGACAGTAATATTATCGTCAGCGTCGGTCTTCTTCTTGAAGATCCATTTATTCTCAATTGCTTGCAGATCATTGGGCAAGTCAACCAAAGTCCACACTTTGTTCTCATACATGGATCCCATCTCAGATTTCATGGCTTCAAGCCATTTTGCGGAATCTGGGCTCACCATCGCTTCTTCATAGTTCGTAGGTTCAACGTGATCTAGTAGCATGACTTCTAGAACAGGATCACCGTACCACTCTGGTAAGGATCTTACTCTGGTTGATCTACGAGGTACAGTAACAACTTGATCTGAAGTTTCATGATCATCATCATTAACTTCCTCACTAATTGGTGTAGGTGTCACAGAAAACGTTTTCTGTGATGAACTACTTTCCAATAAGGGAGCAGGTACAGTTACCTCATCAAGTTCTACTTTCCCCCCACTCACTTCTTTCGAGAGAAACTACTTCTATAGAAAGGATCCATTCTTAGCAACAAATGTCTTGCCTTCGGATCTGTGATAGAAGGTGTACCCAACAGTTTCTTTTGGGTATCCTATGAAGACACATTTCTCCGATTTGGGTTCGAGCTTATCAGGTTGAAGCTTTTTCACATAAGCATCGCAGCCCCAAACTTTCAGAAACGACAACTTTGGTTTCTTGCCAAACCACAGTTCATAAGGCGTCGTCTCAAGGGATTTCGATGGTGCCCTATTTAATGTGAATGCGACCGTCTCTAAAGCATAACCCCAAACCGATAGCGGTAAATCAGTAAGAGACATCATAGATCGCACCATATCTAGTAAAGTACGATTACGACGTTCGGACACACCATTATGCTGTGGTGTTCCGGGTGGCGTGAGTTGCGAAACTATTCCGCATTGTTTCAAATGTAGACCAAACTCGTAACTCAAATATTCTCCTCCATGATCAGATCGTAGAAACTTTATTTTCTTGTTACGATGATTTTCAACTTCACTCTTAAATTCTTTGAACTTTTCAAATGTTTCAGACTTATGCTTCATTAAGTAGATATACCCATATCTGCTTAAATCATCTGTGAAGGTGAGAAAATAATGATATCCGCCACGAGCCTCAACATTCATCGGACCACAAACATATGTATGTATGATTTTCAACAAATCTGTTGCTCTCTCCATAGTACCGGAGAACGGTGTTTTAGTCATCTTGCCCATGAGGCACGGTTCGCAAGTACCAAGTGAATCATAATCAAGTGGCTCCAAAAGTCCATAAGTATGGAGTTTCTTCATGCGCTTTACACCGATATGAACTAAACGGCAGTGCCACAAATAAGTTGCACTATCATTATCAACTCTGCATCTTTTGGCTTCAATATTACAAATATGTGTATCACTACTGTCGAGATTCATAAAAAATAGAGCACTCTTCAAGGGTGAATGACCATAAAAGATATTACTCATATAAATAGACCAACCATTATTCTCTGATTTAAATGAATAACCGTCTCGCATCAAACAAGATCCAGATATAATGTTCATGCTCAACGCTGGCACCAAATAACAATTATTTAGGTCTAATACTGATCCCGAAGGTAGATGTAGAGGTAGCGTGCCGACCGCGATCACATTGGCTTTGGAACCATTTCCCACGCGCATCGTCACCTTGTCCTTGGCTAGTGTTCGCTTAATCCGTAGTCGCTGTTTCGAGTTGCAAATATTAGCAACAGAACCAGTATCAAATACCCAGGTACTACTGCGAGCTCTAGTAAGGTACACATCAATAACATGTATATCACATATACCTTTGTTCACCTTGCCATCCTTCTTATCCGCCAAATACTTGGGGCAGTTCCGCTTCCTGTGACCAGTCTGCTTGCAGTAGAAGCACTCAGTCTCAGGCTTAGGTCCAGATTTGGGTTTCTTCTCCTGAGCAGCAACTTGCTTGCTGTTCTTCTTGAAGTTCCCCTTCTTCTTCCCTTTGCCCTTTTTCTTGAAACTAGTGGTCCTGTTGACCATCAACACTTGATGCTCCTTCTTGATTTCTACCTCCGCAGCCTTTAACATTGCGAAGAGCTCGAGAATCGTCTTATCCATCCCTTGCATGTTATAGTTCATCACGAAGCTCTTGTAGCTTGGTGGAAGTGATTGGAGAATTATGTCAATGATGCTATCATCCGGAAGATTAACTCCCAGTTGAATCAAGTGATTATTATACCCAGACATCTTGAGTATATGCTCACTGACAGAACTATTCTCCTCCATCTTGCAGCTGTAGAACTTATTGGAGACTTCATATCTCTCAATCCGGGCATTTGCTTGAAATATTAACTTCAACTCCCGGAACATCTCATATGCTCCATGACGTTCAAAACGTCGTTGAAGTCCCGGTTCTAAGCCGTAAAGCATGGCACATTGAACTATCGAGTAGTCATCAGCTTTGCTCTGTCAGACGTTCTTAACGTCGTCAGTTGCATCAACAACAGGCCTGGCACCCAGCGGTGCTTCCAGGACGTAATTCTTCTGTGCAGCAATGAGGATAATCCTCAAGTTACGGACCCAGTCCGTGTAATTGCTACTATCCTCTTTCAACTTTGCTTTCTCAAGGAACGCATTAAAATTCAACGGAACAACAGCACGGGCCATCTGTCTACAATCAACATAGACAAGCAAGATACTATCAGGTACTAAGTTCATGATAAATTTAAGTTCAATTAATCATATTACTTAAGAACTCCCACTTAGAAAGACATCCCTCTAATCCTCTAAGTGATCACGTGATCCAAATCAACTAAACCATAACCGATCATCACGTGAAATGGAGTAGCTTTCAATGGTGAATATCACTATGTTGATCATATCTACTATATGATTCACGCTCGACCTTTTGGTCTCAGTGTTCCGAGGCCATATCTGCATATGCTAGGCTCGTCAAGTTTAACCTGAGTATTCTCCGTGTGCAAAACTGGCTTGCACCCGTTGTAGATGGACGTAGAGCTTATCACACCCGATCATCACGTGGTGTCTGGGCACGACGAACTTTGGCAACGGTGCATACTCAGGGAGAACACTTTTATCTTGAAATTTAGTGAGAGATCATCTTATAATGCTACCGTTAATGAAAGCAATATAAGATGCATAAAAGATAAACATCACATGCAATCAATATAAGTGATATGATATGGCCATCATCATCTTGTGCTTGTGATCTCCATCTCCGAAGCACCATCCTGATCACCATCGTCACCGGCGCGACACCGTGATCTCTATCGTAGCATCGTTGTCGTCTCGCCAATCTTATGCTTCTACGACTATCGCTACCGCTTAGTGATAAAGTAAAGCATTACAGGGCGATTGCATTGCATACAATAAAGCGACAACCATATGGCTCCTGCCAGTTGCCGATAACTCGGTTACAAAACATGATCATCTCATACAATAAAATTTAGCATCATGTCTTGACCATATCACATCACAACATGCCCTGCAAAAACAAGTTAGACGTCCTCTACTTTGTTGTTGCAAGTTTTACGTGGCTGCTACGGGCTTAGCAAGAACCGCTCTTACCTACGCATCAAAACCACAACGATAGTTTGTCAAGTTGATGCTGTTTTAACCTTCGCAAGGACCGGGCGTGGCCACACTCGATTCAACTAAAGTTGGAGAAACTGACACCTGCCAGCCACCTATGTGCAAAGCACGTCGGTAGAACCAGCCTCGCGTAAGCGTACGCGTAATGTCGGTCCGGGCCGCTTCATGCAACAATACCGCCGAACCAAAGTATGACATGTTGGTAAGCAGCATGACTTATATCGCCCACAACTCACTTGTGTTCTACTCGTGCATATAACATCAACGCATAAAACCAGGCTCGGATGCTACTATTGGGGAACGTAGTAATTTCAAAAAAATTCTACGCACACGCAAGATCATGGTGATGCATAGCAATGAGAGGGGAGAGTATTGTCTACGTACCCTCGTAGACCGTAAGCGGAAGCGTTATCACAACGCGGTTGATGTAGTCGTACGTCTTCACGATCCGACCGATCAAGTACCGAACGCATGGCACCTCCGAGTTCAGCACACGTTCAGCCCGATGACGTCACTCGAACTCCGATCCAACCGAGTATTGAGGGAGAGTTTCGTCAGCATGCCAGCGTGGTGACGATGTTGATGTTCTACCGACGCAGGGCTTCGCCTAAGCACCGGTATAGTATTATCGAGGTGGACTATGGTGGAGGGGGGCACCACACACGGCTAAGAGATCAATGATGAATTGTTGTGTCTCTAGGGTGCCCCCTGCCCCCGTATCTAAAGGAGCAAGGGGGGAGGGAGCAAGGGGGGAGAGGTGCGGCCAGGCTTGGGGCGCGCCAGGAGGAGTCCTACTCCCACCCGGAATAGGACTCCCCCCATTTCCTAGTTGGAATAGGACTTGGGAGGGAAGGAGGAGAGAGGGGGAAGGAAAAAGGGGGGGCACCGCCCCCATCCTTGTCCAATTCGGACTTGGGGGGAGGGGCGCGCGGCTGCCCCTTGTCCCGCCTCTCCTCTTCTCCACTTGGGCCCATAAGGCCCAATAGCCTCCGGGGGGTTCCGGTAACCCTCCGGTACTCCGATAAAATCACTATTTCACTCGGGACACTTCCGATATCCAAACATAGGCTTCCAATATATCAATCTTTATGTCTCGACCATTTCGAGACTCCTCGTCATGTCCATGATCATATCCGGGACTCCGAACAACCTTCGGTACATCAAAACATATAAACTCATAATATAACTGTCATCGTAACGTTAAGCGCGCGGACCCTACGGGTTCGAGAACTATGTAGACATGACCGAGACACGTCTCCGGTCAATAACCAATAGCGGAACCTAGAATCTCATATTGTCTCCTACATATTCTACGAAGATCTTTATCGGTCAGACCGCATAACAACATACGTTGTTCCCTTTGTCATCGGTATGTTACTTGCCCGAGATTCGATCGTCGGTATCTCAATACCTAGTTCAATCTCGTTACCGGCAAGTATCTTTACTCGTTCTGTAATACACCATCCTGCAACTATCTCATTAGTTGCAATGCTTGCAAGGCTTAAGTGATGTGCATTACCGAGAGGGCCCAGAGATACCTCTCCGACAATCTGAGTGACAAATCCTAATCTCGAAATATGCCAACCCAACAAGTACCTTCGGAGACACATGTAGAGCACCTTTATAATCACCCAGTTACGTTGTGACGTTTGGTTGCACACAAAGTGTTCCTCTGGTAAATGGGAGTTGCATAATCTCATAGTCATAGGAACATGTATAAGTCATGAAGAAAGCAATAGCAATACACTAAACGATCGTGTGCTAAGCTAAGGGAATGGGTCATGTCAATCACATCATTCTCCTAATGATGTGATCCCGTTAATCAAATAACAACTCTTTGTCCATGGCTAGGAAACATAACCATCTTCGATTAACGAGCTAGTCAAGTAGAGGCATACTAGTGATACTCTGTTTGTCTATGTATTCACACATGTATTATGTTTCCGGTTAATACAATTCTAGCATGAATAATAAACATTTATCATGATATAAGGAAATAAATAATAACTTTATTATTGCCTCTAGGGCATATTTCCTTCAACACATAGAGTTCAATGAAGACCAAGTGGTTATGATGGTTTGAGAGGCACCATATTTAAGGTGGTAAGATTCTATTCGCGGAGCGAGGTGGGACTAAACTTTGGTCTTATGAGGAGAGGACTGAATTTATCAGTAGCGCTGGTTAGGGTAAAAGCGCTATTGCTAAGGTCTATTGTAGTAGCGCTTTCTACGAACGAGCGCTACTAGTATCCCTAGCATACCTGGAACTGTCTGTCAATTTTAGCAGTAGCACGTTTTCCAGATTCAGCGCTACTGCTATGCTCATATTAGCAACGCTTGTGCTGCACCAATGCTACTGCTATTTAGCAGCAGTGCTTCCTTTGTAAAAGTGCTACTGGTGAGCTCCTGTGTATAAGCATTTCCCTAGTAGTGAAGGGGGCTTGATTTCAGGTTTTTACATAGAAGAGAAAATCCAAGCAAACTCTAGAAAATGCCTTCAACAAAGAAATGGTATGGAACAACTTGAAACTCTACTCCAAAGTACCACCACCCTTACTTTCATTGAAGAAGTCACTGCTGCAAACCATGTTGTCATGCATCGACAGTCGTACATGCTCACAGTCCCCGCGTGGACATCAACACTCAAATCGGACAGATCAATGGTTTAGGACACACGTCGAGCATTCAACTAGAAGCATTCGTGGAGACGTCGCGAGCGTCTGATAACTCGTCGTGTGCCATCATGTGGGTCACTCACTTCATCGAACCGCCGCCATCACGAACGAAACTGAGCATATGTGCCACATTCGTGCCAGTCAATCGTCGCACACCTTGTATACGTCGTCAACATGCCACACTCACCACCACTATAGAACGACATGTCTCCCTTCCATCGTCACCCATGTCGTGATGAAGACAACCACCACCATTGGGGCCTTGGTGCTGCCACCGGCGGGCGAATTGGACATGGTTCATCGTCGGCCCATCGGTCGGGTAGAAAGCCGGAGAAAGGGGACGGGGAGCCACCCGAGTCGCTTGTCCAGCGGACGCACGTGCAGGCGTGCGGTTGTTGTGTTGTTCCATAGATAGATGGATGTGTTCTAGAAAGCTTGCACCAATGCAAACTGGTTAAAAATTTATGACTTCAACACAAAAGTTATTCTCCATTTGTGCCCTTCCTCATATCTCTGTTGAGGCCACCCTTATTGATCTTGAGAGCCTTGCTTTCCATCGCACCTTTGCCCGCCTAGAATTGGAGGCTGGGAGGACCTCCTAGACTATGTGGCTCTTCACACCCCTAGCTTGGAGCCGGACCAGGTCGTGTGGCACTTGGAGAACAGTGGTCATTTCTCCACTAGGTCACTCTACTAGGCCATCATAGCGGTTCCCGACCCTGAACCGTTGTCCCAGATTTGGTCTATTCGGGTGCCTCTGAAGATTCGTATCTTTCTGTGGCAATGGATCCGCGGTCAAGTCCCTTCAGGGGTGGAGGTTCTCAAACGTAACGACCTTGGGGATGGTCAATGCCCTTTCCGCGTTACTGCGGAAGACTCTAGCCACATTTTTTTCACTTGTGTCTCTGGCCCAATTCCTTTGGAGTTGTTTTTGAGAAGGGTTAGGAGGCGGGTGGTGCTACTCCAACTTCCCGAACCTCCTTCAGGAATTGTAGTTGTGTGCGGTAGGCTCCCGGTACATTACATGGCTTGGAACTGGCGTAGTAGTCTGGATGCTTTGGACGATTTGCAACAATTTGGTTATTGAGCGCTCTCCCTGACGCCACTCACCTTATGCTATTTACATATTGTGTGGCTTCCTGCAGCTGTGGAAGCCGCTTAGTTGCAGGAAGGAGCGCGCCGTCGTTGATGTTATCACCGCGGTATTCAGGTCCTTGGCCCTTCACTTGGCGCCGCCATTACCTCCTCCTCCACTCGAGTCAGATTAGAGTTGTGGCTCCTTTCTGTTGCAGCTTATGCTGCCTTTTTTACCATTTTTAGGGCTTGTTGAGTTAGTGCCCTTAGCATAACCTTTTTATTTTCCTTTCATACTTGCTGGCGTCCTTGTTGTTTTCCCCTTCTTTGCCTTCTGGCTTGCTATCTTGTTTCGGGTTTATGGTCGGTACAGTGCTTTATATATAGGGACAATTGCATTTTTACCCCTAGTTGGTTCCTACCCACGGGTTTTGCCCTTACTTTTCGAGCTTGCTCAGTTTTGCCCTTACTTTTTCTGTCGAGGTCCCTCGAATGCCCTTTGACCGTTTGACCAAAACTTTGAAAATTCATAACTAATTCATACGAACTCGGAAAAATGCAAATAAGATATCAAAATGTTCAGATAAACATTACCTTTATGTGCATATCATTTGCATTCAGGACAAGAGCACCCTTTAAACTACTTGAGGTAATTAATGTTATTAACATTATTAAAAATAAAAAGGTATAAACAATATTTTTTCATGAATAAAAATTACATGCAAATGTAGGTGATGTTTTCTGAACATCCTAATATCTTATTTGCATTTTTCTTAGTTCGTATCATCTTGTTAAGAATGTTCTAATGACTTTGATCATTATTTGGAAACTTCATAGCAAGTTGATACAAACTCAGAAAAATGCAAATAAGATATCAAGATGTTCAGAAAACATCACCTACATTTGCATGTAATTTTTATTCATGAAAAAAAATATTGTTTATACCTTTTTATTTTTAATAATGTTAATAACATTAATTATCTTAGGTAGTTTAAAGGGTGCTTTTGTCCTGAATGCAAATGATATGCACATAAAGGTAATGTTTATCTAAACATTTTGGTATCTTATTTGCATTTTTCTGAGTTCATATGAATTAGTTATGAATTTTCAAAGTTTTGGTCAAACGGTAAAAGGGCATTCGAGGGACCTCGACGGAAAAAGTAAGGGCAAAACTGAGCAAGCTCGAAAAGTAAGGGCAAAACCCATGGGTAGGAACCAACTAGGGGTAAAAATGCAATTATCCCATATATATAAAGCGGAGTGAAAGCCTATTTCGGTAATTAATCACGTGAAATGACATCAATGATAAGCGTAGCAAAAAGGTTTGACATTCTTGGCGGTGACGAGGAGCATACACTAGGAGAGGCCATACATCGTATCATCCTATGGAGAAAGGATTGCATCATCTTTCCAAGGCCACCGACACCACCGCGTTAGCCGACTCCTCCTCAAAGTCCAGCATCGCGTCAGCAGAATCCCGTTCCTCCAAGTCATCAGCCACCGTCTCAGCAGAGTCCTGCTCCTTCAAGTCCGCCAACGCGCCAGGCCACTCCTCCTCCTCCAAGTCCGGCACCGCGTTAGGCCACTCCTCCTGCTCCAAGTCCGGCACCGCGTCAGCCCACTCCTCCTCCTCCAAGTCAGCCATCTCCGCCGCCTCATCAACAGTTGAAGAGAGCCGCCGCAGCTATGGTGCGTAGCGCTACAAGTCGAGGTACAAGAGGTACAGGAGGTACAAGAGGCAAGAGATTTCAATATGGTCCAAGCCTTGCGCCTCTTTCGATGAGGCCTTACAACATGACCGAGGAGCAAAACAAAGCCGAAGTGAAGGCCCAATTGGACGCCCATTTTGGACCAAAAGCGCCACCGCCGCGAAAGGAGAAAGTGCCTGAGCATATCATTGACCACTTTATTCATATGGCTAAAAAACCAGCTCCCAAGCCTGTTGACGCAGACTATGAGCGCCAAATCAGGAAGGCACATCGAGCACAACAACAAGGAGTCAAGCTCGAGCTCGAGCCAAGCAGCTGCTAAAAAAGCGGGAAAACTGTTCCCCAGCTGGGAGAACAGGCGGTGCAATTGATCCCCTCGCTCATTGTACCAACACATGCGAGTACCGGCGCCGATCAGCTGGTAATAACCGACGAGCATAGAAGGCAGGCTGAAGAGCTCGGTATCACTGTCTATCAACTCCTAGAGCTCGAGCCCATGGATACAATTAGAGAGGAGGAGATAAAACGGAAATATGTCTGCGGCGAACCTTTGGTCAAGCCTGAGGAGGTCAAGAAGCTCTCAACGAGAATGTATGAATTGCATGAATGGTACATGAAAATTGCCAAGGCTACCAATCGAGAGTCCCTCATGGTAAAAGTCAAGGCAGAGCATTACTTCCATGAGACAGCTCTATCCGTTGAGTATACAGAGCTGTTTCAGTTATTCAATCAAGACACACTCGACAAATCTATCGTCAGTTGCTATTATCTGTAAGTGATTTCTTTCTGTAATTTAAGTCTCAAACTAGTTGTAGTGCTCGTTGATCATTACCTGTAATTATCCTCACTATATTCTTTTCTGTGGTATTATGCAGGATGAAGATGTATGAAATGAAAAAAGCTGGACGCTATGGCATTAGGTTCGTTGACCCAAATACCATTAATGAAGAGACATGGTCATATGAATGGTATCGAGATGAAGTAGAGAAAAACATGCTAGAGTTCTTGAAGCGCCTCAATAGCAATCGAGAAATACTACTTCCTTACAACTTCAAGTGAGTCACACTGTCTTGTACTACAAATTCTGTTTTTGCTTACTAACTAGATGTTAGTAAGTGTATAGGGTTTAGGGTAGTTGATGGGTGTTATGCACATGCCCGCTTAATTTATATACATGCAAACTTATGCGCATGTAGTTACCACTGGATCTTGTTAGACATTCAAGTTGAAGAAGGAAAAGTTAAAGTACTGGACTCACTACTTAAAAAAGCTAGTGACTATTCAATCCTGAAGGGGATAGTCGACATGTAATTTCAATCATTATTGAACTATATGTCGGCCTCTTTAGTTTGTCATTACATGATATGTAATTAATAATTCCTTTTTTCATTTTCTTTGCCGGCGGGCAGGGCTTGGCAAAAGTTCATCAAAACGGTTCCACGCCCTGCCCAGGGTAAGTAATTAAGTAGTACTAGCTAGCTACCATATCTTTAATTCTAGTTTCAATAGCATTAATTATCATGCTTTATTAATTATTATCTGATTGAATTCCATTCTCTTAAAGGCCATGCAGCAGGCATCGGGGACTGATTTATGTGCATACTACGTTTGCGAGAACATTGTAAGTGCATCTAGTGCCCCTTAGTGATTTTGGTGTATTGAAGACTTATAGGCTAAGGATCTAATGTGTTTATGAGTGTACACAGGTCTATAAGTCTATGAGGAGTTTGATAATTACAGAGAAAGTCGACCCCTAAAAATGAAGTTCTTCGACTGAAGACTTTGATATACTGAAGACTTTCTAAAGACTTTGAAAGTGAAGAAATTGGTGTGACCTTGAAGACTTGGTTATCATTCGAGGAACATGAAGCGTGAAGACTTTTGTTTTCGTAGTTTCATTTTGTCTTTCTTGAGTCATAGGAAACACCGTACTGTTAAAGGGGGTCGAGGAAATACTAAGGAGAAAATTTCCATTTGATGCTCAACTCAAATCCTACACCTACCAATCCCTTCGAGTGAAGCCATTGGAAATCTCATACAGTTCACTCAATTTCTTCAGTGACAGAGACGCAGTTTTTCTGGTCACTGAGGACTTTGTTCTGACTGAGGAGTTAGGAATTCGCCAATGCGGATTGCCTACATAGTGAGGAACATGATAGCCCTGAGGAATCTGTACCTCAAATTTCCGACCGTTGCTGTGCTACGCGCCAGCTGTCCCAAAATATCTTATCCATTCAACGGTCATATCATTGAAGGGCATTTATGTCTTATCATGTCGGGCTGCTCCCTAGGCTATAAATAGCTGCCCCCTACAACCACTAGCTGGTTGGCTGCTCCGCGAGAAACTGACACTTGTCATTTGAGAGCAACCCATCCTCCGAGGACTTTGAGCGAAAATCATCAAGTGAGGAAAATCCAAACCCAAACCCAAACACCTACAAACCCAAAGTGATTGAGCATCACTGAAGAGATTGATCCTGCGTGGATCCGATGCTTGTTACCTTTGAAGACTGTGCTTCTTCCAGACGGTTAGGCGTCAAGGTCTAGAGCATCCAAGAGGAATTGTGGATCGCCGAGTGACCGAGTTTGTGAAGGTTCGGAAGTCACCTGAAGACTTATCACGAGTGATTGGGCGAGGAATGTGTGTCCTTAGCTCAAGGAGAATATGGTGAGGACTATGTGTCCGGGACTAGGTGTCCTTGAGTTTAAATACTCAGCCGCTCCAACCAGATGTACAACTGAGACATCAGTTGGAACTGGTCTACCAAATCATTGTCTTCACCAAGCCATCTGGTTCTATTTCCTCAACACTTTCATTTCCTCATTACTGTGTTGTGTGTTTGTTCATATCTGTGTTTCAAGACTTTGACTGAAGACTTTCTCAATTTCCTTAGTTCAATTTCTTCAGTCTGTTTGTCTTCATCCTGTGCTATCCTGTGTTTACGCTTTCTGTACTCTGTGTTTGTCTTCATCTCATCATGATGACCATGCATGTATTCTGCTATGTTTACTTCTGAGTACTTATTCCGCTGCTAGTAGTTCTTCGCTAAGGAATTTCCTCACTAGCAAATTCCTCAGTGAAGAATTTCATAAAAATCTCCTATTCACCCCCTCTAGTCGATATAACGCACTTTCAATTGGTATCAGAGCGAGGTACTCCCTTGTTCTGTGTGATTTTGGTTTAACCGCCTAGAGTTTTAGTTATGTCAACCGCAGGTATGATCAAGGTCTCTGCAGGGTGTCCTACCTTTGATGGGACGGACTACCCCCACTGGAAGAACAAGATGCGCATGCATCTTGAGGCAATTGATAACGATCTCTGGTACGTTGTGGAAAATGGTGTTCCCTCCGTCTCACCCTCACTGAACGCTACCGACGTGAAGAGATTCAAGCAACTCGATTCCCAAGCGAAGAATATCATATGTGGCCATCTGAGTAAAGGACAGTATGGTAGAGTGAGTGCTTTGGAAACTGCTAAGCTTATCTGGGATAGGCTGTCCAAGGTCAATGAAGGAGTTTCAACTCAGCGTGACTCTCGAGTTGATGTTCTTCGCAATCTCTTCAATCGCTTCAAAAGACTCGACAATGAAAATGTTCAGAAAACCTTCGATCGCCTCACTGACATCTCGAATGAGCTTCAAGCACTTGGTGCCACTGACATCACCGACCATGAGGTGGTGAAGAAATTGCTGAGATCGCTTGATTCCTCATTTGATACTCTGGCACTGATGATACAAGAGCGTGCTGACTACCAGTCACTTGACCCCGCTGATATCCTCGAGAGGCTAAACACTCATGAGTTCCAGCTTGCTGAAAAGAGAGATCTCTATGGTTCAAGCTATGGCAGATCACGTGCACTGAAGGCCAAGGCACTATCAGAATCCGAAGTTGAAGACTCTGGTAGCAGCCTTGGTGACCCTGAAGAACTGAGTCATGATCTAGCACTGCTTGTGAAGAAATTCCAGAAGTTCTCAAGATGTGGTCGCTTTGGAAAACCCTCAAGGAGCAATGATTACTCATCCAGTGACTACAAGAAGAGGCTTTGTCACAAGTGCAAGAAACCAGGACATTACATTCAAGATTGTCCTCAGTGGGAAAAGGAATCAAAGAAGAAGAAATACAAGGATTACAGTTCTGATGATGCAAAGAAAAAGAAGAAGTCCTTAAAATCTTCATCATCAAATCCTCAAAGTCTTCATCTCACAAGAAGAGCAGCTCCAAGAAGGCTCGGGCATTCATTGGCAAGGAAATGGACTCTAAAGCTGAATCTGAGGAACAAGAAGAAGAGGAGGCTTCTGAGGACTCTGAGTCTGGTGTGGCAAGCCTAGCCCTCGCTACTGCATTCGTCAGCAAGTCTATCTTCAACTTTGAAGAAAATGACCTCACCAACAAGGCTGATGAAGGAAACGATGACTATGCTCCCACCTATTGCTTCATGGCAAAGCGTGCCAAGGTACCTAAATATACCTCCTCTGAGTCTAGTGAAGATGATTCTGATGAAAATCTTAAGCCTAGCTACTCAAAACTTGCTAAGATTGTTGTGAAACAACAAAAGGCTTTTGAAAAGGTTCAAAACATGCTAGACAAAAGTGATGATATGTTGGGTGAAGAAATGGATCGCACTAAAGCCTTGACTGAAAATCTTCAGAGACTTCAGACCGGGTTTGATAACCTTCAAGGTCATCATAACACTCTCTTATCTGATCATGAGAAGCTTTCTTATGAATTTCTTCAAAGAAAGCAAGATCTTGACGAGCTGAGAGTGAGTTATGAAGATCTTCAGAAGGAGCACGATTCATTGCTTGCTCAACAAATCAGCGCTGCTCAGGAAGAATTTATTCCTCCATGTTTGAAATGCATTGAACGAGAATCTGCTAATTCTTCACCTGAATGTTCAAATGCTTCTAATGTTACAAATTCTTCACCTGTCTCTGCTATCACTAATTCCTCATCTCAGGACATTGCTAGTATCACTGACGATGCAGGGTTGAAGGAATTGTACATGACAGGCATGTACAAGAGCCTCAAAGGGCATCAGACTCTTTGTGATGTGCTTAAAAAGAAGATCCTCAACAGGAACCCTAGGAAAGAGGGTATTGCCTTTGAGAGGAAACTCAATGCTGATGGTACATATTGGAATCCTGAGCAGTACCCCAAAACCTCATGGGTTGCTGCAAAGGGACCTCCAGTTGATCCATCTAATTTATCTGGCTATACATGTGAATCTTCACATTCTTCTGATGAGTCATTTGACTCCAACTATAAACTGTTCAAAAATCAGAATGGTGAAGTATTTGCTAGATATGTTGGCACTAACTGCAGGAATGGTTCCCCTATGAAGAAAATCTGGGTTCCCAAAAGGTGCCTTGAAAGTCTTCAGGTGAATGTCCTCATGGCACCACCTGTGAAGAATAGGAACTCCAGATCAAATTCTTCATATGGACCAAATTCCTCACGTGGATCAAATTCCTGACATGGATCAAAATCCTCATATGAACTTCATCGTGCTAACAACTCTGTTTCGAAGGGAAGAGTCAAGGGCTATGAATATGAGCTTTATTCTTCAAATTATTATGTTCATAAGTCCTCGAAGAATTTCTCTGCTTATTCATATGCCTACCCTAACCCCTCTTATGTGAAACGTAATGGTTTGGCCGCTATGCCACCATTATCATATGGAGCTCGCAAAGTGATGAACTGTTTGCCACCCCTTCAAATGTGGGTGGTGAAGAAAAAGAACTAATCTCTTATGCAGGGTCAGGTCTCCAGACGTACTGTAACGTCTAAAGAATTTGCCGGGGACCTGACAAAGATGCCTGAAAGGACGTAGGCTAATCATGATGAAATGAACTTTCATTTCACACGTCCTCCCTCTGCTTTATCTGTCTTACTGCTTGATGAAATTGATCTGATGAATTGTGATATCATATTCTTCACTGCTGAAGTATATGAGTTCGTAAGATGCACTAATTCATCTGCAGGATGATCAACCCAAGGCCACTGAGTGGGTACTTGATAGTGGATGTACAAATCACATGACTGGTGACAGGAATCTGTTGATGGATGCTCCCTTATCGTCATCACATCTGAAGCATATCATCTTCGCTGATAAAAGCAAAAGTCAGGTATTGGGTCTAGGTAAAGTTGCTATCACAAAGGATCGACACATGGACAAAGTCATGCTTGTTGAGTCCTTAGGATACAACCTTATGTCTGTCTCAATGCTTTGTGATCTTGATATGGTTGTTGTCTTTGGCAAGTATCGTTGTGTTGTGATTATGGAAGCTAACAATTCCAAAGTTTTCGAAGGCTTTAGGAGAGGAGACTTGTATATTGTTGATTTCTCTGCAGATTCACAACCAGCCGTGTGCCTACTTGCAAAAGCTTCAGAAGGATGGCTATGACATCGACGACTTGGTCATGCAGGCATGAGGAATTTGCACACACTTGTGAAGAAGAAACATGTTATTGGCATTGAGAATGTTAAATTCCTCAAGGATCACTTATGCGGTGCCTGTGAAGCTGGAAAGATGACCAAGGCCAAGCATCCAGCAAAGACCATCATGACCACCACTCGACCATTCGAAGTGCTTCACATGGATCTCTTCGGTCCTAATCACTACTCCTCTGTTTCAAATGAAGCATCTCAATATGACTTTGTTATCGTTGATGATTACTCTCATTACACATGGTTACACCTTGTCTCTTACAAACATGAAGTGCAGGAAGTCTTCAAACGATTCTCCTCGAGGGCTTCAACCAACTTTGGTGTGAAGATCAAGCACATTAGAAGTGACAATGGCACTGAGTTCAAGAATTCGGGTCTAAATGAATATCTTGATGAACTTGGTATTACTCATGAGTTATCTGTCCTTATACTCCTCAACAGAATGGCGTCGTGGAGCGCAAGAACAGGACTCTTGCTAAGATGGCTCGCACTATGCTCGATGAGTACAAAACCCCTCGTCGTTTCTGGGTTGATGCAATTGATACTGCGTGCCACATCATCAACAGAGTATATATTCACAAATTCTTCAAGAAGACTGCCTATGAACTCCTCACTGACAAGAAACCCAATGTGAGTTATTTCAAAGTCTTCGGTGCTAAATGCTGGATTAGAGATCCTCATCACAACTCTAAATTTGCACCGAAAGCACATGAAGGTTTTATGCTTGGTTACGGAAAGGACTCGCACACCTACAGAGTCTTCAACAATGTTCTTCACAAGATTGTTGAAACTGTAGATGTGCGGTTCGATGAGACTAATGGCTCGCAAAGAGAGCACCTACCTTCTGTGTTAGATGAACCATCACCTGAGGATTCTATCAAGCACAAGGCTACTGAAGATGTCATTCCTACTGAAGAATCTGCTGAAGAATTCATTCCAGAACGTGAAGAACGTCAAGCTGACGCACCTGAAGAAAATGCTGAGGAAATTGATGCTGAAGAAAATACTGATCAAATTCCTCAATGACAACCAGCTCATCCTCGCATTGCAAAAGAAGTGCAAGTGGAGAAGATCATCGATGACATTAGAGCACCCGGTCCTCTCACCCGCTCAAAAGCTTCACATGTATCTAACTTTTGTGGGAATTTTGCTTTTGTCTCTATCACAGAGCCCACTAAGGTAGATGAAGCATTTCTGGAGCCTGAGTGGATTTAGGCCATGCAAGAAGAATTACATCAGTTCAAGCTCAACAACGTCTGGGAACTGGTCAATCGTCTCGATCCTCGCAAGCATAACATCATTGGCACAAAGTGGATCTATCGCAACAAGCAAGATGAAAATGGTGTTGTGGTGAGGAATAAGGCACGACTAGTAGCTCAAGGCTACACACAGGTTGAAGGAGTTGATTTCGATGAAACTTTTGCACCTGTTGCTAGACTTGAGGCTATTCACATATTGCTTGCTTATGCTAACCATCATGATATCATATTATATCAAATGGATGTGAAAAGTGCATTCCTCAATGGTAAGCTTGAGGAAGAAGTATATGTTGCTCAACCCCCAGGTTTTGAAGATCCATAACATCCTGACAAAGTCTTCAGACTTAACAAGGCCCTCTATGGCCTCAAGCAGGCCCCACGGGCGTGGTATGATACATTGAAGGAATTCTTCATGACGAAAGGCTTCATACCCGGTTCACTCGATCCTACTCTCTTTACTAAATCTTATGATGGTGAACTGTTTGTGTGTCAAATATATGTTGATGATATCATCTTTGGCTGTACTGACCAACGTTATAGTGATGAATTTGCCTATATGATGAGTGAAGAATATCAAATGTCTATGATGGGAGAGTTGAAATTCTTCTTCGGTCTTCAAATTCGTCAATAGTGCAATGGCATATTCATATCTCAGGAGAAATACCTCAAGGATGTCTTGAAGAAATTTGGCATGCAAGATTGCAAAGGCATCAAAATTCCTATGCCCACAAATGGTCGTCTATGCACTGATGAAAATGGTACTGACTTCGATCATAAGGTATACCGCTCCATGATTGTCTCTTTATTGTACTTATGTGCATCTAGGCCAGATATAATGCTTAGTGTTTGCATGTGTGCACGATTTCAAGCTGCACCGAAGGAATCACACCATAAGGCTGTGAAGCATATTCTTCGATATCTAGCTCACACACCAACACTAGGGTTATGGTATCCCAAGGGCTCGGATTTTGATCTCATTGGATATTCTGACTCTGACTATGCTGGTGATCGTGTGGACCGCAAGTCAATATCTGGTACTTTTTGTCGGTGTCAAAACCGGCGGATCTTGGGTAGGGGGTCCCGAACTGTGCGTCAAGGTCGGATGGTAACAGGAGACAAGGGACACTTTATTTTACCCAGGTTCGGGCCCTCTCAGTGGAGGTAAAACCCTACTCCTGCTAGATTAATATTGATGATATGGGTAGTACAAGAGTGGATCTACCACGAGATCAAGGAGGCTAAACCCTAGAAGCTAGCCTATGGTATGATTGTGTATGATGATGGTTGTCCTACGGACTACAACCCTCCGGTTTATATAAACACCGGATAGGGTTAGGGTTACACAGAGTCGGTTACAATGGTAGGAGATCTCGAATATCCGCACGCCTAGCTTGCCTTCCACGCCAAGAAAAGATCCTTCCGGACACGGGACGAAGTCTTCAATCTTGTATCTTCATAGTCCTGGAGTCCGGCTATCCGAACACCCCCTAATCCAGGACTCCCTTAGTAGCCCCTGAACCAGGCTTCAATGACGACGAGTCCAGCGCGCAGATTGTCTTCGGCATTGCAAGGCGGGTTCCTCCTCCAAGTTCTTCAAGAAGATTATAAACACCAAAAAATAGTGTCCGGCTCTGCAAAATAAGTTTCCACATACTGCCATATAGAGAATTAACACAAATCAAATCCACTGACGCATTCCGCAGTGCGTCATAACACTGCGACCAAGCCTTCTATATAAGTTGCTTTCATTGTTCCACCTCAGCTCGTTTAGCGAGGCGGTTTCCTTGGCACGTCTTGTCAAAGCAGAGATCATGTGCCCCCTTTAACGGGATTCTCATTAATACGGGCGTGGGTAACCCAACCACGCCATTTACCACGGCGTTTGGGAGGCAAGTGAGTTTTATTAGGTAGGTGGGGATGCCTAACCGTACCTGCTTATATAAAGGGATAAGGATTCACCTTTTTAACCTACGCCTTCTTCCTCCTTTGCCAATCCATCTCTCGCGAACTCAAGCTCCAGCGCCCAAGTCCGCTCTTCTTTCCTCAACGTTCTCCAACAATGTCCGGAGCGGGAGGCAAGTGGATGGTCTCCTCTGTTACGGAGGCTCAAGTAAAAAGGTTAAGGAAAGCCGGATACTTGTCCAAGGACATCCCGCATCGGCTTCCTGAGAAGGGGCAGCTTCTTCCTACCCCAAGGCCCCATGAGAGGGTAGTTTTTCTTCCCCACTTCCTCCACGGACTGGGCTTTCCACTTCACCCATTTGTCCGGGGGCTCATGTTCTACTACGACCTGGATTTCCACGATCTGGCCCCGAAATATGTTCTCAACATCTCGGCGTTTATCGTCGTGTGTGAGGCCTTTCTCCGCGTCTGCCCCCACTTCGGCCTCTGGCTCAAGACCTTCAACGTCAAGCCCAAGGTGGTGTCCGACACCCAGGCGGAGTGCGGAGGCGCTATGGTTGGCAAGATAGCCAACGTTGTCGGTGTCAAAACCGGCGGATCTCGGGTAGGGGGTCCCGATCTGTGCGTCAAGGTCGGATGGTAACAGGAGACAAGGGACACTTTATTTTACCCAGGTTCGGGCCCTCTCGATGGAGGTAAAACCCTACTCCTGCTAGATTAATATTGATGATATGGGTAGTACAAGATTAGATCTACCACGAGATCAAGGAGGCTAAACCCTAGAAGCTAGCCTATGGGTATGATGATGGTTATGATGTGTTTGTCCTACGGACTACAACCCTCCGGTTTATATAGGCACCGGATAGGGTTAGGGTTACACAGAGTCGGTTACATTGGTAGGAGATCTTGAATATCCGCACGCCTAGCTTGCCTTCCACGCCAAGGAAAGAACCTTCCGGACACGGGACGAAGTCTTCAATCTTGTATCTTCATAGTCCTGGAGTCCGGCTGAAGATATAGTTCGGCTATCCGAACACCCCCTAAACCAGGACTCCCCTAGTAGCCCCTGAACCAGGCTTCAATGACGACGAGTCCGGCGCGCAAATTGTGTTCGGCATTGCAAGGCGGGTTCCTCCTCCAAATTCTTCAAGAAGATAATAAACACCAAAAAATAGTGTCCGGTTCTGCAAAACAACTTTCCACGTATTGCCATATAGAGAATAATACAAACACAAATCAAATCTGCTGACGTATTCTGCAGTGCGTCATAACACTGCGACCAAGCCTTCTGTATGGATTATTTTTTGTTGTTCCACCGCAGCACATTCAACGAGGCGGTTTCCTTGGCACGTCTTGTCGAAGCAGAGATCGTGTGCCCCTTTTAACGGGATTCTCATTAATGCGGACGTGGGTAACCCAACCGCGCCATTTACCATGGCGTGTGAGCGGCAAGCGAGTTTTATTAGGTAGGTGGGGACGCATAACAGCATCAGCCTATATAAGGGGATAAAGATCCACCTCTTTCACCTACGCCTTCTTCCTCCTTTGCCCATCCATCTCCTGCGCACTCAAGCTCCAACGCCCAAGTTCGCTCTTTCTTCCCCAACCTGCTCCAGCAATGTCCGGAGCGGGTGGCAAGTGGATGGCTTCCTCCGTTACGGAGGGTCAAATCAAAAAGCTTAGGAAGGCCGGATATCTGTCCAAGGACATCCCACACCGGCTTCTCGATGCGGGGCAGCTTCTTCCCACCCCAAGGCCCCATGAGAGGGTAGTTTTTCTCCCCCATTTCCTCCGCGGACTGGGTTTTCCACTTCACCCTTTTGTCCGGGGGCTCATGTTCTACTACGGCCTGGACTTCCACGATCTGGCCCCGAACTTTATCCTCAATATCTCGGCGTTTATCATCGTGTGTGAGGCCTTTCTCCGCATCCGCCCCCACTTCGGCCTCTGGCTCCAGACCTTCAACGTCAAGCCCAAGGTGGTGTCCGGCACCCAGGCGGAGTGCGGAGGTGCTATGGCCGGCAAAATGGCCAACGCACTCTGGTTCGATGGCTCCTTTGTGGAGTCCTTAAAGGGGTGGCAGGCAGGGTGGTTTTACATCACCGAGCCACGCGACTCGAAATGGGTCGCGGCCCCTGAGTTCTGATCCGGACCCCCCATGCGGCTCATGTCCTGGAAAGAGACGGGCCTATCATGGGGCAACGAAGAAGAAGTGACCGGACTGCAATCTTGCATCCGGTCCCTGATGAAGAAGCCCATCCGGCATGTCAACATCATCCAGGTCATGTTCGTTCGCCGGATCCTCCCGTGCCAAGAACGGGAGTTCACTTTGTGGGAATTTGACCCGGCGCAGCACCAAACCCTCAATAGGCTCTTCGACACGACGTATGAAGACGTCTGGAAGGTGCTAACCAAAGGCGCCGAGTGCCCCACATCCGCTTCCGAGGACCGCGGATACAGCTCGCAGCGCAACGCTGGCGAGGTAGGCTATTTATACCTTTCACAGGTTCGTTAAGCTTTTCTACATAGATTAACTCTATGTGGGATCTAAAAACTCCCTTTGCCTTTGACAGGCGTGGCTGAAGATAGCCGGACCAATCAACTGTCCGGCTCCTCTGCCCGAAGACCCAGCCCCAGCTCTCTTAGAGAAGCTGCTGGCTCCGACGCCCTATGTGGTGCCGGAGAAGAAGGTCAAGAAGAAGAAGACCACCGGGACTTGAAAGAGTGCCCGCAATGTGGTGGTGTCGAGCTCGTCATCTGGTGAGTCTGCGACGCCCTCCTCTCATGAAAACGAGGAGGAGGAACAAGGAAGCTCTCCCCCTCCAGCGAGGGGAGCGAAAAAGAAGAAGGCCGCCCCAACAGGGGAGGCCGAGGGGTCGAGGAAAAGGAAGACCCCTCCGCCGGACTGCTCCCCCAACGCCGAAGAGGGCGGAAAGGAGTGGCCGGACAGAACCAAGCGTCCGACAACATCGTAAGTATTCACATACCAGAATAACTCATAGTATCTTCAAGTGCGCAGCTTACCCTAATGTCGAATGCTATTTGCGCAGCCCACCCCGAGCCGCACTCGATGATTCATCGAGCGGCTCCCTGGATTCGTCGGACGTGAACTCTGTCCCACCCGCAGTCTCCCCTAGCGGGGCGGACGACGCCGAAGCGGCGTCCCGCCGAACTGGGCAGGAGGAGGTGGTCCTGGAGGAGCCGCAAGGCAATCCTCAGGACCCCAGGAGTAAAGGGGATGAACCCCCCAGGGCTCCTAGTCCGGCTTTGTGCCGGACACCGCGCCGGACTCAACCGTCCTGGCTCACGGTGGGCTAACTCCTTCCAAGAGGAGTAAGCCGTCCGAGCCGGCGACCTCTGTCCAACCAGAGGCGCCCGATAGTCTGTTGGAGGCGCTTGAAGGCGCCACCATCGACGAGGAGCACCGTACTGTTATGAGTGCGGTGGTCCAAAGGTTCAGTCCGCCAAGAGCGGACTGAATGAAGCTTGCACTAGCCTTCTAACAGGCTTCCAGGTAAGAAAAAAATATGCTAAATTCATTACCGCATAGACAGTAGCCCCTGATGCTCTGTTCGGTGTTCGGAAAGAAAAGCCGAATAGAGGATCCAACAATTTTCGCACGAGTCTAATAAAAAGTCTAATATGCGTATGCAGGCTTCCCTGCTGTCCACCGCCGCACTGACTGCGCAGGTGGAAGTCCTGAAAAAGGACCTCGAGCGGTCCGAGCAAGAGCTCGGCCATGCCAAAAGGCAGCTCGTAGAAAAGGAAGGTAAGAAATACCCCTTAGAAAAAAAGAAAGAAAAAAAAGTGGTGCCTATAGAGAGGCTTGATTGCAAAAAGAAATAACAGGATTGTACTGCTTATTGTAGGGGCCACAACCGAGGTGGCAACCCTAAAGTAGGCGCTAACTGAGGCCGAGAAGAAAGCGGCCGAGGAGCACGCCAAGCGAGAAAAGCTTGGGGTCCAAGTCGGCGAGGTGCAGCAAGAGCTGCAAGCTCTCATGAAGAAACATGAGGGTTTGGAGCTTGAGGCAAAAACGCAAGCATCCGAGCTCGCGTCGGCTGTTGAGACCACCAAGAGTGCCAAGGCCGAAGCCCAAAAGGCCCTCCAAGAGTTGGAGGATGTGAAAAATATAGCAGCGGGTAAGGCATTCTTAATGCAAAGTAGGAATATAAAGGTGAAATACCTATTACTTACCCGAATCCGGAGTTCTCCAGGGGCATTCTTTGATCTTCCCTGCAGCGCATCCGCCGCCGCCGCATTCTACCGAGCTGAAGAGGACAGCTCGACGGAGAGTGTGTTCTGGTCTCAGTATTCTGAGGCCGGACACCCTTTGCCCTTAAGCGATCAGCTGAAGCAGCTGGCCGAGCTCCACAAGGCGGCCGAAGAGGCCATGAAGGGCTTACTAGTTCGGCTGTGGCCTGGAGAGGTCCTGCCTGGGAGCTACTTCGGGCTGGTGCGGCGGCTGGTGGAGGCCTGTCCACGGCTTGAGGTCATCAAGCGCTCCGTCTGCATAGAAGGTGCCCGGAGGGCCCTTGCCCGTGTAAGGGTACACTGGGGCAAGCTGGACGGAGAGAAGCTGGTGAAGGACGGGCCGCCGCAGGGGAAGGAGCATCGCAAGCCCGAGAACTACTACAAGGAAGTTCTTGCTGGAGCTCGCCTTGTCGCGGATGAGTGTGCCAAAGATGTAATATTTCAATGAATCCGCTCGTTTGTATCCTGTGCACTGAAAACTTGTTCATATGCGCTTAAGCAATGCTTTCTGAATTTAAAATATTATTTTCTGTGCGGCCGTTTATCAATAACTGAGAGATGGCGAGTCGTTGGCTTCTGCCCCCGTGCAACTAGTGCTGGGGTGTTCGGGATAAACCTTAGGGCTCTTGTTCCCATAGTTGGGTCCTTCGAGGGAGGCGCTCAGCACAGCGAACCAGGCAATCGGACTATAATGCTTGAACACTCTCACTTAGCCATAGAACGTTATAATTTTAAATTTCGGCGAAGCCCCTAGTTTGGAAGGCCGAATTCGGGGCACTATCCATGCCTTTAGCCGGACTTAACCAGCTCTCCGCTCGAAGCGGCATAAGCCTTTAGGGACTCGAAAAACCTCTCGAACAGCGACCGGTCTCGCGCCTTATCATGACAGTCTGTTTTAGCTTTCTCCACTGAGGTGCTCACCCACCTGATCTGGGGCACAATCGCAGTGGTTCTCCTAGTGCTACCTTAGACGATAGAGCGGAACGTAAGGCACCAAAACATAGGAGCCGGGCAAACCCAACATATGACCAAAATCATGACTCAGAGCCGATGCATATAATGCTATAAGTTCGGGGTGCCGCACTTGTGAAAGTGGACGGACTTCTCACACCAGATAGAAGGGTAATAAAGCCCCTGGCGTGGTTTGCCGTACCATGGTGTACGGGTGCGATCATGTTATTTGAGTTAACATATGTATATTAAAAAAAGATAATGCAAAAAATAGACGAAAAGCTATGCATTATTTATGAGGAGGCTGTTTATTCAAACCGAACGATACAAGTAGTGCGAAAAAAATTTAGACTATTTAACATGTCCTGACCAGGCGCAGGCCGCGGAATTTAGAAACAGATATATCGCTCGAAATAGAGACCACCTGAGAGTTCCATGATGCGGCGTTGTTTTGTCTGCTTTCCTGGGTCCTGTATCGTCTGTGCGGCAGCGAGGCTGAGCACTATATCCAGAGTATGGAGTCCTGAAAGAAAAGAAGAACCCGACAGCCCCTAGTACGTTTGACGCCGTATTGTTGGCATGCCGTTTTATCTGCCCCTTCCCCTATGCCCATGGAATTCTAAGGGCGTAATTGTGTACTCGAGGTACTAGCTCCGCTATGTAGCGATGGCTGGGGTTGGGTCCGTATTGCTACGCGTGCTCTGAACGCGCCAGGCGGTCTTGCTGCGGGTTACTCCGGGCGCGTTTTGCTTTATCCTGCTTTGTAGCGGCCGGACTCGAGAGCTGCCTTAACAGGCTGCTTTGTACCTCTGCTGCGAGGGCCGCCGTGTGTTCCTTCGTACGGATGGAGCGTTCGGTGTTTCCGCTGACCGTGATTACACCTCGAGGGCCTGGCATCTTGAGCTTGAGATATGCGTAGTGCGGCACCGCATTGAATTTAGCGAATGCGGTTCGTCCAAGCAGAGCATGATAGCCACTGCGGAACGGAACTATGTCAAAGATTAACTCTTCGCTTCGGAAGTTGTCCGGAGATCCGAACACCACATCAAGTGTTATGGAGCCTATGCAATTGCCCTCTACACCTGGGATGACGCCTTTAAAGGTCGTCCTTGTGGGCTTGATCCTTGATGGATCTATGCCCATTTTCCGCACTGTATCCTGGTAGAGCAGGTTCAGGGTACTGCCGCCGTCCATGAGGACTCTTGTAAGGTGAAATCCGTCAACGATTGGGTCAAGAACCAATGCGGCGAAACCGCCGTGACGGATGCTAGTGGGGTGGTCTCTTCGATCAAAGGTGATCGGGCAAGAGGACCATGGGTCGAACTCTAGGGCGACTGGCTCCATCGCGTATACGTCCCGTAGCGCAGGCTTGCTCTCCCGCTTGGGAATATGAGTCGCGTATATCATGCTCACCATCCGCACTTGTGGGGGAAACCCCTTCTGTCCGTTGTTGTTCGGCGGCCTGGGCTCCTCTTCGTCATCGCTGTCTAGCCCCTTGTTTTGTGTTCGGCTCTTAAGTTGCCTGCCTACTTGAACACCCAACAATCCCTGTTGGTGTGATTGGCTGGCCTTTCGGGGGTGCCGTGAATCTAGCACGAGCGGTCGAGTATTCGGTCCAAACTGGATGGGCCTTGGGTATTCTTTTTAAATGGCTTTTTCCGCTGACCGGATTTATAGCCTCTGAATCCGGCATTATCTGCCGTATCCTCATTGTTGTCGCTGCTAACACTGCGCTTTTGATTATTTCGACGTGACCTGCCACTTTTGTCCTTGGTATCCGAATTACCGGGCTTCTTTGATAAGTTGTTGCTGCGAGCTAGCCAGCTATCTTCGCCCGCGCAAAAGCGGGTCATGAGTGTCGTGAGGGCTGCCATTGTTTTCGGCTTTTCCTGTCCCAGGTGCCGGGCAAGCCACTCGTCGCGGATGTTATGTTTGAAGGCTGCTAGGGCCTCTGCGTCCGGACAATCGACTATCTGATTTTTCTTTGTTAGGAACCGTGTCCAGAATTGCCTGGCCGATTCTTCTGCCTGCTGAATTATGTGGCTTAGGTCGTCGGCGTCCGGTGGCCGTACGTAGGTCCCCTGGAAGTTGTCGAGGAATGCGGCCTCCAGGTCCTCCCAAGAGCCGATCGAATCTGCGGGGAGGCTGTTAAGCCAGTGCCGGGCTGGTCCCTTAAGCTTAAGGGGTAAATATTTGATGGCGTGCAAATCATCGCCACATGCCATGTGGATGTGGAGGAGATAGTCCTCAATCCATACTGCCGGATCTGTCGTACCATCGTACGACTCGATGTTGACGGGTTTAAAACCCTCTAGGATTATATGATCCATTACTTCGTCTGTGAAGCATAGTGGGTGTGCGGCGCCCCTGTACTGGGCTATGTCTCGACGCAGTTCGGAGGAGCTGTGCCTGTTGTGTTCGGCCCGGCCGGATTTATTGTTACCGGAGTGAAAACTATCACGTGCCGTCGGGCGTCCGCGCGATCCATAGATCGAGCTTGTTTGCCTTGCTTTGTCCTCCAGGACGTCTCGCAGGTCTGGTTCGTGTTCCCGTGCCTTGGTAAAGCGGCTGCGGGGCATGGCTTGTTTGGATGTTCGACAGGCTTCTCTGTCGCGGCCGCGTGGTGGCCGATCTGCCATGTCTTGGGCTTCCTCCTCTGATTGGGGTAGCGGCCTGCGCTTAGGATAGTTTTTGGAGGGGCGTCCGAGCTCGTGCTCTTCGGCCGCAAGGACTTCAGTCCATCTGTCAGCTAGCAAATCTTGATCAGCTCTAAGCTGTTGCTGCTTTTTCTTTAGGCTGTTCGCCGTGGCTAAAAGCCTGCGTTGAAAGCGCTCTTGTTCGGTGGGGTCTGATGGTATGATGAATTCATCGTCACCGAGGCTTGCCTCGTCTTCGGAGGGAGGCATGTAATTATCGTCCTCGACCTCTCGCTCTGCCGCTCTCTCATGAGGGCGGTCTTCTCCATCTTCCTGCGCCGAATCTTGCTGGTTCTGGTGTTCTTCGGTGCTGTCCGGGGTAGTATTATCTCCCGTGCCGGAATCACCGTTTCTGCTGTGGCGGGATTTGGAGCGGCACCGCTGACGTCGGCGTTTTGGAGGCTTTTTCGAAGTGCCATCCTCTGCTGTTCCATCACCATCTCCATCTTTTGGAGCATCCACCATGTATACGTCGTATGACGAGGTGGCGGTCCAGCGCCCTACAGGTGCTGGTTCTTGCTCGTCTCCTCCTTCGTCGTCCATACCGTCGAAGTCTTCGGAGCCGAAGTCGAGCATGTCGGATATATCGTCGACAGTGGCTATTAAGTGGGCGGTGGGTGGGCTTTGAATTTCTTCGTCGTCCGAATCCCAACCTCGCAGGCCATAGTTCGGCCCGGGCTCTCCTAACAAAGAGAGAGACTTGAGAGAATTCAGAATATCACCAAAAGGTGAATACTGAAAGATGTCCGCGGCGGTGAACTCCATTACAGGCGCCCAATCTGATTCGATCGGCGGGGGCACGGAGGACCCGAAGTTCGGAGAAGAGTCCGGCTCCTTGGAGTCACAGGCCATGCGGAGCGCGGGGCTTGCGTTCGGCTCAATGGCCTTTAAGATCGCAGCCCCTGAGGTGACGTCCAACCGTTCATCTTCAAGGAACGCAACGGGCTCCGAATCGAGGATCGGGGCTGGAGCGTATGCGACCTCCAGGACACTGTTCGGAGGCAGAGCTATATCATGCCCCTCGAGATAGTGCGGCGCGCTTGGCCGTGGCTCGAATCCGTCGAAGATCAAGTCTCCGCGGATATCTGCCGTGTAGTTTAGGCTTCCAAAGCTGACTTGATGGCCAGGGGCGTAGCTCTCGATCTGCTCCAGATGACCAAGCGAGTTGGCCCGCAGAGCGAAGCCGCCGAAGACGAAGATCTGTCCGGGGAGAAAAGTCTCACCCTGGACCTCATCATTGTTGATGATCAAAGGAGCCATCGGGCCTAAAGGCGACGACACAGAGGAACTCTCAATGAAAGCACCAATGTCGGTGTCAAAACCGGTGGATCTCGGGTAGGGGGTCCCGATCTGTGCGTCAAGGTCGGATGGTAAAAGGAGACAAGGGACACTTTATTTTACCCAGGTTCGGGCCCTCTCGATGGAGGTAAAACCCTACTCCTGCTAGATTAATATTGATGATATGGGTAGTACAAGAGTAGATTTACCACGAGATCAAGGAGGCTAAACCCTAGAAGCTAGCCTATGGGTATGATGATGGTTATGATGTGTTCGTCCTACGGACTACAACCCTCCGGTTTATATAGGCACCGAATAGGGTTAGGGTTACACAGAGTCGGTTACATTGGTAGGAGATCTTGAATATCCGCACGCCTAGCTTGCCTTCCACGCCAAGGAAAGAACCTTCTGGACACGGGACGAAGTCTTCAATCTTGTATCTTCATAGTCCTGGAGTCCGGCTGAAGATATAGTTCGGCTATCCGAACACCCCCTAATCCAGGACTCCCTCAAACATCCTCTGGTTTTATGGCTCCCTCGTGGAGTCCCTAAAGGGGTGGCAGGCCGGGTGGTTTTACATCACCGAGCCCCGCGATCCGAAATGGGTCGCGGCCCCCGAGTTCAGATCCGGACCCCCCACGCGGCTCATGTCCTGGAAAGAGACAGGCCTGTCGTGGGGCAACGAGGAGGAAGTGACTGGGTTGCAAACGTGCATCCAGTCCCTGGTGAACAAGCCAATCCGGCTTGTCAATATAGTCCAGGTCATGCTCGTTCGCCTGATCCTCCCGTGCCAAGAACGGGATTTTACTTTGTGGAAATTCGACCCGGCGTAGCACCAAACCCTCAGTAGGCTCTTCGACACAACGTATGAAGACGTCTGGAAGGTGCTGACCAAAGGCGCCGAGTCCCCCACATCCGCCTCCGAGGATCGCGGATACAACTCGCAGCGTAACGCTAGCGAGGTAAGCTATCTATACCTTTGACAGGTTCGTTAGGCTCTTCTTCATAGATTAACTCTATGGGGGATCTAAACTCCCTTTACCTTTGACAGGCTTGGCAGGAGGTATCCGGACCAATTAACTATCCGGCTCCTCTGCCCGAAGACCCGGCCCCAGCTCTCTTGGTGAAGCTGATGGCTCCGGCACCTTACGTGGTGCCGGAGAGGAAGGCCAAGAAGAAGAAAACCACCAGGACTCGAAAAAGTTCCCGCAACATGGTGGTGTCGGACTCGTCATCTGACGAGTCCGCAACGCTCTCCTCTCGTGAAAACGAGGAGGAGGAACAAGGAAGCTCTCCCCCCAGTGAGGGGAGCAAAGAGGAAGAAGGCCGCCCCAACAAGGGAGGCCGAGGGGTCGAGGAAAAGGAAAACCCCTCCGCCGAACTACTCCCACGACGCCGAAGAGGGCGGAGAGGAGTGGCTGGACCGAACCAAGCGTCCGGCGACATCGTAAGTGTTTACATACCAGAGTGACTCATGATATTCTTTTAATGCGCGGCTTTCCCTAATATCGAACATAATTTATGCAGCCCGCCCCGGGCCGGACTCGACGATTCGTCGAGCGGCTCCCTGGATTCGTCGGACGTGAACTCTGTTCCGCCCGCGGTCTCCCCCTGCGGGGCGGACGTTGCTGAAGTGGCGCCCCGCCAAGCTTCGGGGCAGGAAGAGATGGTCCTGGAGGAGCCACAAGGCAATCCTCCGGACCCCAGGAGTAAAGGGGGTGAAACCCCCCAGGGCTCCAAGTTCGGCTTTGTGCCGGACACCGCGCCGGACTCGACAGTCCCGGTCCGCGGTGGGCGAACTCCTTCCAAGAGGAGTAAGCCATCTGAGCCGGCGGCCTCCGTCCAACCGGAGGTGCCGGACAATCTGCTGGAGGTGCTTAAGGGCGCCGCCATCGATGAGGAGCACCGTACTGTTATGAGTACGGTGATCCAAAGGATTCAGTCCGCCTAGAGCGGACTGAATGAAGCTTGCGCTAGCCTTCTAACAGGCTTCGAGGTAAGTAAAAATATGTCAAATTATTTACCGCATAGACAGTAGCCCCTCATGCTCTGTTCGGTGTTCGGAAAGAAAAGCCGGATAGAGGATCTAGTAATTCTCGCAGGAGTCTAACAAAAAAGGTCAAATATGCGTATGCAGGCTTTACTCCTGTCCACCGCTGCACTGACTGCGCAGGTGGATGTCCTTAAAAAGGACCTCGGGCGGACCGAGCAAGAGCTCGGCCTTGCCAAACGACAGCTCGAGGAGAAGGAAGGTAAGAAATACCTAAAAAAAAGAAGAAAAAAGGTGCCTATAGAGAGGCTTGATTGCAGAAAGAAATAACAGGATTGTACTACTTATTGTAGGGGCCGCAACCGAGGTGGCAACCCTGAAGCAGGCGCTGGCAGAGGCCGAAAAGAAAACGGCCGAGGAGCGCGCCGAGCGAGAAAGGCTTGGGGTTCAGGTCGACGAGGTGCAGCAAGAGCTGCAAGCTCTCATGACAAAACATGAGGGTTTGGAGCTTGAGTAAAAAACGCAAGCATCCGAGCTCGCGTCGGCCGTCGAGACCGCCAAGAGTGCCAAGGCCGAAGCCCAAAAGGCCCTCCAAGAGTTGGAGGAGGTGAAAAAGATAGCAACAGGTAAGGCATTCTCAATGCAAAGTAGGAATATAAAAGTAAACTACCTATTACTTACCCGAATCCGGAGTTCTCCAGGGGCGTTCGCCGATCTTCCCCGCAGCGTATCCGACACCGCCGCGTTCTACCGAGCTGAAGAGGGCAGCTCGATGGAGAGTGTGTTCTGGTCTCAGTATTCTGAGGCCGGACACCCTGTGCCCTTAAGCGATCAGCTGAAACAGCTGGTCGAGCTCCACAAGGCGGCCGAACAGGCCATGAAGGGCTTACTAGTTCGGCTGTGGCCTGGAGAGGCCCTGCCTGGGAGCTATTTCGGGCTGGTGCGGCGGCTGGTGGAGGCCTGTCCACGGCTTGAGGTCATCAAGCGCTCCGTCTGCATTGAAGGTGTCCGGAGGGCCCTTGCCCGTGTAAGGGTACACTGGGGTAAGCTGGACGGAGAGAAGCTGGTGAAGGACGGGCCGCCGCAGGGGAAGGAGCATCGCAAGCCTGAGAACTAATACAAGGAAGTTCTTGCCGGAGCCCGCCTTGTCGCGGATGAATGTACTAAAGATGTAATATTTGAGTGAACTCGCTCGTTTGTATCCTGTGCGCTGGAAACTTGTTCATATGCGCAAAGCAATGCTTATTTAATATAAAATATTATTTTCTGTGCGGCCATTTATCAAAAATTTGAGAGATGGCCAGTCGTCGGCTTCTGCCCCCATGCCACTAGTGCTGGGGTGTTCGGGATAAACCTGAGGGCTCTTGTTCCCATAGTTGGGTCCTTCGAGGGAGGCGCTCAGCACAACGAACCAGGCAATCGGACTATAATGCTTGAACACTCTCACTTAGCCATAGAACGTTATAATTTTAAATTTCGGCGAAGCCCCTAGTTCGGAAGGCCGAATTCGGGGCGCTATCCACGGCTTTGGCCAGACATAGCCAGCTCCTCGCTCAAAGCGGCATAAGCCTTTAAGGACTCGAAAAACCTCTCGAACAGCGCCCGGTCTCACGCCTTATCATGACAGTCTGTTTTAGCTTTCTCCACTGAGGTGCTCAACCCACCTGATCTGGGGCACAATCGCAGTGGTTCTCCTAGTGCTACCTTAGCCGATAAAGCGGAACGTAAGGCACCAAAACATAGGAGCCGGGCAAACCCAACATGTGACCAAAATCATGACTCGGAGCCGATGCATATAGTGCTATAAGTTCGGGGTGCCGCACTTGTGAAAGTGTACAGACTTCTCACACCAGATAAAAGGGTAATGAAGCCCCTGGCGTGGTCTGCCGTACCATGGTGTATGGGTGCTATCATGTTATGTAATATATATATATATATATATATATATATATATATATATATATATATATATTCAAAAGAGGATAATGCAAAAAATAGACGAAAAGCTATGCATTGTTTTACAAAGAGGCTATCTATGAAAGCCGAACGATACAAGTATTGCGATGAGCAAAAAAGATATTAGACTATTTAACATGTCCTGACCAGGCACAGGTAGCGGAATTTAGAAACAGATATATCGCTCGAAATAGAGACCACCTGAGAGTTCCGGAATGCGGCGTAGCTTTGTCTGCTTTCCTGGATCTTGCTTCGTCTGTGCGGCAACAATGTCGAATAGGTTATCCAGAGTATGGAGTCCTGAAAGTAAAAAAAAGGTAAAAAAGAAAAATCTGGCAGCCCCTAGTACGTTTGACGCCGTGTTGTAGGCATGCCGTTAATGTGCCCCTCCCCCTGTGCCCATGGAATTTTAAGGGCGTAATTGTGTACTCGAGGTACTTGCTCCGCTATGTTGCGATGGCTGGGGTCGGGGCCGTATTGCTACGCTTGCTCTGATCGTGCCAGGTGGTCTTGTTGCAGGTTACTCCGGGCGCGCTTTGCATTGTCCGGTTTTTTAACGGCCGGACTGGAGAGTTGCCTTGAAAGGCTGCTTTGTACTTCCGCTGCGAGGGCCATCATGTGCTCCTCCGTACGGATGGAGCGTTCTGTGTTTTCGCTGACCGTAATTACTCCTCGAGGGCCTGGCATCTTGAGCTTGAGATATGCGTAGTGCGGCACCGCATTGAATTTAGCGAATGCGGTTCGTCCGAGCAGGGCGTGATAGCCACTGCGGAACGGCACTATATCGAAGATTAACTCTTCGCTTCGGAAGTTATCCGGAGATCCGAAGACGACATCAAGTCTTATCGAGCCTATGCAATTGGCCTCTACACCTGGTATGACGCCTTTAAAGGTCGTCCTTGTGGGCTTGATCCTTGATGGATCTATGCCCATTTTCCGCACTGTATCCTGATAAAGCAGGTTCAGGCTACTGCCGCCGTCCATGAGGACTCTTGTGAGATGAAATCCGTCCACGATTGGGTCGAGGATCAGTGCGGCAAAACCGCCGTGACGGATGCTAGTGGGGTGGTCCCTTCGATCGAAAGTGATCGGGCAGGAGGACCATGGGTTGAACTTTGGGGCGACTGGCTCCATCGCGTATACGTCCCGTAGCGCACGCTTCCTCTCCCGCTTGGGAATGTGGGTCGCGTATATCATGTTCACTGTCCGCACTTGTGGGGGAAACCCTTTCTGTCCATTGTTGTTCGGCGGCCTGGGCTCCTCCTCGTCGTCGTTGTTCAGGCCCTTGTCGTTGTGTTCGGCTCTTAACTTGCCTGCCTGCTTGAACACCCAACAATCCCTGTTGGTGTGATTGGCTGGCCTTTCGGGGGTGCCATGAATCTGGCACGAGCGGTCGAGTATCCGGTCCAAACTGGACGGGCCCTGGGTATTCTTTTTAAATGGATTTTTCCGCTGACCAGATTTATAGCCTCTGAATCCGGCATTATCTGCCGTATCCTCATTGCTGTCGCTGCTAACGCGGCGCTTTTGATTATTTCGACGTGACCTGCCACTTTTGTCCTTGGTATCCGAATTACCGGGCTTCTTTGATAAGTTGTTGCTGCGAGCTAGCCAGCTATCTTCGCCCGCGCAAAAGCGGGTCATGAGTGTCGTGAGGGCTGCCATGGTTTTCGGCTTTTCCTGTCCCAGGTGTCGGGCAAGCCACTCGTCGCGGATGTTATGTTTGAAGGCTGCTAGGGCCTCTGCGTCTGGACAATCGACTATCTGATTTTTCTTTGTTAGGAACCGTGTCCAGAATTGCCTGGCCGATTCTTATGGCTGTTGAATTATGTGGCTTAGGTCGTCGGCGTCCGGTGGCCGCACATAGGTCCCCTGAAAGTTGTCGAGGAACGCGGCTTCCAGGTCCTCCCAAGAACCGATTGAGTCCGCTGGTAGGCTGTTAAGCCAGTGCCGGGCTGGTCCTTTAAGCATAAGGGGTAGGTATTTGATGGCGTGTAGATCATCGCCACGTGCCATGTGGATGTGAAGGAGATAATCCTCAATCCATACTGCCGGATCTGTCGTACCATCGTACGACTCGATATTGACGGGTTTAAAACCCTCTGGGATTTTATGATCCATTACTTCGTCTGTGAAGCATAGTGGGTGTGCGGCGCCCCTGTACTGGGCTATGTCACGACGCAGCTCGGAAGAGCTGTGCCTGCTGTGTTCGGCCCAGCCGGATTTATTGTGTCCAGAGTGAAGATCATCACGTGTTGTCGGGCGTCCGCGCGATCCATAGATCGATCTTGTTTGCTTTGCTTTATCCTCCAGTACGTCTCGCAGGTCTGGCTCGTTTTCCCGTGCCTTATTTGAACGGCACCGGGGCATGTCTTGCTTAAGGGTTCGACAGGCCTCTCTGTCGCGGCCACGGGGTGGCCGGTCTGCCATGTCATATGCTTCCCCCTCTGATTGGGGTAGCGGCCTGCGCTTAGGATAATTTTTGGAGGGGTGCCCGAGTTCATACTCTTCGGCCGCAAGGACTTCAGTCCATCTATCAGCTAGCAAATCTTGATCAGCTCTAAGCTGTTGCTGCTTTTTCTTTAGGCCGTTGGCCGTGGCTAGAAGCCTGCGTTGAAAACGCTCTTGTTCGGCGGGGTCTGATGGTACGACGAATTCGTCGTCGTCGAGGCTTGCCTCGTCTTCGGAGGGAGGCATGTAGTTATCATCCTCAACCTTTTGCTCTGCCGCTCTCTCCTGAGGGCTGGCTTTTCCATCTTCCTGCGCCGAATCTTGCTGGTTCTGGTGTTCTTCGGTGCTGTCCGGGGTAGTATTATCTCCCGTGCCGGAATCACCGTTTCTGCTGTGGCGGGATTTAGAGCGGCGCCGTTGGCGCCGGCGTTTTGGCATTTTTTTCGAGTTGTCGTCTTCCGCTGTTCCATCGCCATCCGCATCCTTTGGAGCATCCACCATATATATGTCATATGACGAGGTGGCGGTCCAGCGCCCTACAAGTGCTGGTTCTTGTTCGTCTCCTCCTTCGTCGTCCATACCGTCGAAGTCTTCGGAGCCGAAGTCAAGCATGTCGGTGAAATCGTCGACAGTGGCTATTAAGTGGGTGGTGGGTGGGCTTTGAATTTCTTCGTTGTCCAAATCCCAACCTCGCAGACCATAGTCCGGCCTGGGCTCTCCTGATAAAGAGAGAGACTTGAGAGAATTCAGGATATCACCGAAAGGTGAGCGCTGAAAGATGTCCGTGGCGGTGAACTCCATTACAGGCGCCCAATCAGATTCGATCGGCGGGGGCACGGAAGGCTCGGAGTTCGGAGAAGAGTCCGGCTCCTTGGAGTCCTGGGCCGTGCGCAGTACGGGGCTGGCGTTCGGCTCGATCGCCTTTGAGATCGCAGCCCCCGAGGTGACGTCCAACCGTTCATCCTCGGAGAACGCAGCGGGCTTCGAGTCAAGGATCGGGGCCGGAGCGTGTGCGGCCTCCAGGGTACTATTCGGAGGCAGAGCTATATCATGCCCCTCGAAATAGTGCAGCGCGCTTGGCTGTGGCTCGAACCCGTCGAAGATCAAGTCTCCGCGGATATCAGCCGTGTAGTTTAAGCTTCCAAACCTAACTTGATGGCGAGGGGCGTAGCTTTCGATCTGCTCCAGATGACCAGGCGAATTGGCCCGCGGAGCGAATCCGCCGAAGACGAAGATTTGTCCGGGGAGGAAAGTCTCACCCTGGACCTCATCGTTGTTGATGATCAAAGGGGCCATCGGACCTAGAAGCGACGACACAGAGGAACTCTCAATGAAAGCACCAATGTCGGTGTCAAAACCGGCGGATCTCGGGTAGGGGGTCCCGAACTGTGCGTCAAGGTCGGATGGTAACAAGAGACAAGGGACACTTTATTTTACCAAGGTTCGGGCCCTCTCGGTGGAGGTAAAACCCTACTCCTGCTAGATTAATATTGATGATATGGGTAGTACAAGAGTGGATCTACCACGAGATCAAGGAGGCTAAACCCTAGAAGCTAGCCTATGGTATGATTGTGTATGATGATGGTTGTCCTACGGGCTACAACCCTCCGGTTTATATAGACACCGGATAGGGTTAGGGTTACACAGAGTCGGTTACAATGGTAGGAGATCTCGAATATCCGCACGCCTAGCTTGCCTTCCACGCCAAGAAAAGATCCTTCCGGACACGGGACGAAGTCTTCAATATTGTATCTTCATAGTCCTGGAGTCCGGCTGAAGGTATAGTCCGGCTATCCAAACACCCCCTAATCCAGGACTCCCTCACTTTCATTTCCTCGGACGATCCTTGGTCTGTTGGTCCTCGAAGAAACAGAACTGCGTATCACTGTCTACTGCTGAAGCTGAGTACATTGCTGCTGGTTCTTGCTGTGCTCAACTGCTATGGATGAAGCAAACACTCAAGGACTATGGCATCAACGTGAAGAATGTGCCTCTCCTCTGTGACAATGAGAGTGCCATCAAGATTGCTCACAACCCAGTTCAACACTCGAAGACAAAGCACATTCAGATTCGTCATCATTTTCTTCGTGATCATGTGTTGAAGGGCGACATTTCTATTGAGCATGTGAAGACTGAAGAACAACTAGCCGATATCTTCACTAAGCCCTTGGACGAGAAGAGATTTAGCAAGTTGCGGTGTGAGCTAAATATCTTAGAGTCTTCGAATGTACTTTGAAAAAGCACTCATCCTAACACTTATGCAAAATTGATGACTTAGATGTGCAACACATGAAGAAACGTTTTTCTTCAATCAATGAAGAATAACACTCTAAGTGTGAAGAAATTAATGAAGAATTTGATTCTCAAAACCCTACGACAATTGTACGCGGTACCTGAAATCATCATTCTTATACGGTGGGTCACGCCACCACAAAAGTTGAAAATCTTCAATTTGAATTTTTCCTCAATTTTTGAAATTCCTCAGTTGTTCAAATTCTTCAACTTGCAAAATCTTCACTTGTGCTGTCGTTTTTCTTCATTGGCTATGTATATATATATGAGTTTATGTCCTCTACAGCATTCACTTATAGCTATTTCTTCAAGTTGGTTTTTCTTCTAAGTGAATGTGATCAGACCCTTCCCCCTCTATGCTATACTCAATCCAATCTGTTCACAAATTCTTCATGTGCGTTCTATTTGAAACTTGTTCAAAATCTTCACTGTGTCCTTGTCAGCTGAAGAAATTGCGAACGGAACGTTAAAACTAATCTTATCCAAATTTTCGGTTTTGCCGCTCAAACCGTTCCGCGGCCCACGATGTATTATTCTATTCACCCACGATCTTACACGATCTCCACTACACAGTACGTGGGTGACACATCTCGTGAGAAGGAGAATGGTCAGGGGCACGTTCGTCCCAAAATCTTCGGGGGAATAGTTTTTCACTGCCTCTATAAATATCCCTCGCCCCTTCCTCACTTCTTTCACTCCGCTCGATCTCTCTCTCCCGCTCGAGCTTCTCAAACCCTAGCGCCGCCGCTACTCGATCATCGCCGGTGAGGAAGAGCTTCACTGCCTCGACCTCGTCGCCGTCGTACTCGCGCCGACCGCGGGAATCTTCACCTCCGCCGCCGCCATAGACGTCTTCCTCCGTCAAGTTAGGGCGTGGAAGATCTACACCGACGAACTCCACTGTTTCACCTCTCTGTTTGTCGTGTTCTTCATTCAGGGTAATTAAAAGTTACTTTTACTGCCCTCTTTGATTCAAAAGTTTTCTACATAATCTTCAAAGGTGTTTTATTCTTCAAATCTTCACACACAAAACACCACACATGTCATCTATTCTTGATTCATTTCCCTAAGCATCATTTTCTTCAGGATTCCTCAATTGTGTGGATCTTTGATCTATACAACTCTGGAACCTAAGATAAAGCGCGATTAGTGAAATTCTTCAAGACGCATCTAGTCAAATTCCTCAAACTTGTTCTTTTTGAAAAACCCTCTGAGAACGCATATGACCTCTCCAAATTCCTCGCAACTATACTCTGTTCACAGGTACACATGTCCGCTGCTGAATCTCTAGGTTCTCATCAACTTAACTCATTTGCAACGTTCCTTGAAGAAAAGTTGCACACTTCTTCAGAAAATTCGATTGTTCAAATTCCTCAACTGAAGAAAATGGCTGACGGAAAAAGGCCACAGAAAGGAGGAAAGAAGCCTGAGGTCATGACTGCTTTTGAAATCCCTGAGGACATCTAAGATTATTGCACGCCTGATGAAGCCAAGTTTGGCAAAGAAGATAAAAATCAGCGCAAGGTGCGCATTCAGAGGATAGAACGAAGATGGGAACGTGAATGGAGGGAGTACAAATAGGTCACTCCAAAGTACATGAAGAAATTCGCACTGAATCCTCCATGCCCAAGAGCCCCATTGGCACCTGGCCAAGTGGCTGATCCCACCAGCGTCAAACGCGGTGAGGATTTTCCTGAGGAATGGGCAAAGCGCCAAGCCAAATTGGCAAGACAAGCCAGAGAAGCAGTGAAGAAATTCTATGAAGATTCTGCTGCTGCTGCTGCCACAGAGGCCTCTGTCAAGCCACGGAAATCTATGCCAAAGAAGCCCGCTCGAAAGCCAAGTGCTTCACCCTCAGCTGCGCCCTCACGGCCAGGAACTTCAAAATCTTCAAAGCAAATTCCTCATGCTGCTCCTGCTCCACCAAAGTCCTTAGCACCTCCTCCACAATCCTCAGCTGTTCCGACAAAGTCCTCAGCACCTGTGCACCTGGCCTCGTGCCAAAGGACTGTAGGAATCTCTATTGCCTCTGGTGTCTCAGCAAGTTCCTCAGCTGCGCCAAATTCCTCATCTGGCCCAACTTTGCTGAAGACTAAAGCAACTGCTGGACGAGGTTCTCGGCCAAGCCCTAAGAAGAAGCAAGTTGTCTTTCATGTGCCGTCTGAAGAAGACGAGGCTGATGAAGGAGAACTTGCAGAAATCATTAGGGACAGACAAGAAAGGGCCGCTAGAGCCAAAGACACACCTGTGCCACTGCTACTGGATCCAAGGGCGATCCTTGATTATATTGATCTTTGGCATAAGGATCCAAATACACCTATGCCTGACTTCAAGTTGACACCTGGCCAAAGTCACATGCTGACTCATTTCATCCAAGAGGAGAAATAGAAATATGATAGGGCCAGAGAGATCAAGAAATCACAGTACAGAAAGGAGAAACTACTGAAGAAAAATGTTGTCAAGATGACAACTGAAGAACTTGTCAAGATGCAGGCTGACATCAAAGCCCTCAGCGACAAATTTGACTCATACTATGCTGATTGGAAGGGAGCCAAAGTCAGGTTTGTGAAACTGACTGAGAAGTTCACAAATGTTGCAGCCCCATCGCAACAAGAAGTTCCTCAAGCTGAAGCTTCTGCTCAGCCCACTAAAGAACATGCCAGCACCGCTGATGATTTTCAGGCTGCTGAAGAAAATGCTAGTTCCAGGGCTGATGACTCCATTCCAACCGCTGAAGAAATTGCCAGGGCATCCACTAGTGGTGCGCTTGAAGAAACTGAAGAAACTAGGGCAACTGCATCAGTTGCGCCTGAGGAAATTCAACCAGATTCCTCAGCTCCACCTGCGCCTACACCAACTCCTATCCTTCCATCTGCATCAGATGTGAAGAAGACCAAGGCTGTAGAGCGAGCTGCAGTGAAGAAAAGGAAAGCATCAAGTGCTTCAGAATCTTCAGTTCCAAAGAAGATGAAGCCCATGACCAGCTCGTTTGAAAATCCCATTGATGCTGTTCCAATTTCAACCATGCCATCAGAGGACCTTGTTCCTTTTGGTGAAGAATATGTGATCCCAAGCGGATCTGATGAAGAAACTCAATCTGCTGCTTCGTCAGAGCAGATTGATGAGGAAATTGAAGTGGATGCAATCCCTTCAACCCCAGTGGTTTCATCACCAATGCCTCAGTTTACTGCTGAAGAGGCTGGTGTTGAAGAAATTAAAGATGAAGATGTGGACATTGGAAGCACAATTCCAGTGATGAATGATGACTTTTGGGAAAGTCAGCATCCAAATTCTCCACTCTTCACTCCATTGCAGCAAATCCCTCACTCCCCTTCACCAACAGTTCAAATGGGTTCTGAAGAAACTCATCCCACTGCATCTGTGCATGCAGAAATTCCAGCCACTAGTGCTGAAGAAACTGCTGCTGAAAATATGACTGCACCTGAGGAGGAACCAGAAATTCCTCAGCCTGAAAAACCTGAGTTTGCGATTCCTGAGGTAGTGATGCAACTCACTCACACTCCTCTGCCAAATCCAAAGGATCCGTTCTCAAGGAAGCAAAAGCTCAAGGCTGAAGACTTCTTTGGTGAGCATGTATTCTTCACAGATTACAACCCCTATGACTCTGCTCGCATAAGGAAGAGGCGTTTCTGGACTGCTAGTCAAGCCAACTTCTATTCCTCAGTGCTATTCAACAAAGACAAAAGTCTTCGACCATGCACACATTCCTCATGTAGACATGGAGTCTTTGCCGTGCTTCACGCCAGTCCTCAGTGTTCTTCACGACGCTGGGCTGCTCAATTTCTGCACTGACATATGCGATTGGAATGAAGAACTCATTCTTCAGTTCTTCGCAACACTGCACATCACTGGCAACTCTGAAGATGCGAATTCATGGGTTCTGGACTGGATGACTGAGAACACTCATTATAAGGCACCGGCTTCTGAATCGCTTCGTGTCCTTCCTCTAAGTCCTCCCCTTGAAGATGCACGTTGTGTTTACAACGAACCTGAGCTTTCAAATCACTATATGCAAGTGCTGATGAAGCCTTTGAAGCCAGGGCAGGCCCCACGAACCAAATTCCTCGTCAAGGAATTGTTGTATGTACCTCGGACTGTCTATCGCATTCTGTCGAAGACTATGAGTCCTATCAAAGGCCACGACTCCAATGATGAAGAGGTCATTGGTATCATGAAGAATATGCTTTTCAACATCATTCATGGCGTTCCCGTCAACTTCCATGATTTCTTCATGAGGACTCTGGCAAACATTGCTATGTCACCATTTGAGCTGAAGCCTTATGCGCCATGGATTATGAGATTCATCAGGACAAGGTCTTCACTCAATTACAAAGCTGATACTCTGAACCACTGTAGCTACTTGCCTCCTATTGAAGTCCTCAAAATGACATTTTCCTCAGCTGAAGAAAAGGGCTAGGCAACTGCTGTGATAGATGAAGGCATTCATCCATTTGATGGTCAATTTCGCAAGGCTGCATCCTACTCCACCAATGATGACTCTGCCACCCATGACTCTGCCGCCAACAATGCCAAGCAAAACCCTCAAGCCACAGCACCCAGGGTGATGACTGGTCGTGAGTTACTCCTCAGTCTTCATCAGAAGGTTGATCGCAATCACAAATGGGTCAAGCGTTAGTTTGGTTCAATTCTTCACAACATGACTTCAACATGAAGAATTCAGTGAAGAAAAACCACCACTACCTTCATGAAACCCTCAATCGCACCTGGGCTGTTCTGTCTCAAGTTTACAGCGCCAAAGATCTGAAGAAAATGGGTCTCAAAGAAGAGTTTGCCTGGTCTGCACCTCCTCCGAAGAAATTCAAGAAGGTCCAGGTTCCTTCTTTGGTGGCCAGTTCCTATTCTTCATCGCGCGCCACTGATGAACATGAAGAATTGGACGACACTGCGGCAGGCCCTACCTCAACAACCAACCCCAACAACGCTGGCGCTCCTTCATCAACTTGATTATCTTCAGGGGCGTTAGTCCTCAGTTTCGATCCTTTTGGTCATTTGATGACAAAGGGGGAGAAATCTGAGTTATTCTTCAAGCGGGTCTATTATAAGGGCGTTTTTTTGCTAAGTTACAACTATCGTTCTTCCGAAACTTTTATTGGATTGAGTTGTAATCTTAAACCCGATGGTGCTCTGATACTTTTGATGCACTGTGCTCTGATACTTTTGATGCTCGACTCTGCATGCTTATTCCTCGTTAATATTATTGCACGCATGCTGAATTTCATCAGGCACCATATTTCATCATGCATTTCAAATTCTTCATATTATATATCAAATGCGTGTATGAATTACAAGATATAGGGGGAGATCTCCATGATTCAACTCTTCAAGTGTAAATTGCTTCAAAAGCAAATTCCTCACTATGCACATCTTCAGGGGGAGTTCTTCTATATCTTGCAATCAAATTCCTCAATATCAGTATTTACACTTAATATAGTTATCCCCGTTGAAAACATAACCTATATTGTCATCAATCACCAAAAAAGGGAGAGATTGTAAGTGCATCTAGTGCCCCTTAGTGATTTTGGTGTATTGAATACTTATAGGTTAAGGATCTAATGTGTTTATGAGTGTACACAGGTCTATAAGTCTATGAGGAGTTTGATAATTACAGAGAAAGTCGACCCCTAAAAATGAAGTTCTTCGATTGAAGACTTTGATATACTGAAGACTTTCTGAAGACTTTGAAAGTGAAGAAATTGGTGTGACCTTGAAGACTTGGTTATCATTCGAGGAACATGAAGCGTGAAGACTTTTGTTTTCGTAGTTTCATTTTGTCTTTCTTGAGTCATAGGAAACACCGTACTGTTAAAGGGGGTCGAGGAAATACTAAGGAGAAAATTTCCATTTGATGCTCAACTCAAATCCTACACCTACCAATCCCTTTGAGTGAAGCCATTGGAAATCTCATACAGTTGAGTCAATTTCTTCAGTGACAGAGACGCAGTTCTTCTGGTCACTAAGGACTTTGTTCTGACTGAGGAGTTAGGAATTCGCCAGTGCGGATTGCCTACACAGTGAGGAACATGATAGCCCTGAGGAATCTGTACATCAAATTTCCGACCATTGCTGTACTACGCGCCAGCTGTCCCAAAATATCTTATCCATTCAATGGTCATATCATTAAAGGGCATTTATGTCTTACATGTCGGGCTGCTCCCTAGGCTATAAATAGCTGCCCCCTACAACCACTAGCTGGTTGGCTGCTCCGCGAGAAACTGACACTTGTCATTTGAGAGCAACCCATCCTCCGAGGACTTTGAGCGAAAATCATCAAGTGAGGAAAATCCAAACCCAAACCCAAACACCTACAAACCCAAAGTGATTGAGCATCACTGAAGAGATTGATCCCGCGTGGATCCGATGCTTGTTACCTTTGAAGACTGTGCTTCTTCCAGACGGTTAGGCGTCAAGGTCTAGAGCATCCAAGAGGAATTGTGGATCGCCGAGTGACCGAGTTTGTGAAGGTTCGGAAGTCACCTGAAGACTTACCACGAGTGATTGGGCGAGGACTGTGTGTCCTTAGCTCAAGGAGAATACGGTGAGGACTGTGTGTCCGGGACTAGGTGTCCTCGAGTTTAAATACTCAGCCACTCCAACCAGATGTACAACTGAGACAGCAGTTGGAACTGGTCTACTAAATCATTGTCTTCACCAAGCCAACTGGTTCTATTTCCTCAACACTTTCATTTCCTCATTACTGTGTTGTGTGTTTGTTCATATCTGTGTTTGAAGACTTTGACTGAAGACTTTCTCAATTTCCTCAGTTCAATTTCTTCAGTCTGTTTGTCTTCATGCTGTGATATCCAGTGTTTATGCTTTCTGTACTCTGTGTTCGTCTTCATCTCATCATGATGACCATGCATGTATTCTGCTATGTTTACTTCTGAGTACTTCTTCCGCTGCTAGTAGTTCTTCGCTAAGGAATTTCCTCACTAGCAAATTCCTCAGTGAAGAATTTCATAAAAATCGCCTATTCACCCCCTCTAGTCGATATAACGCACTTTCAAACATCCGCATGATGGCGTCCGAAAGGAGCACATCTTACAGACAGCTATGAGTACATTTCCCAGAACACTATTCACAATTTTTACATCATTATCGATATCTAACCACATAATGACTAATACATGCATATTGATCTCCTTAAAAGTTCAATGAGGTGCGGGATAAGCTCCTACCAAGGGATCGCGTACGAGCAATTCAAGAGGAAATAACGGGATTTTTGCTCGACCAGGTCATAGATCACAAAGGAGAATACCAACCAAGGCAAATGCCACATGCCTCATGAACCACTCCCAATTATCGTCGTGCTCCGAAGGCACCAAGGCAAATGCCCCTGGCTCCAAAGGCAACATGTAGGAGAAATTGTATATACCTAATTGTATATATATACATGTGTATGTGTGAATGGTAGTTGCGAGATATTCGATGATATATATAGGGAAAATGCATCCTACTACCGGGTGTAGTTACACCCACTTCTTATATACTACCATGTGGTAGTATATACACTACTTTTTCTTGTATGCTCATATACTATATCTAAGATACTCTAAAGTGAGTTATATGGAAAAATTGCAAGTGAGCTCATAGTTTTATTGTTTTTGTGAAACAGGTACATATTTATACGTGAAATGGAGTATGCACAAAATATGATACATACTACCAAAAAAGTAGTATATATATACTACCTAAACATTATTATATATTATATACTAAACGTACATACTCTCCGTTATGATAGATACTACCTAGAACGTATGAAACAAAAGTGGGAGTAACTACACCCGGTAGTAGGAAAAATTTGTCCTATATATATATGATCGGTTCTACAAGGAATTCTATTTACATGTATGCATAACGTGTACCATACGTAGTATCGTAAAATGCCAGCAAATGAAAAAGAATTAAATGGAAAACACAAAATTAAAGGAAAAAGAAATCATGAACCCAACCCCCCAACCTTTTAGTACCGGTTGGTGTTACCAACCGGTACTACAGGTCTCCCCGCCCCCGGCCTTGGCCCGTGCCACGTGGTGGCCCTTTAGTGGCGGTTCGTGTTGAACCGGTACTAAAGGAGGGGGGGGGCTTTAGTCCCCACCCTTTAGTGCCGGTTACAGAACCGGCACTAAAGAGCCTTACAAACCGGTGATACAGCCCGGTTCTGCACTAGTGTCACAGTCCCAACGTAGACATCAACACACAATCCGACAGATCAATGGTTTACGACACACGTTGAGCATCCAAGTTGATCAGACTGTTGGGGAGACGTCTCGGGTGCCTGATAACTCGCCATGTGCGTCGCTCACTTCATCCAGACACCACCATCATGAACGAAGAAGAGCATATCTACCACATTCATGCCAGTCCACCATTTTCGCCCACCTTGTATACGCCGTCAAGATGCCACACTCACCGCCATTATAGGACGACGTGTCTCCCTCCCGTCCTCACCCCTATCGGGTCGAAGACAACCACCACCATTGGGTCCTTGGTGCCGCCACCCGTGGACGAATTGGATAGGTTTCATCGTCGGCACACCACCGAGGTCTCAGGTAAGGCCCCATTGGTCGAGAGAAAGGCGGATAAAGGGGACAGGGAGCCATTCGAGTCGCTTGTCTATAGGATGCAGGTGCAAACGTGCGGTTGTTGTGTTGTTTCGTAAATAGATGGATGTGTTCTAGAAAGATTGCACTAATGCAAACTGGTTAAAAATTTACGGCTTCAAGAGAAAAGCTATTCTCCATTTGTGCCCTTCCTCATATATTTGTTCAGGCTGCCCTTATTGACCTTGGGGTCCTTTCTTTCCATCGCCCCTTTGCACCCCTGGAACTTGGGGCTGGGAGGACCTCCTTGACTGTGTGGCTCTTCACACCCCTAGCTTGGATCCGGACCAGGTTGTGTGGCACCTGGAGAACAATGGTCGTTTCTCCACCAGATCGCTCTACCGGGTCATCACAGCGGTTCTCGTTCCTGAACTGATGTCCCAGATTTGGTCTATTCAGTTGCCTCTGAAGATTCGTATCTTTCTATGGCAATGGATCCGCGGTCGAGCCCCTTAAGGGGTGGAGGTTCTCAAACATAACGGCCCTGGGGATGATCAATGCCCTTTGTGCGATACTGTGGAAGACTCTAACCACATTTTTTTCTCTCTTGTGTCTCGGCCCAATTCCTTTGGAGGTTTTTTCGGGAAGTGTTAGGTGGTGGGTGGTGCCACTTCAGCTTCCCGGATCTGCTTGAGGAATTGCAGACGTGTGCGGTAGGCTCCTGGCACATTAGACGGCTTGGAATTGGCGTAGTAGTCTGGACACTTTGGACTATTCACAACAAGCTGGTCATTGAGCGCTCTCCCTTACGTCACTCACCTGATGCTATTTACATATTGTATGGCTTCCTGCAGCTGTGGAAGTCGCTTAGCTGCAGGAAGTAGCGCGATGCCATTGATGTTATCACCGCAGGATTCAGGTCCTTTGCCCTTCGCTTGGCGCCGCCATTACCTCCTCCTCCACTCGAGTCAGATTAGAGTTGTGGCTCCTTTCAGTTGCAACTTCCACTGTTTTTTTACCGTTTTTAGGACCTGTTGAGCTAGTGCCCTCGGCATAACCTATTTATTTCCCTTTCATACTTGCTGGTGCCCTTATTGTTTTTCCCTTCTATGCCTTTTGGCTTTCTGCCTTGTTTCGGATTTGTGGTTGGTGCTGTGTTTTATATATAAAGCGGGGCGAAAGCCTATTTCGGTAATTAATCATGTGAAAGGACATCAATGATAAATGTAGCAAAAAAGGAGATTCAACCTTTCACTACTACATATTTGATACAAGAAATAGCCATCAAATTTGTATGTTGAAAACTACATCAAGGCATATTCAAACGTCACCATCAATGCATACTCAAACGTTATCTAAGACATGTGATCCCTCGTAGAGGCTTGAACAGGGAAATTATTGTTCGGAAATTTTCTGGGAAACAGTTTGTGGCGAAAGAAAATAAATTAAGTTGTGTATGGACACATGTCAGTGTATGTTATCACGAAAAGTACTTGGTAATAATTAATTAAAGGGGGCGCGCATCATGTGTACGTGTTGAATTCAACAAGAATTATTGGGTTATAAGAGCCAGCTCTTGGCCGGAAGCGTCTGGTTTTTTCATACTCTTGACACTTGTAATAAAGACCATAAACTGAGATTCTCGATCAAATAAAGTTGTGGCGCTCAATCCATGCTCCTGGCCAATTGAAGAGACGATCTTTGCTTGTGGATCGGGGACGCAATCTAGGTCTGCAGCTCCAATTAACACGAGAAATCGACGGGCTCTAACGGAGCTGTTTTTGTCCTGATGCACGTGTCTACTAGCGTTGGTTCCACTTCTCCTGAATTTTCTAGCAAATTTTAGTATTCTCTTCGGTCTTTTTTACTCTGCGTGTAAGAATTGTCTAAAGTCAAACTTCATAAAGTTTAATCATATTTATATGAAAAAATATTAATATCTATAATACTAAATTTATACAATATGAAAACTAAAGTCATGACGCATCTAATGTTGTTGATTTTCACATTCTGAATGTTGGTATTTTTCTCTATAAATTCGGTCAAAGTTTACGAGGTTTGATTTCAGACAAACCTTATATGCGAATTAAAAATGACCGAAGGGATTACGCACGTAAGTACGGACGAACATTATCCACCTCGTGCCCGGGTAATTTGAATGAGAAGCGCCGCCGAACTCGACTTGCATTTCGTTTGTTCTTATCAGTAGTTTCCTTGTGTGCTCGTGCTTTGCTTAGTCAGTTTGGTTGCAGAAAGAAAAGAAAAAGGTTTTGTTGAAGGAAATAGTCGTAGAATGTACGTACGTGGCCAGATGCCCACGTTTTAGCTTGAACAATAAGCATGCTGTATCTTCAGATTCTGACTTTTGTCGACGTGTCCGACAAATATGATAATAGAAGCGCAGAAGCGGAAATAAGTGTACAACTGGAAGATAACTTCGTTGTACTTGTACATGTGTGCTCTCAACAGGTGGTCACGTACGTGTACGCACGCGGCGCTGCCTTGCACATACGTGTTGCAGGGCAGGCTAAAATAATGAAGATGCGAAACTGACAGCGGTTCCTCGAACGGGGACACGGCCACACGGGCAACTAAACTGACGTGCACAGAACAAGTGTACGTACGTACTACACCTAGCTCGTGTAGCTGTGCATGCACGTCGTGTATAGCCGATCTAGCTTAGTTAGCCTGCGATTTGGCGTATCCTACACACCGCACAGAAAATGAAAATGTCAAAGCGGTCGACATTTTGGTCTAACTAACGATTAACGAACACCGTTGACACCGTACGTCTCCGTACTCGCAGCAATAGACGTACACACCATATGACTCAGAAGAAGAAAATGATAACCCGAAAGCCGTTACTCGCAAGCAGACAGCAGCTATCAGGTACGGACCGTGTGTTGCTAGCAACCTTAACGGTCTCTTTGATTCGCAAGATTATAAACACACGACAATGAAAAAAAAACATAGAAATAAAATATCATGGTCATCTTTTCTTTTTGTGAACAGTGATCATCTCAATCCAACAAGGTCTTGGGTTGTTTGATTGCTTTATAAAAAAATAAAGGTTTTAGTAGATGATAGAAATACTATGAGAGGTAATACAAAGAAATTATTAGGAAAAATTCAGGATTCAATGCTATGAATTAAAGAACCAACTTAGGAAAAAAATCCTAAGAATTCTAATCCAAAAAAAATCATATGAAAATCCTTTAAATCAAATGAGCCCTAAATAAAGATAAGTCATTACTACTATTCCCTCTGTCCCAAAATATGTTGAGTAAATAGGCAATTTCTCGATTAAATTAATCCATGAGTAAATCACTAGCATGGCATTGACTAAGTTGATGACGTACTGACTCAGATCTAAACATGCACGTACTAAGCAAACAGTAGACAAATTTACACATACTGCTAGTAGTGCTAATATGAAAATAATCAGGAGCGGGATAAACGAGTTATACCCTCCAGTAGGCCACGCAGAGGCCGCGGCTTTGGTGGCAGCAACGGCGTCCTCGGCGGCCTTCTTGTCGGCTTCAGCTTTCTTGACGGCGGCACGGTCGGCGTCGGTGGACATGGTGATGATGAAGGCGACGCGGACGTAGAGGAAGTAGACGATCGGAAGCGAGCAGTCGCGTAATCGCTGCCCAAAAACCTATTCGCCCCTCACCCCATACAAGAACCAGAAGGGCGTGGTTTCGGAGACCTGCTCTTCCGTCGACCGTGTACGCGGCGGACGGGATGGAGTCACCGGCGGCAGCAGCAGCAGAGGAACGACGGTGGGCGTGCGCGTGAGCAGATGTGATCTGTTCGTGGCGGCTAGGGTTAGGAGACACCGCATACTTATAGACACATCCGCGCGGAGAGACGTGGGCTCGACCCACGTCCGAGTCCGTGACAGCCCACGATCCGACGTCTCAGATCGTGGCCCAGCTGTCAGAAAACTCTCCGTTAGTGACTAGCAAAAATAAGCGCGTAGGTGTGAGCTCGGCTCGGCTCAATCCCGCAACCCGCGGCGCGTCGTGGCGTGGCGTGGCGAGGCGGGCGGCGGAGGAGGAGTGCGCGAGGGCCTCTTCTCTTCTCAAGCTCCAATAGCATGTAGAAGAGAAACCCTTATAAACCACTCCAACTCTCCTTCCACTTCCGGGGTGGGACTAAACTTCCCACTACACCTAGTGCCATATAACCCACATGGGCCCTTAGAGATTTTTCAGAAATTGCAATATGGGCCTAGAGCCCATCTCAGATTTCAGCAATCCCCCACCAGATCTCGAGGGCCCATTGTGTCCTCTGTTCCAATTGCTGTTTCGATATACCATTGTTTCAGTGAGGACCTGTTAAGGTTGAACTTCACCTAGAACAAGTAGCTACACTCCTTCACAACTGAACAATGGACTATGCCTTGAATTGTCAGTTTGGCGTAAAGAAGTTTCACTACACGTCTTACTAGTACTAGGCTGCCGAAGGCGGACCCCTCGGGTGGAGCATATAAGTCACACTCCTGGCCTATTCATGAGCTTACTAGAGATCACCCCAATCTCATAGACTGTGACCAGCAGTCGGGCTCATATAGGTGTGTTCCTCCAAAGGTCGCTCTGTAGGATAACATCTTGCTTTAATAAGCTTTGGAACACATTAAGACCGTAGTCATCCTACCATACAGTATCGAGAGTACTGCATCTCCAACGGAGTGGGTTAGTATAGTCACTCTCCTCAGTTCACCACTGACTTGTTTTCCCAGGTCCTACTTCACGGGATCTCCGACCACATAGGTCGGGTTACCACCATGGCAACTCATGTGGGTCTCATACCCATCTCCCTCGATGCAGTATCTATCACAACACGTGATAGCCCTTTTGTAAAGGGATCTGCCAAATTCTTAGCCGTATGGACATAGTCCAACGCTATCACTCCGGAGTTTGTTAATTTTCTGACAGCTTTTAATCTCATTCTTATGTGTTTGGTGGACTTCATGTTGTACTTTGAACTCTTCACCTTGGTGATGACAGTCTGATTGTCACAGTTCATAAGGATAGCCGGAACCGGTTTATCAACCAATGGCAAGTCCATCAAAAGATCTCGAAGCCATCTCGCTACAACACCAGATGTGTCTAATGCCGTTAATTCTGCTTCCATTGTCGATCTCGTTAAGATCGTTTGCTTGCAAGACTTCTAGGAAACAGCGCCACCTCCAAGAGTAAACATATACCCAGCTGTGGCCTTCATCTCATCAGCATCACATATCCAATTCGCATCACTATACCCTTCAAGTACCGACGGGTATCCGGTACAGTGAAGTCCATAGCTCACATCAAACGCGATGTCATGCCTCGTTGCGCTCGCTAGGTACATCAGTGAACCAATGATTTGAGTGTATCTCAATTGATCTTTAGCCATGCCTTTGGACTTTCGAATCAACACGCTAGGATCATATGGTGTTTGAGATGGTGTGCAGTCCGAATATCCAAAACGACTCAACACCTTCTCAACGTAATGGGATTGCAGAAGTGTGATCCCACCCTCATTATCTCTCAGTAGCTTGATGTTCAAGATAACATCAGCCACACCAAGGTCTTTCATCTCAAAGTTCTGAGATAGAAACGATTTGACCTCCTGAATGACTTTGAGGTTTGTTCCGAATATCAGTATGTCATCAACATACAAGCACAGTATAACTCCTTCACCCCCACCATGGCGATAATATACAGATTTGTCAGCCTCATTAACAACGAAACCAACAGATGTCAGAGTTGTATTAAACTTATCATGCCATTGCTTAAGTGCTTGTTTCAGGCCATATAAAGATTTTATCAACCTACACACCTTTCTTTACTGACCATCTATCACAAAGCCATCAGGCTGTTGCATGTAGATTTCCTCCTTTAGCTCTCCATTTAGAAAAGCCGTCTTAACATCCATCTGATGGACGAGAAGACCATGTGAGGCCGCCAACGAGAGTAATACTCGAATGGTGGTCAGTCTAGCCACAGGTGAATAAGTATCGAAGAAATCTTCCTCTTCTTGCTGGTCATAGCCCTTGGCCAGAAGCCTAGCCTTGTACTTTTCAATCGTACCATCGGGCCTAAGCTTCTTTTTGAACACCCACTTACATCCGAGTGGTTTGCAACCATAGGGACGGTTAGTGATCTCCCATGTCCCGTTAGCCATGATGGAATCCATCTCGCTACGGACCGCATCCTTCCAGTAGTCAACTTCTGGAGAGGCATACGCTTCTGAAATAGAAGTGGGAGTATCATCCACGAGGTACACGAAGAAATCATCACCAAAGGTCTTTGGAGTCCTTTGTCTCTTGCCCCTACCAAGGGTTTCCTCGTCATCCTCCTCAGGATTTTCATCATGTGTTTGTTCATAATATTCCATAGGGATGGCGGGTTTAGGAGTCTCCTCAGATTCCTGTCTAGAAGTGCTTTGCATATCTCTCATAGGAAAAATATCCTCAAAGAATGTAGCATCCTTAGACTCCATAATTGTACCGACTTTCTGGTCAGGTACCTCAGATTTCACTACTAGAAATCTATAGCCAACGCTGTTCTTAGCGTAGCCCAAATTAACGCAGTCCACAGTCTTGGGTCCAAGCTTACGCATTCTGGGAATCGGCATGTTGACTTTCGCCAAACAGCCCCAAGTGCGCAAGTACGAGAGTGTCGTCCTTCTCTTTGCCCATTTCTGATAGGGAGTGATCTCATTATCCTTTGTCGGAACTTTATTCAGGACATGACATGCCGTCAATATAGCCTCCCCCCACCATGCCTTGGATAAACCCGATGTATCTAACATGGCGTTAACCAAATCAGTTAGAGTACGGTTTTTCCGCTCGGCAACCACGTTTGACTGGGGTGAATAGGGAGGCGTCCTCTCATGAATAATGCCGTGTTCCGCACAGAAGGAATCAAACTCACTCGAGAAGTACTCTCCACCACGATCTGACCGGACTCATTTAATTTTCTTTTCAAGTTGATTTTCAACTTCTGCCTTATAGATTTTAAAGTAGTGTAGCCCCTCATCTTTAGTATTTAACAGATACACATAGCAATATCTAGTGGAATCATCTATCAATGTCATGAAGTATCTCTTTCCACCTTTAGTCAACACACCATTCATCTCGCAAAGATCAGAATGTATGATTTCTAATGGTGCCAGTGTCTCTCCTCCGCGGCCTTATGAGGCTTGCGAGGTTGCTTAGCTTGCACACATGAAAGGCACTTAGAACCTTTGGCTAAAGTGAAGCTCGGGATTAGATCCAACTTGGCCAGCCGCGTCATAACACCAAAACTAATGTGACAAAGACGTGAATGCCAAACTTCAGATTCATTACCATTCGAATGAATATGGTTCACGGCTTTATTACAAAAATCTGCGAGGGAAAGGCGGAACATCCCTCCGGTCTCATAACCTTTTCCAACAAAGAGTCCATATTTTGTAACAACTAATTTATTAGACTCGAAAACCAGCTTAAACCCTTCTATACATAGAAGGGAGCCACTAACGAGGTTCTTCTTGATGGCGGGGACATGCTGCACGTTCTTCAGCTGCACGATCCTTCCCGAAGTAAACTTCAGATCGACCGTGCCAACACCATGAACAGAAGCACTCGCTCCATTCCCCATCAATACGGACCCGTGACCTGTGACCTGGTAAGAAGTGAACAATGAAATGTCAGCACACACATGAATACCTGCACCTGTGTCCACCCACCAATCGTTGGGTTGAAACACTGAAAAACAGTAAATAAATTACCGTACCCAGATGCACCATTCTCATTGTTGCCCACAATCATTTTGACAGACTTGGAGTCCTGTCCTGGCTTCTTGTACTTGTTTGGGCACTTGTTGGCCCAATGTTCAACCGAACCACAAGTAAAGCAGCCCTCGTCCTTCTTGTTCTTCTTGAAGGTCTTCTTACCCTTCTTCTTAAAGTCGATGCGAGTCTTTTGCCCTCGAATTCTGATCAACACTTAGATGGCCAATGACATCCTCCACAGAGAATTCACGCCTCTGATGTTTCAGAGTGGTGGCAAAGTTCCTCCAGGAATTAGGGAGCTTAGCGATTATGCAGACCGCGACAAACTTGCCCGGTAACTCGCACTTGAGAAGCTCAAGTTCCTTAACAATGCATATTATCTCATGAGCCTGCTCCAATACAGGATGGTTTTCAACTATCTTGTAATCGTGGAACTGCTCTATAATATACATCTCGCTCCCTGCATCGGCGGCCCCGGATTTAGATTCGAGCGCCTCCCACAAGTCCTTGGCGACATGCACATGTAAATATGCGTCGACCAGTTTATCTCCGATCATGCTAAGAACTGCTCCGAGAAACACAACGGTAGCCTCCTTGAACGCCTTCTCCTGTTCAGGAGCAATCGTTCCCGTGGAGACACCGGTGACCCAGAACACGTTCATAGCCGTGAGCCATAACGTGGTTTTGTCTGCCAACGCTTAAAGTATGTACCGGTAAACTTATCCGGTTTCAGTGCAGCGGCAAAGCCACTTGCCGAGAAATTCCTACACATAATAGGTTTTTGGATTGTTGAGTAAATAGGCAATTTCTCGATTAAATTAATCCATGAGTAAATCACTAGCATGGCATTGACTAAGTTGATGACGTAGTGACTCTGATCTAAACATGCACGTACTAAGCAAACAGTAGACAAATCTACACATACTGCTAGTACTGCTAATATGAAAATAATCAGGAGCGGGATAAACGAGTTATACCCTCCAGTAGGCCACGCAGAGGCCGTGGCTTTGGTGGCAGCAGCGGCGTCCTCGGTGGCCTTCTTGTCGGCTTCAGCTTTCTCGGCGGCGGCACGGTCGGCGTCGGTGGACACGGTGATGATGAAGGCGACGCGGACGTAGAGGAAGTAGACGATCGGAAGCGAGCAGTCGCGTAATCGCTGCCCAAAAACCTATTCGCCCCTCACCCCGTACAGGAACCAGAAGGGCGTGGTTTCGGAGACCTGCTCTCCCGTCGACCGTGTACGCGGCGGACGGGATGGAGTCACAGGCGGCAGCAGCAGCAGAGGAACGACGGTTGGCGTGCGCGTGAGCAGATGTGATCTGTTCGTGGCGGCTAGGGTTAGGAGACACTGCATACTTATAGGCGCAGCCGCGTGGAGAGACGTGGGCTCGACCCACGTCAGAGTCCGTGACAGCCCACGATCCGACGTCTCACATCGTGGCCCAGCTGTCAGAAAACTCTCCGTTAGTGACTGGCAAAAATAAGCGCGTAGGTGTGAGCTCGGCTCGGCTCAATCCCGCAACCCGCGGCGCGTCGTGACGAGGCGTGGCGTGGCGAGGCGGGCGGCGGCGGAGGAGTGCACGAGGGCCTCTTCGCTTCTCATGCTCCAATAGCATGTAGAAGAGAAACCCTTATAAACCACTGCAACTCTCCTTCCACTTCCGGGGTGGGACTAAACTTCCCACTACACCTAGTGCCATATAACCCACATGGGCCCTTTGAGATTTTTCTGAATTGCAATATGGGCCTAGAGCCCATCTCAGATTTCAGAAATCCCCCACCAGATCTCGAGGGCCCATTGTGTCCTCTGTTCCAATTGCTGTTTCGATATACCAGTGTTTCAGTGAAGACCTGTTAAGGTTGAACTTCACCTAGAACAAGTAGCTACACTCGTTCACAACTGAACAATGGACTATGCCTTGAATTTTCAGTTTGGCGTAAAGAAGTTTCACTACACGTCTTACTAGTACTAGGCTGCCGAAGGCTGACCCCTCGGGTGGAGCATATAAAAGTCACACTCCTGGCCTATTCATGAGCTTACTAGAGATCACCCCAATCTCATAGACTGTGACCAGCAGTCGGGCTCATATAGGTGTGTTCCTCCAAAGATCGCTCTGTATTATAGCATCTTGCTTTTATAATCTTTGGAACACATTAAGACCGTAGTCATCCTACCATACAGTATCGAGAGTATTGCATCTCCAACGGAGTGGGTTAGTATAGTCACTCTCCTCAGTTCACCACTGGCTTGTTTTCCCAGGTCCTACTTCACGGGATCTCCGATCACATAGATTGGGTTACCACCATGGCAACTCATGTGGGTCTCATACCCATCTCCCTCGATGCAGTATCTATCACAACACGTGATAGCCCTTTTGTAAAGGGATCTGCCAAATTCTTACCCGTATGGACATAGTCCAACGCTTTCACTCCGGAGTTTCTTAATTTTCTGACAGCTTTTAATCTCATTCTTATGTGTTTGGTGGACTTCATGTTGTCCTTTGAACTCTTCACCTTGGTGATGACAGTCTGATTGTCACAGTTCATAAGGATAGCCATAACCGGTTTATCAACCAATGGCAAGTCCATCAAAAGATCTTGAAGTCATCTCGCTTCAACACCAGATGTGTCTAATGCCGTTAATTCTGCTTCCATTGTCGATCTCGTTAAGATCGTTTGCTTGCAAGACTTCTAGGAAACAGCGCCACCTCCAAGAGTAAACATATACCCAGTTGTGGCCTTCATCTCATCATCATCAGAGATCCAATTCGCATCACTATACCCTTCAAGTACCGACGGGTATCCGGTATAGTGAAGTCCATAGTTCATAGTACCTTTCAGATAGCGCATAACTCTCTCAACAGCATGCCAATGTACATCACCCGGTTTGGAAACAAACCGGCTCAGTTTGCTCACAGCAAATGCGATGTCAGGCCTCGTTGCGCTCGCTAGGTACATCAGTGAACCAATGATTTGAGAGTATCTCAATTGATCTTTAGCCATGCCTTTGGACTTTCGAATCAATACGCTAGGATCATATGGTGTTTGAGATGGTGTGTAGTCCGAATATCCAAAACGACTCAACACCTTCTCAATGTAATGGGATTGCAGAAGTGTGATCCCACCCTCATTATCTCTCAGTAGCTTGATGTTCAAGATAACATCAGCCACACCAAGGTCTTTCATCTCAAAGTTCTGAGATAGAAACGATTTGACCTCCTCAATGACTTTGAGGTTTGTTCCGAATATCAGTATGTCATCAACATACAAGCACAGTATAACTCCTTCACCCCCACCATGGCGATAGTATACACATTTGTCAGCCTCATTAACAACGAAACCAACAGATGTCAGAGTTCTATTAAACTTATCATGCCATTGCTTAGGTGCTTGTTTCAGGCCATATAAAGATTTTATCAACCTACACACCTTTCTTTCCTGACCATCTATCACAAAGCCATCAGGCTGTTGCATGTAGATTTCCTCCTTTAGCTCTCCATTTAGAAAAGCCGTCTTAACATCCATCTGATGGACGAGAAGACCATGTGAGGCCGCCAACGAGAGTAATACTCGAATGGTGGTCAGTCTAGCCACAGGTGAATAAGTATCGAAGAAATCTTCCTCTTCTTGCTAGTCATAGCCATTGGCCACAAGCCTAGCCTTGTACTTTTCAATCGTACCATCGGGCCTAAGCTTCTTTTTGAACACCCACTTACATCCCAGTGGTTTGCAACCATAGGGACGGTCAGTGATCTCCCATGTCCCGTTAGCCATGATGGAATCCATCTCGCTACGGACCGCATCCTTCCTGTCGTGGAATTAACACGTCAGATGTCTTCGTGGAAAGACTTAGTCGTGGAGCCATCGCAACGGGTTAGCTCGAAGGGGTTAAACCGGACAAAGGGACATGGGAGTTTATACTAGTTCGGCCCCTTTGATGAAGGTAAAGGCCTACGTCTAGTTGTGATGGGATTGATTCGGTTTCGATGCGCAGGGAGCGAATTCGCTAACCTAAGTCTCGAGTTGTTGTTGTCTGTCCCTAAACCGCCGCCGGGTCACCCCTTTATATACAAGTGCCAGTCTTGGTCTCTTCCTTTCTTTCTTATACTACAAGTTTATACAAGTATGGCAGTTTACCATCATGGGCCCTAAATCACCCGTGGACTCTGGGCCATTACGCTTCTCCGTAAAGCGCCATCCTCCGGGTTGTCTTGGGCTTTGGTATAGCTAGAGGTGAACCGGCCCCTCCTGGCCGGTTTACCCTTAGCGGTTATATCCTCAACATTAGGACCCAGATTGATTTGAACTTGTTCATGTCAATATTCAATCCTTAGGAACATTATTAAAATTGATATCCATCCTTGTAAACCGCCATATTGCCTTTTTAGTGAACCGCCGTGACATCATCTTCTGGCACTGCAGCAAGTTATGGTGATGTCACCCCTACATACCAAGATTTATTAAGATTCCCTTCTCTTTAATTGATTCCCGAAGATCGAGGCGACAACTGTATCCTTTTCTGCCGCTTCAGACCCCTCGATTTTTGCGCCTGCTATTTTATCCCCTTTCCTTTATAAATAGAACCAAGGCTCCTTTTTCCCCCTTTGCCTCTTCGCCTCGTCTTCCTCCTCGCGACTCGAAGAACTCAAGCATCGCCGCCGCCGTCGACCTCGAAGCTCTGCCTCATCTCAGGCCGCCGCATCACCCTGTTTGCACCAGAGCTGCTATGATATTCCTCCGCCACTGCGTGACTCTGGTAATTACCCCCTTTTCTCACTTATCAGATCTATATTAGGGTTTCAAGTTTTCTTTGGTGTTCGTCAGTGTTCATCAGCGTTCGTCAGTGTTCATCTGCCTTCCCTTTATCATCTCACTGACTCCAGTAATGCCTGATAGCTTCTTTTGCGGCTAGATCTGTAGTTTTTACCGTACCGTACCACAACATCTTGCCGTTCCTGGGTAAATTCTTATTTGAACCTTCTCTGTTCCGTTCAGCGCCATTGTAGGGCTTCGAAAAATTTCTTTACTGACCGACGGTAGATCCAGAATTATATCACCCTCTTGTGAAACTTGTTTCTGCAGCACTTACGAAAATTTAGATCTAACCCTTGCACCGAAAGGCGGTTTAACCTGCGATAACTGATAATTCCTCATATGCAATTAGCCCTCACTTAAACCGCCGTATAATTTTGAATATCAACGCTTGGCTCCTCTTACATGTACTTTGATTAAATTTCCGGTTTAGCATTATATGCCAAATTAATATTGATGAATTCACTTGGATCAGCAATTGTAAATTTCCCATTTTCCTTCTGCAGACTGTGATGGCACCACAATTTGCTGCCTGTAATTGGGTCCCATCCCAGATTACCGAGACACAGATTAACAACTTCGTCATTACAGGCGCTTTAGCTCCACAGAATGTTCTTCAGTGGCGAGTTCCTGGTCCTGAATGCCCTCCTGAACCCAAAGAGGGAGAGGTGATTGTGTTCTTGCAACATCTGGGCCGGGGCTTCAGTCCCCCCGGATCAAAAAATTTCCAGGATGTGCTTGCCAGCTTCCAACTCCATCCTCAAGATATAGAACCAAACTCAGTGTCCAATATATGTGATTTCCAGGTTTTCTGCGAAGTTTATCTGCAGGAAGAACCAACTGTTGATTTATTCCGGGATGTCTTTCACTTAAACCGCCGGACCGAATTCGCTGACGGCCCCAACACTGAACTTGGCGGCGTTTCAATTCAGAAGAGGAAAGAAGTTGAATTTCGTCATGCCAAACTTCATAGCCACCCAAAGGACTGGAACCAAACGTGGTTCTATTGTCAAAACACTGCTTCGACTGACGAAAATCCTCTGCCGGGTTACCGGCCATACCGGCTAAGCAATAGCCACCCTTTACCTCCACGACTAACAGCAAAAGAACGTCAAGCCTATGCATCCCAACTTGTTAGACTCCGGGCTTTCATGGCCAACGGTTTAACTGGCGTCGATCTTGTCCGCTGCTGGCTTTCATGGTGTTGCCCTTAAGCCGCCACTTCGGGTTAATGTGTGAATATACTGGCCAGACATATGACCCGCAACGGTTTAATCAAATAGAAATGACTGAGGATGAGGTCACTAAAAGTGTGAAGAAAATACTTGATGAAAGTCTCACTGTGTGCACTTAGGTCGGTCTGCCTCCTTATTATGCCTCCAACAAACTACCAGCCGTAAGCATTTTAACTTTGTATCTTCCTGACTCTGCTGTGCTTATAACTTTATTGTAATAGCTCCTTGCACAACCTCCCAGGCAGACAGCTCCTTCTGGAAAAAGAAACCTCAAGACAAACCGGCCAAGGCTCCTCGGATTAAGAGAAAGGTCACCAAGAGAGCTGGCAAGAAGAAAGCTACTGAGACTTCTGAACCGCCAGAAGATGTCCATGAATCAAGTGAAGAGGTAGAACTTGACTCCCTTGGCTTTTATTTCATACATATTATTGACAATGATTGCTCCCAGGATGATGCAGAGGCTAGCCGTGCGGATCACGTTGAGGTAATTTATCTTTCTGACTCAGAAATTGTGCCAGCTCAAAGGCTTCGCCGTGCAGTTCGGAAAGTGAAATGTTCTCACCCTCTTGCTTATGTGTGTCAAAAACTTTCTTTAAAGACACAGCAAACCGAAGGTCGTCGCACAACTCGGCACAGTGGCCAACAGGTCACTTCCTCCGGTTTACCTCTGACACCAACCCGGAAACGCTGTCCCGAGGTTGCATGTTCTCCTGAAAAACGTTATCCTTTGAAGGGTTTTTTTCGATGCCCTCTCAATTCATCTGATTCAAACTATCAGGTATCTTCAAACTCGTCGGGCGGTTCATTCACCACTCAACTGCCTCCATTGAAAACCATCCCTGGGTAAGCATACAGCCTTTCCTTTTTCCCTTATCCTTATATTGACCCTGCTGATCCTTGTTTTGATACTAGCGACAAAGCTTGTCCGAGTAAGAAGGCTAAGACCAGTACCCCTTCTGGCGAGGTTGAACCGGCAGAGATTCCTGAAGATGCCCTCGAGAACTTTGATAATCCCATGGACGACTTTATCCCGCCAGAACCAACTGCAAATGTTGATCCGCCAGAAGCTGATCCGGCCATTCATGAGGGCACCTCCAGTCCACATGCCACACCTGCAAGTCCAGCTGTTGATCCTTTGAACTCCACAGTCAACCCACCAATTCCTCCTACCACTTCAATCCCAGAAAAGGATGATGAAGTTGTCGTTACCGATATTAGTTATACCGCTCCGGGCAATCCGATCATTCTGGCAAAACACAATGCCAAAGATGAATTTGCTTTCCCAAGCAAAGGGAAAGCAGATATTGATTTGTCAAAGTACGCTCATCTTTCTGTCCAGGAGCTTCATTCCGAATTTTTGAACCGGCTTTATGCAAGCCGAGACTCTGAAGCTGATTTGGTGAACCTGATCAAAGAACGCTATGAGGTACTCCTTCTCATCTTAATCTTATATCCCGTAGCCCCCAAGGGTCGGCTTAAATTATAAAGTTAAACCGGGACTTATAATCCCTTTCATTCTGAGTGCTCCTTATTGATGTTCCTTTGAGTGAATATGCATTAGCCCCCAAGTGCTCGGATTAAAACTTGTATTGATCCTGGGGACTTTGAACCAGCAGTAGTAAAGAAGCAATCCGCATTAGCCCCCAAGTGCCGAGTGTATAACTAGTTATATACTTGGGACTTTGATAGTATATTGATATGCATCTGTGACTGACAGGCGGAGATAAACGGTCAACGCACTCAAATTGCGGATCTTCAAGAAAGCATCAAATCTCAGCAAGAAGAATCTTCCAAGTCCAAAGAGGAACTAAAAACCGCTTTAACTTTCCTGGAACAACTTAAAGAAAACTTCAAGAGAGAACGTGCCAAGTGGGAAACTGAGAAGGACGCATTACGGAAATGAGCTGAAGACGCCGAATCAGCTCTTAAACCGGTGGAAGAAGAGCTTTCCGGATTGAAGCGCCAAGTGAATGCTATGACATCTGCCGTTTTTGGTGAGTACTTACTAACCCATGAAATATTCCTTGTTGAAAAGCAGCTATTAACAATCCTTATCCGTTGCAGGAAGCCATATTACACATCTGGGTTCAGATGCACGGGTGAAGCTGAAAGCAGCATATACTTTTATTGAACAACTGTATGCTGGTGCCCAACGGGTTATTTGTGCAACATCTTATAACAACCCGGCCCCAACCCTGATCAAGGAAACGCTAGCAAGGCTTTCGATGGTACCAGCCCAGTTAGAAGAAGTGAAGCCATCTGCTGCCAGGGCAGGTGCTTTGTTGGCCCTCACCCGAGCCAAAGCATGGATAGCTGACCTTGATCCGGTTGACCTTGCAAAAGGCTTTCCAAGCACACAAGAGGACGGGGCGGATTTTGACGACGCCGCCTTGAAAAAGGTGACAAGGGAAATGTGTCCTCTGGCGAGTCAGCTTGCAGAAGATGCTAACTTGACTATTCACTGGTCTCGTTATGATGCAAATAACAAACGGGTTAATGCTAACTTGCTGGAAGTGCAAAATCTCATCCCGCCAATCCGTAAGCACACTTATGCCCCTGATGTTGATCCGTCAGAACTTATTAGTGAAGAAGCTGTCTTTCAGGCCTTAACCTGGATTGACTGGACAAGCACGGATTTCCAACCACAAGGTGAAGATGAGGCTGAACCGGCGCCAAATGACCCGTCAACTTCGCAGCATCTTGGCAACGAAACTTAATCCGACAAGTTGATAGATGCTCCACAGACTTTGTTCAGGGGAAAAACACCATATTTTGGGCCTTGAAAGCGCCTTGTAATAGGCTAGACAAATATTTTGATCCGGCTGCGATCATGCACTGGGATATACTTTGCCTTGACCAGTCTGAGATTTTTAATACTCCCTTATGTTTGCTCCATATCATGCAATCCCTGTACCTGCATAAGAGAAATTCTGTCCAGACGGTTTACCGCTGGACAGGTCAAAAGTACCCCTCATATCTTGGCAAGCAACCATGGTTACTAACAACATAGCAATAATAAATCATACCTGTGATAAAATATATTGCTGTTAGTTTTACCAATTTTGATACTAGAAGGATGAAAATCCAATTTCCAATATGCCATGATGGTATATGATATCGACTTGGGTTGCGATAAACACCAGACGATTGCTGGAGACAGTGTCAATCCAGACCGGTTTGAGGGATGCCGGGTTACCTTTATTTGAATGCTTAAACAGAAAATCCGTAAGCCACACCGGGTTAAGAAACACCGGGTTCGTCGTAAACATGATGAAAAGAAAAAACTTAGCATGAACAAAGAAAACATAGCAAGGCTTTTCAAGGGCTGCCAGGCCCAAACCGAGGCTTTTCGTGGGCTGCCAGGCCACTGAGTTAAACCATTTTAGCAAAGCCTTTTAAGATGGGCCTCCAACTAACCAATCATCGTTTTAACTTTGACGAGTTCAGGGTCTCAAAGAGAGTAACTGTCAAACGTTCAACGGGTCGTGCCAGGATTACCTGGATAGGAGTGGCTTACTTGATGAAGGTAGGTTAACCCAGGGTTTTAGGTGAATACACCAGGCTTCCAAGCCGTGGGTCGATACCTGGCTATAAGGGTCCTTTCAAGCTCTTTGGTATTTGACACAAAGAGCCCCCAAGTAACTTTGTGAGTTGTGCTCAATGGGTGCCTATGTTTGAGCTGTGCCATGAGCAATCAGACTCTCTTTGGCCCCTTGGGTGTGAAGCTCCCAAGCTAAGTGGTGGCGTGATAGCCGGTTTAAGAGGTAGTACTCCGCTTGTTTAAGCTGAAGCCCCCAAGTTAATAGGTATTGGAAGAAAAACAACGGAGACCCTGCTTGATTTAGCAAGGGTGCCGGTTTACTTTATTGATCATAATATGTACATTGTCGAAATATATACATAAGAAAAGCCAGTGGCTTCAAGCATAATAAGGCCGTAGGAGAGCTATGTTCCATGGCCGCCGGGTCTCCTCCTCAGAGCTACGTGAGTCTTCTCGAACGTCAATGAGGTAGTATGATCAGTTGTGCAGATTCTTGCTGACCACAAAGGGTCCTTCCCAAGGCGGGGATAGCTTGTGCATATCAGTCTGGTCTTGAACGAGACGGAGCACCAGATCACCTTCTTGAAAGGTTCTTGTTTTAACCCGGCGGCTGTGATAACGCCGCAGGTCTTGTTGATAAACTGCTGACCGAGCCAAAGCCATGTCCCGTTTCTCATCTAACAGGTCCAGCGCCTCTTGGCGTGCTTGCTCATTGTCCGCTTCAACATAATTTGCAACTCGGGGCGAGTCGTGACGGATATCGCTTGGAAGGACAACCTCTGCCCCGTAAACCATGAAAAAAGGTGTATAACCTGTAGACCGGTTTGGGGTGGTGTTTATACTCCATAGCACTGATGGTAATTCTTCCACCCAACAACCTGGGGTCCGCTTCAGAGGGACCATAAGCCGAGGCTTGATACCCTTCAGGATTTCTTGATTCGCCCTCTCCGCTTGACCATTAGACTGGGGGTGAGCCACAGATGCTAGATCAAGCCGGATGTGCTCTCTGTGGCAAAATTCCTCCATCTCTCCTTTAGAAAGGTTCGTACCATTATCTGTGATGATACTGTGTGGAAAGCCAAAACGGAAAATAATCTTTTTAAGGAATTGAACCGCCGTAGCTGCGTCACACTTACTGATGGGCTCCGCTTCAACCCATTTAGTGAATTTATCAACCGCCACAAACAGGTGGGTCTTCTTATCCTTGGAACGTTTAAAGGGTCCCACCATATCGAGCCCCCAAGTAGCAAACGGCCAAGTGATGGGAATCACGCGTAATTCTTGAGCCGGAACATGAGCTCGATGTGAAAATTTCTGACAAGCATCGCACCGCTTTACCAGATCCTCCGCATCAGAATGGGCTGTTAACCAGTAGAACCCATGACGGAATGCTTCAGCCACGAGGGATTTGGAGCCGGCATGGTGACCACAATCTCCTTCATGGATTTCACGCAAAATCTCTTGCCCCTCTTCGGGAGAAACACTATGTTGGAACACGCCTGAAACACTGCAACGGTGTAGCTCACCATTATGCACAACCATAGACTTGGACCGCCGGATTATCTGTCTGGCGAAAAGCTCGTCATCTAGTAACTCGCCCCGGTTTAAGTATGCCAAATATGGGATAGTACAATCCGGAGTGGCATGCAAGGCAGCTACCAATTGGGCCTCCGGATCAGGAATGGCTAAATCCTCCTCTGTAGGCAATTTTATAGATGGGTTATGCAAAATATCCAGAAAGGTGTTAGGTGGTACCGGTTTACGTTGAGATCCCAGCCGGCTGAGCGCATCAGCTGCTTCGTTCTTGCGCCGGTCGATGTGCTCCACCTGATAACCTTTAAAGTGGTCTGCTATCGTATCCACCTCTCGCCTGTAAGCTGCCATGAGTGGATCTTTTGAATCTCAAGTGCCAGAAACTTGCTGGGCCACGAGATAAGAATCCCCAAAGCATCGAACCCGACTTAAGTTCATTTCCTTAGCCACACGGAGGCCGTGGAGTAAGGCCTCGTACTCTGCTGCATTGTTAGTACAAGGGAACATTAAGCAGAGAACATAACAAATTTTATCACCTCGAGGGGAAGTAAGGACGACTCCAGCCCCCGAGCCTTCCAACTGCCTGGACCCGTCAAAGTGGATAGTCCAGTATGTGTTATCCGGTTTGTCCTCTGGTGTCTGTAACTCGGTCCAGTCATTAATGAAGTCGACCAGCGCCTGAGATTTGACGGCTGTTCGGGGCATATACTTCAACCCATGGGGACCAAGCTCAATTGCCCACTTTGCAATCCGGCCAGTTGCCTCTCTATTCTGGATTATATCACCCAAGGGAGCAGAACTAACCACGGTGATAGGATGGCCTTGAAAGTAGTGCTTGAGCTTCCTACTTGCCATAAAAACTCCATACACCAGCTTCTGCCAATGTGGATACCTTTGCTTGGATTCGATTAACACCTCGCTGATATAGTAAACCGGCCTTTGAACAGGATATTATTTTTCAGCCTCCTTTCGTTCAACCACAATTGCCACACTAACTGCACGGGCATTGGCAGCCACATACAACAATAAAGGCTCCTTATCGACCGGAGCAGCAAGGAGGGGCGGTTCAGTCAACTGCCGCTTCAAATCCTCTAATGCTGCATTAGCGGCGTCACTCCAGATGAATTTATCTGTCTTCTTCAGCATCTGATACAGAGGAATGGCATTCTCTCCCAAACGACTGATAAACCGGCTGAGGGCGGCAATCCGGCCCGCCAAACGCTGAACATCATTGATGCACGCTGGTTTAGCCAAGGATGTGATCGCTTTGATTTTTTCTGGATTGGCCTCGATGCCTTGGTTGGATACCAGAAAGCCCAGAAGCTTGCCTGCCGGAACACCAAAAACACACTTCTCCGGGTTAAGCATCATTTTGTAAACCCAAAGATTGTCAAACGTCTCCTTAAGATCATCTATCAAGGTTTCCTGCTTCCTGGATTTTACCACAATATCATCCACGTAAGCGTGAACATTGCGCCCGATCTGCTTGTGAAGACAATTTTGCACACAACGCTGATAGGTTGCTTGGGCGCCCTTGAGCCCAAAAGGCATTGAAACATAGCAGAAAGCTCCAAAGGGGGTGATAAAGGCTGTCTTCTCCTGGTCCTTAACTGCCATTTTAATCTGATGATAACCTGAGTAGGCGTCCAGGAAACTTAGGTGATCACAACCCGCCGTCGCATCAATGATCTTATCAATCCGCGGGAGAGCAAAAGGATCGGCCGGGCATGCCTTGTTCAAATCTGTGTAGTCCACACACATACGCCACGTGTCGTTTTTCTTAAGCACGAGCACCAGATTAGCCAACCACTCAGGATGAAATACTTCAATGATAAACCCTGCTGCCAGTAGCCGGGCTACTTCTTCACCAATGGCCTTGCGTCTCTCTTCATTAAAGCGGCGAAGGAACTGCTTGACCGGTTTGAACTTGGGATCAATATTGATATTGTGCTCAGCGAGTCCTCTCGGTACACCTGGCATGTCAGAAGGCTTCCATGCAAAAATGTCCCGATTCTCACGGATGAACCCGATGAGCGCGCTTTCCTATTTCGGATCCAGATTGGCACTGATACTAAACTGTTTGGATGAATCACCGGGGACAAAATCAACGAGTTTAGTTTCATTAGCCGGTTTGAACGCCAGGGCCGGGTCATGCTCAGTTGTGGGCTTCTTTAAAGGGGTCATGTCCGCCGGATCAACATTGTCCTTATAGAACTTCAACTCCTTTGTGGCACAAACCGATTCGGCATAGGCCGCCTCACCTTCCTCGCAATCCAAGGCAATCTTGCGGATACCATGTACTGTGATCGTCCCTTTATAACCCGTCATTTTGAGCTGTAGGTAGACATAACAGGGTCTCGCCATGAATTTCGCATAAACCGGCCGCCCGAACAGCGCGTGATAAGGGCTCTGGATTTTCACCACTTCAAATGTCAATGTCTCAGATCTGGAATCATGCTCATCTCCAAACACGACTTCCAAAGCAATCTTCCCAACAGGGCATGCCGATTTACTTGGTACTATGCCGTGAAAAACTGTATTCGACGGTTTAAGATTCTTATCTGTCAACCCCATGCGGCGGAAAGTCTCGTAGTACAGGATATTTATGCTGCTTCCTCCATCCATTAAAACTTTGGTAAACTTGTAACCTCCCACCTGAGGTGCTACGACCAAGGCTAACTGACCCGGATTGTCAACTCGGGGTGGGTGATCCTCTCTGCTCCACACAATAGGCTGTTCCGACCATCGTAGATAACTTGGCACGGCCGGTTCGACAGCATTGACCGCCCTCTTGTGAAGCTTCTGATCTCGCTTGCACAGGCTAGTCGTGAACACGTGATATTGCCCGCTGTTCAACTGCTTGGGATTATTTTGGTAGCCTGATTGCTGCTGATTCCCCTGGTTGTTTTGCTGGTTATTGCCGTGGTTGTTCTGATGTCCTTGATTATTCTGAAACCCAGAGCTTGAACCGCCGCCCCCATTGAAACCAGGGCCTGAACCGCCGGGCGGACCCTGATCATACCGGTAGAGATCAGAGTTTTTGAACTCCCTCATTATGTGACAATCCTTCCAAAGGTGTGTAGAAGGGGCCTCCTTGGTTCCATGCTTCGGACAGGGCTAGTTTAACAAGCGCTCCAGATTCATCCCGCCACCGCGCTGGGGCGGTTTACCCTTACGACGCTGCATATTCGTGTTAGCCACAAAATCCGAATTATCTGCCTTGCGCTTAGCGTTATTCCCATGGCCTCCTTGGTTATGGTGATGCTGCCCTTTCGCACCGCCATTCTTCTTTCCCTTCTCCGGTTTCTCCTCATCAGACTCGGGATCCTTGGTATTACCAGAATCGACATATTTGACCAAGGCTGCCATAAGTGTTCCGATATCATTGCAATGGCGCTTGAGCCTCCCCAACTTCATTTTTAGTGACTTAAACCGGCAATTGCGCTCCAGCGTCAATATCGCTTGGCCAGCGCTGATCCGGTCCAAAGAATGCAAAACCTCCGAAACCCGGCGCACCCAGTGAGTTGTTGACTCGCTCTCCCCTTCAACACAGGCATCCAGATCTACAATAGACACAGGCTGTTTGCAGGTGTCTTTGAAATTGGCTATGAACTGAGCCTTTAACTGCCCCCATGACTCGATGGAATTGGCCGGTAAGTTTTTCAGCCAAGTACGGGTTGTCCCCTCTAACATCATTGTGAAATATTTTACACATGCCGCTTCATCCACTTCCAGCATCTCCATTGCCATCTCGTAACTCTCGACCCACGCCTCAGGCGGCTGATCAGCAGTGTAATTGGGTACCTTTCGCGGACCTTTAAAATCCTTGGGCAGTCGTATATTACCGAGGGCCAGAATAAGACACGTCACTCCCCAGGAACTGAAAGCGACCCCAGTGCCCTGGTCTACCGACGCCGTTGGCTGAAACGGGGCGGTTTGATGGCGTCCTGCCTCCCTGCGTGCCCTGCCATTATCTACCACCTCCTGAGCATTTATCTCACCGTGGGCCGCATTACGGTGCCTGGCACTGCTAGATACTTCCGGTTCATCTATGTGTCTGCTGTAGCTTTTGCTTGGACGGGGGGTCGAATGAATTCTATCCCGGCTATAAGAATAGGCCTGCTATTGTACCATGGCGGTTTAAAGAAGATCCCTGGCCCGCCGCGTTTCGATCGCTTCCAATGAGTCACCTTCGATCGGAATAGCCGCCAGATGGGACGCTGCAGCAATCATATTATCCAAAGGGCTCGGAAAGTGATCCGGTGGCGATGCCACATGCGGCGGCGGATTATCCGTCCATCGAGGTGGTTCTGTCAGGCGTGGCTGATCTGGTGCCTTTCTAAGTGCTTCAGTCCGGTTCACAGCTGCTGGATTGCTCGTCCCAGCCCCCGGTGTATTAAAGAGGTTCAAGCCTTCAAAGACCGGCGGTAGGCGCGATCGATATTTCCGCCGCATCACCTCGTTTGATGCGTTTTGGTCCAAGGCCAGCCGGTAATTTTGTGCCTGTATCAATTGTGACTGGGCATCCAAAGCGGCCCGTTCCTCCGCCATCTTCGCATCTGCAACCGCCAGATCCTCCTTGGCCTGTGCTATCTGGTCTTTCAGCTTTGCAACATCCGCATTATGCTGGCCCTGTGTCTCTGGGGTAACCACCGTGGTTAGCAAGGTCGCCCAAGCATCCATCAGATCGGAGAGAACTTGAACCGGCCGGTGCCCCGGGCCACCTGCCGCGGCTGCTGTTGAAGATTGCAATGTGGGCTGTGTTCCGTTCATGTAAATGGCAACCCGGCTCGGCGGTTCAGGGAGATCCGGAATACTACCGCCGTCGGAATATCCCTCGAACCCATCGTCATGGACTTGATACAGGGACTCAGTTTCACCGGTGGATGACTCGCTATCGGAGTAAACAACTGTCTCACCCTCAGATACCGGTTCAGATCCGGCTCCATGGACGCACCCTACGAACGCCCGCTTCACGGCAGGCTTGACCTGGGTAGGGTTTGCACGCTGAGCTGTCTCGACGAGGTCGGTGCAGATGTCCAGCTCGGGACCCGGCTCGCCGATCTTGCCGATGAAGACATGGATTCCTCCAAAGGGGACCCGGTATCCGTACTCAATTGAGCCGGTCTCGGGGCCCCACCTTTCGTCGTCGATGTAGAGCTTGACGCGACGACTCTTGGTCATCTGGCCAACCGCGTACCCCTTGAGTCCTTCGAAGCTGCCCTTCAAGAACTCGAAACCATCGTGCGATAGCCCCACGGTGGGCGCCAACTGTCGTGGAATTAACACGTCAGATGTCTTCGTGGAAAGACTTAGTTGTGGAGCCATCGCAATGGGTTAGCTCGAAGGGGTTAAACCGGACAAAGGGACACGAGAGTTTATACTAGTTCGACACCTTCGATGAAGGTAAAGGCCTACGTCTAGTTGTGACGGGATTGATTGGGTTTCGGTGCGCAGGGAGCGAATTCGCTAACCTGAGCCTCGAGTTGTTGTTGTCTGTCCCTAAGCCGTCGACGGGTCACCCCTTTATATACACAAGAGGACCCCGACCGGTCTACAGAGTCCTAGGCTGACTTATACAAGTGCCAGCCTTGGTCTCTTCCTTTCTTTCTTATACTACAAGTTTATACAAGTATGGCGGTTTACCATCCTGGGCCCTAAATCACCCGTGGACTCTGGGCCATTACGCTTCTCCGTAAAGCGCCATCCTCCGGGTTGTCTTGGGCTTCGGTATAGCTAGAGGTGAACCGGCCCCTCCTGGCCGGTTTACCCTTAGCGGTTATATCCTCAACACTTCCAGTAGTCAGCTTCTGGAGAGGCATACGCTTCTGAAATAGAAGTGGGAGTATCATCCACGAGGTACACAAAGAAATCATCACCAAAGGTCTTTGGAGTCCTTTGTCTCTTGCCCCTACCAAGGGTTTCCTCGTCATCCTCCTCAGGATTTTCATCATGTGCTTGTTCATAATATTCCATAGGGATGGCATGTTCAGGAGTCTCCTCAGATTCCTGTCTAGAAGTGCTTTGCATATCTCTCGTAGGAAAAATATCCTCAAAGAATGTAGCATCCTTAGACTCCATAATTGTACCGACCTTCTGGTCAGGCACCTCAGATTTCACTACTAGAAATCTATAGCCAACGCTGTTCTTAGCGTAGCCCAAATTAACGCAGTCCACAGTCTTGGGTCCAAGCTTACGCATTTTGGGAATCGGCACGTTGACTTTCGCCAAATAGCCCCAAGGGCGCAAGTACGAGAGTGTCGTCCTTCTCTTTGCCCATTTCTCATAGGGAGTGATCTCATTATCCTTTGTCGGAACTTTATTCAGGACATGACATGCCGTCAATATAGCCTTCCCCCACCATGCCATGGATAAACCCGATGTATCTAACATGGCGTTAACCAAATCAGTTAGAGTATGGTTTTTCCGCTCGGCAACCCCGTTTGACTGGGGTGAATAGGGAGGCGTCCTCTCATGAATAATTCCGTGTTCCGCACAGAAGGAATCAAACTCACTCGAGAAGTACTCTCCACCACGATCTGACCGGACTCGTTTAATTTTCTTTTCAAGTTGATTTTCAACTTCTGCCTTATAGATTTTAAAGTAGTGTAGAGCCTCATCTTTAGTATTTAACAGATACACATAGCAATATCTAGTGGAATCATCTATCAATGTCATGAAGTATCTCTTTCCACCTTTAGTCAACACACGATTCATCTCGCAAAGATCAGAATGTATGAGTTCTAATGGTGCCAGGTGTCTCTCCTCCGCGGCCTTATGAGGCTTGCGAGGTTGCTTAGCTTGCACACATGAAAGGCACTTAGAACCTTTGGCTAAAGTGAAACTCAGGATTAAATCCAACTTGGCTAGCCGTAACACCAAAACTAATGTGACAAAGACGTGAATGCCAAACTTCAGATTCATTAACATTCGAATGAATATGGTTCACGACTTTATTACAAAAATCTGCGAGGGAAAGGCGAAACATCCCTCCGCTCTCATAACCTTTTCCAACAAAGAGTCCACATTTTGTAACAACTAATTTATTAGACTCGAAAACCAACTTAAACCCTTCTTTTCATAGAAGGGAGCCACTAACGAGGTTCTTCTAGATGGCGGGGACGTGCTGCACGTTCTTCAGCTGCACGATCCTTCCCGAAGTAAACTTCAGATCGACCATGCCAACACCATGAACAGAAGCACTCGCGCCATTCCCCATCAATACGGACCCGTGACCTGTGACCTGGTAAGAAGTGAACAATGACATGTCAGCACACACATGGACACCTGCACCTGTGTCCACCCACCAATCGTTGGGTTGAAACACTGAAAAAACAGTAAATAAATTACCGTACCCAGATGCACCATTCTCATTGTTGCCCACAATCATGTTGACAGACTTGGAGTCCTGTCCTGGCTTCTTGTACTTGTTTGGGCACTTGTTGGCCCAGTGTTCAACCGAACCACAAGTAAAGCAGCCCTCGTCCTTCTTGTTCTTCTTGAAGGTCTTCTTACCCTTCTTCTTAAAGTCGGTATTGTGTTGGACACCGTTCTTTCCCTTGGGCTTGTGAGAGTTGAAGTTCTTCTGGTTCACCATGTTGGCAACAGAAGTCCCTTCGGCCCCTTTTCCGTGCGAGTCTTTTGCCCTCGAATTCTGCTGAACACTCAGATGGCCAATGACAACCTGCACAGAGAATTCGCGCCTCTGATGTTTCAGAGTGGTGGCAAAGTTCCTCCAAGAATTAGGGAGCTTAGCGATTATGCAGCCCGCGACAAACTTTCCCGGTAACTCACACTTGAGAAGCTCAAGTTCCTTAACAATGCATATTATCTCATGAGCCTGCTCCAATACAGGACGGTTTTGAACCATCTTGTAATCGTGGAACTGCTCTATAATATACATCTCGCTCCCTGCATCAGCGGCCCCGAATTTAGATTCGAGCGCCTCCCACAAGTCCTTGGCGACATGCACATGTAAATATGCGTCAACCAGTTTATCTCCGATCACGCTAAGAACTGCTCCGAGAAACACAACGGTAGCCTCCTTGAACGCCTTCTCCTGTTCAGGAGCAATCGTTCCCGTGGAGACACCGGTGACCCAGAACACATTCATAGCCGTGAGCCATAACGTGGTCTTAGTCTGCCAACGCTTAAAGTATGTACCGGTAAACTTATCCGGTTTCAGTGTAGCGGCAAAGCCACTTGCCGAGAAATTCCTACACATAATAGGTTTTTGCATTGTTGAGTAAATAGGCAATTTCTTGATTAAATTAATCCATGTGTAAATCACTAGCATGGCATTGACTAAGTTGATGACGTACTGACTCTGATCTAAACATGCACGTACTAAGCAAACAGTAGACAAATCTACACATACTGCTAGTACTGCTAATATGAAAATAATCAGGAGCGGGATAAACGAGTTATACCCTCCAGTAGGCCACGCAGAGGCCGCGGCTTTGGTGGCAGCAGCGGCGTCCTTGGCGGCCTTCTTGTCAGCTTCAGCTTTCTCGGCGGCGGCACGATCGGCGTCGGTGGACATGGTGATGATGAAGGCGACGCGGATGTAGAGGAAGTAGATGATCGGAAGCGAGCAGTCGCGTAATCGCTGCCCAAAAACCTATTCGCCCCTCACCCCGTAAAGGAACCAGAAGGGTATGGTTTCGGAGACCTGCTCTCCCGTCGACCGTGTACGTGGCGGACGGGATGGAGTCACCGGTGGCGGCAGCAGCTGAGGAACTACGGTGGGCGTGCGCGTGACCAGATGTGATCTGTTCATGGCGGCTAGGGTTAGGAGACACTGCATACTTATAGGCGCAGCCGCGTGGAGAGACGTGGGCTCGACCCACGTCCGAGTCCGTGACAGCCCATGATCCGACGTCTCAGATCGTGGCCCAGCTGTCAGAAAACGCTCCGTTAGTGACTGGCAAAAATAAGCGCGTAGGTGTGAGCTCGGCTCGGCTCAATCCCGCAACCCGCGGCGTGTCGTGACGAGGCGTGGCGTGGCGAGGCGGGCGGAGGAGGAGGAGTGCGCGAGGGCCTCTTCTCTTCTCAAGCTCCAATAGCATGTAGAAGAGAGACCCTTATAAACCACTCCAACTCTCCTTCCACTTCCGGGGTGGGACTAAACTTCCCACTACACCTAGTGCCATATAACCCACATGGGCCCTTAGAGATTTTTCAGAAATTGCAATATGGGCCTAGAGCCCATCTCAGATTTCAGCAATCCCCCACCAGATCTCGAGGGCCCATTGTGTCCTATGTTCCAATTGCTGTTTCGATATACCAGTGTTTCAGTGAAGACCTGTTAAGGTTGAACTTCACCTAGAACAAGTAGCTACACTCCTTCACAACTGAAAAATGGACTATGCCTTGAATTGTCAGTTTGGCGTAAAGAAGTTTCACTACACGTCTTACTAGTACTAGGCTGCCGAAGGCTGACCCCTCGGGTGGAGCATATAAATCACACTCCTGGCCTATTCATGAGCTTACTAGAGATCACCCCAATCTCATAGACTGTGATCAACAGTCGGGCTCATATAGGTGTGTTCCTCCAAAGATCGCTCTGTAGGATAGCATCTTGCTTTTATAAGCTTTGGAACACATTAAGACCGTAGTCATCCTACCATACAGTATCGAGAGTATTGCATCTCCAACGGAGTGGGTTAGTATAGTCACTCTCCTCAGTTCACCACTGGCTTGTTTTCCCAGGTCCTACTTCTCGGGATCTCCGATCACATAGGTTGGGTTACCACCATGGCAACTCATGTGGGTCTCATACCCATCTCCCTCGATGCAGTATGTATCACAACACGTGATAGCCCTTTTGTAAAGGGATCTGCCAAATCCTTAGCCGTATGGACATAGTCCAACGCTATCACTCCGGAGTTTCTTAATTTTCTGACAGCTTTTATTCTCATTCTTATGTGTTTGGTGGACTCTTCACCTTGGTGATGACAGTCTGATTGTCACAGTTCATAAGGATAGCCGGAACCGGTTTATCAACCAATGGCAAGTCCATCAAAAGATCTCGAAGCCATCTCGCTTCAACACCAGATGTGTCCAATGCCGTTAATTCTGCTTCCATTGTCGATCTCGTTAAGATCGTTTGCTTGCAAGACTTCCAGGAAACAGCGCCACCTCCAAGAGTAAACATATACCCAGTTGTGGCCTTCATCTCATCAGCATCAGAGATCCAATTCGCATCACTATACCCTTCAAGTACCGACGGGTATCCGGTATAGTGAAGTCCATAGTTCATAGTACCTTTCAGATAGCGCATAACTCTCTCAACAGCATGCCAATATACATCACCCGGTTTGGAAACAAACTGGCTCTGTTTGCTCACAGCAAACGCGATGCCAGGCCTCGTTGCGCTCGCTAGGTACATCAGTGAACCAATGATTTGAGAGTATCTCAATTGATCTTTAGCCATGCCTTTGGACTTTCGAATCAACACGCTAGGATCATATGGTGTTTGAGATGGTGTGCAGTCCGAATATCCAAAACGACTCAACACCTTCTCAACGTAATGGGATTGCAGAAGTGTGATCCCACCCTCATTATCTCTCAGTAGCTTGATGTTCAAGATAACATCAGCCACACCAAGGTCTTTCATCTCAAAGTTCTGAGATAGAAACGATTTGACCTCCTCAATGACTTTGAGGTTTGTTCCGAATATCAGTATGTCATTATCGGTGTCAAAACCGGCGGATCTCGGGTATGGGGTCCCGAACTGTGCGTCAAGGCCGGATGGTAACAGGAGACAAGGGACACGATGTTTTTACCCAGTTTCGGGCCCTCTTGATGGAGGTAATACCCTACTCCTGCTTGATTAATATTGATGATATGGGTAGTACAAGAGTAGATCTACCCCAAGATCAAGGAGGCTAAACCCTAGAAGCTAGCCTATGGTATGATTGTATATGATGATGATTCGTCCTACGGACTACAACCCTCCGGTTTATATAGACACCGGATAGGGTTAGGGTTACACAGAGTCGACTACAATGGTAGGAGATCTTGAGTATCCGCATCGCCTAGCTTGCCTTCCATGCCAAGGAAAGTCTCATCCGGACACGGGACGAAGTCTTCAATCTTGTATCTCATAGTCCAGGAGTCCGGCGAAGGTATGGTCCGGCTACCCGAACACCCCCTAATCCAGGACTCCCTCAGTAGCCCCTGAACCAGGCTTCAATGACGACGAGTTCGGCGCGCAGATTGTCTTTGGCATTACAAGGCGGGTTCCTCCTCCAAGTCCTTCATAGAAGATTGTAAACACCAAAAATAGTGTCCGGCTCTGCAAAATAAGTTTCTACATATTGCCATAGAGAGAATAATATTAACACAAATCAAATCTGCTGACGTATTCCGCAATGCGTCATCACACTGCGGCCAAGCTCTTTATACAAATTGTTTTCACTTTTCCACCTCAGCACGTTTAGCGAGGCGAGTTCCTTGGCACGTCTTGTCAAAGCAGAGACCGTGTGCCCCTTTTAACGGGATTCTCATCAATACAGACGTGGGTAACCCAACCGCGCCATTTACCACGACGCTTGGGAGGCAAGCGAGTTTTATTAGGTAGGTGGGGACGCATAACCGCATCCGCCCACATAAGGGGATAAGGATCCACCTTTTTTACCTACGCCTTCTTCCTCCTTTGCCAATCCATCTCTCGCGCACTCAAGCTCCAGCGCCCAAGCCCGCTCTTCCCACCTCAACCTTCTCCAGCAATGTCCGGAGCGGGAGGCAAGTGGATGGTCTCTTCCGTTATGGAGGTTCAAGTAAAAAAGCTAAGGAAGGCCGGATACCTGCCCAAGGACATCCCGCACCGGCTTCCTGAGAAGGGGCAGCTTCTCCCTACCCCAAGGCCCCATGAGAGGGTAGTTTTCCTTCCCCACTTCCTCCGCGGACTGGGTTTTCCACTTCACCCATTCGTCCGGGGACTCATGTTCTACTACGGCCTAGATTTCCACGATCTGGCCCCGAACTTCATCCTCAACATCTTGGCGTTTATCGTCGTGTGTGAGGCCTTCCTCCGCGTCCGCCCCCATTTCGGCCTTTGGCTCAAGACCTTCAACGTCAAGTCCAAGGTGGTGCGCGGCAGCCAAGCGGAGTGCGGAGGCGCTATGGCTGACAAGATAGCCAACGTCCTCTGGTTCGAGGGCTCCTTTGTGGAGACCCTAAAGGGGTGGCAAGCCGGGTGGTTTTACATCACCGAGCCACGCGATCCGGAATGGTTCGCAGCCCCCGAGTTCAGATCCGGACCCCCCACGCGGCTTATATCCTGGAAAGAGACGGGCCTGTCGTGGGGCAACGAGGAAGAGGTGACCGGACTGAAGACCTGAGTCCCTGGTAGACAAGCCAATCCGGCTGGTCAATATAGTCCAGGTCATGCTCGTTCGTCTGATCCTCCCGTGCCAACAACAGGATTTCAATTTGTGGGAGTTCGACCCGGCGCAGCACCGAACCCTCAACAGGCTCTTCGACACATCGTATGAAGACGTCTGGAAGGTGCTAATCAAAGGCGTCGGGGCCCTCGCATCCGCTTCCGAGGACCGCGGATACAGCACGCAGCGTCACGCTAGCGAGGTAAGCTATCTATACCTTTGACAAGATTATTAAGCTCTTTTTCATAGATTAACTCTACGCGGGATCTAAACTCCCTTACCTTTGACAGGCTTGGCAGGCGATATCCGGACCAATTAACTGTCCGTCTCCCCTGCCCGAAGACCCATCCCTAGCTCTCCTAGTGAAGCTGCTGACTCCGGCACCTTATGTGGTGCCGGAGAAGAAGGTCAAGAAGAAGAAGACCACCGGGACTCGAAAGAGTGCCCGTAACTTGGTGGTGTCGGACTCGTTGTCTGACGAGTCCGAGGCGCCCTCCTCTCGTGAAAACGAGGAGGAGGAAGAAGACGGCTCTCCCCCCAGCGGAGGGAGGAGAGAAGAAGAAGGCCGCCCCATCAGGGGAGGTCGAGCGGTCTAGGAAAAGGAAGACCCCTCCGCCGGACTACTCCTGCAACGCCGAAGAGAGCGGAGAGGAGTGGCCGAACAGGGCCAAGCGTCTGGCGAAATCGTAAGTATTCGTATACCAGAGTGACTCATGATATTCCTTTAATGCACAGCTTTCCCTAATGTCGAATGTGATTTATGCAGCCCGCCCCGGGCCGAACTCGATGATTCCTCGAGCGGCTCCCTGGATTCGTCGGACGTGAACTCAGTTCCGCCCGCTGTATCCCCCCGCACTGCAGACGACGCCGAAGTGGCGTCGCAACAAGCTCCGGGGCAGGAGGAGGTGGTCCTGGAGGAGCCGAAAGGCGACCTCCCGGACCCCAGGAATAAAGGGGACAAGACCCCCCAGGGCTCCGAGTCCGGCTTTGTGCCGGACGCCGTGCCGGACTCTTCAACAGTTTCGGTCCGCGGTAGGCGAACTCCTTCCAAGAGGAGCAAGCCTTCTGAGCCGGCGGCCTCCGTCCAGCCGGAGGTGCCGGACAATCTGCTGGAGGTGCTTGACGGCGCCTCCATCGACAAGGAACACCGTACTATTATGAGTACGGTGATCCAAAGGGTTCAGTCCGCCAAGAGCGGACTGACTGAAGCTTGCGCTAGCCTTCTGACAGGCTTCGAGGTAAGTAAAATTATGTCAAAATATTACTGCATAGACAGTAGCCCCTGATGCTCTGTTTGGCGTTCGGAAAGAAAAGCCGAATAGAGGATCTATTAGTTTTTGCAGGAGTCTAACAATCAAGAGTTAATATGCGTATGCAGGCTTCGCAGCTATCCACCACCGCACTGACTGCACAGGTGGATGTCCTAAAAAAGGACCTCGGGCGGACCGAGCAAGAGCTCGGCCTTGCCAAACGGCAGCTCGAGGAAAAAGAAGGTAAGAAATACCCTACAGAAAAAGGTGCCTACAGAGAGGCGTGATTGCAAAGAATAACAGGATCGTACTGCTTATTGTAGGGGCCACAACTGTGGTGGCGACCCTCAAGCAAGCGCTATCTGAGGCCGAAAAGAAAACAACCGAGGAGCGCACCGAGCGAGAAATACTTGGGGCTCAGGTTGGCGAGCTGCAGCAAGAGCTGCAGGCTCTCATGAAAAAACATGAGAGCTTGGAGCTTGAGTCAAAGGCGCAAGCATCCGAGCTCACGTCGGCCCTTAAGACCGCCAAGGGTGCCAAGGCCGAAGCCCAAATGGCCCTCCAAGAGTTGGAGGAGATGAAAAAGATAGCAGCGGGTAAGGCATTCTTAATGCAAAGTAGAAATATAAAAGTAAACTACTTGTCACTTACCCGAATCCGGAGTTCTCCAGGGGCGTTCGCAGATCTTCCCCGCAGCGTATCCGACGCCGCTGCATTCTACCAAGCTGAAGAGGGCAGCTCGACGGAGAGTGTGTTCTGGTCTCAGTATTCTGAGGCCGGACACCCTGTGCCCTTGAGCGACCAGCTGAAACAGCTGGTCGAGCTCTACAAGGCGGCCGAACAAGCCGTGAAGGGCTTCCTAGTTTGGCTGTGGCCCGGAGAGGCCCTGCCTAGGAGCTACTTCGGGCTGGTGCGGCGGCTGCTGGAGGCCTGTCCAAGGCTTGAGGTCATCAAGCGTTCCGTCTGCATCGAAGGTGCCCGGAGAGCCCTTGCTCGTGCAAAGGTGCACTGGGGTAAGCTTGACGGAGAGAAGCTGGTGAAGGACGGGCCGCCGCTGGGGAAGGAGCATCGCAAGCCCGAGAACTACTACAAGGATGTTCTTGCCGGTGCTCGCCTTATTGCGGATGAATGTACCAAAGATGTAATTTTTTAATGAACTCGCTCGTTTTTATCCTGTGCGCTGAAAACTTGTTCATATGTGCTAAGCAATGCTTATTGAATTTAAAATATTATTTTCTGTGCGGCCGTTTATCAAAAATTGAGAGATGGCCAATCGTCGGCTTCTGCCCCCATGCCGCTAGTGCTGGGGTGTTCAGGATAAACCTGAGCGCTCTTTTTCCCATGGTTGGGTCCTTCGAGGGAGGCGCTCAGCACAACGAACCAGGCAATCGGACTATAATGCTTGAACACTCTCACTTAGCCATAGAACTTTATAATTTTAAATTTCGGCGAAGCCCCTAGTTCGGAAGACCGAATTCGGGGCGTTATCCACGCCTTTGGCCGGACAAAGCCAGCTCCTCGCTCGAAGCGGCATAAGCCTTTAGGGACTCGAAAAACCTCTCGAACAGCGACCGGTCTCTCGCCTTATCATGACAGTCAGTTTTAGCTTTCTCCACTGAGGTTCTTACCCCAGCTGAACCGGGGCACAATCGCAGTGGTTCTCCTAGTTCTACCTTAGCCAATATAGCGGAACGTAAGGCACCAAAACATAGGAGCCAGGCAAATCCAACTATTGACCCAAATCATGATTCGGAGCCGATGCATGTAGTGCTATAAGTTCGGGGTGCCGCACTTGTGAAAGTGTACGGACTTCTCACGCCAGATCGAAGGGTACTGAAGCCCCTGGCGTGTTTGCCATACCATGGTGTACGGGTGCGATCATGTTATTTAATAAACATATATATTAAAAGAGAATAATGCAAAAAATAGACAAAAAGCTATGCATTGTTTATAAAGAGGCTATTTATCAAAGCCGAACGATACAAGTAGTGCGATAAGCAAAAAGATATTAGACTATTTAACATGTCCTGACCAGGGACAGGCCACGGAATTGTGTTCGAAACAGATATACCGCTCGTAATAGAGACCACCTGAGAGTTCCATAATGCGGCGTAGCTTTGTCTGCTTCCCTGGATCTTGCATCGTTTGTGCGGCAGTCGAATTGCCGAACATGTCGTCCAAAGTGTGGAGTCCTGAAAGTAAAAAAAGAATCCAGCAGCCCCTAGTACGTTTTAGGCCGTATTTCGGGCATGCCATTACTGTGCCCCTTCCCCTGTGCCCATGGTATTTCAAGGGCGTAATTATGTACGTGAGGTACTAGCTTTGCTATGTCGCGATGGCTGGGGTTGGGGCCGCATTGCTACACCTTCTCAGAACGTGCCAGGCGGTCTTGTTGTAGGTTACTCCGGGCGCGCTTGGCAGTGTCTGGCTTTTTAACGGCCGGGCTGGAGAGTTGCCTAAAAAGGCTGCTTTGCACTTCCGCTGCGAGAGCCGCCGTGTGCTCCTCCGTACGGAGGGAGCGTTCGGTGTTTCCATTGACCGTGATTACTCCTCGAGGGCCTGGCATCTTGAGCTTGAGATATGCGTAGTGGGCACCGCATTGAACTTGGCAAATGCGGTTCGTCCGAGCAGGGTGTGATAGCCACTGCGGAACGGGACTATATCGAAGATTAACTCTTCGCTTCGGAAATTATCCGGAGATCCGAAGACCACATCAAGTGTTACCGAGCCTGTACAGTTGGCTTCTACACCTGGTATAATGCCTTTAAAGGTCGTCCTTGTGGGCTTAATCCTTGATGAATCTATGCCCATTTTCCGCACTGTATCCTGGTAAAGCAGATTCAGGCTACTGCCGCCGTCCATGAGGACTCTTGTGAGATGAAATCCGTCGATGATTGGGTCGAGAACCAATGCGGCAAAGCCGCCATGACGGATGCTAGTGGGGTGGTCCCTTCGATCAAAAGTGATCGGGCAAGAGGACCATGGGTTGAACTTTGGGGCGACTGGCTCCATCGCATATACGTCCCGTAGCGCACGCTTCCGCTCCTTCTTGGGAATGTGGGTTGCGTATATCATGTTCACCGTCCGCACTTGTGGGGGAAACCCCTTCTGTCCATTGTTGTTCGGCGGCCTGGGCTCCTCCTCGTCATCGCTATGCAGCCGCTTGTCTTTGTTTTCGGCTCTTAATTTGCCTGCCTGCTTGAACACCCAACAATCCCTGTTGGTGTGATTGGCTGGCCTTTCGGGGGTGCCATGGATCTGGCACAAGCGGTCGAGTATTCGGTCCAAACTGGACGGTCCCTGAGTATTCTTTTTGAATGGCTTTTTCCGCTGACCAGATTTATAGCCTCTGAATGCAGCGTTGACTGCCGTATCTTCATTGCTGTCGCTGCTAACGCGACGCTTTTGCTTATTTCGATGTGTCCTGCCACTTTTGTCCTTGGTATCCGAATTACCAGGGTTCTTTGATAAGTTGTTGCTGCGAGCTAGCCAGCTATCTTCGCCCGCGCAAAAGTGGGTCATGAGTGTCGTGAGGGCTGCCATAGATTTCGGCTTTTCCTGTCCCAAGTGCCGGGCAAGCCACTCGTCGCGGATGTTATGCTTGAAGGCTGCTAGGGCCTCTGTGTCCGCACAGTCGACTATCTGGTTTTTCTTTGTTAGGAACCGTGTCCAAAATTGCCTGGCCGATTCCTCTGGCTGCTGAATTATGTGGCTTAGGTCGTCACCATCCGGTGGTCGCACATAAGTGCCCTGGAAGTTGTCGAGGAATGCGGCTTCCAGGTCCTCCCAGGAACCGATTGAGTCCGCTGGCAGGCTGTTAAGCCAGTGCTGCGCCGGTCCTTTGAGTTTGAGAGGGAGGTATTTGATGGCGTGTAGATCATCGCCACGTGCCATGTGGATGTGAAGGAGATAATCCTCAATCCATACCGCCGGATCTGTCGTGCCATCGTATGATTCGATGTTTACGGGTTTGAAACCCTCTGGGATTTTATGATCCATTACTTCATCTGTGAAGCATAGTGGGTGTGCGGCGCCCCTGTACTGGGCTATGTCATGACGCAGCTCGGAAGAGCTATGTCTGTTGTGTTCGGCCCGGCCGGATTTATTGTGTCTGGAGTGAAGATCATCGTCACGTGTCGTCGGGCGCCTGCGCGATCCGTAGATCGATCTTGTTTGTCTTGCTTTATCCTCCAGTACATCTCGCAGATCTGGCGCATTTTCCCGTGCCTTGGTTGAGCGGCGTCGGGGCATGGCTTGGGTGGAGGTCCGAGAGGCCTCTCCGTCGCGGCCGCGAGGTGGCCGGTCTGCAATGTCGTGCGCTGGTGATGTAGGCGCTTCCTCCTCTGATCGGGGTAGCGGCCTGCGCTTTGGGTAATTCTTGGAGGGGCGCTCGAGTTCATACTCTTCGGCCGCAAGGACTTTAGTCCATCTATCAGCTAGCAAATCTTGATCAACTCTAAGCTGTTGGTGCTATTTCTTTCGGCTGTTCGCCGTGGCTAAAAGCCTGCGTTTGAAACGCTCTTGTTCGGCGGGGTCTGATGGTATGCCGAATTCGTCGTCATCAAGGCTTGCCTCGTCTTCGGAGGGAGGCATATAGTTATCATCCTCAACCTCTCGTTCTGCCACTCTCTCATGAGGGCTAGCTTCTCCATCTTCCTGCACCGAATCTTGCTGGGTTGGGTGTTCTTCGGCGCTACCTGGGGTAGTATTATCTCCCGTGCCGGAATCACCGTTTTTGCTTTGGCGGGATTTAGAGCGGCGCCGCTGACGCCGACGCTTTGGCTATTTCTTGGAGGTGTCATCCCCCGCTGTTCCATCGCCATCTCCATCTTTTGGAGTATCCACCATATATACGTCATATGACGAGGTGGCCGTCCAGCGCCCTACAGGTGCTGGTTCCTGTTCGTCTCCTACCTCATTGTCCATACCATCGAAGTCTTCGGAGCCGACGTCAAGCATGTCGGTTAAATCGTTGACAGTGGCTACCAAGTGGGTGGTGGGTGGGCTTTGAATTTTTCATCGTCCGTATCCCATCCTCGCTGACCGTAGTCCGGCCAGGGCTCTCCTGATAAAGAGAGAGACTTGAAAGAATTCAGGATGTCGCCAAAAGGCGAGTGCTGAAAGATGTCCGCGGCGGTGAACTCCATTATCGGCGCCCAATCGGTTTCGACTGGCAGGGGCGCGGGGGTTTCAGAGTCCGGGGAGGAGTCCGGACCCTCGGGGTCACGGGTCACGCGGAGTGTGGGTCTGGCGTTCGGCTTGATTGCCATTGAGATCGCAGCCCCCGAGGTGAAGTCCAACCGCTCATCCTCAATTGGCACAATAGGCTTCGAGTTAAGGGTCGGGACCGGTGCATGTGCAGCCTCCAGGACACTGCTCAGAGGCAGAGATAGATCATGACCCTCGAGATAGTGCGGCGCGCTTGGCTGTGGCTCGAACCCGTCGAAGATCAAGTCTCTGCGGATATTAGCCGTGTAGTTTAAGCTTCCAAACCTGACTTGATGGCCAGGGGCATAGCTTTCGATCTGCTCCAGATGACCAAGCGAATTGGCCCGCAGAACGAAGCCGCCGAAGACGAAGATCTGTCCGGGGAGAAAAGTCTCACCCTGGACCTCATCGTTGTTGATGATCAGAGGAGCCATCGGGCCTAAAGGCGACGACATAGAGGAACTCTCGATGAAAGCACCAATGTCGGTGTCAAAACCGGCGGATCTCGGGTAGGGGGTCCCGAACTGTGCATCAAGGCCGGATGGTAACAGGAGACAAGGGACACGATGTTTTTACCCAGGTTCGGGCCCTCTCGATGGAGGTAATACCCTACTCCTACTTGATTAATATTGATGATATGGGTAGTACAAGAATAGATCTACCACGAGATCAAGGAGGCTAAACCTAGAAGCTAGCCTATGGTATGATTGTATATGATGATGATTCGTCCTACGGACTACAACCCTCCGGTTTATATAGACACCGGATAGGGTTAGGGTTACACAGAGTCGGTTACAATGGTAGGAGATCTTGAGTATCCGCATCGCCTAGCTTGCCCTCCACGCCAAGGAAAGTCCCATCCGGACACGGGACGAAGTCTTCAATCTTGTATCTTCATAGTCCAGGAGTCCGGCGAAGGTATAGTCCGGCTACCCGAACACCCCCTAATCCAGGACTCCCTCTGTCATCAACATACAAGCACAGTATAACTCCTTCACCCCCACCATGGCGATAGTATACACATTTGTCATCCTCATTAACAACGAAACCAACAGATGTCAGAGTTGTATTAAACTTATCATGCCATTGCTTAGGTGCTTGTTTCAGGCCATATAAAGATTTTATCAACCTACACACCTTTCTTTCCTGACCATCTATCACAAAGCCATCAGGCTGTTGCATGTAGATTTCCTCCTTTAGCTCTCCATTTAGAAAAGCCGTCTTAACATCCATCTGATGGACGAGAAGACCATGTGAGGCCGCCAACGAGAGTAATACTCGAATGGTAGTCAGTCTAGCCACATGGGAATAAGTATCGAAGAAATCTTCCTCTTCTTGCTGGTCATAGCCCTTGGCCACAAGCCTAGCCTTGTACTTTTCAATCGTACCATCGGGCCTAAGCTTCTTTTTGAACACCCACTTACATCCCAATGGTTTGCAACCATAGGGACGGTCAGTGATCTCCCATGTCCCGTTAGCCATGATGGAATCCAACTCGCTACGGACCGCATCCTTCCAGTAGTCAGCTTCTGGAGAGGCATACGCTTTTGAAATAGAAGTGGGAGTATCATCCACGAGGTACATGAAGAAATCATCACCAAAGGTCTTTGGACTCCTTTGTCTCTTGCCCCTACCAAGGGTTTCCTCGTCATCCTCCTTAGGATTTTCATCATGTGTTTGTTCATAATATTCCATAGGGATGGCAGGTTCAGGAGTCTCCTCAGATTCCTGTCTAGAAGTGCTTTGCATATCTCTCGTAGGAAAAATATCCTCAAAGAATGTAGCATCCTTAGACTCCATGATTGTACCGACCTTCTGGTCAGGTACCTCAGATTTCACTACTAGAAATCTATAGCCAACGCTGTTCTTAGCGTAGCCCAAATTAACGCAGTCCACAGTCTTGGGTCCAAGCTTACGCATTTTGGGAATCGGCACATTGACTTTCGCCAAACAGCCCCAAGTGCGCAAGTACGAGAGTGTCGTCCTTCTCTTTGCCCATTTCTCATAGGGAGTGATCTCATTATCCTTTGTCGGAACTTTATTCAGGACATGACATGCCGTCAATATAGCCTCCCCCCACCATGCCTTGGATAAACCCGATGTATCTAACATGGCGTTAAACAAATCAGTTAGAGTACGGTTTTTCCGCTCGGCAACCCCGTTTTACTGGGGTGAATAGGGAGGCGTCCTCTCATGAATAATTCCATGTTCCGCACAGAAGGAATCAAACTCACTCGAGAAGTACTCTCCACCACGATCTGACCGGACTCGTTTAATTTTCTTTTCAAGTTGATTTTCAACTTCTGCCTTATAGATTTTAAAGTAGTGTAGAGCCTCATCTTTAGTATTTAACAGATACACATAGCAATATCCAGTGGAATCATCTATCAATGTCATGAAGTATCTCTTTCCACCTTTAGTCAACACACCATTCATCTCGCAAAGATCAGAATGTATGAGTTCTAATGGTGCCAGGTGTCTCTCCTCCGCGGCCTTTTGAGGCTTGCGAGCTTCCTTAGCTTGCACACATGAAAGGCACTTAGAACCTTTGGCTAAAGTGAAACTCGGGATTAAATCCAACTTGGCTAGCCGCGTCATAACACCAAAACTAATGTGACAAAGACGTGAATGCCAAACTTTAGATTCATTAACATTCGAATGAATATGGTTCACGACTTTATTACAAAAATCTGCGAGGGAAAGGCGGAACATCCCTCCGCTCTCATAACCTTTTCCAACAAAGAGTCCATATTTTGTAACAACTAATTTATTAGACTCGAAAACCAACTTAAACCCTTCTCTACATAGAAGGGAGCCACTAACGAGGTTCTTCTTGATGGCGGGGACATGCTGCACGTTCTTCAGCTGCACGATCCTTCCCGAAGTAAACTTCAAATCGGCCGTGCCAACACCATGAACAGAAGCACTCGCGCCATTCCCCATCAATACGGACCCGTGACCTGTGACCTAGTAAGAAGTGAACAATGAAATGTCAGCACACACATGAACACCTGCACCTGTGTCCACCCACCAATCGTTGGGTTGAAACACTGAAAAAACAGTAAATAAATTACCGTACCCAGATGCACCATTCTCATTGTTGCCCACAATCATGTTGACAGACTTGGAGTCCTGTCCTGGCTTCTTGTACTTGTCTGGGAACTTGTTGGCCCAATGTTCAACCGAACCACAAGTAAAGCAGCCCTCGTCCTTCTTGTTCTTCTTGAAGGTCTTCTTACCCTTCTTCTTAAAGTCGGTATTGTGTTGGACACCGTTCTTTCCCTTGGGCTTGTGGGAGTTGAAGTTCTTCTGGTTCACCATGTTGGAAACAGAAGTCCCTTCGGCCCCTTTTACGTGCGAGTCTTTTGCCCTCGAATTCTGCTCAACACTCAGATGGCCAATGACATCCTCCAGAGAGAATTCACGCCTCTGATATTTCAGAGTGGTGGCAAAGTTCCTCCAGGAATTAGGGAGCTCAGCGATTTTGCAGCCCGCGACAAACTTGCTCGGTAACTCGCACTTGAGAAGCTCAAGTTCCTTAACAATGCATATTATCTCATGAGCCTGCTCCAATACAGGACGGTTTTCAACCATCTTGTAATCGTGGAACTGCTCTATAATATACATCTCGCTCCCTGCATCGGCGGCCCCGAATTTAGATTCGAGCGCATCCCACAAGTCCTTGGCGACATGCACATGTAAATATGCGTCGACCAGTTTATCTCCGATCACGCTAAGAACTGCTCCGAGAAACACAACGGTAGCCTCCTTGAACTCCTTCTCCTGTTCAGGAGCAATCGTTCCCGTGGAGACACCGGTGACCCAGAACACGTTCATAGCCGTGAGTCATAACGTGGTCTTAGTCTACCAACGCTTAATGTATGTACCGGTAAACTTATCCAGTTTCAGTGCAGCGGCAAAGCCACTTGCCGAGAAATTCCTACGCATAATAGGTTTTTGGATTGTTGAGTAAATAGGCAATTTCTCGATTAAATTAATCCATGAGTAAATCACTAGCATGGCATTGACTAAGTTGATGACGTACTGACTCTGATCTAAACATGCACGTACTAAACAAACAGTAGACAAATCTACACATACTGCTAGTACTGCTAATATGAAAATAATCAGGAGCGGGATAAACGAGTTATACCCTCAAGTAGGCCATGCAGAGGCCGTGGCTTTGGTGGCAGCAGCGGCGTCCTCGGCGGCCTTCTTGTCGGCTTCAGCTTTCTCGGCGGCGGCACGGTCGGCGTCGGTGGACATGGTGATGATGAAGGCGACGCGGACATAGAGGAAGTAGACGACCGGAAGCGAGCAGTCGCGTAATCGCTGCCCAAAAACCTATTCGCCCCTCACCCCGTAGAGGAACCAGAAGGGCGTGGTTTCGGAGACCTGCTCTCCCGTCGACCGTGTACGCGGCGGACGGGATGGCGTCACCGGCGGCAGCAGCAGCAGCAGAGGAACGACGGTGGGCGTGCGCGTGAGCAGATGTGATTTGTTCGTGGCGGCTAGGGTTAGGAGACAGTGCATACTTATAGGCGCAGCCGCGTGGAGAGACGTGGGCTCGACCCACGTCCGAGTCCGTGACAGCCCATGATTCGACGTCTCAGATCGTGGCCCAGCTGTCAGAAAACTCTCCGTTAGTGACTGGCAAAAATAAGCGCGTATGTGTGAGCTCGGCTCGGCTCAATCCCGCAAACTGCGGCGCGTCGTGACGAGGCGTGGCGTGGCGAGGCGGGCGGCGGAGGAGGAGTGCGCGAGGGCCTCTTCTCTTCTCAAGCTCCAATAGCATGTAGAAGAGAAACCCTTATAAACCACTCCAACTCTCCTTCCACTTCCGGGGTGGGACTAAACTTCCCACTACACCTAGTGCCATATAACCCACATGGGCCCTTAGAGATTTTTCAGAAATTGCAATATGGGCCTAGAGCCCATCTCAGATTTCAGCAATCCCCCACCAGATCTCGAGGGCCCATTGTGTCCTCTGTTCCAATTGCTGTTTCGATATACCAGTGTTTCTGTGAAGACCTGTTAAGGTTGAACTTCACCTAGAACAAGTAGCTACACTCCTTCACAACTGAACAATGGACTATGCCTTGAATTGTTAGTTTGGCGTAAATAAGTTTCACTACACGTCTTACTAGTACTAGGCTGCCGAAGGCTGACCCCTCGGGTGGAGCATATAAGTCACACTCCTTGCCTATTCATGAGCTTACTAGAGATCACCCCAATCTCATAGACTGTGACTAGCAGTCGGGCTCGTATAGGTGTGTTCCTCCAAAGATCGCTCTGTAGGATACCATCTTGCTTTTATAAGCTTTGGAACACATTAAGACCATAGTCATCCTACCATACAGTATCAAGAGTATTGCATCTCCAACGGAGTTGGTTAGTATAGTCACTCTCCTCGGTTCACCATTGGCTTGTTTTCCCAGGTCCTACTTCACGGGACCTCCGATCACATAGGTTGGGTTACCACCATGGCAACTCATGTGGGTCTCATACCCATCTCCCTCGATGCAGTATCTATCAAAACACGTGATAGCCCTTTTGTAAAGGGATCTGCCAAATTCTTACCCGTATGGACATAGTCCAACGCTATCACTCCGGAGTTTCTTAATTTTCTGACAGCTTTTAATCTCATTCTTATGTGTTTGGTGGACTTCATGTTGTCCTTTGAACTCTTCACCTTGGTGATGACAGTCTGATTGTCACAGTTCATAAGGATAGCCGGAACCGGTTTATCAACCAATGGCAAGTCCATCAAAAGATCTCGAAGCCATCTCGCTTCAACACCAGATGTGTCTAATGCCGTTAATTCTGCATCCATTGTCGATCTCGTTAAGATCGTTTGCTTGCAAGACTTCCAGGAAACAACGCCACCTCCAAGAGTAAACATATACCCAGTTTTGGCCTTCATCTCATCAGCATCAGAGATCCAATTCGCATCACTATACCCTTCAAGTACCGACGGGTATCCGGTATAGTGAAGTCCATAGTTCATAGTACCTTTCAGATAGCGCATAACTCTCTCAACAGCATGCCAATATACATCACCCGGTTTGGAAACAAACCGGCTCAGTTTGCTCACAGCAAACGCGATGCCAGGCCTCGTTGCACTCGCTAGGTACATCAGTGAACCAATGATTTGAGAGTATCTCAATTGATCTTTAGCCATGCCTTTGGACTTTCGAATCAACACGCTAGGATCATATGGTGTTTGAGATGGTGTGCAGTCCGAATATCCAAAACGACTCAACACCTTCTCAACGTAATGGGATTGCAGAAGTGTGATCCCACCCTCATTATCTCTCAGTAGCTTGATGTTCAAGATAACATCAGCCACACCAAGGTCTTTCATCTCAAAGTTCTGAGATAGAAACGATTTGACCTCCTCAATGACTTTGAGGTTTGTTCCGAATATCAGTATGTCATCAACATACAAGCACAGTATAACTCCTTCACCCCCACCATGGCGATAGTATACACATTTGCCAGCCTCATTAACAACGAAACCAACAGATGTCAGAGTTGTATTAAACTTATCATGCCATTGCTTAGGTGCTTGTTTCAGGCCATATAAAGATTTTATCAACCTACGCACCTTTCTTTCCTGACCATCTATCACAAAGCCATCAGGCTGTTGCATGTAGATTTCCTCCTTTAGCTCTCCATTTAGAAAAGTCGTCTTAACATCCATATGATGGACGAGAAGACCGTGTGAGGCCGCCAACCAGAGTAATACTCGAATGGTGGTCAGTCTAGCCACAGGTGAATAAGTATCGAAGAAATCTTCCTCTTCTTGCTGGTCATAGCCCTTGGCCACAAGCCTAGCCTTATACTTTTCAATCGTACCATCAGGTCTAAGCTTCTTTTTGAACACCCACTTACATCCCAGTGGTTTGCAACCATAGGGACGGTCAGTGATCTCCCATGTCCCGTTAGCCATGATGGAATCCATCTCGCTATGGACCACATCCTTCCAGTAGTCAGCTTCTGGAGAGGCATACGCTTCTGAAATAGAAGTGGGAGTATCATCCACGAGGTACACGAAGAAATCATCACCAAAGGTCTTTGGAGTCCTTTGTCTCTTGCCCCTACCAAGGGTTTCCTCGTCATCCTCCTCAGGATTTTCATCATGTGTTTGTTCATAATATTCCATAGGGATGGCAGGTTTAGGAGTCTCCTCAGATTCCTGTCTAGAAGTGCTTTGCATATCTCTCGTAGGAAAAAATATCCTCAAAGAATGTAGCATCCTTAGACTCCATAATTGTACCGACCTTCTGGTCAGGTACCTCAGATTTCACTACTAGAAATCTATAGCCAACATTGTTCTTAGCGTAGCCCAAATTAACGCAGTCCACAGTCTTGGGTCCAAGCTTACGCATTTTGGGAATCGGCACGTTGACTTTCGCCAAACAGCCCCAAGTGCGCAAGTACGAGAGTGCCGTCCTTCTCTTTGCCCATTTCTCATAGGGAGTGATCTCATTATCCTTTGTCGGAACTTTATTCAGGACATGACATGCCGTCAATATAGCCTCCCCCACCATGCCTTGGATAAACCCGATGTATCTAACATGGCGTTAACCAAATCAGTTAGAGTACGGTTTTCCCGCTCGGCAACCCCGTTTGACTGGGGTGAATAGGGAGGCGTCCTCTCATGAATAATGCCGTGTTCCGCACAGAAGGAATCAAACTCACTCGAGAAGTACTCTCCACCATCAAGAGAGAGAAGGAGTAGAGATGACCGTTATGAACGAAGATACTCACGGAGAAGCAAGGATTCGGAAAGAAAGGAGAAATCATCAAGGAGCTACACAAAACGAAGACATCAAGCTCATGTTGGTGAATGGGTATCCGGCTCCGACTCCGACAACCACTCCGAGAGAAGTTATCACTCCGATTCTGAATATACTCAAGATGAAGGTGTTGCCGGTCTAGCACTTGTGTCAACCAACTCCTACGACATATTTGATTCACCAAATGAAGGAATTGGAAGAAGCTTCATGGCCAAAGGTCCTAAGGTAACTCACCCTGAGTATGTTGATTTTAATAGTGATGAACATGACTTGTTAGGTGATGATGATTTACTTGTTGACAACTCTAGTGATGAATACTATGATGAAACGTCAATTAATCATGCTAATCAAGATAAAACGAATGACAATGATAAGGAGAAAATTGAGGCTCTAACTAAAGAACTAAACACTCTTAAGTTAGCTCATGAAACTATCTTCAAAGATCATCGAGAACTTTTAAGAGCTCATGAGAAGTTACGCTTTGAAAAGCTCAATCTTGAGCAAGAGCATGAGTTTTTAAAGGCAATCAATGATGATCTCCGCAAGAAAAGTTCTTCTTACATTGCCAAGCATTTACTCTTAGCCACTTACATGCCTCAAGTCAAGTCTAGTAACAAGAACAAGAAAGGTTCTTCCTCTAGTAGTAACAATGATCATGTTAAATCCAATATTGTTGCTTCTAGTAGTTCTCTTGATTCCACTAATGATTCTCTTAGCCAAGTTACACTTGAGCAAGAAAATAGCTTATTGAAGGGAATCATAGAGAAAGGAGTGTACAAAAGCCTTGCCAGTAGTAAGCAATTCGAGGAAATTGTACGCAAGCAAGGAAGGCACCGGAAGAATCAAGGTGTTGGCTTTGAACGAAAGTTCAATGCCAATGGAGTTGAGTGGGAAGAAGATCAATACCCCAAGACAAAGTTTGTTCCACAACAAGAGAAGTATGATCCTACTTCTTTCAAGGGGACACAAACTCAAGATGATCTTCCACCACAAGACTACAAGCAAAAAGGCAAGGACAAGCTTCAAGAGGAAATTGATGCATTTGAAGAAGCTCCTAAGACCTTAGTCAAGTGGATTCCCAAGACTACTTCAAGTTCCACTTCATCAAGTACGACTACAACTCCAAGGATTCCCATCAAGATGGTGTGGATCCAAAAGAAGAAGAACTAGAGAGTTCTTGAGGGTGACTCCGCCAACATACTTCACTCTTATCAATTTGGCAAGAACAAGTGCAATCAACTTCCACATCTTGCACTAGTTCAAGGAGTCACAAACCCTCTTGTTGGTAAGTCAAGGGACAAGGTAACCTAAAAGCTTTCATAGACATCATCTTGTGTGTGCATCACTCTATGTCTATGGATATCCTTGTTTGTTCCTTGTGGGACTAACCCATGTAGGTATTGAAAGTGCAATTCACTCAAAAGGATAGCTCCAAGTGATCTACATCAACATTGAGCATCCACATCTTCAACATCTACATGAAGTCATCATCGACGAAACCCAAGGTTAGTTCATCCCTCTTAGGGGGGATATCACATCTAGGGGGAGCTTTACTCTAAGACTTGAGTTAAAGCAACTCTAATGATGTGAACACAACAATGCTTTATGTAAAAGTGGTAACCCCACTTGAGCTTAAACGATGAGTATGACCTATGATCAAGTGTTCTCATTTGACTCCTAAGTCAATATACTCATATATAGATGACCTAGTCATCGCCAATTGCTTAATAGATGCTAGAATTGGTTGTGCATGCTTTGTCACATATTTCAATTGCCATTTTATTGTGTGAGCATGTTGGTTGCATATTTTATTCATTCGAGGACATCCACTTGTTGTTTTGATTGTTTGGCTTTATTTTTCTTTTGCCAAGTGGATGGACAAGAATGCCTAAGAACCTTCTCTAGCTATCTATGCTTTTCTCGTCTCAAACTCTATTCATGCTACATCACAAAATTGATCAAGTCAGATTCGAACCACTCTGTGTGAGGAGCACTCGGAGTCCTCGATTCGTCATAGACTTAAACTTCCAAAACCTCTTTGTGATTCTCGGTCTGACCAATACCCCACTTTCGGTCTTACCGAGATCATTAAGTTGATCTATGTTTTCGATCTCGGTGCAACCGATTTGAACCATTCGGTCACACCGAGTTGCAATAACTGTATACAGTTTTGCATCTCGGTGCCACCAAGTTGTTCCACTTGGTCACACCGACGGGGTCGGGCTATATATAGACACGGGCAAAAATTTGGAAATTTTCCGAACCCTTTCGCCCGTGTGATAGCTCGCTCTGCCCACGTGGTCTCCGGATCGTCTCCTCGCCGCCAGCCGCCTCCAGTCGCTGGTCTCCATCGCCGTCAACAGGATTCAACCCCGCCATTGTCGCCGTAGCGAGTCTCCGCCGAACTAGGGTATGGACTCGATCTTTGTGCTATTCCCCAATCCGATTCCTAGCACATTGTGATCATATTGAATCTAGCCACGTTTGACAAACTCCTATCCAGTAAATGAATTCGTAGAATATGTTTGATTCTTAAATTTTAGGGTTAGGTTTCCGCCGAAACCATCTCGGACCCACCGAGTTGAAAAACTCGGTCCCACTGATTTGGCTTATGCCATTGCACAAGTGAGACTCGGTCTGACCGAGTATTGCTAATCGGTGTGACCGATTTTGGAACTGTGTGAAACCCTAGCAGTCTCGGTGCCACCGAACTGTGACTCGGTCTGATCGACTTCACCAGTTTAGGTTCCACAAACTGCTTCGGTATCACCGAGTTTAAAAATCGGTAGATCCGAAATGATTTCTGTGGGAAACTAAAACTAAGTTTTTGAATCATTCTTTTGCAAAAATCTCTGCATTTTGTGATGCTCATCCACTCTACCTCATCTATAAACTATTCATAGGGTCAGCAGTCAGCTTGTTCATCATGTCAGACCAGAGTGATAGCCAGAACATGTCAGAACAGCCAGCGCAGATGAGTGAGGGCACTAGTCCCTCCAGTTCTTCAGATGAAGGCAGCAGGAGCACCCCTAGCAACCTGCCAAAAGCTGCCAAAAGACAAAGGAAGAAAAGAACCTCAGAATCAGAGGATGAGGACTATGTGGCAGAAGAGGAAGCCACTTCCAAGAAAGTTGTGCTCAAGAAGGAGCATGGCTCAAGATAGAGCACCAAGCCAGGCTTAAAAGTCAAAAGGCCAGCAGGCAGGCAGCCCATGCCAAAGGCCAGAGCCTCAACAAAGATTCCTGAGAAGCCTGCACCCAAAGAGTCAGTTGCTGTTGAAGGGAAGAAGGAAAGGAAAAGAGGAAGATGGTGCAAGAAAGTTGATCCCATGGCTGAATTTGAACAGCATTCTTCTGATGAGGAAGAAGAAGAAGAGGTTGCTGCACCAGCACCTAAGGCACCCAAGCTAATGGGTGATGCTATCAAATCAGGGGCTACTGCATCTAAGCCCAAGGAAGCACCCAAGGCAGCATCAAAGGCCAAGACAGCTCCAAAGAGAAATACAAGGAGCATCCCAGCAGCTGAGAAGAACAAGGCCCCAGTGCCTACCACTGCAGAAGAAGAGGAAGGCCAAGTTCTCAGAAAGTTGAAGCCCGAGATCCCAGACCACAATGATGCTCATCCTGTGGCTGAGGATATGAAGATCAGAGGAGACTCGGGACTGAGAAAGTGGAGAGCAGAGGATCCATATGCTACCAGGAGGAGGACTGATGTTGACTACAGGTTCCACACTAAGGAACAACAGGACTTCTATGAGACAGTCTTGTTGGACAAGAAGCCCATTGTGTGTGATATGAGATGGGTCGACTGGGAGTACATCAAGGACAATGAAGAGCACTACCCTGGAGTGCAAGACAGCTTCAAGGCATGTGGAGTAGCTGACTTTGTTGGGCAGAAGCTCACAAAGTGGAATGAAGAGCTGATCATGCAGTTCTACTCCACAACACATTTTATCCAGATGGCAGAATTGTATGGATGTCTGAAGGTACGAGGTACCAATCAACAGTTGCTGAGTGGGCACAGCTTATCAATGCCCCAGAGGAGCATGAGGATGACCTGGACATTTATGCCAAGAAGAAGATGGACCACAACTCTATGTCAAATATGTACAAAGAGATCCCAAACAAGGCACTTGACACTTTCAAGTTTGGATCAGTACATTATCTTCTGTCAGGATTGCCAACCATCAAATGGATACTGAGACACACCTTGTTGCCCAAGTCAGGTGATCACAAGATGATCAGAGGCCATGCAATCAATTTGCTTCATATATTTGATGTGCCACAGAAATTCAAAGTCATGAGCCTGATGGTAGAAACAATCAAGAGGACTGCAGCAGACCAGAAGAGGAGCTGTGGATATGCCCCTCAGATCCAGGAGCTGATTAACTCCAAGATGGGCACAGGCATATACCTCTTGGACAAGGAACATTTGCCTATTCATCCAGATTTTGAAGATAATGAAGTTGTGATGAACAAGGATGAACCATCTTCAGCCCATGCACAAGCACAGAAGGAGAAGGCAAGGAATGAGAAAGCTGCAAAGATGCCAACTCAAGAGGAGGTATCTGAATATTTCTTGAAAACCAAGCAAGAGCAGCTCAGTTACTTGATTGCATCGACCCTGAGGATAGAGAAAGGACTGGCCACCCTCAATCAGAATCAGGAGAGCTTAGAGAGAATTGTAGAACAAAAGTTCTATGACTTGGATGTCAAAGTGACAGAGATTAAGTCTGCAGTGGAGCAACTTCAAGATGATATGCAGGAGAGGAAAGGGAAGACTACAACTGATGCATTTGCCAGAGTGCCACGAGGTCCGAGGTCGTCTGCAGTGCCAGTTCCTGACACAAGAGCCACCGCCTCAGCTCCAGCCACAACACCAGCCCAACCAGCTCCAGCATCTACTTCAGCTCCAACTCCAACCACGTATACAGAAGCCTTCGTCCATGGAGTGGTCCAGACTCCACCACCACCAGAAGATCAAGCCTGAGTGTCGATTTAGCACTATGCATTTTCTAGGAACTTTTTGGTAACTTGTTGCCAAAGGGGGAGAAAAATGTATAGATCATAGGCTTCGAGAGAGAGAGAGTGTTGTTTTTCTCTCTTGCTTTATTTGGTGGTTTTTCAAACATTGTTTGCTTTTGGTCGAGACACTTTGATATGCTTGTGAGACATTGATGATCATGTGTTTGATCATAAGCTACACTTATGCATGCTTGATATATCTTATCTATCTTATGTGATCATTCACTTTTCCTTGGTGATGAGTGCATGTATTTCATTATTATCATTTTGAGCACTCCACCAAGATGTATGTGACATGCAAGAGTAACCCATAATTCTAACTCTTGTGCATTTGCAGTCCAAAGCAAATTTTAAATATGCACAAATTTAAGGGGAGCTCTTACTTATCACATACTTCTCAAAGCGACGATATAATTCATTCTTATTATCATTTGTCGAAGCTTTGATCCATATGTTGTCATCAATTACCAAAAAGGGGGAGATTGAAAGTGCAACTATCCCTAGGTGGTTTTGGTAATTCATAACAACATATAGCTCATAGAGCTAATGCTATTCCAAGACAATTATTTCAGGAAAGCTCAATGATTGGCATGGCATGGATGGTGAAAGTGGAACCCTCAAAATGCTAAGGACAAAGGATCGGCTCAAGCTCAAAAGCTCAAGACTCTTCATTTTACATTTTAGTGATCCAAGATCACATTGAGTCCATAGGAAAAGCCAATACTATCAAGGAGGGATGAGGTGTTGCTTAATGAGCCTTTTGCTTCATGTGCTTAATGATATGCTCCAAAATCCTCAGCTACTTTCCCATATCCACAAATGACCTAAACCCAAAGCCAAACTCGGTCCTACCGATTCTTTCTATCCGGCGCCACCGAGTTTCACATGTCATAAGCCACTGCCAAACCCTAGCAAATCGGTTCTACCGATAGGGATCTCGGTCTCACCGAGATGGGATTGCAATTTTTCTGTTTCCTTTTCGTAACTTTTCGGTCTCACGGAAACAGCGGATCGGTCCCATCGAGATTGCAATGTAAACTCTCTGTTTCCCTTTTGTAACTTATCGATCTCACCAAAAGAGCAAATCGGTCCCACCGAGTTTACCTGACCAACTCTCTGGTTAGCCTATTACCAAATCGGTCTCATCGAGTTTGTGTAATCGGTCTCACCGAGATTACGTTATGCCCTAACCCTAACCATATCGGTCCTACCGAGTTGCATGTCAGGCCCACCGAAAATCTCGAACGGTCACTAGGTTTACTATTTTGGTCCGACCGAGTTTGTTGATTCGGTCCCACCGAGATTGGTAAGTTTTTATTTGGTCAAGTAGTTTAATCACCCCCCTCTAGACATACTTCCAATCCTAGAAGTGGTATCAGAGCTTTGGTCTCCATTTGCTTTGATTTCCATAGCTTTTGGTGGTCATAGCCTTGGTTTCACAACCTAGGAGAGTAGGTCTCGCTGAAATGTACTCTAGGCTTGCTCTCATCACAAACGAGATTGCCGGCTTAGGGAGTGAAGAGATGACCAATAGATTCATCATCAAGAAGATCCTAAGAGCCTTGGATGGAAAATATGATACCGTGTGCACATTGATCCAAATGATGCCCAATTACAAAGATCTCAAGCCAACAGAGGTCATTGGAAGAATTGTTGCTCATGAGATGTCGCTCAAGGATAAAAAGGAACTTCACAACAAATCAAGTGGTGCCTACAAAGCCTCATGTGAAGCCCCCACATCATCAAGTGAGAAACAAAACTTCAATGAAGAATTGAGCTTAATGGTGAAGAACTTCAACAAGTTCTACAAGAGTAGAAGCGAAGATAGAAGCTCCAAGTCAAGGTCCTACAATGACAAAAGATCTTCTAGTCGAGAGCGAAACTGCTACAATTGTGGAAGACCCGGACACTATTCCAATGAGTGTACGGCTCCCTACAAAAGAAGAGAGGGTTCTCCAAAAAGAAGAAGCAAAAGAGAAGAATCACCATCAAGAGAGAGAAGGAGTAGAGATGATCGTTATGAACGAAGATACTCACGGAGAATCAAGGATTCGGAAAGAAAGGAGAAATCATCAAGGAGCTACACAAAACAAAGACATCAAGCTCATGTTGGTGAATGGGTATCCGGCTCCGACTCCGACAACCACTCCAAGAGAAGTTATCACTCCGGTTCCGAATATACTCAAGATGAAGGTGTTGCCGGTCTAGCACTTGTGAGGCTTGCGAAGTTGCTTAGCTTGCACACATGAAAGGCACTTAGAACCTTTGGCTAAAGTGAAACTCGAGACTAAATCCAACTTGGCTAGTCGCTCATAACACCAAAACTAATGTGACAAAGACGTGAATGCCAAACTTCAGATTAATTAACATTCGAATGAATATGGTTCACGACTTTATTACAAAAATCTGCGAGGGAAAGGCGGAACATCCCTCCGCTCTCATAACCTTTTCCAACAAAGAGTCCATATTTTGTAACAACTAATTTATTAGACTCGAAAACCAACTTAAACCCTTCTCTACATAGAAGGGATCCACTAACGAGGTTCTTATTGATGGCGGGGACATGCTACACGTTCTTCAGCTGCACGATCCTTCCCGAAGTAAACTTCAGATCGACCGTGCCAACACCATGAACAGAAGCACTCACGCCATTCCCCATCAATACGGACCCGTGACCTGTGACCTGGTAAGCAGTGAACAATGAAATGTCAGCACACACATGAACACCTACACCTGTGTCCACCCACCAATCGTTGGGTTGAAACACTGAAAAAACAGTAAATAAATTACCGTACCCAGATGCACCATTCTCATTGTTGCCCACAATCATGTTGACAGACTTGGAGTCCTGTCCTGGCTTCTTATACTTGTTTGGGCACTTGTTGGCCCAATGTTCAACCGAACCACAAGTAAAGGAGCCCTCGTCCTTCTTGTTCTTCTTGAAGGTCTTCTTACCCTTCTTCTTAAAGTCGGTATTCTGTTGGACACCGTTCTTTCCCTTGGGCTTGTGGGAGTTGAAGTTCTTCTGGTTCACCATGTTGGCAACAGAAGTCCCTTCGGCCCCTTTTCCGTGCGAGTCTTTTGCCCTCGAATTCTGCTCAACACTCAGATGGCCAATGACATCCTCCACAGAGAATTCACGCCTCTGATGTTTCAGAGTGGTGGCAAAGTTCCTCCAGGAATTAGGGAGCTTAGCGATTATGCAGCCCGCGACAAACTTGCCCGGTAACTCGCACTTGAGAAGCTCCAGTTCCTTAACAATGCATATTATCTCATGAGCCTGCTCCAATACAGGACGGTTTTCAACCATCTTGTAATCGTGGAACTGCTCTATAATATACATCTCGCTCCCTGCATCGGCGGCCCCGAATTTAGATTCGAGCGCCTCCAACAAGTCCTTGGCGACATGCACATGTAAATATGCGTCGACTAGTTTATCTCCGATCACGCTAAGAACTGCTCCGAGAAACACAACGGTAGCCTCTTTGAACGCCTTCTCCTGTTCAGGAGCAATCGTTCCCGTGGAGACACCGGTGACCCAGAACACGTTCATAGCCGTGAGCCATAACATGGTCTTAGTCTGCCAACGCTTAAAGTATGTACCGGTAAACTTATCCGGTTTCAGTGCAGCGGCAAAGCCACTTGCCGACAAATTCCTACACATAATAGGTTTTTGGATTGTTGAGTAAATAGGCAATTTCTCAATTAAATTAATCCATGAGTAAATCACTAGCATGACATTGACTAAGTTGATGACGTATTGACTCTGATCTAAACATGCACGTACTAAGCAAATAGTAGACAAATCTACACATACTGCTAGTACTGCTAATATGAAAATAATCAGGAGCGGGATAAATGAGTTATACCCTCCAGTAGGCCACGCAGAGGCCGCTGGTTTGGTGGCAGCAGCGACGTCCTCGGCGGCCTTCTTGTCGGCTTTAGCTTTCTCGGCGGCGGCACGGTCGGCGTCGGTGGACATGGTGATGATGAAGGCGACGCGGACGTAGATGAAGTAGTCGATCGGAAGCGAGCAGTCGCGTAATCGCTGCCCAAAAACCTATTCGCCCTTCACACCGTAGAGGAACCAGAAGGGCGTGGTTTCGGAGACCTGCTCTTCCGTCGACCGTGTACGCAGCGGACGGGATGGAGTCACCGGCGGCACCAGCAGCAGAGGAACTATGGTGGCCGTGCGCGTGAGCAGATGTGATCTGTTCGTGGCGGCTAGGGTTAGGAGACACTGCATACTCATAGGCGCAGCCGCGTGGAGAGACGTGGGCTCGACCCACGTCCGAGTCCGTGACAGCCCACGATCCGACGTCTCAGATCGTGGCCCAGCCGTCAGAAAACTCTCCGTTAGTGACTGGCCAAAATAAGCGCGTAGGTGTGAGCTTGGCTCGGCTTAATCCCGCAACCCGCAGCGTGTCGTGACGAGGCGTGGCGTGGCGAGGCGGGCGGCGGAGGAGGAGTGCGCGAGGGCCTCTTCTCTTCTCAAGCTCCAATAGCATGTAGAAGAGAAACCCTTATAAACCACTCCAACTCTCCTTCCACTTCCGGGGTGGGACTAAACTTCCCACTACACCTAGTGCCATATAACCCACATGGGCCCTTAGAGATTTTTCAGAAATTGCAATATGGGCCTAGAGCCCATCTTAGATTTCAGCAATCCCCCACCAGATCTCGAGGGCCCATTGTGTCCCCTGTTCCAATTGCTGTTTCGATATACCAGTGTTTCTATGAAGACCCGTTAAGGTTGAACTTCACCTAGAACAAGTAGCTACACTCCTTCACAACTGAACAATGGACTATGCCTTTAATTGTCAGTTTGGCGTAAAGAAGTTTCACTACACGTCTTACTAGTACTAGGCTGCCGAAGGCTGACCCCTCGGGTGGAGCATATAAGTCACACTCCTGGCCTATTAATGAGCTTACTAGAGATCACCCCAATCTCATAGACTGTGACCAGCAGTCGGGCTCATATAGGTGTGTTCCTCCAAAGATCGCTCTGTAGGATAGCATCTTGCTTTTATAAGCTTTGGAACACATTAAGACCGTAGTCATCCTACCATACAGTATCGAGAGTATTGCATATCCAACGGAGTGGGTTAGTATAGTCACTCTCCTCAGTTCACCGCTGGCTTGTTTTCCCAGGTCCTACTTCACGGGATCTCCGATCACATAGGTTGGGTTACCACCATGGCAACTCATGTGGGTCTCATACCCATCTCCCTCGATGCAGTATCTATCACAACACGTGATAGCCCTTTTGTAAAGGGATCTGCCAAATTCTTAGCCGTATGGACATAGTCCAACGCTATCACTCTAGAGTTTCTTAATTTTCTGACAGCTTTTAATCTCATTCTTATGTGTTTGGTGGACTTCATGTTGTCCTTTGAACTCTTCCAGCTTGGTGATGACAGTCTGATTGTCACAGTTCATAAGGATAGCCGGAACCGGTTTATCAACCAATGGCAAGTCCATCAAAAGATCTCGAAGCCATCTCGCTTCAACATCAGATGTGTCTAATGCCGTTAATTCTGCTTCCATTGTCGATCTCGTTAAGATCGTTTGCTTGCAAGACTTCCAGGAAACAGCGCCACCTCCAAGAGTAAACATATACCCAGTTGTGGCCTTCATCTCATCAGCATCAGAGATCCAATTCGCATCATATACCCTTCAAGTACCGACGGGTATCCGGTACAGTGAAGTCCATAGTTCATAGTACCATTCAGATAGCGCATAACTCTCTCAACAGCATGCCAATGTACATCACTCGGTTTGGAAACAAACCGGCTCAGTTTCCTCACAGCAAATGCGATGTCATGCCTCATTGCGCTCGCTAGGTACATCAGTGAACCAATGATTTGAGAGTATCTCAATTGATCTTTAGCCATGCCTTTGGACTTTCGAATCAACACGCTAGGATCACATGGTGTTTGAGATGGTGTGTAGTCCGAATATCCAAAACGACTCAACACCTTCTCAACGTAATGGGATTGCAGAAGTGTGATCCCACCCTCATTATCTCTCAGTAGCTTGATGTTCAAGATAACATCAGCCACGCCAAGGTCTTTCATCTCAAAGTTCTGAGATAGAAACAATTTGACCTCCTCAATGACTTTGAGGTTTGTTCCGAATATCAGTATGTCATCAACATACAAGCACAATATAACTCCTTCACCCCCACCATGGCGATAGTATACACATTTGTCAGCCTCATTAACAACGAAACCAACAGATGTCATAGTTGTATTAAACTTATCATGCCAGTGCTTAGGTGCTTGTTTCAGGCCATATAAAGATTTTATCAACCCACACACCTTTCTTTCCTGACCATCTATCACAAAGCCATCAGGCTGTTGCATGTAGATTTCCTCCTTTAGCTCTCCATTTAGAAAAGCCGTCTTAACATCCATCTGATGGACGAGAAGACCATGTGAGGTCGCCAACGAGAGTAATACTCGAATGGTGGTCCGTCTAGCCATAGGTGAATAAGTATCAAAGAAATCTTCCTCTTCTTGCTGGTCATAGCCCTTGGCCACAAGCCTAGCCTTGTACTTTTCAATCGTACCATTGGGCCTAAGCTTGTTTTTGAACACCCAGTTACATCCCAGTGGTTTGCAACCATAGGGACGGTCAGTGATCTCCCATGTCCCGTTAGCCATGATGGAATCCATCTCGCTATGGACCACATCCTTCCAGTAGTCAGCTTCTGGAGAGGCATACGCTTCTGAAATAGAAGTGGGAGTATCATCCACGAGGTACACGAAGAAATCATCACCAAAGGTCTTTGGAGTCCTTTGTCTCTTGCCCCTACCAAGGGTTTCCTCGTCATCCTCCTCAAGATTTTCATCATGTGTTTGTTCATAATATTCCATAGGGATGGCAGGTTCAGGAGTGTCCTCAGATTCCTGTCTAGAAGTGCTTTGCATATCTCTCGTAGGAAGAATATCCTCAAAGAATGTAGCATCCTTAGACTCCATAATTGTACCGACCTTCTGGTCAGGTACCTCATATTTCACTACTAGAAATCTATAGCCAACGCTGTTCTTAGCGTAGCCCAAATTAACGCGGTCCACAGTCTTGGGTCCAAGCTTACGCATTTTGGGAATCGGCACGTTGACTTTTGCCAAACAGCCCCAAGTGCGCAAGTACGAGAGTGTCGTCCTTCTCTTTGCCCATTTCTCATAGGGAGTGATCTCATTATCCTTTTTCGGAACTTTATTCAGAACATGACATGCCGTCAATATAGCCTCCCACCACCATGCCTTGGATAAACCCGATGTATCTAACATGGCGTTAACCAAATCAATTAGAGTACGGTTTTTCCGCTCGGCAACACCGTTTGACTGGGGTGAATAGGGAGGCGTCCTCTCATGAATAATGCCGTGTTCCGCACAGAAGGAATCAAACTCACTCGAGAAGTACTCTCCACCACGATCTGACCAGACTCGTTTAATTTTCTTTTCAAGTTGATTTTTAACTTCTGCCTTATAGATTTTAAAGTAGTGTAGAGCCTTATCTTTAGTATTTAACAGATACACATAGCAATATCCAGTGGAATCATCTATCAATGTCATGAAGTATCTCTTTCCACCTTTAGTCAACACACCATTCATCTCGCAAAGATCAGAATGTATGAGTTCTAAATTTCTAATGGTGCTAGGTGTCTCTCCTCTGCGGCCTTATGAGGCTTGCAAGGTTGCTTAGCTTGCACACATGAAAGGCACTTAGAACCTTTGGCTAAAGTGAAACTCGGGATTAAATCCAACTTGGCTAGCCGCGTCATAACACTAAAACTAATGTGACAAAGACGTGAATGCCAAACTTCAGATTCATTAACATTCGAATGAATATGGTTCACGACTTTATTACAAAAATCTGCGAGGGAAAGGCGGAACATCCCTCCGCTCTCATAACCTTTTCCAACAAAGAGTCCATATTTTGTAACAACTAATTTATTAGACTCGAAAACCAACTTAAACCCTTCTCTACATAGAAGGGAGCCACTAACGAGGTTCTTCTTGATGGCGGGGACATGCTGCACGTTCTTCAGCTGCACGATCCTTCCCGAAGTAAACTTCAGATCGACCGTGCCAACACCATGAACAGAAACACTCGCGCCATTCCCCATCAATACGGACCCGTGACCTGTGACCTGGTAAGAAGTGAACAATGAAATGTCAGCACACACATGAACACCTGCACCTGTGTCCACCCACCAATCGTTGGGTTGAAACACTGAAAAAACAGTAAATAAATTGCCGTACCCAGATGCACCTTTCTCATTGTTGCCCACAATCATGTTGACAGACTTGGAGTCCTGTCCTGGCTTCTTGTACTTGTTTGGGCACTTGTTGGCCCATTGTTCAACCGAACCACAAGTAAAGCAGCCCTCGTCCTTCTTGTTCTTCTTGAAGGTCTTCTTACCCTTCTTCTTAAAGTCGGTATTGTGTTGGACACCGTTCTTTCCCTTGGGCTTGTGGGAGTTGAAGTTCTTCTGATTCACCATGTTGGCAACAGAAGTCCCTTCGGCCCCTTTTCCGTGCGAGTCTTTTGCCCTCAAATTCTGCTCAACACTCAGATGGCCAATGACATCCTCCACAGAGAATTCACGCCTCTGATGTTTCAGAGTGGTGGCAAAGTTCCTCCAGGAATTAGGGAGCTCAGCGATTATGCAGCCCGCGACAAACTTGCCCGGTAACTCGCACTTGAGAAGCTCAAGTTCCTTAACAATGCATATTATCTCATGAGCCTGCTCCAATACAGGACGGTTTTCAACCATCTTGTAATCGTGGAACTGCTCTATAATATACATCTCGCTCCCTGCATCGGCGGCCCTGAATATAGATTCGAGCGCCTCCCACAAGTCCTTGGCGACATGCACATGTAAATATGCATCGACCAGTTTATCTACGATCACGCTAAGAACTGCTCCGAGAGACACAACGGTAGCCTCCTTGAACGCCTTCTCCTGTTAAGGAGCAATCGTTCCCGTGGAGACACCGGTGACCCAGAACACGTTCATAGCCGTGAGCCATAACGTGGTCTTAGTCTGCCAACGCTTAAAGTATGTACCGGTAAACTTATCCGGTTTCAGTGCAGCGGCAAAGCCACTTGTCGAGAAATTCCTACACATAATAGGTTTTTGGATTGTTGAGTAAATAGGCAATTTCTCGATTAAATTAATCCATGAGTAAATCACTAGCATGGCATTGACTAAGTTGATGACGTACTGAATCTGATCTAAACATGCACGTACTAAGAAAACAGTAGACAAATCTACACATACTGCTAGTACTGCTAATATGAAAATAATCAGGAGCGGGATAAACGAGTTATACCCTCCAGTAGGCCACGCAGAGGCCGTGGCTTTGGTGGCAGCAGCGGCGTCCTCGGCGGCCTTCTTGTCGGCTTCAGCTTTCTCGGCGGCGGCACGGTCGGCGGCGGTGGACATGGTGATGATGAAGGCGGCGCGAACGTAGAGGAAGTAGACGATCGGAAGCGAGCAGTCGCGTAATCGCTGCCCAAAAACCTATTCGCCCCTCACCCCGTACAGGAACCAGAAGGGCGTGGTTTCGGAGACCTGCTCTCCCGTCGACCGTGTACGCGGCGGACGGGATGGAGTCACCGGCGGCAGCAGCAGCAGAGGAACGACAGTGGGCGTGAGCGTGAGCAGATGTGATCTGTTCGTGGCGGCTAGGGTTAGGAGACACTGCATACTTATAGGCGCAGCCGCGTGGAGAGACGTGGGCTCGACCCACGTCCGAGTCCGTGACAGCCCACGATCCGACGTCTTAGATCGTGGCCCAGCTGTCAGAAAACTCTCCGTTGGTGACTAGCAAAAACAAGCGCGTAGGTGTGAGCTCGGCTCGGCTCAATCCCGCAACCTGCGGCGCGGCGCGTCGTGACGAGGCGTGACGTGGCGAGGCGGGCGGCGGAGGAGTGCGCGAGGGTCTCTTCTCTTCTCAAGCTCCAATAGCATGTAGAAGAGAAACCCTTATAAACCACTTCAACTCTCCTTTCACTTCCGTGGTGGGACTAAACTTCCCACTACACCTAGTGTCATATAACCCACATGGGCCCTTAGAGATTTTTCAGAAATTGCAATATGGGCCTAGAGCCCATCTCAGATTTCAGCAAAATATATGAACGTTTTTCACACTACTTTAGGGTAAAAAACGTTCTTATATTGTAGGACGGAGGGAGTACTTAGTAGCTAATGCAATTGAACACGACTTGTCAAAGGGATAGGTCAAATATTTCATATGTTTATCTTTATGTTTCTTTGGAAAACATGCAATTAAGGACGAATAATAGTACTACGACACAAGTGATTAAGTCAATCGAGAAGAAAACGTCCGCCGGCTAGGTCGGTCATTTGATGCAGTAGACTGAGGTGTGAAAAGGTGCTGATGCGGGCGATGAAGTTGAAATGGGAGCCTTCTTGAACGGTAAAAAGCTAAAAGCCCCATTTTTCTCTCGTCAAAAATAGAGCTAGCTCACTGTGTGTGATTTTCTCTCTCTCCCAAGAGTCCTTTACCATGCAAAGAACAAACTAATTTGATGTACTCCTACATGACAGAGGAATATTGGCCTGTGGTTTGGATGGTTGACGCTTAGCTGTATGCTTGTGTACGCCTTTAACAATTCTTCTCCTGTGGAAAAAATATATACTTGATAGAAACTGCTACAATTAGGTTCATCAATGTTCAATGAACTTATATATATACTCAAGTGCCTCGAGAGAAAACATTAGTGTAGGACACCGATTTTTGTCTCCTCTGCAAAAGGTTTGACCTTTTGAACTGCTATCTAGTCTAGCAGCTAGAGATAGAACTGCTTCCATGATGAAACCAGCTGCAGGCCACAGCTAGCTATAGAACTCGGTTTAAATAAGATAGTGGCACAACGACGACATTGATATATATGCAGTATTGTCTTGTCTCTGCTTAGCTCAGCTGCCCATGTGATGGATCGATCGGTCGATCGAACCACCCGACTATAAACGACGAACGACCGATAAGTATGCGCCATGATAAGCTGGTGGTGCAAGTCATCGTGTCTGTCGGCTAGCTACCTGGTCACAGAGCTGCTCCATTTCCCAAGCGCGGTTGAATCGAAATTACGTATGTATCTTTTGGTTGCTTGCAGCTTTACATTGCCCACTTGCAAATTGACTATTTGGATCAAATACGGCAAGATACGTGCGAGCACTACTGAAATTAAGCACGCACATTCTCCTCATGCTTTATAAATGGGATTCCTTATCTGTAAATAACGTGGAAGAAATCAGAGGACTGATTTGCTCATGGATTTAATTACATGTGCACTATTTTAAAACTCGCTACAGAGAAATTATCAAATTAGTTAATTTGCATAGACTTAGTTGAGATGTAAGAGCATACAACTACTGATCAAGTTGTAAATTAACCTAACTAAGAATAAAGATAAATCGGAGGAGTAAGCAAGTAGACATCAGACGGACAAACACTAGTACTAGAAAACAGGGCTTTGGTTCAGGCCTCGTCAGCCCATTAGAACCGGGACCCATGGGGGCATACATCCCGGTTCGTGAGCCCAGGGGGCCGGCTGAGGCCGAACCGGAACCAATGGGCCTCGCTCCTGGCCCACATACATTGGTCCCGGTTTGTGGCTCGAACCGGGACAGAAGGTGGAGCTTTAGTCCCGGTTCCAGCCACGAACCGAGACAAATGAATTGCCTATATATACCCCACCGCCGCAGCAGAGCACTCCACGGTGCTCTATTTTTTCTGGCCGGTGAGGGGAGGACATTTGGGTGCTCTAGCTCACCTCCTATGCTCATGAGGTGTTCGATGAAATGCCCGAGCCACACTACTTAAGCTTTCTCCTCTCGAAGCTCGACCTTCAAGCTCCATTTCCCCCGAGATTTGCATAAGTTTAGCGATCCGTCACGTCACGTCCCCGTCTTCACCGCCGTCGATCGCCTGCGCCGATCTCGTCGCCGGCACCACCGTGGTGAACCTCTTGTTCTTATCTTTTTCCGAAAGGTATTCTTACTTTAGATAGATACTTGTCTAATTTTCTTACTTTTATTATTGATTGTTATTATATAGTGCGATGGTTTGGGTATCCGCTCTCGTCGACCCTCGTCCTGTCTATGATTCGGATGTGGTATATATTATCTTTTTATAACTATTTAGTTCATTTATTGTTTATGACAATTATGCCGACCAATGTGACATAGATTTTATTTATGTAGGAGGTAGTTGAACCGGAAATTCCAACCGACCCTGTTGTCGAGAGGTTAAATTTAGTTGAAGAAGAAAACAATTACTTGAAGGAAAAAATAAAAAAAATTGAGGAGGAGAAGATGATATTGGAGTTGCATGTTGCGGATGTCGTCGATGATCACAAGATAATGATGGATGCAATGCGGTTGAAGATTAGAAAGATTAGAAAATATGTCATTCATACCGAGGCTTGGTATCATTATGCCGTTGATTCAATTGTTATCTTGGTTGTGATTATGATCGCATTTGTTGTTGCATTGAAAGGGTTTACATAGTTTCAATGTATGGTTTAACTAGATGCTTTGAATAGCTATATGTTGTTCAATTTGAACTATGTATGTACTTTGGTTTTAATGTGATGATAAACTACTATTGATTTGGTTACTTCTATCCATGTGAACCTGTAATGGTTTTTGACATACATAATTATATATAATGCACACAGATGAACTAGCAATGGATTTACGGTGACAGACACATAATTATGTTTCTCGAAGTGGCTGAGGCTAACCCTCTCAACATTTTAGCACATGCTATGTGGGTGAAATGATGATACCATGCCAACTTTCAACCTTTTCAGAGTTCATTTGAAATGCTTTTGAATTTCAGGGTCTTATAGCTAAAAAAATCAGTAAATGCATGAAAAATAACAAATGAAGTCAGAAAGGGTTGAAAATTAATGATGTGGCTTTGAATGGTGCATTTTGAACACACAAAAAGTCTGGAGTTCAAATAAGTTTTAAAAAATGAAATCCCTTTGTAACAGATGAGTTTCCCTATGAAACCCTGATACTTCAAAAGAGACAATTGTCCATTTTGTACACGAAGTGCATCTAGTTTTTGCCGTAACCCTCTCAACTTTTTAGCACATGCTATGTGCGTGAAATGATGATACCATGACAATTTTCAACCTTTTCAGAGTTCATTTGAAATGCTTTTGAATTTCAGGGTCTTATAGCTAAAAAAATCAGTAAATGCATGAAAAATAACAAATGAAGTCAGAAAGGGTTGAAAATTGATGATGTGGCTCTGAATGGTGCATTTTAAACACACAAAAGGTTTAGAGTTCAAATAAGTTTAAAAAATGAAATCCCTTTTTAACAGATGAGTTTCCGTATGAAACCCTGATACCTCAAAAGAGATTGTCCATTTTGTACATGAAGTGCATCTAGTTTTTGCCGTAACCCTCTCAACTTTTTAACACATGCTTTGTGGGTGAAATGATGATTCCATGCCAATTTTCAACCTTTTCAGAGTTCATTTGAAATGCTTTTGAATTTCAGGATCTTATAACTAAAAAACCAATAAATGCATGAAAATAATAAATGAAGTCAGAAAGGGTTGAAAATTGATGATGTGGCTTTGAATGGTGCATTTTAAACACACAAAAAGTCTGGAGTTCAAATAAGTTTTAAAAAATGAAATCCCTTTGTAACAGATGAGTTTCCGTATGAAACCCTGATCAACTAAAAAGCCACACCATTTAGCTAAAAAATAATCAATTAAAATATTCTGTTATGGTCAACTAAAACAAAACTATAATATTCTTTAATAGCAAAATAAAAATCAACTAAAAAACTTTTATAAAACTCTAATAGTAAAAGGAATCAACTAAAGAGCTTTTATAAACCTCTAGTATTATAAGTATTTTCTGTTCAAAACATGAAAAGGAGAAAGAAACAAAATAAACTTTAATAAATAAGTAAAAACAAAAATAAATCAAACTAACATTTAATAAAATAAATAAGTAGAAATAAAATAAAATAAAATAAACTTTAATAAAATAAATAAGTAGAAACAAAATAAACTTTAATAAAGTAAAATAAATAATATTTAATAAAATAAATAAAAATAGTAAAAGTAAGTATTTTGTTGTAAGTAGAAACAAAATAAAATAAATAAAGCAACAAAGAAAACAAAAAAAATAAAAAGTGCCACCTACTGAGCCACCACGGCGTGAATACGACTAGAAACCCATCCATGGGCCAGGATTCAGACCCGTAGGAGGCCCAGTAGGCCCACAGGCACATAGTGACAGATTAGGCCCGAAAGCCTGCAGTTGAGAGGAGCTCGAGAGGGTGGGTGCATCAGCGCTTATAAACCTCTCTCGAGCCCTCTCAACTAGCGAGGTGGGACTAAACTCTTGGCCGCGACGCAGGCAGCAAGAGGCCTTTGGTCCCGGTTGGTGCCACCAACCGGAACTAAAGGGATGCATTGGTACTGGTTCATGGCACCAACCGGAACCAATGCCTCCCCTTTAGTCCCGGTTGGTGCCACCAACCGGGACCAAAGGCCTCTGCTTCCCGCCCTTTGGGCTGCTAAAAAGAGACCTTTGGTCATGGTTGGTGGCACCAACCAGGACTAAAGGGGGGATTGGTCCCGGTTGGTGCCACGAACCGGAACCAAAGCTCTGGGTATATAACCAACACTTTTGAAAATATTCATCTTCATCTCGCAGTTGCCCCCGACGACCCCTCGACGACATCGACGCCGCCAGGCTGCCCCGCCGTCGCCGTCGCCCGCGCCCTCGCACGACACCGTCGCCGCGCGCCGCCCCTGCCCCGACGCGCGCCGCCCCTGCCCCGTCGCGCGCCGCTCCTGCCCCGACGCCGTCGCCCTCGCCCGACGCCGGCGCCGCGCGCCGCCCCTGCCCCGCCGTCGCCGCTAAATCTAACTTTTTAGTTATACATGCTATTTTTTACATGTTTTTACATGTTTTTAGAATTTCATATATGTATGTATGTATTTTTTAGATATTTTTTTTTTATGGATGTTCATATATGTATGTATGTATGTATTTTTTACATGTTTTTGTATGTATGTATGTACTTTTTCAATTGTAATATGCATGATGTTTTAAAAATACATATATGCAAAAGTTAGATTTTTCGAAAAGTTTTATCTATATATGTTCTCTGATTTAGTACATTTAAGTTAGTTTCATTTTTAGAAAAAATTATATATTTAAGAAGAAGGAAGAGAAGGAAGAAAGAAGAAGAAGAAAAAGTTATATATATGCAAAAGTTACATTTTTAGAAAAGTTTTATATATCTAGCTAGGAAAGGAAGAAGAAGAAAAAGAATGAGAGGAAAAAGGAAAATAAGAAGAGGAAGAAAGGAGAAGAAGAGGAGAAATAAATAAGAAGAGGTAAAAAGAAGAAAAAGAAGAGGAGAAGAAGATCATATTCTATTTTTTCTTCTTCTCCTCTATTCCTTTCTTCTTCTCCTCTTCTTTTTCTTCTTTTTTTTCTTCGATCCTCTATTCCTTTCTTCTTCTCCTCTTTTTATTTCTTCTTCGTCTTCTTATTTTTTATCGGGTATGTCGTTATCGATATACCCCCTCCTGATAACTTCAACATGAGGGGGTCGATATACCCCCTCGCCGATAAAATTATTTTCCCATGTATATATGTCGTCGTTGTCGATATAACCCCCTGCCGGATAACTTCGACATGAGGGGCGGTCGATATATATACCCCCTCTCGACCGTGATAACTTATACCACGGGAGCACCCCTCGACCCTCTCGCTCGACCAAAACTCTCGAGGACACCCAAACCCTAGAAAAAATGATGTCAGTCTCCCCCCTCCCGCCGCGCCCCTACGCGACGAACTCTCTCGAGGCCACCCAAATTTACCAAGTTAAAAGAGTGTTGTCGTCGAGGCCACCCCAAACCCTTGAAGCATTGTCGAGGCCACCCCAAACCCTTGAAGCGTTGCCGAGGCCACCCCAAACCCTTGAGAAGCAACGTCGAGGCCACTAATATGATTCCTTATTGTGATTAGTTAGCTAGTTCTACATTTGCCACTAATATATCCATCTGTCATGTTTGAATAATAATTGCCATGTTGTAAACATTTGCAAAAACTATGGAGCACCCCCGAGACAAAGCAATAGTAGCGGTGTTGGGAGACATAATCGCAGTCGGAAGTGATGCCGTCTTGTCATTTCTCAATGACACCGATGGTCTGAAAGGACAGGGTGAAGAAGCAGGCTACGGTGATCGAACAATGGAGGAGGAAGGACATGATTATGATGGCTCCGGTGACTCAATGCCGGTGCAAGAAGGAGACCGTGATGACAGCTCCGGTGACCGAACCGAGTCCGGCCTGGTATAATTAGTTAAGCATGTGCTGACTAGCTAATTGATGCATTCATTGTTTTGGTATGTACATACATTAATTAACTCTCGTCTTTCTTCTTTTTTCTAGCCCTTCGGATCAATCACAACTTCGGTAAAGAGACGAGGCCCGAAGAAAAGTTGCGCTCGGATGAAAGGTTTGAGATCACAACAATCGCGCGCGATGGCATGCCGATTGAACCCATCCGGACAAAGGAAGCATTTGCTGCTCAGTGCGGGCTTCTTGTTAGGGACAAGATCCCAATGAGCATCCACCAATGGTGTAAGCCGACTAAGGAAGACCCAGAGGTGTCTTATGTCGACGATATGCAGAAAGATGATCTTTGGACCGTGCTGAAGGCAAATTTCACCCTACCGCCAGAGGAGGATCCGGAGAAGCCAGTTAAAGAGAAATTGATCAAGTCTCATGCTCTTAAGAAGATGGCAGAACTATTCAGGAGGTGAAAAAATGAGCTGAAAACATTGTTTGTTGACAAAGAAAAGACACCAGAATTCATAGGCCGGTATGAGAACATCAGAGATCACTGGCCCGCATTTGTGGCCCACAAGACATCGGACAAGAGTAAGAAGATGTCAACGACAAACAAGAAAAATGCTGCAAAGAAGAAGCTTCACCATCGCACGAGGTTAGGTGGCTACCTCAAAGCCCGGCCGTTGTGGGCCAAGGCTGAGAATGACCTGGTTGATAAAGGGGTCGAACCAGAGACATTGAACTGGCCAGACCGTTGCTGGACTTGGTTCTTCGGGGTTGATGGAACCTTTGACCCTGTATCAGGGAAGTGCGTTTGGACGAACGAGAAACTACGAATACATGTCACGAAGCTTCAACAGTATATCGATGCAGCGCAGCAAGGGACGTTCGTTCCAGACAGAGAGAACTACGAGCTCACAATGGACCTCGGGAATCCTGAGCACCCTGGACGGACACGAGTCACGCCAGGCTCCGTTCCGTGGAAGGCTGGGTTTCCAGATGCAGGCGGTTACAAATGCCAAGAGAGGAGGAAGATAGTGGAGCAGACCCAACTGCAGGCGCTGCACGCAAGGGTACAAGCGATAGAGGAACGAGAAGCAGAGCGCAGCAAGCGACCTACCGAAGCTTCCCCCAAAGCTACCCCGCCATCTCAGCGGAGAAGCAGCGTGGCTTCAACCGATCTGCTTCAGCTGGAGCCTGTCATCACAGCTCCTACTAGCTACCCCGTGGATGCTATCACGGAGTCTCAACATTGCCACCTTATGACGGAAAGGATGAAATTGAAAGTCAAGGCGGCTGTTGGCTCTGATGCACCTCCTGAACCTGGCGCAACTTTTCACTACCGGCCGATTCCAGAAGGATATGCTAGGGTGATGGTGGATGAAATAACGGACGGATTTGAGGACCTCGAGCTTGACCATCCTACGGGTGAAGGGGAGACTCGGCTGGGTTCTTCTCTGAAGACTCCATGCCTATGACTGAAGGAGCTCATCAACCTTCCGAACTGGACGCCTCCGCCTCCTCCTCCTCCTCCAGCGAGTCAGGGCACTCCTCCACCGCCGCCGCCTCCTCCTCCATCGAGTGATCAGGGCACTCAACCTCCTTCTCCGGCGCGTGGCGGCACTCCGCCTCCTTCTCCGCCTGCGCCGGCGCGCCCAAGCAGCCAGCCTCCTGCTTCTCCGCCTCGCCAGCAAGGGCGGAGGAGACCCGCCGCTGCTCCGGTGCATCGTAGTCCTTCTCCTCCGCCTCGTAAGCAATGAAAGAAGTCAACCGCAGCTGCTCCGTCTGCTCCGGCGTCTAGCAGTACAGCCAGAGGCGGGAGGCAATACAGATTCGGTCCATCTCTCAAGCCTCTAGAGAAGTTACCATATGAGAGAACCATGGAGGAAAACACGAAGATCGTGCAAGCCAAAGTGAGGGACTTCTTTGAAGGGGTGAAAGCAAAGAAACATCCACCTCCGGGGGAGAAGATAGATCCAGTGAAAGCGAAGCGCACTATGGATGCCCTGAAGAAACCACCAAAGTCTCCGCCGAAAGGCAACTATGAGCGCATTATTGAAAGGTCATTTATTGAAGCGGAGCGGTCAGGAAGTACTATTAGTGATCAAAGGTTAGCAGAACGACGAGCTGGGAAAAAAATTGCCCAGCTCGGCGAACAAGCGAACCAATCGTGCCCCCCGCTCAAGGTGTCTAGCGATATCGTCGCTAATGATCCGAGGATGGTGCCCGGTTTTACCAATCTTGGAGATTACCTACCCGACGATGTACATTATGATTTCTTGGAGGTGGACGAACACATATACCATTACGGGAAGCCTCTCGTCAAAGATGAAAGATCTCTAACAACGATGATGCGAAGATTCCATGATTGGTACATGAAAACCTGCACAGAGCCTGGGGGATGAATATTTTGATGCTGAGAGTTAAAGAGGAGCATGACCTCATTGGAATTGATATGTTGAATGTTCCATTTGAGGAGTTCTTCCAGTTTTTCAATCAACAGGCCCTCGATAAATTAACGGTCACTTGCTACTGTCTGTAAGTACTACTTTTGTCATTAAGTCTCTATATATAGGTCAGCTCTTTCATTGCATGTATATATAATTATTCTCACTATATTATGCAGATTGAAGATCGCCGAATTGAAGAAAAGACAAATCGGTGATATTGAGTTCATTAACACAAATCTCATAGAAGCATATATGGTTAAACATGATGCCAAAGAAGCTGAGGCCAACTTGCTACGATCATTGGTATTAAATCAAAACAAAGCTATAATACTCTTTCCTTACAACTTCAAGTGAGTGTTACTGTCTTGTGCATATTCGGTTTCCCTTCTTAGTGGAGGTTATAGTAATGTAATTGATGAGTTATGCATGTGTGCGCAGGTTCCACTATATTCTCCTAGAGATTAAGCTTGAGAGGGGACTAGTAACCGTCTTAGACTCGAGACAAAAAGGTCCCTAGGAGTATGCGGACATGACTGAAATGCTCGAGAAGTAAGTTAAATTGATCATTATCGCACCATATCGGCAACTTTGTTTGTTTCGTGATATCAAGTAATTGTTTTCTTTGTCTGGCAGGGTTTGGACAAAATTCACCTCAAAAGCTCCAGGACTGCCTAAGAAGCTGCAATTTAAACACCCGAAAGTAAGTACTACTAGCATGTTCCGCGCATCCCCTAGTGATTCAAGCGCTAGTTTCATCAATACCATTTAGCATGCTTGCTTATCAGTTTGATTGACCTCTATTTCTTGTAAAGTAGTTGTGGCAGGAAGCCGGGAATAATCACTGTGGATACTATGTTTGCAAGTCCATCCGCCACACAACCTGTGAGCGGGGCTACTCTAAAAAACAATATGAAGTGCGTAAGCAATAATATTCACAATTTTATTTTATTACCATCATTTGTTGAGTTTCATTCATTCATATATATGTATTGACCCCTTTTTCAAATTAGATGTTTCGGATGCGGGATGAACTCCTAGCACCAGATCGCATGCGAGCAATTCCAGAGGAATTTGAGGCATTCTTTCTTGACCACGTGATCGATAAAAATGGAGAATACCATGTGGACCTTGAGTTCATATATAATTAGGGGATTATATTGTAAGAGATCTTCTATTGTATATATGTAGCCAGTAGCGTCGGATAGATTACGAAAACTTGTTGTTCGACCAATCTCTCGGAGAAGGAGAGGTCGATATCACTTCTCTCTATATGCATATGTTCATGATGATCTTCTGTTTCCTTCATTTTTGCTTACTATCTAGCGTGTCGAGTCCTCTCTATACGTATAGTACGTAGCGTCGACCAAGCACGGAGATAAAATAGGACACTTCTCTATTAATTAGCTAGCTAACACAATATATGAAACACCTAAATTACCCCCCCCCCCAACCCCCAAAACCCACCCCCTTTCAAAAAAACCTCAGCTCCTGCCAGCTGCTGACGCGTGGACGCCTATTGGTCCCGGTTGGTGCCACAAACCGGGACCAAAGGCCCTCCTTCCTGGGCTCGCCGCACTGGCCACGTGGAGGCCCATCTGTCCCGGTTCGTGTAAGAACCGAGACTAAAGGCCTAGAGCTTTAGTAACGACCCTTTAGTCCTGGTTCAAGAATCGGGACAAATGGGTCTTAAGAACCGGGAAAAATGGCCCTTTTTCTACTAGTGAAAAGGAACAGATCTTAAAGAAAGGGTAGAAACCTAAGGTCCTTGTCACTCTGATGTGTATGCCTCGACCCGTAACAGATAACGATAAAAGAAATACAGCAAAGTCTGAGTTATATATTGATCGTCGGCGTCTTTCATGTCAAAACTCCAAACTGATCCATAATTCAATGTTCAGAGTTAGCTGCACCCGGTACCTTGTAATCAAATAATTAATACAACATGAGGCACCATACAGTTTCTTTTCGTTTCGTGCATGTTAATATTTACCACCTTCTAGTATCACGGTTGTTGCCACCTGCCGACCTTGCATAACTAAGTATGAAGTAGGAGGCAAGATTTTCAATCAAGATTGACGGAGCTAGCTCGTACCGAACCGGATATCATCGCTGCATTTTGCTACCTCTTGAGCACTGCGTTGGATTTCCTTGAAGAGGAAAGGATGATGCAGCATAGTAGCATAAGTATTTCCCTCAGGTTTTTAGAACCAAGGTATCAATCCAGTAGGAGGCTACGCGCGAGTCCCTCGTACCTACACGAAACAAATAACTCCTCACAACCAACGCGATAAGGGGTTGTCAATCCCTTCATGGTCACTTACGAGAGTGAGATCTGATAGATATGATAGGATAGTATTTTTTGGTATTTTTGTGATAAATATGTAAAGTAAAATAAAAGCAATGCAAAAAGAAAAGGAAATAACTCAGTGTTGGAAGATTAATATGAAAAAGATAGACCCGGGGGCCATAGGTTTCACTAGTGGCTTCTCTCAAGAGCATAAGTATTCTAAAGTGGGTGAACGAATTACTGTTGAGCAATTGATAGAATTGAGCATAGTTATGAGAATATCTAGGTATGATCATGTATATAGGCATCACGTCCGAGACAAGTAGACCGACTCCTGCCTGCATCTACTACTATTACTCCACTCATCGACCGCTATCCATCGTGCATCTAGAGTATTAAGTTAATGAAAACAGAGTAACGCCTTAAGCAAGATGACATGATGCAGAGGGATAGATTCATGCAATATGATAAAAACCCATCTTGTTATCCTCGATGGGAACAATACAATGCGTGCCTTGCTGCCCCTACTGTCACTGGGAAAGGACACCGCAAGATTGAACCAAAGCTAAGCACTTCTCCCATTGGAAGAAAGGTCAATCTAGTAGGCCAAACCAAACTGATAATTCGAAGAGACTTGCAAAGATAACAAATCATACATAAAAGAATTCAGAGAAGATTAAAATATTGTTCATAGATAATCTTGATCATAAACCCACAATTCATCGGTCTCAACAAACACACCGCAAAAAGAAGATTACATCGAATAGATCTCCACAAGAGAGGGATAGAACATTGTATTGAGATCCAAAAAGAGAGAAGAAGCCTTCTAGCTACTAACTATGGACCCGAAGGTTTGAGGTAAACTACTCACACTTCATTGGAGAGGCTATGATGATGATGTAGAAGCCCTCTGTGATGGATGCCCCCTCCGGCGGAGCTTCGGAACAGGCCCCGAGATGGGATCTCGTGGGTACAGAAGGTTGCGGTGGTGGAATTAGGTTTTTGGCTCCGTATCTGACCGTTTGGGTGTACGTAGGTGTATATAGGAGGAAGGAGTACGTCGGTGGAGCAACAGGGGGCGCACGAGGGTGGAGGGCCTGCCCTGGGGGGTGGGCGCCCCCCAACCTCGTGGACTCCTCCCTTGTTTCTTGACGCAGGGTCCAAGTCTCTCGGATCATAATCTTCCTAAAAATCACGTTCTCGAAGGTTTCATTCCGTTTGGACTCCGTTTGATATTCTTTTTCTGCGAAACTCTGAAATAGGCAAAAAACAGCAATTCTGGGCTGGGCCTCTGGTTAATAGGTTAGTCCCAAAAATAATATAAAAGTGAATAATAAAGCCCAATAATGTCCAAAACAGTAGATAATATAGCATGGAGCAATCAAAAATTATAGATACGTTGGAGACGTATCATGCATCCCCAAGCTTAATTCCTGCTCGTCCTCGAGTAGGTAAATGATAAAAACAGAATTTTTGATGCGGAGTGCTACTTGGCACAATTTCAACGTAATTCTTCTTAATTGTGGTATGAATATACAGATTCGAAATATTCAAGACAAAAGTTCATATTGACATAAAAATAATAATACATCAAGCATACTAACAAAGTAATTATGTCTTCTCAAAACAACATGGCCAAAGAAAGTTATCCCTACAAAATCATATAGTCTGGCTATGCTCTATCTTCACCACACAAAGTATTTAAATCATGCACAACCTCGATGACAAGCCAAGCAATTGTTTCGTACTTATGAAATTCTCAAACTTTTTCAATCTTCACGCAATACATGAGCGTGAGCCATTGATATAGCGTTATATGTGGAATAGAATGGTGGTTGTGGAGAAGACAAAAAGGGAGAAGATAGTCTGACATCAACTAGGCGTATCAACGGGCTATGGAGATGCCCATCAATAGATATCAATGTGAGTGAGTAGGGATTGCGATGCAACGGATGCACTAGAGCTATAAGTATATGAAATCTCAACAAAAGAAACTAAGTGGGCGTGCATCCAACTCGCTTGCTTACGAAGACCTAGGGCATTTTGAGGAAGCCCATCATTGGAATATACAAGCCAAGTTCTATAATGAAAAAAATCCCACTAGTATATGAAAGTGACAAAATGAGAGACTCTCTATCATGAAGATCATGGTGCTACTTTGAAAGCACAAGTGTGGTAAAAGGATAGTAACATTGTCCCTCTCTTTTTCTCTCATTTGTTTTTATTTGGCCTTTTCTTTTTTTTATGGCCTCTTTTTTTTAGTCCGGAGTCTCATCCCGACTTGTGGGGGAATCATAGTCTCCATCATCCTTTCCTCACTTGGGACAATGCTCTAATAATGATGATCATCACACTTTTATTTTCTTACAACTCAACAATTACAACTCGATACTTAGAACAAAATATGACTCTATATGAATGCCTCCGGTGGTGTACCGGGATATGCAATGAATCAAGAGTGACATGTATGAAAGAATTATGAACAGTGGCTTTGCCACAAATACAATGTCAACTACATGATCATGCAAAGCAATATGACAATGATGGAGCATGTCATAATAAACGGAACGGTGGAAAGTTGCATGACAATATATCTCGGAATGGCTATGGAAATGCCATGATAGGTAGGTATGGTGGCTGTTTTGAGGAAGGTATATGGTGGGTGTATGATACCGGCAAAAAATGTGCGGTATTAGAGAGGCTAGCAATGGTGGAAGGAAGAAAGTGCGTATAATCCATGGACTCAACATTAGTCATAAAGAACTCATATACTTATTGCAAAAATCTACAAGTTATCAAAGCAAAGTATTACACGCATGCTCCTAGTGGGATAGATTGGTAGGAAAAGACCATCGCTCGTCCCTGACCGCCATTCATAAGGAACACAATTAATAAATAAATCATGCTCTGACTTCATCACATAAGGGTTCACCATTGTGCATGCTACGGGAATCACAAACTTTAACACAAGTATTTCTCAAATTCACAACTACTCAACTAGCATAACTCTAATATCACCATCTTTATATCTCAAAACAATTATCAAGCATCAAACTTTTCTTAGTATTCAACACACTCATAAGAAAGTTTTTACAAATCTTGAATACCAAGCATATTAGGATTATTTAAGAAAATTACCATGCTATTTAAGACTCTCAAAATAATTTAAGTGAAGCATGAGAGATCAATAGTTTATATAAAACAAATCCACCATCGTGCTCTAAAAGATATAAGTGAAGCACTAGAGCAAAACTATATAACTCAAAAAATATAAGTGAAGCACATACGGTACTCTAATAATTTCCAAATCATGTATGGCTTTCTCAAAAGGTGTGTACAGCAAGGATGATTGTGGTGAACTAACAAATAAAGACTCAAATCATACAAGACGCTCCAAGCAAAACACATATCATGTGGTGAATAAAAATATAGCTCCAAGTAAAGTTACCGATGGAAGTAGACGAAAGAGGGGATGCCTTCCGGGGCATCCCCAAGCTTTGGCTTTATGGTGTCCTTAGATTATCTTGGGGGTGTCATGGGCATCCCCAAGCTTAGGATCTTGCCACTCCTTTTTCCATAATCCATCAAAATCTTTCACCCAAAACTTGAAAACTTCACAACATAAAACTCAACAGAAATCTCGTGAGCTCCGTTAGCGAAAGAAAACAAAAGACCACTTCAAGGTGCTGTAATGAAATCATTCTTTATTTATATTGGTGTTAAACCTACTGTATTCCAACTTCTCTATGGTTTACAAACTATTTTACTAGCCATAGATTCATCAAAATAAGCAAACAACACATGAAAAACAGAATCTGTCAAAACAGAACAGTCTGTACTAATCTGTAACTAACGCAAACTTATGGAACTCCAAAAAATCTACCAAAATAGGAAGACCTAGAAAATTTGTTTATTGATTAGAAGCAATTGGAATAAGTATTTTATCACGTTCTGGTGATTTTTAACAATTGTTTTTGTGAACAGAAAGTTTCTGAAAATTACAGCAAGATCAAATAACTATCATCCAAGAAGATCCTATAGGTTTAACTTAGCAAAAACACTAATTAAAACATAAAAACACATCTAACCAGAGGCTAGATCAAAGACTTATTCCTAAACAGAAGCAAAAAGCAAAAAAAAAAGGAAAATAAAATTGGGTTGCCTCCCAACAAGCGCTATCGTTTAACGCCCCTAGCTAGGCATAAAAGCAAGGATATATCTAGGTATTGCCATCTTTGGTTTTAGGGAAAAAGAGAGTAAACTTGTTATCTATGGAATTAATATTTCTATTTTGATAAAGTACATGGCCATTAATGGTAGAATAAAGATTAAGAATGTTGCGGATATTGGCATCTAGGCTAGCTTTTATTTCTTTAATAGATTCGTTTTGGTAAGAAAGAAAAAGAGATGTGATTTCAGTTTTCTCGTTAATGGGGTGCCCAAATATAGTTTTCATCCTTTCATAGGTACCTATGGGGTCCCCTTCAAGAAAACCCTCTTCAAAAATAGAATCTAAATCTTGTTTGAACGAAGCGGGCAATACAACATAAAAGCTTTTTAAGTAAACCTCAATTTGATATTGGGGTACATAGCTAGACCGGATCCTTAACAGCCTATGACAAGCATCTTTCAAAGATTCATCGAGTAAATAATGAAAAATTCCAGAATCATCTTCATCAAAATTGCTAAGGTTCTCATTGATAACTCCGGCAAGTTTTTCCATAGCATTTTGATTTATGAGTTTAGATAAGATAGCAGGATTGTCTAAAGCACTAGAACTTGGGAGAGAGCCCCCAATTCTTTTTAGTTCCGACATGCCGAGGGATAAGCAAGCGAAAAGAGGGCGAACGGAAAAGAGAGGGCAAATAAAACGGCAAGGGTGAAGTGGGGGAGAGGAAAACGAGAGGCAAATGGCAAATAATGTAATGCGGGAGATAAGGGATTTGTGATGGGTACTTGGTATGTTGACTTTTGCGTAGACTCCCCGGCAACGGCGCCAGAAATCTTCTTGCTACCTCTTGAGCACTGCGTTGGATTTCCTTGAAGAGGAAAGGATGATGCATCACAGTAGCGTAAGTATTTCCCTCAGTTTTTGAGAACCAAGGTATCAATCCAGTAGGAGGCTACGCGCGAGTCCCTCGTACCTACACAAAACAAATAACTCTTCGCAACCAACGCGATAAGGGGTTGTCAATCCCTTCATGGTTACTTACGAGAGTGAGATCTGATAGATATGATAGGATAATATTTTTGGTATTTTTGTGATAAAGATGCAAAGTAAAATAAAAGCAAAGTAAAAAGCAAAGAAATAACTAAGTGTTGGAAGATTAATACGATAAAGATAGACCCGAGGGCCATAGGTTTCACTAGTGGCTTCTCTCAAGAGCATACGTATTCTACGGTGGGTGAACGAATTACTGTTGAGCAATTGACAGAATTGAGCATAGTTATGAGAATATCTAGGTATGATCATGTATATAGGCATCACGTCCGATACAAGTAGACCGACTCCTGCCTGCATCTACTACTATTACTCCACTCATCGACCGCTATCCATCATGCATCTAGAGTATTAAGTTAATGAAAACAGAGTAACGCCTTAAGCAAGATGACATGATGTAGAGGGATAGATTCATGCAATATGATAAAAAAACCATCTTGTTATCCTCGATGGCAACAATGCAATGCGTGCCTTGCTGCCCCTACTGTCACTGGGAAATGACATCGCAAGATTGAACCCAAAGCTAAGCACTTCTCCCATTGGAAGAAAGGTCAATCTAGTAGGCCAAACCAAACTGATAATTCGAAGAGACTTGCAAAGATAACAAATCATACATAAAAGAATTCAGAGAAGATTAAAATATTGTTCATAGATAATCTTGATCATAAACCCACAATTCATCGGTCTCAACAAACACACCGCAAAAAGAAGATTACATCGAATAGATCTCCACAAGAGAGGGATAGAACATTGTATTGAGATCCAAAAAGAGAGAAGAAGCCTTCTAGCTACTAACTATGGACCCGAAGGTTTGAGGTAAACTACTCACACTTCATTGGAGAGGCTATGATGATGATGTAGAAGCCCTCTGTGATGGATGCCCCCTCCGGCGGAGCTTCGGAACAGGCCCCGAGATGGGATCTCGTGGGTACAGAAGGTTGCGGTGGTGGAATTAGGTTTTTGGCTCCGTATCTGACCGTTTGGGTGTACGTAGGTGTATATAGGAGGAAGGAGTACGTCGGTGGAGCAACAGGGGGCCCACGAGGGTGGAGGGCGTACCCTGGGATGGTGGGCGCGCCCCCTACCTCGTGGCCTCCTCTCTTGTTTCTTGACGTAGGGTCCAAGTCTCCCGGATCATAATCTTCCTAAAAATCACGTTCCCGAAGGTTTCATTCTGTTTGGACTCCGTTTGATACTCCTTTTCTGCGAAACTCTGAAATAGGCAAAAAACAGCAATTCTGGGTTGGGCCTCCGGTTAATAGGTTAGTCCCAAAAATAATATAAAAGTGAATAATGAAGCCCAATAATGTCCAAAACAGTAGATAATATAGCATGGAGCAATCAAAAATTATAGATACGTTGGAGACGTATCACATTTGCTTTCACATTCACATTATGTGATGATCTTTGTCCTCACCGTAACAGGTAGAAAATCCTAATTTGACCATAGCTACGTTCATTTGATCTCTTTTGATAGAGTTTTTTTTTTTGAAACAATGAGCCCCTCATTGAGTTCCCTAAAGAAATCACCCATCACAAAGTTCATTCAAACCATCTAATAAAAATACAAAAGTAAGCAAACGGTATAGTCACACAGAACAAGGAACTTTGTGAGAACTAGAAACAAGACCCTCCTAGGAAAAGGCATTAACAAATTTCTTTAATTTGTCAATCTGCCCATCATAGGCGGCCAGCAGTGTCTTCGCGTCTATGTCTTCCCCAACACCAAATTGATCATCCATACTCCCTCCTCAAGGCTTCTTCAAGCTTGATCTTTTGTGCAAAATGTGCCATGCATGAAGCTTACACTACAAAAAAAGACACATCCGTGACATTTTGGGCCGAACAAAAAAAATTCTGTCATACATATGACACTTCTGTGACGATAATTGTGACAAAACCCGGTATCATCATAGATGTGGTGGGCTCCTACTTCTATGACAACAAATCATGACAGAAAATGGGCTTTTCGTCCTGGGCGGGCCGGAGACGCAGCTGCATGACATTCTTTGGGCCATCTATGACGGAAAAAACTGTGGTAGAAGCAAGGGGGAGGAAAATTTCAGGGAGTTCCCGGTTACGGTTGGAGGTCGGGGGCCGAGTGATGCGCGTTTCTTCGTACACGTACGCGCGTGTGTGCGAGTCATTGGCTCTAACTGAACCCGAGTGAGGCGTTGGGCTCTAACTGAACCCGAGCGATTGCACTGCAGGCTACGTGTTACTTAACCCTAGCGATCGATCGATGGTTGTTAACTAAACCCGATCGAGCGATTCCTTCGCTACTGCTGCTAACTGAAGCTGGTCGATGCTGCCTCTGGGATGAACAGTGAGTGTTGCAGGGGGTGGATGAACAGTGAGCGGTGGCGTTGCCTCTGGATGAACAGGACCCCGTGGCGTGGTAGAGGGCTGGATGAACAATAGACGGTGGAGGGGTGGTTAAACAGGACCCCGTGGTGTGGAGGGCTGGATGAACAGTAGACGATGGAGGGGTGCCCGTGGAGGGGTGGTTGAACAGGACCCCATGGTGTGGAGGGCTGGATGAACAGTAGACGGTGGAGGGGTGCCCGTGGAGGGGTGGTTGAACAGGACCCCGTGGTGTGGAGGGCTGGACGAACAGTAGACGGTGGAGGGGTGGTTGAACAGTAGCCGGTGGAGTAGCGCGTGGTGGAGGCTGGATGAACAGGAGCCCGTGGAGGCTGGACGAGGTCGACGGTAGCCCGTGGAGGCTGGAGGAGGTCGACGGTGGAGATGAACAGTATCCCGTGGAGTCCCGTTTTGCGGTACGCCATACCCCTCCCGATGAACAGGACCCCCGTTTCGACCGTAACGCTCCAACACAAGTCTGTTTCCTCCGTTTTGCGGTACGCCACACCCCTCCCGATCAACAGGACCCCCGTTTTGACCGTAGGAGGTCTGTTTCCTCCGTTTTGCGGTACGCCACACCCCTCCCGATCAACAGGACCTCGTTCCGAACGTAGGAGGTCTGTTTCCTCTGTTGTGCGGTACGCCAGGCCTCGTTTCCATCGCCTGTTCCGTCCAAGCCCTCCCGATGAACACGACCACGCATTCCGTTCCGACCCAGCCGGTTGGCTCACACGCGTTCCGTTGCCTCCTGATGAACACGATGCATTCCATTGCCTCCCCATGAACACGACGCATTCCGTTGCCTCCCCATGAACACGATGACGATGTTGTTTCTCTGTTCCGACCCAGCCATGTACACGAGCCCTCGCCGCACGTATGCGCGAGTAGGCGTTCGAGACCCCGCCTGTTTGTATATATACGTGGTCGTATTTTCTTTCTTGCACCCTGACCGATGTACGTACGTGTACATGCTACGTGCGCGCCTCTACTACGACACGTGCACGCCTCCACATCGACCAGTATGTACGTACATGTTCGCACCAGAATGACAATACTACGTACGCTTTGACCAGGTGGGTCCCGACTGTCAGGCACTTCCTTGCCAGCGAAGATGTAGCTGGTGGGTCCCAGCAGTCAGGGGGCGAATCATTTTTTTTTTGCCCGGACGCACTTCCTTGCGTGCGAAGATGTAGCCGGTGGGTCCCAGCAGTTAGGGGGCGAATCGTTTTTTTTTGCCCGGACGCACTTTCTTGCGTGCGAAGGTGTAGCTGGTGCGTCCCAGCAGTCAGGGGGTGAATCATTTTTTTGCCCGGACGCACTACCTTGCGTGCGATGATGAAGCTGGTGGGTCCCAGCAGTCAGGGGGAAATGTTTTTTCCGTGAAATACAGTGGCCCGTCTGGTGGGTCCCAGCTGTCAGGTGGAGGAATCATTATTTTCCGCGTAATAAGTAGGCACTTCCTTGCTGCGGCCGTGGACCCAGCTGTCAGCCTCTCCATGTACGGTCCACGTCCGATGAAAGTCGTCCCTTGACCATGTTGACCAGGCCGCGCCGAGAGCACCAGGGCGGTGGACGACGGCGAGGCCTAGGAAGGGGACGACACGGAGCCGGGGAAGACGCGGCAGTGGAAGCCCGCGCGGAGAGGAGTACGAGGGTTCACTTGTTCGGCTGTGGTGTGAGGCTACCGTCGCTGCATGGCCTGGCCAGCGGTGGGAATAGTAGGGGCCGGTGAGGCCTCCGCGACAGCACAGCCGGCCACGGGAGGCAGGAGCATGCTTCACGACCGGCGCTGCTTTGGGCGGCTGGAGCAAGAAGACCAGAGGTTGAAGAAGCACTACGGCCGTTGGATGGACATTGTACGGTCACTGGAGCTAGAATCGTTTATATTGACTAAGTTGACAAAGCCCTCCGTCCCCGTCAACTTAGTTGGCCCACAAGTCATCCTCCCACTATGGTGGGTCCCAGCTAGCAGTGGGTATTCATTTTTTGTGCATAATAAGGAGGCACTTCCTTGCGTGCGAAGATATAGCTGGTGGGTTCGACATGTCAGCGGGGGGAATGTTTCTTTCGCGAAATACAGAGGCCCTTCCGGTGGGTCCTAGCTGTCAGGTGGAGGTATCATTATTTTGCGCGTACAGTCCACGACCGATGGATGTCGTTCGTTGACCACGTTGACCAGGCCACACCAAGAGCACCATGGCGGTGGACGACGGCGAGGCCTAAGAAGGGAACGATACGGAGTCGGGGAAGACTCGGCAATGGTTGCCCACGCGGTGGGGAGTACGAGGGTTTACTGGTTCGGCTGTCGTCGCCGGAAAATAACATGAGGTGTGGGTGAGTAGAGGAATGGCCTGGCCAGCAATGAAGTAGGGTGGGGCGGTGCGGCCAGTGCGGCAGCACAGCCGGCCACGGGAGGTGGGAGCAAGCACTCCCACTAGAGCTGGTTTGGGCGGCTGGAGCAAGAAGATCAGATATTGAAGAAGCAGCACGGCCGTTGGATTAACATCCAACGGTCACTGCTGCTAGAATCGTTTGTGGACTAAGTTGACAAAGCCAAAGTACACGTCAACCTAGTAGACCCACAAGTCAGCCTCCAAATCTGTCCCAAACAGCATACAGCCCGAAAATTCTAGCCAGATTCAAATTAATTTTAAATCTAAATATACCTTAATTTAAATTCAATGAAATTTTACCCGCACAAAAACAATGAAATTTTAAATATCAAAATCCGAAAGAAAATAGTATTTTGGAACTAATTGCCTGTTTGCTGTATTTTTTCATTTTACAGCCATTTATTATTACTTATAGCCCATCTCTTATTACTTATAGCCCATTTTCTGAGAAAAACGCATCCCTCCTCGTCTTGAAACATTTCCGGCCCAGCACGGCGTAGAAAAGCAAGTAGGCCTACGTTGGTTATTCTGCAAAAAACAAAATAGCTGGCTAGCCATTTTCAGAAAGGAAAAAAAAGGGGCTGGTCATGTGCTAAACATATGAAATAAAAGCCTGGGCTAGACGGGCCACGGGTCCCGCACAACCCAGTTGATACCCTTCTCCGTCCCGATGAAACAAAATTACTGCACGCGTTGCTGGGTCCCTACTGTCATCCTCACCATGTACAGTCATCTCCTTATTCCTCTCGGTTGTTGACCATGTTGACAACACCAGAGGGCGGCGCCGTAGCGAGCGAACCAAGGCGGAGGACGATGGTGAGGCCTCGGACGGGAACGAACAAGAGCCGGGGAAGATCACTGCCAGCCGTGGGAGGCGGGAGCAGGCGGTCCCGCCGGCGCTGGTTTGGCTTTGGCGGCTCGAGGAAGAAGATACTGAAGAAACGCGACAGATGTTGAATGCCAATCCAATGGTCAAGGTTGGCACAATCGTTTGTTGACTAAGCGGACACCAAGTAGCATACTTTTTTATATATAGGAAGAAAACTGCGAGGAAAATGCATTCGTCTGTCGTCCTCCTCATAGGGAACGTTCGCCACATAAGTGACTAGCACCCATGGTTTTCAACCGAGAGGTCTTGGGTTCGAGTCCCAGGAACTCTCAATTTTTTCCTCCTTCCTTCCTCACAAAAAAGGTAAAGAAAATCAAAGACTTGGGAAAGCGTACAGAACAAGCTAGTGTACCAGTAAAGAGACATTGCTGAGTTTTAGAAAAAAGAAAGATGTGCTCCTGTAGCTGGTTCGAATCCGAACCTAGACTATGACTATATATGGTGCTATGCTACTCTGCAAGTAATGAAACTGACATATCCAACGTTCGCTTCTCCTCTTCTCTACTTACTGTCTTACTATTCCTAGCATCAGAAGCTCTGGCCGCATCAACCATGTCCGCTGGCTGCTCGTCCACCTGCTCTTCAGCAGGCAACAACCAGATATGCGCCAAGTCGCCACTCGTACCATCGCCTGTGGGTCTCATCACACCCCCGTCGGCACGCGCACCGCAGCCGATTGCTCGTCGCAACCCGCTGCCGTTGGTGTGGTGCCACTGCTGCAAATCACATAGAGTCATCCATCGCGTCTCAACCACAATCCGCAACCCTGGCCGAGTCTTCTACAAATGCCCAAATCATGGGGTAATAATATGTTTAAGTGTTGTTCTGATGCTTTTAGTTGATGATGTTTTTAATAGTTTGGTTGATGATCTTCCAATTTGATTCGTGCAGAAAAGGGAAGATTCGTGTGATTTGTATTTCTGGAAAGTTGCTGATGTGGGGGAATGCAACTACGCTGATCATTTGGTTAGCCGAGGAATCCCAATACCAGCAGGTTAGGGTGTTGGACAAGTAACTGAAGGAACAGCAGAAGAGGAAGATGCAGAGCAGAAGGTTAAAGATGCAGTTCCTCTGATCATGGCCAAGCAACAGCTGTTGAACGACCTTGACAACAATGAGGAGATGAAAGAGCTTGTGAAGATAATGGGCAAAATCGATGTGCTCTGTAGGATGATTGTCTCTTTATTTGCAGTGTATGTAGCACTCGTGATGTATTCAGTGGCTACAACATGAGCACTTTGCTGAAACTAGTAATGAATGAAACCTGTGTAGCAGGCTGGGTGTAGTGTTGTGAACATCTAATGATTTCTATTAACGGAAATCAGGGGGTATCCCCTTTTTCTCATATAAATAAATAAATAGCAGAGGCCCTGTCGGGTCAGCTTTGTTCTCATTCGAAGACGTCGAGCAAATTGCAGTCCAACAACAAACTGTGTCATCAAATTCAAGTTTCACAGCCAAATATGAGTACAACTAAACAACAGTATCATCATGTTTTAGTTGTCATACAATCACCAAACACAAATCGGCATACATAACAAGTGATGTTCTCACAGCAAAATACTAAAAAACATGTTCATCAGGTTTCAGTTGTCATAGCAAACACAATTTCACATAGTAGATAAAAAACGTCTTCTGACAGGCAAATACGACAAAAGCAATGTAAACATCATCCGCAGCAGCAGCGTCAACATCTTCGCCATGTGTATCAGTCTGAATAGTAATTCCCCATGGTGTCATCTTCTTCTTCGTCGTCAACGTCCTCGAACATTGGCTTCTTCTTGATCACTCTTGTATGTCCACAACATGACAGGCGATCTTTTCACCGGTGTCATTGACGTGATGGTTCTCAAAGATATTAGGAACATCTGTGTTATCTTGTACATCAGGAGCAGTGTAAGCATCATCTTGTTGTGCAACTTCATTAAACGAATTCCTCTGCTCAAACCGGCGCGACATGTGGAGAGAACATCGGTTTCCCCGGTAAAAAGAAGAAAATCGGCGCGACATGTGGAGGTGACCACACCAGCAACCAAAAAAGGTACTCCTCTTCCCTTATTCATGCAAATCTTACGTCTCTGCTTGCACGGTATTCATCCCACCGAAGACACTAGTTGACCGCTTCTTCTTGATACTAGATGTTCCTAGTAACTTGCGATGCACAAGGTTTCTCCTCATATACTATTTCACCTTAGCTAGAGGTCCGTCGCCCCCCTGAATTTCAATTTCTGGCCAGTTGATTCCCAATTAACGGAACCATTCCCCGGCGTAACAGGCGCTAGTACGCCTATTACATCGGGGAAGCAGCGCCTTGGTGTTTATCTTAGGGGCGTGTGCGGCCTAGAGCTACTGGCGCCCGATCTGGATGTCGGCCGGGATTAAAGGGATGGCCTGGGGGCGCTACCAAGCACGGCGGTTGTCGTGGTTTTGTCACGGCAGATTTCCTCATGAAAGGACTTAGTCGTGGAGCCATCGCGACGGGTTAGCTTGAAGGGGTTAAAGCGGACACAGGGACGTGAGAGAGTTTATACTAGTTCGGCCCCTTCAATGAAGGTAAAAGCCTATGTCTAGTTGTGATGGAATTGATGGGGGTTCAATGACTAGGGAGCAAACAAGCTTCACCTAAGTCTCGAGATGTTGTCTGTTGTCCTTGAACCGCCGCCGGGTCGCCCCCTTATATACACGGGTGATGCCTGTCGGTTTACAGAGTCCCAACACCGGCTCATAGACGTGTCCGGTTTGGTCTCTACCTATTCCTAACTTACAATACAAGTTACATACCAACGCCGGTTTATGGCTACAGGCTTTAAACCGACTATGGGCCCTTAACCCTCATCTGCCTTCTTGGGTGTTTAACATACTTAACTATTGGCGAAGTTAACCCGGCCCAAATAGGTCGGTTCACACCCAGTAGTAATATTCCCAACAGCGGCGGTGTGAGGTCGATGGGAGGGCGGGGCGGCGGAGGCAGGGGTCTGGGCTGATTCGCTGGCGGTTCGATAAAGATCGTCAACAGTGACTGGCGGGCGGTAGACGAAGGCCATCTGCCCGTTCCTTATAGATCGGATGGTTCATAAAAAAACCGACTGACCTATTTATTTTTAGTCGACTGTTATCTTGATAGGACCACATGTGGTGGTGTGCTGGAGGAGTACCTGCATTTCCTTTGCTCATATATTACAAAATCATACGGAGTAGGATCTAATTTTGTTTGCCATGCAATATTGTAAAGTTATCATATGTCTCCTGTCATTTATTTTTCAGCCACCTGCTATCTGCTACTTTTATAGTGCACTACTTCTGCACACACTTCACCCATACTCTCACTATTGTGTTTTTATGCAAGGGTATTTCAGACCCTGCCTTGACAGAAGCAGAAAAGAGAAGAGAGAAGTCTCTCCAGCGTGGTACATGGCTAGGCCAGACACGTTTCAAGACTTTAATGGGTGTAGTGTCAGCAGATGGAGACGGGGAACGTAGCTCTGGAGTTGATGATCTTGCTCGCCGTGAACCACCATCCCAGGTGCTTGCTTTAACTTCACGGTGTCATATGTGGTTGCATGTTGCATATGGTGTCTAGCTTGTATTCGAAAGGCCGAAGTCAGTCTTTATCAAGCTAAGGAAAGATATTTTCTACATGAACCACCATCTCGGGAGCACTAGACGACAAATAGCTAGTCAGGGCACTGGCCGAGCCAGTGACAAGCCCAGCAAAGATAGGCATCACCTGGAAGCCAACTAAAAAGCTGCGATGGTGGTGAAGCAGCCCGCCTCCCACCAGGCTCTCAGGTCGTAGATGATCATGCTCATCACTCCAGCCGGATGTCTAGCTTCTATTGCTTCCAATTTGGTTAAATTGAATCTGCTTAGCTTACACATTATACCTTTGAATATGACATGCCTTTCTGTTTTTGGTACATACTAGTACATCTGTGTATTAACCATGTTCATCAAACTAATGTTCTTGTGTCTCCCTCATCAATCACTTATGACGAGGCAGGCAGGCAAGGGGACTACTCCTCATTTAAAGAATGCAGCGTCAACCTCCCAACATGATTCTCAAGAAACAAAAATGCTAGATGAAGATAGTGAACGTAGCTCTGTAGTTGATTACAACATTCCCCATACACTAGCATCGCAGGTGCTTGCTCTAACTTGGCAGTGTGATATGTGGTTGCATGTTGCATATGGTGTCTAGATTGTAATTCTTCCAATCTGGTTAAACTGCATGTGCTAGTTTGCTTAGCTTATACATTATACCTGTTAATGTGACATGCCTTCCTGTATTTAGTACATAGTACATCTGTCTATTAAGCATGTCCTTACATAAAACTATTGTTTTTTTGTATCCCGCATCAATCAACATGACGAGACACCTTTAGTATATGCAGTGCGATATTAGTTGCATCTTTCATATGATTTATAGCATGTGCTGCTTCTAATTTGTTGAAATTCCATTTATGATGGGATGCTTTTAACTTGGCAGAGTCATATTGGTTGCATCTTTCATGTGGTGTCTAGCTTGCATTGCTTCTTATTTGCTGGAATGGTTTCTGCTTAGTTTACACAAACAGTTGTGAACATGCCATGCCGTCCTGTTTTTCGTACATATTCCATCATGGTATCATGTGTTTGCCTTACATCAAAGTAGTGATTGTCAGTATCATGCATGAATGAGTTCTGAAGCGAGAATTTTATTGCTTTTTCTTGTCGGTTTTACTTGACAATTCAAAATCAATAAAGCGGAAGGAAGTTAGCAAGGCAGCGGATAAAGGTGCTCCTTCTGAACGGAGGGCCTCTACAGTTTCTACTCCTCCACACCCCCAAGATGATTTCCAAGACAACACATAAATAGACACTGAACAAAGTTGTGTTTATGATGAGCACGTCTCCCCTAGTGCAGCATCACCGGTGCTCCCTCTAACTTGGCACTGTTATATGTGGTTGCATGTTATGTGTGATGCATAGCTTGTATTGCTTCTAATTTTGTTGAATTTCATCTGCTTACTTTACACATGATACTTGAATAAGACACGTGTTCCTGTTTCTAGAACATACAATATCTGTCTATCACACCATGTTCTTACATCAAATTACTATTGTTGTGTAACCTGCAACAATCACTTATCATAAGACACGTTTGACTTCGGAGTGTGATATAGGTTACATCTCACATTCTTTTCTAGCTTGTACTACTAATTTGTTGAAATGTCACTTATGACGAGACAGTTTTAACTTGGTAGAGTGATATTCGTTGCATCTTTCATATGGTGTCTAGCTTTCATTGCTTCTAATTTGTTGAAATGCCTTCTCCATAGTTTACACATCATAAGCTGTGAATATGCAATGCTGTGAATATGCAATGGCACTAATGACGAGAGACCTCTAACATGGTAGTGTGATGTTATTTGCATCTTGCATATGATTTATTTCTTGTACTACTTTATATTTGTTTAAACGCCATTTATGATGAGACACTGTTAACTTGGTAGAGCGATATTTGTAGCATCTTTCATATGGTGTCTACCTTCCATTGCATTGCTTCCAATTTGGTGAAATGTCTTCTTCTTAGTTTACACATCATAGTTCTGGTTATCTCTTCCGTCCTGTTTTTCATACATATTACATCCTCCTATCATGTGGTTGTCTAACATCAAAGTTCAGTTCGTCTGCGTCACGCATCTATTTGTTCTGAAGAACTAAATTGTTATTCGTTTTTCTTGTCGGCTTGACTTAACATGGCACACAGAAAGAGGAAGAAACACAGAATGGCAGGGAATGAGAAGCGGATGACTCCTGCAGATTTTGCTGGTACTGATGGTGCAATAGAAGGTCAAAGTCCAGCGGAAAATTCTACAAACACGGCATCCCATGCTACACGAGTTACAAAAAACGCCAAATAGAAACAAATAGCTGCCACCAAACAAGCAGAGACAGCCCTAGTTCTTGCAACACCTACCACAGTACTACCAGCTGCACGACTTACTCGTGTGTTAACTGAGCTAGCAGCACGTTCCCAAGCTCCCTTGCCACCTGACACTACTTCCCAAGCACTCTTGACACAAGACGAGTTGGCAATATCAGATGAACCATGTGAGCTTCAACAGCAAGAAGGTAGTTGCTGGAGTCAAGTTACAGTTGCATGCTTGTTTATATGTAGTGTCACAGTTTGATGTACACTAACACTTCCTATGTTCATTGTTGGACTAGCACCTAGGCGCAAGAGGAAACAAACATCAGGGATAATGCTCTATAGGTTAACTAAATCTAGAGGAGGAAGAATGGAGATCCGTTTTGAGGCAGGTTTAAAAAGGCCACGTGATGCTACAGAGTCAGCCAAGTTAGTATCAGAGGCAGCGGTTGCCGTTAGGTGTCATGTACGTATCCTCCCAACATGGATTCAGTACAGGAATGACAAAGACGAAACCCAGTTCAACACCTTCCTCGACCATTTATCTGTAAGCATGGTTATGTATGGAAACTAGTAATATCGTCTTGCTCTGTCCCATACTTTCTAGGTTGCTGATAATGAGACTCCCATAATTTTCAACAGATGAGGTTCAAGCTGGATAGCCAAGATGATGCAACCATACAAGCTTGCACCCATGTTTTCAAGTCTGCTATGCGAAAGTATCGGTATAACTTGAGGAAAACTCACTTTGAAGGCAAGGCTAAAAGTGAACTTTCCCAAACATCTCCAGTGGAAAATATATCAGATGAAGACTGGAGAGGCCTTGTTAAACACTGGTGTGATACGAAGTATCAGGTACATTATATATCTGTGATCAGATCACATGTTGAAGTCCTATTTACGCATGTGCCACACAAATCTATCTCCTTGTAGGTGAACTGTTCAAATAACAAGGCCAATCGTACGAAAGTGAAATTCCAACAGACGACAGGATCTCGTAGCTATATTGCACACTGCGAGGCTCTTGTAATTAGCTGCTGTTTCACTCTTTTCGCTGTACCATATTATCAGATCTATATTGACTTGTTCGAAATGAAGAGGAAAGTCCGCAAGGACCAAAAAGTACATGAACCAAATGCTGTGGAAATCTTCAAGGACTGTCACACCAGCAAGAAGAAGGGCATGACTACACCAGTCAAAGTCGCTGTTGTAAGTCCTTAATCCTCATGCCTTTTAACTACTACTTACTCCGACTTGTGCCTTGAAATGCATGGTTTCCAGCCAATGTCTATTACTCTTTTCAATTTTATACACAATTGCCTTGGCGTATCATTGCACCTTACAAGGTTTAAAAGAGAGGAGTGATGTTCATTTGATCTTGACCCGTAATCTAGTTCCGTGCTGGACTTGCCCACACAACATTACAATTGCCTGTTTGTCTGTTCTCAGTTGTTTTGTGATATGAATGATGTCATACTAAGCTTACCGTATTATAAACTTCATCTCTTTATCCTTAGCCCTCAATGCAATGTGAAGAAATAGATAATACATTAGCGATGGTACATGGTCCTATATTTGGAACCTGGTTTTATTATGTACTTTGCAATAAAATACAACTAATATTTTACACGGGTTCACCAGAATAAGTTTTGTATATAGACCAAAGCTATTTTGTTTGGTTTTGCTGCCTCCTTAATATCTTCTGTTCTTGTACTACTAATGTAAAACCTCAACTTTTCAGCGAGATATGAAAAAAATGGTGGAACCGCCACCTTCTGAAGGTGGCGATGCAACTATAACCGCAATGTCAGCTCTTGCTGTAGTGGGTCAGTACCTGTCCACTAACAGTGCCAAAAGCATGTTCCTGCGTAATACTGGGTTGGTTGTTAAGGCAATATCGTCCAAACTGCCTCATGATCAAGATATGCAAGCTCAAAGCAATGCTGTATCTGCACTCCAGACACAAGTCCATTCCCTAACAGAGACCCTTTGTGAAACAAGGATAAACATTGCTCAATGTCGTCAAGATATGCATGGTTTTGAAACTAGACTATCAAACATTTGCTATGTTGTTCAGGAGCCTAGGGGAAATGAAGGCGAGGGTTATGGTGCTCCATCGGACAATACAACATGAAAACGTAACAGTTAGGTCAAATGAACTGAGCTTCTGAACTTCTGGTGGTGCATTTATCTGCTAGACTGTTAAGTTTTATGCCAACCTTCCTTTTGGTGTGATACAAAATTTATTATTAACATGCAGCCACCGGCTGAAGAAAATAGCAAGCCATTTTTGTATAGTGTAGGGTGTTCCCTATATTTGCACTGGTGGCGATCATTGATGCCGAGTGGATGTAACTTGTGCAATCGCCTTAATAGCCTAGCGTTAGTTTAGGCCTTATTTATTTCCTAGTCTTATTTTTCCCTGCTTTACTAGTGGCCGCAACTACCATGGGCCATATACGGCCGTAGGATCCATGGGTCTCCTACGGGCCGTCGATAAATGGGCCTGTAATCGGTGGGCCTCGGGTCGTCGGATAAATGGGTCTACATGGGCCGTAATCGGGCGTAATTGGTATCGGCCCAGCACGGTAACAGGCCGTTAACAGGTCGTAGGACAGCAAAGGCTTAATTCTGTCACAGGCATAACAGGTCGTTAATGGGCCAGAATATAGGACGGGCTGGAAACGACGCAACAGGTTAACATGCCAGAAACGGGCCGACTCTTGCCATGGGCCGAATTTGGCCCATTAGGGTAATAGGCCAGTAACGGGCCGACTCTTGCCATGGGCCAAATTTGGCCCATTAGGGGAACAGGCTAGTAACGGGCCGACTCTTGCCATGGGCCAAATTTGGCCCATTAGGGGAACAGGCCAGTAACGGGCCGGAAGTAATCGAGGGCCGAAAAGGAGCCCAAGAACGTATGGGCCGTCAATAGGACGAAAGCTAACACGGGCTGGAAACGGCCCATGTAAATCATGGGCCGTTAACAGATATAAAGAAAATTACTGTTCATTATGGGCTAGAGTCACCGTGGGCCTGTAAAGGGCCGAAAGGTACGAAGGCCTCATATGGGCCGAAAGACATCATGGGCCATACATGGGCCGAAAGTGAAATGGGCTGGTGTTATATTCGACGGCCCACATGACGTTGTTGGGCCGATTTCCTTTAGGGCCTAACGGGCCGTGAGTTAACGGGTCGTAAAATGGGCTATTTGCGAAGAGACCGTTAACAGACTTTTCATGGGCCAGCCCGTTAACTTTTGACCAAGTCAAACGGGCCGGCTTTGTAAGCTAAATGGGCCAGTGGTGGGCCGTGGCACGTGTCAACATATCATAGGCGCCTATCTGACCCACTGACGAGTTGACACGTGTTTCGTCCGGCCAATAAGAATTTTACACGTGGAAATTTCCCATTGGTCTGGGCTGTTAACGGGTTATCGGATCCAAAACCTGACTCGGCAGCTTAACGGTGTTCCGTTACAGTGGATGCCATGTGTCGGTCACCCTTGACGAAAGCACTTCTGTGACGCGCGATTTATCGTCATGGAAGTGGACACTTCCGTGATGATAATTTTGGTAATGTTATGGAACACTTCTACGACATCACAGGTATGACTATCTTGATTCTGTCATAAATTTGTCATGGATGTACATGCATGACAAAAAACGCGACCTACTGTGAGAAACACGTATCATCACGGAAGTGTATTTTTTTGTAGTGTTACTACACAAAATCGAAGATCATCGTAGAAGAATCGACCATCGATTTCCTTTTAGAAGCCACATTCAGAGCTTTTCGGTTCACTCAACACCGCTGCTCCTCAACAGAACACCAATATGCATTGGGACCATGGATAATAATCCTCGCAATCTCCGAATAAACACTACCAAGATGAAATGCATATAGAATCACCTGCGATATCAATTCAGCTGAAGCACTTCAAAATATGAAGTGGTCTATGGTCTTTCTGTGTCTAGATAGTTGACACAAATCATTCCCATCCTATCCCCTCTTAAGCAAATTGCCTTTGGTCAAGATGTTATTCTTAAGCATCAATCTCAAGAAAATTTTGATGTTAGTAAGATTTTGACCTTCACATAAACCTATAATCTAATGGCCTCACTGGTCGAACCTACAAATAAAGATCTCTAAATGTGAATTTGTTTCAATTACCAATCTTCTAGGTCTATTTTTTTACTATGCTCTAGCTCTATTTGTTTCTTCATTGATATCAGTTGCATCAACTAGCCTCTTAAGTTCGGTTTGTTGCTTCGCACTCTCACCCCACAAAGTTCTCCTGAATATGATATTAGTCCCAACCATTGTCTTTGACTACACAATTACTAGCTTAGATAAGGTAATGTTATAAAGCTTAGGGAATTGAATAGCTAAGGGTTATCCATTCACCCAAATCATGTCCCCGAACTAGAGTTTTAGTTCCATACCTAGTCACTCTCACGGCAAACTTTTGAAACATGGGATTAAACTCCACCAAACTTAGCAAAAAATGAGAGCATTGACAACACGCGATTCTGAAGATATTTCCTTGAGAGCATTGATTATGAGACACCTTCAATATTATTATTTGTTGTAATTCTTACTTCATTTTTAATTTCTAATTTCATATGTATGCATCTACCACCCACATTAAATTTTGCTTCAGGTACAAGCTCACTTTCCCATTTACGAGCCTATAAAATTCACATGATTTCAAGTTTAATTAAATCATGACACCTGTACACAGGCCCGTACGGGAGACATGTGCAGGGTGTGCACTCGCACAGGTCCCCCAAATTAGTTCTTTAAGTTATGTTTATGGGCCCCCCAAACTTATGAAGAGTAGGCCAATTCGTTTGAAAACTATGTACAGGGAGCATTTACTCCGTAGGAGTCTCCCTACTCCACACTGTCTTTCCCTCGTCTCTCCTCCCCAAATTATTTTTGGGGAGTTGGGGTCTCTGCTCAGCATTAGTTACAGAGAAATGCATGTCTTTTCACATGGCACCTTTGGTCTTCCAATGGCAGCACTCGCCTCTAAAAAAATAGTACTACCTTCGTTTCAGTTTACAAGTCTTACGCGTATACCTAGGTTGTCACTTTTATCACCTTAATATAAACTATATAACACAAAAATTATATAGTTTGAAAATAGAACATTTGAAGTTTATATTGGTATATTTTTTGTAATATATGACTTGTATTAGGTTGGTCAAATTGACGACCTAGGGATACGCGCACGCCCTGTAAACTGAGAGAGAGGTAGCAAATCTATATCACAGCATTAGTTACGGAGTATGACAGTTCTTGGGTCTTGGGGGCGGCGTCAAATACTCATTCATGTGTTAAGTACAGTACTGGCAAACAAATGTTTCTCTAAATTTAAAAGTTGCATGTCTTTTGCATTGAGACGCATATTCATCCGACGACGAGTCAAATAATGTACTTTTGGTGGCATAAATCATCTTTCTCTAACATATTTCTGCAGTAGATAAATTGAAGACCTAAAGACTCAATGCCCACACCTTACAAATCCAGGTAGAGGGAATACAATATATCACTTTTAAAAACTAAACACCTACAATTTTACATATTTTTAACATATACTTCTTGAAAAAGGTTCAGATTAGTTCTAAAAAATGTTGCATGTATGTTAAAAATGCAAAGAAGTCATACTAACTAGTCTTCTTAATGATTAGGACCTAGACTCGGACTTTGCACAGAGACCCCAAATTGTCAGGTACGGCCCTGCCTGTACACGATGGTAGAAGTTTCATCCCAAATACTATAGAAACTAATTTGGGCACCTAGTTGTATACGCGTCCATACTCTTTTTTAATTTCCCCCCGAGATTCCAAATAATATGGAATAGTTTACAAATGCAAGTTACACTATATCATATGCATTTACATAAACTCGCAAAGAATGTAACTTCTTGTGATGTTTACAAAAGAAAGATAAATTTATGGACATCTAACTTGCATCACTACTTATGCATCTCTTGCTTTGCATAGGCACAAATTTCCAATTTTTTGGATGAAATTATACAAGGCACACATGATATATCATGAGTTGTATTTTTCGAGGAATTGGAAGGTGCTCTATCTTCCAGTTAGAATAAAACATCGTGATTTGCGAAATAGGCTTGACGAGGGCCAAGAACAAACCGCCAAAAGTTGTGGCATGTCTATACTCGCTAAAGAAAACACTAACGAAGTTCTCAAGACAAGTATAAGTGAGGATTAGCTCCACCACTTCTTTTAAACAAGGCTTCTCGATAAATAAACGATGATTTCTCTCCTTCCACATAATACCGGTGCGGGTGTCGGTGTCAAAAACGGCGGATCTCGGGTAGGGGGTCCCGAACTGTGCGTCTGAGGTCGATGGTAACAGGAGACAGGGGACACAATGTTTACCCAGGTTCGGGCCCTCTCTATGGAGGTAATACCCTACTTCCTGCTTGATTGATCTTGATGAATATGAGTATTACAAGAGTTGATCTACCTCGAGATAGTAATGGCTAAAACCCTAAGAGTCTAGCCTGCATGACTATGAGTATGATTCTTGTCCCTATGGACTAAGCCCTCCGGTTTATATAGACACCGAGGGGGCTAGGGTTGTACAAAGTCGGTTACAGAGAAAGGAATCTTCATATCAGGACGCCAAGCTTGCCTTCCATGCCAAGGAGAGTCCTATCCGGACACGGGAGATAGTCTTCGGTCTTGTATCTTCACAGCTCATTAGTCCGGCCCACGTACCATAGTCCGGCCCATGTACCATAGTCTGGACGCCCGAGGACCCCTTAATCCAGGACTCCCTTAGTAGCCCCTGAACCAGGCTTCAATGGCGAGGTGTCCGGCGCGCAGATTGTCTTCGGCATTGCAAGGCGGGTTCCTTCTCCAAATACTCCAACACAGTCTTCGGACGCAACGAACGTGTACGACTCTGCAAAACAAATTCCCCACACAAACGCAGAGAGTATAATATTTCACGAGTCCAATCCGCTGATAACTTTTGGTAAGGTGACACCACGTCATCATCCGGTCATTATTTTGAACTTTTTTGGCCTGCCACTTCGAGATGCGGTCTCATTGGCACGTCTTGTCAAAGCAGAGATCATGTCCCCTTATTGAGGGATTCTCATCAATACGGGCGTGGGTAATCCAACCGTGCCATTTGTGCAACCCTTGGGAACGGGCGAGTTTTAAGGCGAGTGGACAGGCGCTTGATATTCACTGCCTTTATAAGGAGATAAGGATCCCCTTCTTTCACCCACGCCTTCTCTCTCTCTGCCCTCCCATTCTCGAGCTCCAGCGCCTGAGTCCTCATCCTTTCTGCCTCAAGAAAGCACGCGACCATGTCCGGATCTGGAGCGCAAGGCAAGTGGATGGCTTCCTCCGTCAAGGAGAAGGACATCACCAAGATTCAGGAGGCCGGGTATCAGGCGAAAGAAATCGCCCACCGGCTTCCGGCCAAGGGGCAAATCGTCCCCACCCCGAAGCCTAATGAGAGGGTGGTGTTCATCCCCCATTTCGTCCGCGGGTTAGGGTTTCCTCTCCACCCTTTCGTCCGCGGACTCATGTTTTATTACGGGCTGGATTTCCATGATCTAGCCCCAAACTCCTTCCTCAACATCTCGGTATTCATTGTCGTGTGTGAGGCTTTCCTCCGCATTCCACCCCACTTTGGATTGTGGTTCAAGATCTTCAACGTGAAGCCGAAGGTGGTGGATGGACAACACGTGGAGTGCGGAGGCGCCATGGTGAGCAAGCTGCCCAATGTCACATGGCCCAAGGGTACTTTTGTGGAGACCGTCAAAGAGTGGCAGAAACTGTGGTTCTATATCACAGAGCCCCACGACACCACCTGGTCCGCGGCTCCCGAATTCAAGTCCGGAGCTCCAATGCGGCTCACCTCCTGGATAGAGAAGGGCCCAAATTGGTCCTCGTCGGATGAGCTGATCGCGCTGCAAACGCGCATCCAAAGCATGGTGGACAAAACCATCAAGCTCGTCAGCGTGATCCAGGTGATGTTAGTTTGCCGGATCCTTCCATGCCAGAGCCGGACTTTCCCTTTGTGGGAATTCGATCCGAAGAAGCACCAGACCTTGGAAAGGCTCTTTGGAAACACGCATGAAGATATCTGGAAGTTGCTCTTCAAGGGCAACGAGACACCATCGGTGACGGACGAGGACCGTGGGCACGACCTAGCCCATCCTACCAATGCGGTAAGTCTTTCACGTTTCAAGGTGTATCCTCTACTTGCTTATTCAAGGAAGATACCTAAACCCCACTAGTTATTTTTTTCCAGGTATGGACGGAGAAAGCGGAGCGGATTAAGTGTCCAGCTCCGCTGCCCGAGGAACCAGCCATCCCTCTTCTGAAGAAGATGTTGGTCCCGGCGCCTTACCAGGCGCCGGAGAAGAAGGCCAAGGGGGTCCAGAGTGGCCTCTGCCGTAAGGGAGCTTCAGACGTGTCGTCCGAGGACAACAAGACTCTCTCCTCCGCCGCCGAAGACGACGACGAGGAGGAGGAAGAGATTAACTCTCCCCCGAGGGGGAAGGAAGAAGAGGGCAACCTCCACAAGTTTGGAGGCAGAAGCATCCAAGAGGAGGAAGAGCTCCCTCACGGATAACTCCACATGGGACGTCGACAGCAGCCCAGAGCCGCGCCGCTGAAACAAGCCCCTGGCTGCATCATGAGTACTCAAAAGACTGACATATTCATGTATTCGACCTCTTCGATTAGTAGTTTTAGCGCGTTAAATCATGCGCTTGTAGTCTGGCCCATGACAGCTCCCTGCGATCCTCATCAGGAGGTTCACTGGATTCAAAGGCGATGGCCAGCGAGTCACCGGCGGCCGCTCAATCTCCCACAGCCAAGGGCGACGACGAGGTGCTGTCCCAAAGGACCTTCCCGGGCCAGGGAGAGGTTCAGGAGACTGTCAGGGTGGCGCCAGAGGATGACCCTTTGGTCGTCGGACACCCGGGAGAGAGGACCCCCATGGAGACTGGCGATGGAGGCTGTCTCCAGTTCGGTCCCCAGCCTAATACGAATCTGGAGACCTATACGGCTCCGAAATTCGGCAAGCAGTCTCCTTCGAAAGAAGGAGGTGCGCGTATTCCGCCAGTGACCTCTGTCCAGCCAGAGGCACCGGATAATCTGCTGGAAGCGCTGCGAGGCACTTCCATTATGGAGGAACACCGTATCCTTATGGGTATGGTGGTTGAGAGGGTTCAGTCCGTCAAGAGGGGACTGACCAAAGCCTGCATCAGTCTGCTGATAGGCTTTGCGGTAAACGATGTGAAAGAGAAGATCATAGTATAGACAGTGTAGCCCCTGAGACATTGTCCGGTGTTCAAAAATAAAAGCCGGACAAAGGATCAAGTAATTTTTGTAGGAAACTAACTAAATATGTCTTATGAAAACAGGCGTCGCTGCTGGCCGCCACATCTCATGCTGCTGAGGTCTCCGGACTAAAGCAGGGTCTGGAGCGGGCCGAAGAAGAGCTCGGCCTTGTGAAAAGGCAGCTGGAGGACAAACAAGGTATGTGGAGGCTTGCTGTATATTCGGAAAGAATAAATGATGTGTATTGATCGTAGTGCCATGATATTTGTAGGAGCGGCGACTGAGTTGGAAACCCTCAAGAAAGCACTGGCCGAGGCCGAGGAGAGGGCGGCGAAGGAACAAGCCGCCTGGAAAAAGCATGAAGCCAGGGTAGGGGAGGTCCAGCAGGTGCTCCAGGATGCTTTGAAGAAATACGAGTCCTTGGAGCGTCAGCATGCGGACCAAGAGTCCGAACTTGAGAAGGCCCGCCAAAGCGCACAAGAGGCCCAGACCGAAGCCCAAGGCGCCCTCCAGGAAATCCAGGAGGCCAAGATGATCGCGGCGGGTAAGGCATTTATTATGCAAAGCAAGTATGTGAAGAAGAGGTATCTCTTACTGACCCGGATCTGGAGTTCTCCAGGGGCGTTTGCGGATCTGCCGTGCAGCATTGCTGACGCTGCTGAATTTTTCTGAGCTGAAGAGGGGAGCTCAACAGAGAAGCTATTCTGGTCGCAATACCTTGCGCCAGAACATCCGGTGCCTGTGAGCGACCAGCTAAAACAGCTGGTCGAACTGCATAGGGTGGCCGAACTGGCCATGAAGGACTTAATAATCCGGCTGTGGCTAGCCGAAGCTATACCCAGCAGCTACTTCGGTCTCGTGAAGCGGCTAGTCGACGCCTGCCCTCGGCTTGACGCCATCAAGTGGTCGGTTCGTATCCAAGGTGCGCGGATGGCCTTCGCCCCGTGTCAAGATGCAGTGGGTGAAGATGAATGCTCCCACGGTCGCGACCGAAGGACTGCCCGTGGGCAAGGAGCACCGCACGCCCGAGCGATATTTTAGCGAAGTCCTGGAGGGATCCCGCCTTGTGGCGGAGCAACGTACGAAAGATGTAATCTTTTAATGAATACAGTTGCATTGTCTCGCCCTGTATTATAAAAACAAGTTTGGCTATGTAATATAATGTTTGTTCAATATTTTATCTCCTGTGCGGCCGTTTTTATGAAATTTTGAGAGTTGGCCAGTCGTCGGCTTCAGCCCACACGTAGGTAGTACGTGGGTGTTCTGGATGGAATCTAAACACTCTTGATCCAATTTGTTTGGTCCTTCAAGGAGGTGTTTAGCGCAACGAACCAGGCAATCGGACTATGTGGCTTTACCACCCTCACTTAGCCATAGGAGTTCTACAATGAAACTTTAGGCGCAACCCCTAGTATCCGAACTAGGGTACTGTAAACATCTGATCTGGTAAGAGCCGATTCATCGCATGATGCTCAAAAAATCGCTAAAGATTTGAAACCTCCGAAGAGCTGACCGGCTCTCGACGCATCATGACAGTCAGTTTTCGGCTTTCTCTACTGAGATGCTCATCCGGATAAACCGAGACACAATCGCAGTAGTTCTCCCTTTACTACCCTAGCCGATATAGCGGAACGTAAGGTAGTAAGCACAGGAGCCGGGCAACCCAACTATTGACCAAAGACATGATTCAGAGCCAATGCATATAATGCTAAATTCGGGGTGCCGAACTATATTGTAAAAAGTGTTCGGACTTTGTTGTCGCATTATGGGTCGCAATGAAGCCCCTAGCAGATTAAAGCGTACCAAAGTGTACGGTCGCAATTTTGAGAAGATTATCAAAGAAAAAGGAAAAAAGGGGTAGTAAGCTAGTGCCGCAGAAGTTGGGCCGCAAACTATTTCCATTATAGTTTTATTAATACGTCAAAGCATATTTGTACAAATGGTGCGATAAGCAACCGGGCTATTTAACATGCCACAACCAAGGGAGAGCTGTGTGTGGGTCCTGAAAGCAGGTAGAGTGATCATTAAAGAGACCATCTAAGAATTCGCTTGTACGCCAATGCTTCTTGCCATCTTGGTGTAGCCATCCTACCTAGAGGACCGATGATCAAGTCATCAGAAGAAGCCTGCGGAGAAAAGACCTAAAAAGGATAAAAAAGAAAAATTGAAAGTATGTGTGTCGAGGAGCGATCGAGCCGTATTATAGATCATAAGCTAGTGATTCCTCCGTCTATGCCCATGGTATTTTAAGTGCGTAGTTATGCACGCGCGGTACGAATGCCGCTACTCAGCTGGGACTGGGACGAAGGCCAAATTGCTAGTCGAGCTCTTGACGAGCTGGGCTGTCCCGCTGCCGAGTAGTCCGGACTCGTTTGACAGTGTCTGGGAGCTCGCCCGACGAACTAAGGTTCTGTTTGAGAAGGCCGCTCTGTACTTATGCTGCTAATGCAGCGGTGTGCTCCTTGGTACGGAGGGAGCGTTCCGTGTTTCCGTTGACTGTTATGACACCACGTGGTCCGGGCATCTTGAGCTTAAGATAAGCGTAGTGCGGCACCGTGCTGAAGCGTGCAAATGCAGTTCGTCCAAGCAGTGTGTGATAGCCGCTGCGGAAGGGGACGATATCGAAGGTCAGCTCTTCGCTTCAGAAGTTGTCCGGAGATCTGAAGACAACCTCTAGTGTGATTGAGCCCGTGCATCGGGCCTCTACACCTGGTATGACTCCTTTAAAGGTAGTCTTTGTTGGTTTAATTCTTGATGGATTAATGCCCATTTTGCGCGTTGTATCCTGATAGAGCAAGTTCAGGCTGCTACCACCGTCCATGAGGAATCGCGTGAGGTGAATTCCGTTAATGATTGGTTCAAGTACCAGTGCGGCTAAACCGCCATGACGGATACTGGTCAGATGGTCCCTGCGATCAAAAGTGATCGGGTAGGAAGACCATGGGTTGAACTTTGGGGCGACTGGCTCCATCACATAGACGTCCCTAAGCGCGCGCTTGCATTCCCTCTTGGGGATGTGGGTAGCGTATATCATGTTCACCGTTTTAACTTGGGGGGGGGGGACTTCTTCTGCCCCCCTATGTTCGGTGGTCGGGGCTCCTCGTCATCGTCCTTGCTTTGCGACCCCTTCTCCTTGTTCTCGGCATTTAACTTGCCGGCCTGTTTAAAAACCCAACAGTCTCTATTGGTGTGGTTGACTGGTTTGTCGGGGGTGCCATGTATCTGGCATGGACGATCGAGTATGCAGTCCAAGCTGGATGGGCCCAAACTGTTCCTTTTGAACGGCTTCTTCCGCTGGCAGGACTTGGAGCCGCTGAATCCGGTGTTGACCATCGTGTCGTCAGTATTATCACCGTAGTTTTGACGCTTGTGCCTGTTGCCCCGGGGCTTGCCATTGCTATTTCTGGCTTCCGCAGTGCTAGGTTTGCTTGCATTGTTATTTCTACGGGCTAGTCAGCTATCTTCGCCCGCGCAAAAGCGGGTCATAAGTGCCGTAAGGGCTGCCATGGACTTTGGCTTTTCCTGGCCGAGGTGTCAGGCGAGCCATTCGTCTCGGATGTTGTGTTTAAAGGCCGCCAGGGCTTCGGCATCAAGGACAGTCGACGATCTGGTTCTTTTTAGTTAAGAACCTAGTCCAGAGTTTCCTGGCTGACTCTCCGGGCTGTTGAATTATGTGACCTAAGTCATTGGCATCCGGAGGTCGAACATATGTACCTTGGAAGTTGTCGAGGAAGGCTTCTTCCAAGTCCTCCCAGCTGCCAATGGAGTTTTCGGGCAGACTGTTCAACCAGTGTCGGGCTGGCCCTTTGAGTTTTAGTGGGAGGTATTTGATGGCATGGAGATCATCGCCGCGGGCCATATGAATGTATAGAAGAAAATCCTCGATCCATACTGCGGGGTCTGTTGTCCCATCGTATGACTCGATGTTTATGGGTTTAAACCCTCTGGGAATTCGTGCTCCATTACCTCGTCAGTGAAGCAAAGGGGGTGTGCGGCACCTCTATACCAGGCCACGTCACGACGTAGCTCGGATGGAGTCCGTCTACGGTTCTTAGCTCGGGCGTGAGTATGATTGTTGCGTCCGGCTAGGTAGCCGTTGTCGCGTGGCCGGGCACGTCCGCGTGATCCATAGATCGATCTGCTCTGACCTGCTCTACTGTCCAAGTCTTGCCGTAGGTCATATGTATGTCCCAGGCTGTTTTATCTCTGCCTTTACGGTGAGGTGGGGCGGGCTGGTGCTCGGCTTGAGTTGCCGCTTTATCCCGACCACGTGGTGGTCGGTCAGCCGCATTGCGCGATAATGGTACGGGCTCCAGCGCCTCATCATCGAACTGAGGTAGCAACTTGCGCATTCCTCGGCTGCCAGGACATCGGTCCATCTATCGTTGAGCAGATCTTGATCAGCTTGAAGCTGCTGCTGCTTCTTTTTTAGGCTCCTTGTAGTGGCTATTAGCTGGCGCTTAAAGCGCTCTTGCTCGAGAGGTTCCTCAGGCATGATAAAATCCTCGGTGCCGAGGCTCACCTCGTCCTTGGAGAGCGGAAGGTAACTACTGTCCTCCAAGTCTTTGTGTGTGGCCTTTTCATCAGGGCTAACTTGCCCGTCTTCCCGTTCATCTTCTTCGGAAGTGGCCTCAACTGGGTCTTCTTTGTCTTCGGCGCTGTCCGGAGTGTTATCTTCTCTTGTGCTGGTGTTACTATCTTTGTTGCGGCGTGATTTAGAGCGGCGCCGTTGACGCCGGCACTTTGGTGGTATCTCAAGAGGTTTATCCTCAACTGGATCCTTCTTGTTGTCGCCCTTGTTCTCTTAAGGTGCGTCCACCATGTATACGTCATACGAGGAGGTGGCCGTCCAACGTCCAGTGAACGGCGGGTTTTGGGCCTCCTCTTCTCCGGCATCCTTGTCCATACCGTCGATGTCTTCGTTGCCGTAATCTAGCATGTCGGTTAGGTCCTCGACAGTGGCTATGAAGCGGGCGGTGGGTGGGAAGCAAAATTCTCTGTCATCAGTCTCCAGTTCGAACCAGATATAATTCGGCTGTGAGTCCCCCGCTAAGGAGAGTGTTTTTAATGAGTTTAGCACGTCGCCTAAAGGCGAGTGCCGGAAGATGTCCGCGGAGCTGAATTCGACGATCGAAACCCGATCAAGCTCGTCGTGCGCGGACGCACATACTCCATAATCTGTAGCCGGAAACGTGTCCGAGGTTCGTGTAACACAGCTCCCACTTGAGGTTGGGTATGTGTGCGGCTCCACTGCCGCTGGATCTACGGCCTCCGTGGCGGGGTTGAGCCTCCCGTCCTCGGATGGCGTGATCTGCTCCGAAACTACGGCTAGAGTGGTTGCAGGCGCTATCTCCTAGGTATGGCCCGATGACGGTTTTAAGTCATGTTCATCGAAATGACAGCGAGGGACCGCCGCGGTCTCGAATCCGTCAAAGATCAAGTCTCCGCGTATATCCGCGACGTAATTCAAGTGTCCAAATCTGACCTGATGGCCAGGGGCGTAGCTATCGATCTGCTCTAGATGGCCAAGCGAGTTGACCCGCAGTGCGAAGCCGCCGAATACGAAGATCTGTCCGGGGAGGAAGGTTTCTCCCCGGACAACGGTGTTGTAGATGATTGACGGAGCCATCAAACCTCTTGACGACGACACAACAAAACTCTCAATGAAAGCACCAATGTCGGTGTCAAAACTGCCGGATCTTTGGTAGGGGGTCCCGAACTGTGCGTCTAAGGTCGATGGTAACAGGAGACAGGGGACACGATGTTTACCCAGGTTCGGGCCCTCTCTATGGAGGTAATACCCTACTTCCTACTGGATTGATCTTGATGAATATGAGTATTACAAGAGTTGATCTACCTCAAGATCGTAATGGCTAAAACCCTAAGATTTTTGCCTGTATGACTATGAGTATGATTCTTGTCCCTGTGGACTAAGTCCTCCGGTTTATATAGACACCGGGGGGGCTAGGGTTGTACAAAGTCAGTTACAGAGAAAGGAATCTTCATATCAGGACGACAAGCTTGCCTTCTACGCCAAGGAGAGTCCTATCCGGACACGAGAGATAGTCTTCGGTCTTGTATCTTCACAGCCCATTAGTCCGACCCATATACCATAGTCCGGACGCCCGACGACCCCTTAATTCAGGACTCCCTCAGCGGGTTCGAGGATTTTTGACCCACCGAGAGTTTATTGTCTAGGTGTGCATCAGAGTTGGGGGCAAGGGATGCCCAGGCAATCATTTAAGAGAAAGGGCAATCCCTGCAAAGGTTGGAGGATCTCTGCAAAGGTTGGAGGATCTCTCTTGTTTGCCGTGTGCTCGTGGTCTATTGTACTTTTCGTCCATCCACAAAATGTCAAATTCTACGCCATTAGAATTTTCCCATTTTGGACAGTCCGAAAAAAAGGGGAAAAAGAGAGCCCAAATACTTATTATTTCAGCTTGAAAATTCATTTTCAGTGCACATCGCTCCATTTTCTTCTTCCTTTGAGATAAGAGGCTATTTCCCGGCTTTAGAACAAGGACTATACGGTTAAACGGTTTACACGATAAGTCGCACGTCAAAGGTACAAAAACTAGATAATAAGATGTTCGATACAAGGCCAACAATAATCCATCTTGCTGACTTATGTTTGAGTGCTAAACCTTTTAATTTATTTTGGAATACTGGTTGCTTAGAAAACTTCACTGTAATCCACCGCAATACCAAAAATATGCATAGAGAAGGGGTGGAGTGGGCTGGGTAGCTACAGCCAAGTAGCCAACTACGCTCAGAATAATATGCACATAAACGTAGCTTCTACAGTATTCTACACGATGTGTGAGCCATGTATAAGAGCAACTCCAACGGGGCGATCCATTTCGTCCGCGGCCGTCCGTTTGGGTCGGCACGGACACAAAAGGCGGCCCAACATGCCGACCCAAACGAAAGCGCGTCTGTTTTTCGTACGCGGGTGACCCATTTTTGAGCCAGATTTGCGTCGGCGTGGACACGCGACGGACGCGCGCCCTCGCTTACGCCTCTTCCCGGGCCCGCTAGACTGTGGCACATTGGCCTCCCATCTCACCCTGCGGCCAACTAGCAACCGTCCCGCCTCCTCCATCGCCGACACCGCCGCCCATTTTTTTCCGGCGACTCTTCTATCTGCCGCCGCCTCCACATCCGCCCAGCAATGCCGCCCCTCCCCCCGTCGCCCTCCGCCGCCGTTTTGCCGCAGGGGAGCAAACTGCTTCCCACCACCGCTTCCTCCACCGCATAGCCGCCCGCGATCAAGAAGCCGCCTCGCCGCCCCTGCCACATACGACCGGCACGCTCGTCGGACGCCGTCACACTCGTTGGACGTCAGCAGGGCAGCTAGCTTGTCTGTGGGCGCCGCGACTCCCCTCGCCAGCCATCTCCAACATCGACGCCCGCAAGCTGTTCGACAGTTTGCCAAGGTACGAAATGGACTCCGCCGACGAGTTCTTTTTTCATAATTTCCTTTGCGACTTTGATGATTCGTGGCTGCCGTGTTGGTCCATCACCACCTCAACAGCCAGTGGCCGTTGTTCCGTGGCTCCATTCCAGGCCACCTTCCGTCTTTGAATCGCAACCGAGAGAGCGGGCATTTCAGAGTGGGCATTTTCTTCTCAGGAAGGACTACTTTGATACAACAAACCTGTTGTTCAAACATCACAAATTCCGCCACCGGTTCCGTATGAGTAGGCATGTTTTCAACCGTATTAGAGAGGGAGTGGTCGGCTATGATGACTACTTCGAGTGCAAAGAGTATGCCTTCGGCAAGATTGGTTTCTCCTCTTATCATAAATGCACTAACGCCATTCAAATGCTTGCATACGGAGTGCCCGGTGATCTCATTGACGACTACGTCTGTATGAGCGAGTCTAAATGCCTAGAGTCCCTGTATAAGTTCTGCAAGGCTGTTATTGCTGTGTTTGGCCCTGAGTACTTGAGAGAGCCGACAACTGAAGATACAGCCCGTTTATTGGCGATGAATGCCAGCAGGGGCTTCCCGGGAATGCTTGGCAGCATAGACTGCATGCACTGGGAGTGGAAGAACTACCCTTCTACTTGGCAAGGGCAGTATAAGGGACATGTCAGGGCTTGCACTGTCATACTAGAGGTCGTGGCGTCTCAAGATCTCTGGATCTGGCACTCTTTCTTTGGCATGGCTGGATCATACAATGATATCAACGTGCTTCAGCGCTCGTCGGTGTTTGCTAGGCTTGCCGAAGGCAACAGCCCACCGGTGAACTTTAGTGTCAACGGCCACAACTACGACAAAGGGTACAGGGTTGGGTATCTCTGGATCTGGGTGACGATATCTATCCTCAGTGGACCACTATTGTCAAGACAATACCCAACCCTGTCAGAGAGAAAAGGAAAAAAATTGCCCAAGAGTAAGAGAGTGCTAGAAAGGATGTAGAGCGTGCCTTTGGTGTTTTGCAATCTCGATGGGGCATCGTTCGATATCCTGCTAATACTTGAAGCACGCAGAAACTGTGGGAGGTGATGACTGCTTGTGTGATCATGCACAATATGATCGTAGAAGACAAGCGTCCAGAACGTCTGTATGATCAAGGCTTTCAGTTTCAGGGTGAGAACGTTGTGCCTGAGCATGGAGTAGCGGCAACATTTTAGCAGTTCACTCAATTTCATGAAGACATGCGTGATTGGAAAACTCACGTGCAACTGCAAAATGATTTGGTTGAGCATATGTGGGCTCCTGTTGGCAACCAATAAATGTATCTTCTTTTATTCGTTTGCAAAACTATGTGAAACATTTTTATTTGTATTTGATCTGTAAAACAATACTATTTATTTGGGCGGCCAGACTATTTAACTTGTTTTAACATTTTCATTTGACAATATGTTGGATGCAAATCATGTAAAATTGGGCGGCCAGCCGGCCACGCCGGCACATATAAGTCGGCACGTTGGGCGTGCTATCGACTCATATCAAAAACAGGGCGGACGCTGGGCAGGCGGCCGACCCAAACGGACAAAATGCAAACGAAATCGCCTTTCGTTTGGGTCGGCCTGTTGGAGTTGCTCTAAGAAAACCCAAAACCTGGACAAGCTGAAGTTTTGTAAAGTTTTGTAAAGGCCAAGCTTTCTTGCAGAGAAGTTGACCTTCTGATCGATTTGTTCATGTGGGCCACCACTCCACGGCGATTAGCAGCTAGCACATGCATGCACGCCAGCTCGATATGTATCAGATCAGTACGGGCGTAGACTATATCGAATTCGCCCAATCACTTCAGTGGACCTGATTCCAGAAAGAAGACCGCCGCCCGTATATATGTTGGTTAGTTAGCAGTTAGCGCGAGCAATTAACAACATGATTGCAGCAGATCATTGTGCGCCAACAGATTTCAAAAACAAGACTGTGCCGCCCGTATATATGTTGGCTATAATTTGCAGTTAGCACAACCCAACTTTATTAAAACAATATGGACTGCAGCAAACCATATGCGCCAACAGATTGTACAAAACGTACGGCTCCTGGCCCACCCACACCGGCCAATAAAAATCAACCATTTTTGTGTCTTCCATTGTATACGTACGTATAGTACGTGTAAGTAGTGTACCCCGAATATGCTATTCATACAAAGTATATAATGTACTAACAATGTAGAACCGCTGTGGTTAGGGGCCGAGGAGGTACAAATCAGTCCTATTAAATTAGTTTGGGACTTTGTCTTAGCACTACTGATCAATTATCGATGGTTTTGATTGGCTTACTATCATGCCATCCCTGCTGGGAACTAGTATATCTCTTGTACTACATATATTAATGCTATTTTCACATACATGATCCATCACTGACAGGGTCGTCACCAAAGTGATTGCTAGTTAATTTCCTGTGTTATCCGAAAGCGAAAACTAAGTGCCATCCGTCTATTTTACTGACTGTTTTGGATTTCTACATGCATGCGTAATCAAATATCTGCAGTGATTTGCTGACACCGAGCAAGCGATCGATGAGAGGAGCTAGTACTCCTTCCGTCCTTGAAAGAGTGTACTTCCAACTTTGTTGGACAGTCAAACTTTTTTATGTTTGACCGCATTTACATAATAATAGACCAATATTTATACCATCAAATTAGTAGCATTAGATTCATGATAAAATATATTATCGTCATATACCTATTTGGTTTCACAAGCATTGATTTTTTTTTCACAAACTCGGTCAAACTTTGAGATAGTTTGACTCACCGACAAAGTTAGAAATACACTTTTTCAAGGACGGAGGGAGTAATTTACAAGCATGTTTGACTTTTGCAGTCCTTGACAATAGTGAACCGCGCCGTATACACTCGTTGCATTACGTACGCCTTAGCTTACAATTTGGTAGTACTACAAGAGCAGAAAATTCCAAGTCTAAGCTAGACTTGTGAAGTGTAGGAAAGTACATACGTGCCGTACATGCATACAGTACTGGCGTGTCACCCATCGCCAGCTAGCTTGTACGGAGTACAAGTCAAGCACGAGCACGTCGTACGTCGAGGACAAAGTCTGCAGACAGATCCCACGAGACCAGGCTAGTTTACATGTGAATCGACGGAACGTTCTCCGGAGGTACGTACGTGGTGTACACTTTCCATGTTGCAGGATGGAGCTGTGTGACCAACCACGTGTACGTCCGAACATATCGGTGTCTCTGATAGATTAAACAATGTGAAGAGAATGCCGACCCACACGAAAGTTACTGCTATATCTACTCTTATAAAAAGCAGAATTGATAGATTAAACTATAACAATTTACCTGCACTCCTCTTCACATTTGCAGATAAGACTTTCTCTCGTTTATTTTTTTTCTTCTATAAGATCTTGATGTTCTGTGCAACGCACGGACATCTTGCTAGTTTTCGAAAAAAAAATCACTGGCGTATAGGGTGTATATACTCATACTCTTGATGATTTATAGCGGGTAGGCAACGTATGCATGGAGGGGCGGAGCTACAGGGTGGCGGCCCACCCTGGGATTTTGCACCAGCATATACTATGCAACTAGAGATGGGCCAGAGAGAAGCAAGAAGCCCAATAACGCAAGCATGCACGCAGCCACCGCAATCGAGCGCGAACCATCCTGTGGTTGGATGGTTAGAGGAACTGTGGTATCCCCAGTCCATCAGGGTTCAAATACTGGTGCTCGCATTTATTCCTGAATTTATTTTAGGATTTCTGGCGATGTGCATTCCGTGGGAGGAGACGTTCCTGTCGACGACGAGATGCCTACGGTGATTTCGTAAATCTCAAGATGATATGCAGCTCAGTCTCTCGGAGGTCCTCATAGGGATAGGATGTGCGTGTGTGCGTTCATAGGGATGAGTGTATGTGCGTGTATATGAGCACTTGTGTATGTACTGATGTTCAAAAAAAAAAGCCACCGCAATCGAGCAGAGACCACCCGTCCTGCTTCCCCATCTAGCTCCAGTGCTCGCTGAGATGCTCCCATTCGGCCGTCCCCTCCTGCCTCGCCACTACGGCGCCGCCGTTCGCCGCTCCTCCCCCTTCTGCGGTCCTAATCCTGCCTCTCTGATTCTGCATCCAGGTACAGTGCAACCGGTGCTCGGAGCCGGCCACGCCCATCACGCGTCCGCCCCTCCTGCCGATTGCGGGCTTGCGGCCCTGCCCCGGCCGCTGCAAGCCAACGCCAGCCGCCCAAACGCCCAATCTGTGCTCCAGCATTTCCGGTGGTTGCCCTCTTGCACAATTTGAGGTACCAGCCCATTGGCCCCCATTCCCAAATTTTAATACTCCCTCCATTTTTGTATACAAGGCCACAAACTCGGATTACAGGTACCAATGTAAACTTTAATGCATGCTTTATAAGTCAACTTTTTTCTTATTTACTGGAATCATTAATACTTCGCATGCATGCAAAGAAACTGAATGATGGAAGTAGATGACTGTCATTATGACTGCATGCATGCAAGTATTAAACAGGTTGTTAGTACGAGAAACTACCATTAATTTAGCCTCGATTATTGTTGGTGGCCTTATATAGATGCAAAATGTATATTTTATAGTGGCCTTGTATATAAAAATGGAGGGAGTATAGGGTTTCTTCTTTGTTGTGCTATACACTATCCAGTACACGAACCAATTAAAGTTACACATCATTTTTTGTTTAACTATATCATATTGTAAGACCACATTGATCTATATTTATGTGGTATTGATAGTTAGAATGAGAATTTTAGTGTAGTTGTAAGACCATATTGATCTATTTCTACATGGTATTGATATCTAGTTAAATACAACATTCACATGTCAAGTTTGGTGTAAAATAAAATTTAGGCGGACCACCCTATTATCAAATGCTAACTCGGCCACCGTATGCATGAGCGTCTCCGTTTATACCGTGTTAATATAAAATAGCGGGCAAAAAGGTACGGTGGAAGAGAGACTGCGGCTACAGTAAACCTTGGAATTGGATAATTGAGTGCCGTGCCGTCCGCGCGTGCACGCGATCGATTTCATCGCGACCCGGCTGGGTCTCGCAGCCACTACTCCATCTGCAATCTTGTGGCCGGGCATCCAATAATGAGATGGATAGGTCGGCACCACGAAATTATGATCGACATCGTCTCCGGATCGATCCTCGAAAGCTAAAGAAAACAGAACGAGAACGACCGGCGGCCGGCGTCCTGATCGAACACAGGACGGACGGACGGTCTCTGTATTGGTATCGTCTTCTGACGCCGCCGTGACCACAGAGAGGTCCATGGCCATGGCGCTAATCCGCGTGATCCATCTCGTTTAACCACCGTCATTAACTCGGATGGCGATCCGGCGAAGCTTGCTAGTGGTACCAACCCTGGTACTAGCAAGGAGGTCTTAAGCGCGATAGGCGACCCGCGGGCGGGCGGCGATGGATGGACAGGTGTGAACGGGAATGGTGTCGCCGGTACCACGTGCTGTCACCTTCGGCGACGATGTCCCGATGGATCTCGTCGCCAGTTGAACTGTCGCGAGGCAGGACGTTCGTGGTGGAGGCGGCGCCGGGACAGGACCCTATAGCTATAGGTAGCTAGCCTAGGTGCGAGCTAGAGTGCGAGGGAGACCGGTCGATGGTGGTTCACATATGTGTTGGACGGTTGAAATTTGAGCTGCTCGCTCGACCGGGTCGTGGTCGCCGGAGCAGACATGCTTGGCCTGTTTCTGTGCGCGCGCGACAAATTTGGGAATGGGGTGCTCATTTATTGGGAGACACTTCCAAGTCGCTAGTGGTATGTTTTAGGTTTCACATTAGACTCACGGACAGTCCAGGAAGAGGGACAAGCCATAGCACGTAGGCCAACTCAGGCTTCAAAGAACAGCGCGAGTTCGTTTTCTAGGGCACCCGAATTGCGTTGCTTAAATGGGTGAGAAACAAACATGCGTACGTTCAGATAGTAATTTTTGCAAGAAAGTAAGTACTCCCACTAGATTTTTTTTTGAAACTAAAGGACGTTGAACGGGACGAGAACGGGTCGAGGCTCCCATCCTAATCATCTTTTTCGTCGGTCCGTCTCAGCCTGTTAAACCGTCAACAAATACGGTGAAATCAGGCTGCTGCATGTCTTGGTCTATTTCTCCGGTAGATTACTCAACGTAAAGCGCCACTTTATCGCGTATGCAGTTAATCTCTCTTGTCATGTCCTTCCCATCTTTTTCATGACAAAAATCGTAGCCACAACCGGTAGATTCATCAAAAAATTAATTATACGTGAGATGCATTGATTTGTCGTACGGATCCATTTTAGTCTACTGACTTATAAAATGGTATGGACTATGTGTTTGCGGAGCGACTATGGTATGGACTACGTGTCTAGCGTCGTTATCTTTTTTGAGAGCGTTGTCGTGTAATTTAGAGCATCTTCAACAGCCGCATAAAAATTTCGCGCCCAATAAAAGTTATAGAGCGTCACTGTAGTATTTTTAATGCGTCGGGACCAACATTGCTTTAGCAGACGCCCAAAAACGCGCGCCCAAAAAGCACACAGTGCAAATTATGAAGCGCGCGCAATCCGGAGCCCAAAATATGCTGCGCGCGGCGAAAACTTTTTAGCGCTACAACATCTGCTGGAGCTGTTCGGCGCCCAAAAAGAAGAATTTTTAGTGCGCGGAGCTCTTTTTGGGCGCCTGTTGGACTCGCGCCTCCAACAAGCCCCCCAGGACGCGGTTTTTTCACTGGTGCCGAAAAAAAAAGTCGCCCCCCAGGACGCCGAATTGCGCCAGTTCGTCCCATGTTTTGGCCCTGCGATCCCAGGCCGAACCCTGCGCACTGAGGGGCCTTTGGGGGCTCCATTGGAAGAAAAAGTGGCGCGTGGGGTACCACTGTCAGGCGAAAAATGACTTTTCCCCGCCTAGATTCGCCCCCGCGTGCTGTAGGACGGCACTTGCCCTTTCGCCGCCGTGCTGATCCCGGTGCTGCCCACCTGCCCACGGCCGCTGGTCCACCGCTAGAAAGGCCATTTCGCCGTCGGAAAGAGAGGGTTTCGCCGCTGCAGCCTCCATCCCGTTCCTTTCCAGCGCTCCAGCCACACATGGGGGATACCGGCAGCTGGGCACCTACTACGCCCGCCAGGTGTTCGGCGATGGACTCCGACGACGAGGAGGCGTTCGCGGCGCTGCTGGAGGAGGAAGCCAAGGCCGACACCTAGGACGAAGAGCACCTCATGGTCCTCGCCGCTCTGGCCAGCCTATTCCCGAGCAATGCCAAGCTGCGGCGAGGTGGCACGGCACCGGGCCGTCGTATGAGTAAGCAAAAGTACCGACTGGAGGGCTACTGCTTGCTCTACGCCGACTACTTCATCGATGCTCCACTCCATGGCAAGAAAGTATTTCGGCGCCGTTATCGAATGATCCAAAAGCTCTTCCTTAGGATTGTGAATTCCATCCGGGAATTCGATAGCTACTTCATTTGCAAGAAGTATTGCACCGGCACATTTGGATTCACCTCACTCTAGAAGTGCACGATAGCTATCAGGATGTGATAACCCACAAGTATAGGGGATCGCAACAGTTTTCGAGGGTAGAGTATTCAACCCAAATTTATTGATTCAACACAAGGGGAGCCAAAGAATATTCTCAACTATTAGCAGTTGAGTTGTTAATTCAACCACATCTGGAAAACTTAATTTCTGCAGCAAAGTATTTAGTAGCAAAGTAATATGGAAGTAACGGTAATGTGGCAAAAGTAACAGTAGTAGATTTTGTAGTAATTGTAACAATGGCAACGGAAAAGTAACTAAACAAAGATCAATATGTGAAAAGCTCGTAGGCATTGGATCAATGATGCATGATTATGTCGGATGCGATTCCTCATGCAACAGTTATAACATAGGGTGACACAGAACTAGCTCAAGTTCATCAATGTAATGTAGGCATGTACTCCGAATATAGTCATACATGCTTATGGAAAAGAACTTGCATGACATCTTTTGTCCTACCCTCCCGTGGCAGCGGGGTCCTATTGGAAACTAAGGGATGTTAAGGCATCCTTTTAATGGAGTACCGGACCAAAGCATTAACACTTAGTGAATACATGAACTCCTCAAACTATGGTCATCGCCGGGAGTGGTCCCGATTATTGTTGCTTCGGGGTTGCCGGATCATGACACATAGTAGGTGACTATTGACTTGCAAGATAGCATCAAGAACTCACTTATATTCATGAAGACATAATAGGTTCAGATCTGAAATCATGGCACTCAGGCCCTAGTGACAAGCATTAAGCATAGCAAAGTCATAGCAACATCAATCTTAACATAATGGATACTAGGGATCAAACTCTAACAAAACTAACTCGATTACATGGTAAATCTCATCTGACCCATCACCGTTCAGCAAGCCTACGATGGAATTACTCATGCACGGCGGTGAGCATCATGAAATTGGTGATGAAGGAAGGTTGATGATGACGATGGCGACGGATTCCCCTCTCCGAAGCCCCGAACGGACTCCAGATCAGCCCTCCCGGGAGATTAGGAATTGGCGGTTCCGTATCATAAAATGTGATGAATCCTTCTCTCTGGGTTTTTTCTCCCCGAACATGAATATATAGAGTTGGAGTTGAGGTCGGTGGAGCCTTAGGGGGCCCACAAGGCAGGGGGCGTGCCCTCCACCCTCGTGGACAGGGTGTGGGCCCACTTGTGTTGATTCTTTCGCCAATATTTTTTATTAATTCCAAAAATATTCTCCATGCAGTTTCAGGTCATTCCGAGAACTTTTATTTCTGCACAAAAATAACACCATGGCAATTCTGCTAAAAACAGCGTCAGTCCGGGTTAGTTCCATTCAAATCATGCAAGTTAGAGTCCAAAACAAGGGCAAAAATGTTTGGAAAAGTAGATGCATGGGGGACGTATCAGGATGCTAGCATACGAAGCTTCCGGTGATATACTGGAAGCCTATGGACGCATGGCCGAGTCCACCACCATTGAGTGTTTGTACAAATTCTGTAGGGTAGTGGTGACAGTGTTTGGACCACAATACTTGCGATCACCTAATGCTGAAGACACTGCTCGGATCCTAGGACAAAATGCAGAGGATTGCCTGGGATGCTTGGAAGCATCGACTCCATGCATTGGGCATGGAAAAACTGTCCATTTGCTTGGCAGGGGATGTACAAAGGCGCCAAAGGAGCTTTCAATGTGGTACTTGAGGCGGTGGCCACACAGGACCTTTGGATTTGGCACTCCTTCTTTGGTATGCCAGGAACTCATAATGACATCAACGTACTACAGTGCTTGAATGTCTTTGCCAAGCTTGTTGAAGGTCATGCTCATGTAGTGAACTTCGAGGTCAATGGGCGCCACAACAACAAGGGATATTACCTACCAGATGGCATCTATCCGAGATGGTCCACATTTGGGAAGACTATCTCAAACCTTGTGCTAGGAGGCAGGAACTCCTACTTTGCCAAGTGTCAGGAGGCATGCAGGAAGGATGTCAAGTGATACGTCTCCAACGTATCTATAATTTTTGATTGCTCCATGCTATGTTATCTACTGTTTTGGGCAATATTGGGCTTTATTATTCACTTTTATATTATTTTTGGGACTAACCTATTAACCGGAAGCCCAGCCCAGATTTGCTGTTTTATGCCTATTTCAGTGTTTCGAAGAAAAGGAATACCAAACGGAGTCGAAACGGAACGAAATCAACTGGAGAAGTTATTTTTGGAAGGAAAGCCACCAGATAGACTTGGACTCTGCGTCAGAAGATACGGGAGCTGGCCACGAGGGTGGGGGGCGCGCCCACCCCCCTAGGGCGCGACCCCTGCCTCGTGGGCCCATCGAAGCTCCACCGACGTACCCCCTGGACCCATATATATACCTACGTATTGTAAAACTTCCAGAACAGAGATTAGACCGGGAGTTTCGCCGCCGCAAGCCTTTGTAGCCACCAAAAGTCAAACAAGACCCTGTTCCGGCACCCTGCCGGAGGGGGGGAACCCTCACCGGTGGCCATCTTCATCATCCCGGCGCTCTCCATGATGAGGAGGGAGTAGTTCATCCTCGGGGCTGAGGGTATGTACCAGCAGCTATGTGTTTGACCTCTCTCTCTCTCTCGTGTTCTTGGTTTGGCACGATCTTGATGTATCTCGAGCTTTGATATTATAGTTGGATCTTATGTTTCTTCTCCCCCTCTACTCTCTTGTAATGGATTGAGTTTTCCCTTTGAAGTAAACCTATCGGATTGAGTCTTTAAAGATTTGATAACACTTGATGTATGTCTTGCCGTGCTTATCTGGGGTGACAATGGGATATCACGTGCCACTTGATGTATGTTTTGGTGATCAACTTGCGGGTTCCGCCCATGAACCTATGCATAGGGGTTGGCACACGCTTTCGTCGTGATTCTCCGGTAGAAACTTTTGGGCACTCTTTGAACTACTTTGTGTTGGTTTGAATAGGTGAATTGAGATTGTGTGATGCATATCGTATAATCATACCCACGGATACTTGAGGTGACATTGGAGTATCTAGGTGACATTAGGGTTTTGGTTGATTTGTGTCTTAAGGTGTTATTCTAGTACGAACTCTAGGGCTGTTTGTGACACTTATAGGAATAGCCCAACGGATTGATTGGAAAGAATAACTTTGAGGTGGTTTCGTACCCTACCATAATCTCTTCGTTTGTTCTCCGCTATTAGTGTCTTTGGAGTGACTCTTTGTTGCATGTCGAGGGATAGTTATATGATCCAACTATGTTATTATTGTTGAGAGGACTTACACTAGTGAAAGTATCAACCCTAGGCCTTGTTTCCTAGGGCACCCAAGAGCCTAAGCTTGGGGATGCCCAAGGCACCCCCAAGGTAATATTCAAGGACAACCAAGAGCCTAAGCTTGGGGATGCCCCGGAAGGCATCCCCTCTTTCGTCTACGTTCAACGGTAACTTTACTTGGAGCTATATTTTTATTCACCACATGATATGTGTTTTGCTTGGAACGTCATTTTATTTTATTTAGCTTTGCTTGCTGTTTTAATAAAGTACCAAGATCTGAAATTCTTAAATGTTAGAGAGTCTTCACATGGTTGCATAATTATTCGACTACTCATTGATCTTCACTTATATCTTTCGGAGTAGTTTGTTGTTTGCTCTAGTGCTTCACTTATATCTTTTAGAGCATGGCGGTGGTTTTATTTTGTAGAAATAGATAAACTCTCATGCTTCACTTATATTATTTTGAGAGTCTTAAATAGCATGGTAATCTGCTTAAAATCCTAATATGCTAAGCATACAAGATTTGTAAGAATTCTTATGAGTGTGTTGAATACTAAGAAAAGTTTGATGCTTGATAATTGTTTTAAGATATGAAGATGGTGATATTAGAGTCATGCTAGTTGAGTAGTTGTGAATTTGAAGAATACTTGCGTTAAAGTTTGTGATTCCCGTAGCATGCACGTATGGTGAACCGTTATGTGATGGAGTCGGAGCATGATTTATTTATTGATTGTCTTCCTTATGAGTGGCGGTCGGGGACGAGCAATGGTCTTTTCCTACCAATCTATCCCCCTAGGAGCATGCGCGTAATAGTTTGCTTCGATAACTTCTAGATTTTTGCAATAAGTATATTAGTTCTTTATGATTAATGTTGAGTCCATGGATTATATGCACTCTCTTCCTTCCACCATGAGACTATCTTCCCCTCTTTTTGCCTTCTCCACAACCACCATTCTATTCCACATATAGTGCTATATCCATGGCTCACGCTCATGTATTGCGTGAAGATTGAAAAAGTTTTGAGAATGTCAAAAGTATGAAACAATTGCTTGGCTTGTCATCGGGGTTGTGCATGATTTAAATACTTTGTGTGGTGAAGATAGAGCATAGCCAGACTATATGATTTTGTAGGGATAACCCTCTTTGGCCATGTTATTTTGAGAAGACATGATTGCTATGTTAGTATGCTTGAAGTATTATTATTTTTATGTCAATATGAACTTTTGTCTTGAATCTTTCAGATCTGAATATTCATATCACAAGTAAGAAGAATTACATTGAAATTATGCCAACTAGTATTCCACATCAAAAATTATCTTTTTTATCATTTACCTACTCAAGGACTAGCAGGAATTAAGCTTGGGGATGCTTGATACGTCTCCAACGTATATGTAATTTTTGATTGCTCCATGCTATGTTATCTACTGTTTTGGGCAATATTGGGCTTTATTATCCACTTTTATATTATTTTTGGGACTAACCTATTAACCGGAGGCCCAACCCAGATTTGTTGTTTTATGCCTATTTAAGTGTTTCGAAGAAAAGGAATACCAAACGGAGTCGAAACGGAACGAAATCAACTAGAGAAGTTATTTTTGGAAGGAAAGCCACCAGATAGACTTGGACTCTACGCAAGAAGATACGGGAGCTGGCCACGAGGGTGGGGGCGCGCCCCTGCCTCGTGGGGCCCCCGAAGCTCCACCGACATACCCCCTGCACCCATATATACCTACGTATCGTAAAACTTCCAGAACAGAGATTAGATCGGGAGTTCATCCGCCGCAAACCTCTGTAGCCACCAAAAGTCAATCGGGACCCTGTTCCGGCACCCTGCCGGAGGGGAGGAACCCTCACCGGTGGCCACTTCATCATCCCGGCGCTCTCCATGACGAGGAGGGAGTAGTTCATCCTCGGGGCTGAGGGTATGTACCAGTAGCTATGTGTTTGACCTCTCTCTCCCGTGTTCTTGATTTGGCACGATCTTGATGTGTCACGAGCTTTGCTATTATAGTTGGATCTTATGTTTCTTCTCCCCCTCTACTCTCTTATAATGGATTGAGTTTTTCCCTTTGAAGTAATCTTATCGGATTGAGTCTTTAAAGATTTGAGAACACTTGATGCATGTCTTGCCGTGCTTATCTGGGGTGACAATGGGATATCACGTGCCACTTGATGTATGTTTTGGTGATCAACTTGCGGGTTCCGCCCATGAACCTATGCATAGGGGTTGGCACATGTTTTCGTCGTGATTCTCCTTTAGAAACTTTTGGGCACTCTTTGAAGTACTTTGTGTTGGTTTGAATAGATGAATTGAGATTGTGTGATGCATATCGTATAATCATACCCACGGATACTTGAGGTGACATTGGAGTATCTAGGTGACATTAGGGTTTTGGTTGATTTGTGTCTTAAGGTGTTATTCTAGAACGAACTCTAGGGCTGTTTGTGACACTTATAGGAATAGCCCAACGGATTGATTGGAAAGAATAACTTTGAGGTGGTTTCGTACCCTACCATAATCTCTTCGTTTGTTCTCCGCTATTAGTGTCTTTGGAGTGACTCTTTGTTGCATGTTGAGGGATAGTTATATGATCCAACTATGTTATTATTGTTGAGAGAACTTACACTAGTGAAAGTATGAACCCTAGGCCTTGTTTCCTAGCATTGCAATACCGTTTACGCTCACTTTTACCGCTCGCTACCTTGCTATTTTTATATTTTCAGTTCACAAAAACCTATATCTACCGTCCATATTGCACTTGTATGACCATCTCTTCGCCGAACTAGTGCACCTATACAATTTACCATTGTATTGGGTGTGTTGGGGACACAAGAGACTCTTTGCTATTTGGTTGCAGGGTTGCTTGAGAGAGACCGTCTTCATCCTACGCCTCCCATGGATTGATAAACCTTAGGTCATCCACTTGAGGGAAATTTGCTACTGTCCTACAAACCTCTGCACTTGGAGGCCCAACAACGTCTACAACAAGAAGGTTGTGTAGTAGACATCACCAAGCGGGCGTTTGGTGTGCTGCAATCTCGATTTGTTGTTGTCCGGTAACCCGCTCTGGCCTGGTCGAAAGATCAAATGTGGGAAGTCATGACTTGTTGTGTCATCTTGCACAACATGATCATTGAGAGCGAGCAGGAAGTGCCAGTGTTTGACATTGAACCATATTACAGGCAGGGTCCTCTTGCCCAAGTTGATCACCAGCTACCGGCATCATGGGTTGCCTTCCTCAATATGCGTCAGGAGATCCAAGACCCATAGGTGCATTAAGAACTACAGCACGATCTGGTGAATCACCTATGGAGGCTCAAGGCCAACGCGTAGTTCGACGTGTGATGAACAATGAGTTTTAATTTGTGTTTGAATTATGAGTTTGTTTCATTTAAGTATTTGATTTGTATTGATTTATGTGAAGAACTATGTAAAAAAAGTTAGTTTATGTCGAATTTTATGCTGAAGAACGCCGAATTTGGGCCGATGTCGGCGGCTGGGGGGCGAACTCTACGGGGTCGGTTGGGAACTGAACCCCCCCCCCACGCCGAAATTACCACTGGTTCGCCCTCACTCTCTAGTCCCCCACCGTCTTATAAACACAGGTCAAAAGAATCCACGCCAGCTTGTGGCGGATTTTTTCTCCTCCTACCTCTCCTAGACTTTGTTGATATTTTTTAGTTGAAATATATTCAGTCGAGGAGCCCTCCGCTCTGGTGACAGTTTCAAAAAAATTACTTAGGAGTTCGTCCCACTTTATATTTTCTTCATCCTGCACCACTGAGAGTCAGGGTGTGCTTAGAGCAACTCAAGCAGACCCCGCATCCCGCCCCGGTCCGCAAAATAACCGCCAACTTACGGGTCGGGGCGGGAAAACCTGCCTGATCAGACCCCGCATCCCGCCCCGGCCCGCAAATATTTTTGCAGGGCGCGGCAAACCTTCTCCCTCAACCTCTATCTTCATGGGATGGGAGGCCAACCTGAGCTCAACCCCTATCCGCGGCGAGATTTGGCGAGAGGGACATTTCTGCGCGCCCTTTCCCGCTCCCCCCACTCTCCACCACCATTTCCCTTCCTCTGCACGCTCTGGTGCTTCCTCCCCGGTCGCCCCTCGCCGCCATGGACGACCCCATGCTGTCCCCCGTCACCGTCAAGGTCGCGCACGCTCCTTCCCCTCGGGCGGATCTCGTCGCCGGCCATGTTGGCCCCGCTGCTGTCACCCAAGCAAATGCGGCGCCTGCCCGCAAGCGGCAGGGCAAGGTGGTCCTGCAGGGCGGGAATCCGGCTGCCCCTGTCGCGATGGCCCGCGCTCCGGGCGCCAACGCGGCAGCGCGATCTCGGTCGGCGGCGGAGAAGGTCGGCAAGGTCGCGGGCGTAAAACGGAGGAAGATTCAGGCTACAAAGAAGCCACCTTCTTCATCCTCCCACTCCCCCCCCCCCCCCCGCAAGGAGGTGCTCCAGCGATGCCGTTCAACGGTACCGCTCCCCCCGCAAGTGAGGTGTTCAACGAAATGGCCGGAAGGTATGCGTCTTCGATCATGGAGATTTCCTTTCATTTTTGCCATTATTCTCGATAGCTCGTGACTTGTTATCGTTCACTATAGTGGTGGTTCAAACAATGCAACTACCGAGTTCGTGAACTTGTTGGACACGAACGCAGTTGACATTGATCAAGCCCCGTTCGCCACATTCGACTACAATGAAATGGAGGGAGGCGTGAATGATCATGGTTGTGAGGACGAATTGGAAGAGATCAAAGTTGAAGCGTATGAGCAATCGTAAAAAAAAACTGGGAAAAGCATAAGATCGAAGAACTACACGATCTTGGAAGATCAAGCTTTGATCAAAGCATGGAGTGCGGTGTCTCTTGATGCATGCACGGGTACTTCTCAAACCGCCAAGAGATATTGGCTAAGGATCAAAGATCAGTACTTCCGCATTATGGAAAAGCATCCCAATAGGACTCCACGCACATTTCGGTCGCTTCAATGGCGTTGGGAGAATATCAAGCCAATGTGCAGCCATTGGGCAGCTTGCTTGGAGCAAGTACGCAATGCACCTCCAAGTGGCACCGTGGAGTCCGACTATGCGAGTTTGTTTTGCCTTTGTTCAACTTGTGCATCATCATATCTGCATCATGGGAAATGATTGCATCACTTTGTTCACATTGTGTAGGATAAGATTACCCAACATAGATACAAAGACATGGAAGCTTCGGAAGGCAAATTCTTCAAACTAGAGCACTGTTGGGAGTTGCTCAAAGAGTGCGACAAGTGTGTGACACCCGGATAATCAAGCTACAGTAAACCTCTGCCAATGGTGCCACGTCACCTCGGTTAGTGTTGATAAACTCGAGTTAGTTCAAAAACGATTCAAACTAAAATTTAAAATATAGGCAAACAGTAAAATTTTCAAATATCAAAACTAAAATGTTCGGGTTGTGTCAATTAAATTGTAAGTAATTATGGTGGAGAAACCAAGTCTTTATAAAAAAATTAAATGCACTAAACTAAATAAAACAATAGAAAAAAAATTAGATAAATGCTTTTTATTAATTATAAAATATTAAACCATTTTGTTTGAGGTTTAAACTTTTTGTGGCAGTGGTGTTAATAGTAAAACTAATTTAGGTACTACTAAAATATTTTACAAAACTGAAATAGATTGAAGATTGTAATAAAACAGAAAAGAAATAATAAAAAATATAAAGAACCCCCTCTTGGCCACCGGGCTTTGACCCAACTGGCCTATGGGCCACCAGGCCGACCCACTAGCCCAACCGACCGCCCCCACTCCCCTTATTCCCCCCCCCGAAACCCTAACCGCTCCCCAACCCCCACTCCCCACTCGCTCCACTACCCCTTGATCTAGATCGGTGAAAACGGCGCCCCGACCCCATCGCCTCGACGTGCATCGCCGCCACGACGTCGCCAGCACCCACCTCCTCAACCCTCCTCCTCGACCGGCCTCCTTGCGCCTCTGCTTCCTCCCGACGCAAGCCATCGCCATGGCTGTCGCGGCTCCCCGTCCTCGACCTCTTCCCAACCACGCACGGACGCCAACGCGGTTCGCCGTTGCCACCACCTCGCCCCGTCGTCGATCTGCCTCGCCGGACATCCTCAAGCCCGCTGCCCTGAACCCTACTCCCCACCGTGAGCCACCGCCTTTTTCCCTCCTCCTCTCTCCGCATCGGCCGCCCACTCGCCTTCCCAGGCTCGCCTCATCACCGCGCGCCTGGGCTGTCTACAGCGCACGCACGCGCCGCGCCCGCTGCGACCCTCCGCTCAACACACGCTGGCCGCACCCGCGTGCTGTTGCTCGCGCCTGGCCATCGGCTCGCGCGCCCGCAGCCCCCGCCATCGCTCGCTCTCCCTCTGCTTCGCGCCCGCTCGGCAACTCGTGGCCATCGCCGCGTTCACCCCCGCTGAGCCTCCCCGTTCGCGCCTACCGCCCTGCCTCGCCCGCACCTGAGCCGCTCGTCGCCGCCCGCGCCCCGGCTCCTTCCGCCTGCTGCTTGTCGCCCCGCCTCCATCGCCGAGCCGCCGCAGCCGTCCCTGCTTCGTCTCCATGCCCCGTTGCGCCCTCCACCGCTCGGCCTCTGCCCGGGGTGCCGCCCCACGCCGCCCGGGTCCGGCACCCACAGCCGGCGACCGTCGCCGCGGCCGCTACCTCCTGGGCGGGCTCCCCCGACGCCAGGCGGGTTTGCCCACGCCCAGGGCCCCGTCGCCCGCTGCCCGCTCACCCGCTAAGGCTCCCGCGGAGTCACTGACTAGGGGGTCCCACGCCCAGAACGTTTAAAAAAAGAATTAAAAAGTAAATAATTAATTAATTAATTAACAATTAAATTAATTAATTAATTAAGTTAATTAATCATATTTAGATTAATCTAATCAGTAATTAACCTAATCAATTAGCTAAACTAATTAAACTTGATTTGTTAGTCTCAGACTATGACAGGTGGGTCCCACTGGACCCACCGGTCAGGTTTGACTCTGGTCAGCGGACCGTTGACCATTGACGTCACCTCTATGTCATGCTGACGTCACCAGGCACTGTTCTGGATAATGCTGATTTAAAATAATTAAATAAATCCTAAAAATGAATTAAATCTTTTAAAATCAATATAAAATAAATCGTAGCTCGGATGGAAAAACTTTGTACATGAAACTTGATCAAAATGATGAGACAAATCCGGATACGCAGCCCGTTCATCCGCCACGCATCCCTAGCATAGCAAACACGCAACTTTCCTCCTCCAGTTCATCTGTCCGAAAACGCGAAACACCGGGAATACTTTCCCAGATAGTTTTCCCCTTCGTCGGTATAACCTACTACCATGTTAGGGCACACCTAGCACCGCTCATTGTCACGTCACGCATCGCCATGCTTATGTTTGCATTGTATTTATTGTTTCTTCCCCCTCTTCTCTCCGGTAAACTACGAGACCGACGCTGTTGCCGCCTCGTTCGACTACCGAGTTGACGACCCCTCCTTCTTGCCAGAGCAACAAGGCAAGCCCCCCCCCCTTGATCACCAGATATCGCCTATTCTTTTCTATATTGCTTGCATTAGAGTAATGTAGCATGTTAATGCTTTCGGTTAATCCTATTCTGCTGCATAGCCTGTCATTGTTGCTACAATTGTTACCCTTACCTGCTATCCTACTGCTTATTATAGGATGCTAGTATCCATCAGTGGCCCTACATTCTTGTCCGTCTGCCATGCTATACTGTCGGGCCGTGATCACTTCGGGAGGTGATCTCGGGCATATGCTCTATACTTTATATTGTTACATTACTTATGATACTGTTCGAAGATGGGGGCTGAAGAGGCAGGTGGCTCCATCCTGGTAGAGGTGGGCCTGGGTTCCCGACGGCCCCCGACTGTTACTTTATGGCGGAGCGACAGGGCAGGTTGAGACCACCTAGGAGAGAGGTGGGCTTGGCCCTGGTCGGCGTTCACGGATACTTAACACGCTTAACGAGATCTTGGTATTTGATCTGAGTCTGGCCACTGGCCTATACGCACTAACCAACTACGCGGGAACAGTTATGGGCACTCGACGTCGTGGTATCAGCCGAAGCCTTCGTGACGTCAGCGACTGAGCGGCGCGCGCCGGGTTGGACCGCGTAACTCAACTTCCTTTGAAATTGAGGTTGCTAGGTCTGCTCTCTAGCCGCGTACGCAACGTGCAGGTGTGCAATGGGAGATGGGCCCAGACCCCTGCGCCATAGGATTTAGACCGGCATGCTGACCTCTCTGTTGTGCCTAGGTAGGGCTGCTACGTGTTGATCTTCCGAGGCCGGGCATGACCCAGGAAAGTGTGTCCGGCCAAATGGGATCGAGCGTGTTGGGTTATGTGGTGCACCCGTGCAGGGAAGTTTATCTATTTGAATAGCCGTGACCTTCGGTAACAGGACGACTTGGAGTTGTACCTTGACCTTATGACAACTAGAACCGAGTACTTAATAAAACACACCCTTCCAAGTGCAAGATGTAACCCGGTGACCGCTCTCTAACAGGGCAACGAGGAGAGGATCGCCGGGTAGGATTATGCTATGCGATGCTACTTGGTGAACTTACCATCTACTCTCTTCTACATGATGCAAGATGGAGGTGGCCTGAAGCGTAGTCTTCGACGGGATTAGCTATCCCCCTCTTATTCTGGCATTCTGCAGTTCAGTCCACCGATATGGCCCTTTACACATATACCCATGCATATGTAGTGTAACTCCTTGCTTGCGAGTACTTTGGATGAGTACTCATGGTTGCTTTTCTCCCTATTTTCCCCCTTTCCCTTCTACCTGGTTGTCACAACCAGATGTTGGAGCCCAGGATCCAGGCGCCACCGTTGACGACGACTCCTACTACACTGGAGGTGCCTACTACTACGTGCAGGCCACTGACGACGACCAGGAGTAGTTTAGGAGGTTCCCAGGCAGGAGGCCTGCGCCTCTTTTGATCTGTATCCCAGTTGTTGCTAGCCATCTTATGGCAACTTGTTTAACTTATGTCTGTACTCAGATATTGTTGCTTCCGCTGACTCGTCTATGATCGAGCACTTGTATTCGAGCCCTCGAGGCCCCTGGCTTGTATTATGATGCTTGTATGACTTATTTTATTTTAGAGTTGTGTTGTGATATCTTCTTGTGAGTCCCTGATCTTGATCGTACACGTTTGCGTGTATGATTAGTGTACGATTGAATTGGGGGTGTCACAAGTTGGTATCAGAGCCGACTGCCTGTAGGATTCCCCCTTCCAAACTCCTTGGCCGAAGTTGAGTCTAGTCAGTGAAAACTGTTTTATTAACATGGTTGTGTGGCTTACAGGCCCACATCGCCATTGGGTGGTATTAGAATCTTTTACTCCTCGATTTTTACTCTGGGACTCTAATATCTCTTCTCTTCGGGTTAAATGATTTTTGCTAACTCTAACACTAGGATCTCGTAACTACTTTCTCCCGGAGAGCCCCTTCACTCCAGATGATGGCTTGATTCATTAGAAGACCCCGAAGATACTCTCCGATGTTATATCGAGAACTTGTGTCCATAACATTTGCAATTCCCCCTTCCATCGTCAACCCTTACGGATAACTACATGCACATGCCATTCTTACACTCATCCCCAGTTGATCTTGTTATTACAAGATACCCTGATATTCTCACTATTACTCCAAGAAAACCATGTGCCTACTGCCTTGCAGTTCTTTGCCCCCTGAATACCCCTACGGATAATTTCTCACACTTATCGGGTATTCGCTCATCCCCAGTTGATTCAAATAATTCACAAAAGTCTTCAAAGTACCATTTGATCTTCCAAAAAGCATCGACTGCCTATTGTTCTTGAAATTCTTGCTTGCTTGCATTATGATTAATCCCATAAGTATAGTAATCACATTGGCATCCTTTGTCACTATCAATTTTTGAGTCCATTGATTCAATATGTTGCGAATGTTCACAATCGCCAGTCGAATCCTAGGATTATCCTTCCGGCTCAGACGTCATTTGAATATGATGCTGGTTCTTGACCAACCAATGCCTTGATCAGTTGTGCTTCTAAGTCTATTGAACTTATTCATTTTTTATCAGAACGATTGCTTCTGATCCCTTGATTTGGAAATCATTAAATTTCTTTGCATTAAGCTTTGAATTAGTCAGTTGTCTCTATAATCCAATGCCTTGGCATTCCTTCTTCCTCTGATTGAGTACCGATACTCACATCAGCCCCGTTGTGGACCGCCATACCCATTGTCGGGTTATTATCTGACAATGTCCTTCACAACCAAAATTCTTGTGAGTTCTTTACCTGATACATAATGCCTTTGCTAAATTGTATCCTTTGCTTTGTCAACCATGCTCTGCTTTCGATCTGGTGTTATTTACTCTCGAAGTTTGTGGTATATGTTCCTAAGAGGACCCGATGGGTTGGACATATGCTTTTTCTAATCCGTGTGAACCCGGAAACTACTACGGGACATACTCTACTAGTGTTATGTTAGATAAAATTTCAACACCACAACTTCGTTGAAGGCGAGAAGTGAATGAAAGGTTATGCATTAAAGAAGTGGGAGTCGACCTTGAACTTTGTGTTCATGCCCATGGACATGATGTAGATCTTACCATTAAAGCTTCTCTTAAATTAATTACTCCCTTGGTATAAGATCATATTATATCTGGGAACTGGCCTTTTGCAATCGTGGTTTCGACCATGTTCTCTTTTAGGTACCATTCCATTTCTCGTGCAAGTTTAAGCACTTGTATTCTGCAGAGCAATACCCCAGTCCAACCTCTACTTTGATCTACCTTCGAGTATTACCCTCTGGTATCTCGAGAATACCATGGAACTACATAACTTCTTATGAGTTCTTCATCCACTAATATTCTGGTCGATTCCATTTTTCCAACGGATTCTGAGTTGTTAGAACCCCTCAAGGACTCCGACAACTGAATCGAGTTCGCACTGTGATTCAACAACTATTAGTAATCTTCCTTGCTTACGAGTTTGTACTCGATCGTGTCATTCCCAGCTGATTGACTACATCATCATCGTCAGGCTGACTGCTTGACCATTCTACCTATGTCCTTCATCCCCGCGACACAATCCCGACAGTGCTCTAAGCTTACATCGAACTTTCACCATCATATTGTTTGGCTTGAGAAACAACTCTGAATCCCGAGATGACATCTTATCTATGTTTATAATAGCCTTTTCCTTCAACATTCCCTTGGCTTGATGTCGTCACCAATCGATTACATTTTCGTGGAGCCTCTCGAGAAAATTTGTCGTGATCATCATCAACATTTTGATTCCTTCCAGGTTATCAATCAAATTCATGATGGTAAGTGCCATCCTCGTCCCTTGGTAAATTGAGTTACCAGCGACAACATCTTTACCTTTCCTTTCATCACAAACTTGTTCATGTTATGAATGCAACTTGCTATCCAGTTTGTATTATGTTCTACCTTGAAGTATTACTGTCCTTTTTATCAAGGATGTTGCAAGGATTGCTCCACCTCTTAATAATTCTTGGTATAGTGATAATTCTCACAAGCACCATTCTTTCTTAGTCCCTGTATTGGCTAACCGGGAATATCAACAATTGAATGATGTTGCTTGGATTCTGTATTTCTAGCAACCTTATTGCTTTGAAGTTAATGGTCTACAGTTCAGTCTTAGACCATTGGTTATTGAAACACCATTCTACCCTCGATCATGCTACCTAAGCCCATATTTCGGGTGCACCTTTCAACCAATGTTTAATTATGTATGTTTTCCTCGAGCATACCTCATTATATCATTTGATCTGACAAAGGTTATCTCCTTGTTCGTATAATCATGGAAATCCATTTTTTTGAAATCCCAATGAATTGTCTCTGAGATCATTAGCCACCTCCTCATCCTCTCCTTGGTTTAATGATGAACGCAAGAATCGGAACTTGCTTCCATAGTTCATTTCTCGAGAATCTTACAGTGTCATCTCGTCAAATTGTGTTGCACCTTCTCTTCTCAGGCATCTTGATGTTTGAGGTATCTGACACCAATCGGATCTGAATCTCGGTCAGATATGATGGTTGGGACATATTTCCAAGAGTTTTAACATTGGTCTTTAAATGACCTGGTAAGGTGGTGTCATGCCTACCATACTTGGCCGGAGGCCCTATTATTTATAATTTTCCTTTTAGCAATGCTATCCATTCTTCCATGAGGAACTAGTAAGACCTATTCTACAAGCTGTTCCTGATGGATCCTTTGAGTATCCAAAGTCTAATCTTACCCAGTGACCATGTCAATGCTATCTCGAAGCATGTCTGTGATACTCTGATTTTCAACAAGAACATTTTAATCCCAATGCTAAGTGTTTCTTGCTCAATTATCCAAACGCCGTTGTATGGGTAATGTCATGAAATTTCTCTCCCCTACCTATGGAGTTTTCTACATAATATACTGTCATGGATATCATGCTCTGCTTGTCCTCGGGAAGGATATACCCCTGAAATATGTGTTTAAACACGTTTTTCCTTTCCATTGTTCTGTTTAACCTGATGATCACATTTTCCTTTACATTGTTTTGTTTGAACTTTCTTGTGATCTATATAATCTAAGCAGTAATAATTCACCGCTTATGTAAACACCTCGGTGTACAACTCTGCCAGTGAGACCCGGTTTCTACTATTGATGACATTTCGGTAACCGCCGATGGATGAGAACTTTGCCTCTTGGCCCGCCTCGTTCAACGATCAGGAAAATGGTTCTCTTCATCCCTCGCCCTTGGTACCGACATTGATGCCGACATAACTGATAGGCTAATCCCTGACATGCCTTGCTTACATGATCACGCAAGACGTCTCCGCCCTTCCTACTTTTAACCCACATGGTGGGCCCATAACCCACAGTTCCACAGGATCGAAACCTGACTCTCATGTACAACCCTGTTTCTAAAGTTATTCCTCATGCTTGGCTTCGTATGTAATTCACGAGCCACCTTCCGTGGGATCATCAATTCTGGTATTAAACACAATACCTATACCCGTTGCCTTGTTTCAGGCAACGACGATTGTCTATCCGTTTCAAACTTCTTATGGTACCTTCTTACTTTGCTCTCGATGTGTTTTATTTGATCAACTCGAGAGATACTCTTATGATCATTCTTGGGATACCCCCCCCCCCAGATTATTTTCCCTTATAACATTTAATTGTTGTAAAGCTGCCCCTTACCTATTCGTAAGTACGATGGAGTTCCCGAAGAAAGGACGACAACTTCATCATGATGACCTGAAACAGCAGAATGAAGACATCAATGTAATGGATCAACCTCTTCGAGAAGAACAACCCAGACCAAGAACACTCCCTAGAATTTCGTAACTCGAACCTTCCCCCTTTACTTCCCTCTTAAATCTCGGGACGAGATTTCTTGTAGTGGAGGAGAATTGTGACGCCCGGATAATCAAGCTACAGTAAACCTCTGCCAATGGTGCCACGTCACCTCAGTTACTGTTGATGAACTCGAGTTAGTTCAAAAATGATTCAAATTGAAATTTAAAATATAGGCAAACAGTAAAAACTTTCAAATATCAAAATTGAAATGTTTGGGTTATGTCAATTAAATCGTAAGTAATTATGGTGGAGAAACCAAGTCTTTATAAAAAATTTAAATGCACTAAACTAAATAAAACAGTAGAAAAAACAATTAGATAAATGCCTTTTATTAATTATAAAATATTAAACCATTTTATTTGAGGTTTAAACTTTTTATGGCACTGGTGTTATTAGTAAAACTAATTTAGGTACTACTAAAATATTTTACAAAACTGAAATAGATTGATGATTGTAATAAAACAGAAAAGAAATAATAATTAAAAAAAAGAAAGAACCTCCTCTTGGCCACTGGGCTTCGACCCAACTGGCCTATGGGCCGCCAGGCCGACCCACTGGCCCAATCGGCCGCCCCCACTCCCCTTATTCCCCCCGAAACCCTAACCGCTTCCAAACCCCCACTCCCCACTCGCTCCACTTCCCCCCGATCGGTGAAAACGGCGCCCCGACCCCATCGCCTCGACGTGCATCGCTGCCACGCCGTCGCCAGCACCCGCCTCCTCAACCCTCCTCCTCGACCGGCCTCCTGGCGCCTCTGCTTCCTCTCGACGCAAGCCATCGCCATGGTTGTCGCGGCTCCCCGTCGTCGACCTCTTCTCCAACCACGCTCGGACGCCAACGCGGTTCGCCATCGCCACCACCTCGCCCCGTCGTCGATCTGCGTCGTCGGACCTCCTCAAGCCCGCTGCCCTGGACCCTACTCCCCACCGTGAGCCGCCGCCTTTTTCCCTCCTCCTCTCTTCGCGTCGGCCACCCACTCGCCTTCCCAGGCTCGCCTCGTCGCCTCGCGCCTCGGCCGTCCACAGCGCACGCACGCGTCGCGCCCGCCGCGACCCTCCGCTCAACGCACGCTGGCCGCACCCGCGTGCCGTTGCTCGCACCTGGCCATCGCCTCGCGCGCCCGAAGCCCCCGCCATCGCTCGCGCTCCCTCTGCTTCGCGCTCGCTCGGCCACTCGTGGCCATCACCGCGTCCACCCCCGATGAGCCTCCCCGCTCGCGCCTACCGCCCTGCCTCGCCCGCACCTAAGCCGCTCGTCGCCGATCGCGCCCCGGCTCCTTCCACCTGCTGCTCGCCGACCCGCCTCCATCGCCAAGCCACCGTTGCCGTCGCTGCTTCATCTCCGCGCCCCGTTGCGCCCTCCGCCCCTCAGCCTCTGCCCGGGGTGCTGCCCCGCGCCGCCCGGGTCCGGCACCCACAGCCGGCGACCGTCGCCGCGGCCGCTACCTCCTGGGCCGGCTCCCCCGACGCCAGGCGGGTTCACCCACGCCCAGGCGCCCGTCGTCCGCTGCCCGCTCACCCGCTAAGGCTCCCCCAGAGCCACTGACTAGGGGGTCCCACGCCCCAGAACGTTTTTAAAAAAAGAATTAAAAAAGTAAATATTTAATGAACTAATTAATAATTAAATTAATTAAGGAATTAATTAAGTTAATTAATCATATTTAGATTAATCTAATCAGTATTTAACCTAATCAATTAACTAAACTAATTAAACCTGATTAGTTAGTCTCAGACTATGACAGGTGGGTCCTACTGGACCCACCGGTTAGGTTTGACTCTGGTCAGCGGACCTTTTACCGCTGACGTCACCTCAACGTCATGCTGACGTCACCAGACACTGTTCTGGATAATGTTGATTTAAAATAATTAAATAAATCCTAAAAATGAATTAAATCTTTTAAAATCAATATAAAATAAACGTAGCTCGGATGGAAAAACTTTGTACATGAAAGTTGCTCAGAATGACAAGACGAATCTGGATACGCAGCCCGTTCGTCCGCCACGCATACCTAGCATAGCAAACACGCAACTTTCCCCCTCCAGTTCATCTGTCCGGAAACGCGAAACACCGGGAATACCTTCACGGATGTTTTTCCCCTTCCTCGGTATCACCTACTACCACGTTAGGGCACACCTAGCACCGCTCATTGTCACGTCACGCATGTTCATGCTTATGTTTGCATTGTATTTATTGTTTCTTCCCCCTCTTCTCTCCGGTAGACTACGAGACCGACGCTGTTGCCGCCCCATTCGACTACGGAGTTGACGACCCCTCCTTCTTGCCAGAGCAACCAGGCAAGCCCCCCCCCCTTGATCACCAGATATCGCCTATTCTTCTCTATACTACTTGCATTAGAGTAATGTAGCATGTTAATGCTTTCGGTTAATCCTATTCTGCTGCATAGCCTGTCATTGTTGCTACAATTGTTACCCTTACCTGCTATCCTACTGCTTAGTATAGGATGCTAGTATCCATCAGTGGCCCTACATTCTTGTTCGTCTGCCATGCTATACTATCGGGCCGTGATCACTTCGGGAGGTGATCTCGGGCATATGCTCTATACTTTATATTGTTACATTACTTATGATACTGTTCGAAGATGGGGGTTGAAGGGGCAGGTGGCTCCATCCCAGTAGAGCTGGGCCTGGGTTCCCGAGGGCCCCCGACTGTTACTTTGTGGCGAAGCGACAGGGCAGGTTGAGACCACCTAGGAGAGAGGTGGGCCTGGCCCTGGTCGGCGTTCGCGGATACTTAACACGCTTAACGAGATCTTGGTATTTGATCTGAGTATGGCCACTGGCCTATACGCACTAACCAACTACGCGGGAATAGTTATGGGCACTCGACGTCGTGGTATCAGCCGAAGCCTTTGTGACGTCAGCGACTGAGCGGCGCGCGCCGGGTTGGACCGCGTAACGCAACTTCCTTTGAAATGGAGGTTGCTAGGTCTGCTCTCCGGCCGCGTACGCAACATGCAGGTGTGCAATGGGCGATGGGCCCAGACCCCTGCGCCATAGGATTTAGACCGGCGTGCTGACCTCTCTGTTGTGCCTAGGTAGGGCTGCGACGTGTTCATCTTCCGAGGCCGGACATGACCAAGGAAAGTGTGTCCGGCCAAATGGGATCGAGCGTGTTGGGTTATGTGGTGCACCCCTGCATGGAAGTTTATCTATTCGAATAGTCGTGATCTTCGGTAACAGGATGACTTGGAGTTGTACCTTGACCTTATGACAACTAGAACCGGATACTTAATAAAACACACCCTTCCAAGTGCCAGATATAACCCGGTGACCGCTCTATAACAGGGCAACGAGGAGAGGATCGCCGGGTAGGATTATGCTATGCGATGCTACTTGGTGAACTTACCATCTACTCTCTTCTACATGCTGCAAGATGGAGGTGGCCTAAAGCGTAGTCTTCGACAGGATTAGCTATCCCCCTCTTATTCTGGCATTCTGCAGTTCAGTCCACCGATATGGCCCTTTACACATATACACATGCATATGTAGTGTAGCTCCTTGCTTGCGAGTACTTTGGATGAGTACTCACGGTTGCTTTTCTCCCTCTTTTCTCCTTTCCTTCTACCTGGTTGTCGCAACCAGATGTTGGAGCCCAGGATCCATACGCCACCATTGACGACGACTCCTACTACACCGGAGGTGCCTACTACTACGTGCAGGCCACTGACGATGACCAGGAGTAGTTTAGGAGGTTCCCAGGCAGGAGGCCTGCACCTCTTTCGATTTGTATCCCAGTTTGTGCTAGCCATGTTATGGCAACTTGTTTAACTTATGTTTGTACTCAGATATTGTTGCTTCCGCTGACTCGTCTATGATCGAGCACTTGTATTGGAGCCCTCGAGGCCCCTGGCTTGTATTATGATGCTTGTATGACTTATTTTCTTTTAGAGTTGTGTTGTGATATCTTCCCGTGAGTCCCTGATCTTGATCGTACACGTTTGCGTGTATGATTAGTGTACGATTGAATCGGGGGCGCCACAAAGTGGAAATTGATTGACAAAGAATCCCCACCGAAGAGAGGCTCACTTACAAACATGGATGAAGATGAGGATGATGATGGCCCAAGAAATTTGCACAAGCCCGATGGCGACAAGAAGACTAAGGAGAAGATGAAGAGAGAGCAAGAAGCATCAAGCTTGAGGGAGAAGATTGATGACATGGTGCAATCAAATGAGTCGATGTTGTTGAAGTCGTTGGAGATCAAGAAATAATGGGCTGAGAAGAAGGCAAAGGAGAAGCAAGAAAAGTGGCAATTGCTCAAAGAAGAGGGGTTGCGCAAAGCTGCCATTGAGGAGAGAAGAGCACGCGTTTTAGTAAACAAAGCTATGTCCAAGCTGCTCGCCGAAGAGAACAAGATCATGTCAATGAACCGCAATGACATGGGCGATCTCACCAAAACATGGCATGATATGGCAAGGAGAGAAATCTTGAAGATGAGAATGGTTGCGTCGGCCGGTGCATGCTATAGTTCCAGATATGTTTTCTCTGCTCCATATTGTGGCAATGTTGATGTTTTCGGTGCGGAAGTTGGAACAAGCGCAGGAGGTGGATTCGGTGGTGGCCATGAACTTCAAGATGGACTCGATGGCGTGAAGTAAATATGGACCAAGATGGTGTCGGACATGGGCGCAAACTTTTGCAGAGCCCTCTTTTGTGTTTGCCGTACTGAACTTGGCTTTTATTTGCACGTAAAACTGTGTTAGGTCGTTTGAATTTGAACTTGTTTATGAATCCCTACGTATTTCGCGAGAATTGCAGTTATTCAATTTTACGTGATTTATACTTTAATCTCTATAATATGAATGAGACACGTATTACCACTTAAAAAAAGTAATTTTCTAGATACTGACTTTTGTCGACGTGTCCCGCTCCGATAGTTGAAGCGTAGAAGCAGAAATAAGTGTACAAATGGAAGATAACTCCGTACGTTGTACATATTTGCACTCCTCCGGTCACGTACATACGTTGTGTTGTCTCGTACATACGTGTTGCGCAGGCTAGGTAAATTTATTGAAGACATGAAACTGACAGCGGTTCCTTGAACGGGGACACGGGCAACTAATGTACTACTACACAGAAGAAGTACCCCTACAATATAAAGTGGGGCATGAGCCTATTTTGATAAGTATACGTACAACTACTTAGCTTGTTTACAGAAACTCTAACCGATCCTCAATAAGTTAACGGAGTAAAAGGCTTAGTGGAGTATATATATACTCTACTAAGTTTTGGCCGGACCTAACCGATTCCCTAAATTTAGCGGAGTAAAAATATTCATTTGCATTTCAATTTGAGCCACCGAAACACATTTTGTGCTTCTTTATTTCATTCAACGACATTAGATTACATAATAATTCACCAATTCTTTGCTAGAAGAGTAAGACCAAAGAAAACAAGAACCAAAATTAGACATTTTAGAAGATATCCAACTTCCATAACTGTTCCCACTAATTAGATCAATATCTTCTCGATGCCTTCATTATTGATCTGCGGATTCTCGATCTTGCATATTTCATTCTTCTTCTTTGATTCTAAAGAAGTAGACATTGCTTCCCCTCTAATTTCTTATGTAATCTCACATCTAGTCTCATCTTTAGCCTCAATTCTAGCAACGAGTGCACGAACATCTATTAATATTTGTGCTATCAATAGATCGATATATTCTTCTTCCCAATACCAAAATGAGCATCCATCATCCTACACACATAGATGAGCATCAATGAGCTACCGAAATTGAACCGAATCCGGTGAAAACCCGAATCAAAATAAGCACATACCCCATCGTTTGTGCATTTGAAGAACACCCATTTGGGATGTTGCAGCGTGGTAGAAACTCGGAGCACCACTTGTCATGTGCTATCGTCGCACTATATGACCACAACTGTGAGCCGGCAAGCCGCTGCGCGAGCGCCGAGCCAGGGCTATGGCCGGCCGTGTATTTGTCGTCGTACCGACGACGGGAGCGATTAGAGTGGCTAGAGGAAGAGTCGGTACCTGCAAGCGGCGTAAAGGCTTTGTCATGGCTGTGTTGGCCGCTTCCCGGCCAATCGATGGCAAGATGCAGCCGCCGACGGTCTGAAACGCCAAATCCGGCGACAACGACAGCAGCCGCAGATCCCCTGGATTTTTTGCCGGCGGTGGGACGAGGAGGTGGTGGAGGACAACAGCGGAAGCCTACAAGGCTTCCCCGGCAGCGGACCAGTGTCAGCGGGGAGGGGGAGGGGTAGGAGGGACGGCTGTGGCGAAGATGCGACACGGGAGGGGAGGGAGAGGCAGCAGAGAGCCATGCCGTTTTACTCGGTGGAGGAGAGAGTGAGTATAAATAGGGAAATTTCTAGGGAGAGGAGTAAAATTATACTTCATTTGGCCGAATTGAAGATCGGCTAGGTGCCGGTTAGTGGAGTAAAAAGGTAAATATACTCCACTAACTGGTCATAAAAGATCAATTAGAAATGCCCGTGTACATATAACCGAGCTCGCAGCACATGTGACAAAATCCTGCAGGTAGATGGATATTCAGCTGGATGCAAACATGTGAAAAGGAGACACGATAGAAGTAGAACTGAATTCTGCCTTGGGCACCGGAGAGATCGATCGAGAGACGGAAAGACGCAACCTTGTGAGAGAGGATAGATTGAATCAAGACTCGAGCAGTAAGAAGGATCGGGAGGATCCTTTGGGAATGCGGGAAACCTGGCTCAAGACGAGGAATAAAATCAAAGGAATTGTTGTGGAAAGGAAAGAGAGAAAGAGAGATCAGGGGAAGAGATTCGAGAATCAAAGAGCCATGGAGAGAATCAAGGGCAGAATAGAGGCAATGAGGAAGGATTTGTCATCCAGGATGAGAGCGGAGAGTGAGATCTCATCTGGGTGGATTATCGGGGATGGAAGGGATACGGATCCGCCAGACATAGGAGAGGAAAGGGATCTCCTACCGGATAATCTTGCATCTCAGGCAAAGGAAAGGGATCAAGGGCCATCAAACCAGAAAGGATCTTACCCTAGAATGGAGGAGGCACATAGTGTCTTAAAAGAGCATTCGAGCGGAGTGAGCAATACCAACCCATCTCCACAGAGCATAGAAACCCCAATCTTGCAGCCAATGGCGAACCAGGGCACCGGCAAGAACAAGGCCCCGATGGAGATCCGCGAGGAGGTCGACTCCATTGGTCTTTCAGGCCATGGGACGAGGGTGCTGCTCCGGGGTGGATCGTCAAGGACTCAGGACAATCCCTACCGCACCCCTGAAGGCCAAGGTGTGGAGGGAGTCCAAGCACCAAGGTATGGCGGGAGTGACCATGTTGTGGCTCCAGTTTTCGCCATTAACATGGAGGTGCAGGCGCCGAACGTCGTCGAGATGAATCTGTCCAGAGAAAGAGCGGCCATGCGGTCGAGGTGGATAGCCATGGGGCTGTTCTTATCGGTCCAAGTTTTTGGCGTCATGGGACTCTTCCAGGAGCTCAAGTCCAAGTGGGGTTTGAGGAGCCGCCTCAACTACACCCTGCTGAAGAACAATCGCTTTCTCCTCGAATTAGAGAGAGAGGGCGATCTTCGCTTCATCCTCAACAACAGTCCCTGGACCCATAAGGGGGACGCATTCCTGATGACGGCGGTGGACAGGAGCGTCAGCCCCGGCGACGTCGAGGTGGCCCACATGCCGATCTGGGCTCGCATCTATGATGCTCCACCGATGATGATGTTTGAGACGGTGGCCAGGAAGATTGACGCAATGCTTGGAGAAGTCTTGGAAGTGGATGTAGATAGAGAGGGAAGAATCTGGGGAGACTACATGCGTGTCAGGGTGAATCATGATGTTGATGTACCTCTGTGTAGTGAACTAGAATCTCGTGATTTAGATAAGAGGAAGGTGTTCCTGCTGAATGTAAAGTACGAGAGGCTACCTAGGTTTTGCTATTTCTGTGGTCAACTAGGGCATAGCCAGCGCGATTGTAAGCTGCCCGAAAACCTCCAAGAGATGAGGTTCTCGGCAGTGATGCGCGCTTCGCCTTTCAAGTGGAGTAGCAGTAGAGGAGGAGTTGTGGTGCCAGAAACTAGCAGTGCGCGGCGCTTCATCAACTTTGGCGCTGAGAGCTCTGTAGCAACAAGAACCGTGAAGGTTAAGGCCACAGCAGCAAGGGCCGAGGGCGTGCCTGCGGATGTCCTAGAAGATCCTCTTATGCAAGCTGCTATCGCGGCTGTGAACGCGATCAGGCTGGAACCAGGGGCAGACTCAGGCATGGACAAGGTCAACAACACCAACTTGAAGCAAGTGCAAGTCAGGGAGATCAAAGGTAACCCAGGTGCCGAGGGGTCGGGGCTGGGAGCAAACGTCAATACAGCTCAGGCCACGCCAGAGGCAGAGGAAGCCAAGATCAGGAAAGGTGGAACTGATGAAGAGGAGGAGCTGGAGTACCCACCAGGTTTCGGCCCGGCTCCGGGGTTCATTCAGAACCCAGGCGCTGATGAGGAACCAAGAGACACTGCTGAGGCGAATGAATTACTGTTAACTGCACCGACAGGCTCTGTGGGAGTACAGGAAGGTATAACGGGGCAGAAGGGTCAGGTACCCACTCTTCAAAAGGGAAGCACAAAGAAGGAGAATAACAGGAACAACAAAGTTAAAAATCAGCAGGGTGGTGAGGCTTCGGTCCTGGGGAAAAGGGGTGATCGTGGAGAGCCAGGAACAGGAAAATGCAAGGAGGGGGCCGCGGACGGCCCGGGTGACAAATGCAAGAAGAAGAAGGGTCCAGGAAGTGGCCAGAAAGAGAACAACACGGGAGAGGATGGCGGATTGGAAGCTACCGAGCCCGGGGCTCTCGGTCAACTGGTGGATGCTGCTGCTCGGGCCATGACGCTCATAAGATGGAACTGTCGAGGAATTGGCCAACCACGAACAATTCGGGAGCTCGTGGGCCTGGTGCAAACGCATAAGCCTAAGTTAGTTTTTCTCTCTGAAACTCGGAAAAGCGATGATTACGTGAATAATCTGCGATGGAGACTAGGTCTCCGGCATTGTATTGTGCAACCCGGGATTGGCAAGAGTGCCGGGATTGCACTATTCTATGATGAGAAAGTTGAAATAAAAGAAATAGTTGTTGGGCCGAGGTATATCGATGTGCTCATTCGTCTAAGCCCAACTGCTGTACAGTGGCGAGGTACTTTTGTTTATGGTGAACCAAAATCACATGAGAGGCACCACATGTGGGAGCTGCTTCGAAGAATTAGAGACAACTCGTCCGAACCGTGGTTCATGATCGGTGATTTCAACGAAACCATGTGGCAAAGTGAACATTTCTCGAAAGCAAAAAGATCTGAAACAAACATGGCTGATTTTCGTAAGGTTCTTGATGAGTGCAACCTGCAGGACTTGGGCTATGAAGGCACCATATGGACGTATGACAACAAACAGCGTGGGGATAACAATGCCAGAGCACAGCTAGATAGAGGGGTAGCATCGCCTGAATGGAATAGAACCTTTCCCGGTGCCTCAATTGAACATATATGCTCTTCAAGGTCACACGATGCACCCTTGCTGCTGCATTTCGGGAAGAGGAAAGAATGGAGAAAAGTCACAAAAAACTTCAGATATGAAACCATGTGGGAACGAGCCGACTCTCTTGAAGATACTGTCAAGAACACCTGGAAGAAAGGGGGTGGAGTTTCATCCCTCGGGAGCATAGCTACCAAACTGAAGTCTATGGGAGATGTCTTGGGACATTGGGCCCAACAGGAATTTAACTCGGTGACAAATAGCATCAAGTCCTTGAGAGCAAAACTTCAGAAACTTAGACTGCAGCCACGCTCAAAGGATAATGAGTACAGGATGAGGAAAACTGAATCTGAACTTGATGAATGGCTGCATAGGGAGGAGGTTATGTGGAGGCAAAGATCTAGGATCTCTTGGCTGCGTGAAGGTGATAGGAACACGGAATTTTTTCATAGGAAAGCTACATGGAGAAGGAAGAAGAATAAAATTGAGAAACTTAAGAAGAAAGATGGCTCTTGGACTGAAAACACAGGAGAGATACATAATGAGATAAACAGCTTTTTCAGAGAGCTGTACAAGAAGGATGACACAGTGGAATCTGAGAGATTAATCGGTCTTGTACAAAGGAAAGTAGATGACCACATGAACGATGCCTTGACCAAGCCCATCTCTGATGAGGAAGTGAGTGACGCCCTTTTCCAAATCGGGCCGCTGAAGGCACCAGGGCCTGACGGCTTTCCGGCAAGGTTTTTCCAGAGGAACTGGGCGACCCTGAGGGATGATGTAATCAAGGGAGTGCAGAATTTTTTCAGTAACGAGGAGATGCCTGACGGTGTCAATGAGACTACCATCGTCCTGATCCCAAAGAGCAATAGCCCCCAAAGTATCAGAGACTACAGGCCAATTAGCTTGTGTAATGTCATTTACAAAGTCATTTCTAAGGTTCTGGTTAACCGGCTGCGACCGTTCCTAAATGACATCATCTCCGAAACGCAAAGTGCCTTCGTTCCAGGCAGGCTTATCACGGACAATGCGATTATTGCATTTGAATGTTTTCATAAGATTCAGCATAGTAAGAACCAAAGAGACACTCACTGTGCCTACAAGCTGGACCTTGCGAAAGCTTATGACCGTGTTGACTGGGACTTCTTGGAAGGATTGCTAATGAAGTTGGGTTTTCATGATCGCTTCACAAAGTGGGTGATGTCTTGTGTGAGATCGGTGAAATTTGCCGTTAGATGTAACGGAGAACTCTTGGAGCTTTTCCTCCCATCGAGAGGATTGAGGCAAGGGGACCCCCTAAGCCCATATTTATTCCTTTTTGTGGCTGATTGCTTATCACTCCTGCTAGCAAAGGAGGTGAACAACAATGACATAACGCCGATCAAAATTGCCCGTGGATGTCCGGGGATTTCCAACTTGCTCTTCGCCGACGACAGCCTCCTGTTCTTCAAAGCTACGACTCATCAAGCGAGAAGAGTGAGAGAGGTGTTGTTTGAGTTCCAAAAGGCCACAGGCCAACTCCTTAGCCCATCGAAATGCTCAATACTATTCAGTGAGGCAATCATGGACCGAGACAGAGAGGAAATCAAAAGAATTTTGGGAGTGGAGTCCACCTGTAATGGAGAGGTTTAGGAAAAGATGCAATAACTGGAATGAGAGGTTCATGTCACAAGCAGCAAAAGAGGTTAATGTCAAAGCAGTGGCTCAGTCCTTGTCGTCTTATGTCCTGGGAGTTTTCAAAATGAACCAAAGTTTCTGTGATAGTTATAAGAAAATCATCAGAGATTTTTGGTGGGGTGACAAGGATGAAAAGCGTAAGGTCCATTGGATGTCATGGGAAAATATGACTAAGCGAAAGTGTGATGGGGGGATAGGTTTCCGGGATATGCACCTGTTCAACCAGGCCTTGCTTGCAAGGCACGGCTGGAGATTGCTTATTAAGACTGATAGTCTTTGTGCTAGGGTACTGAAGTCGAAATACTACCCTAACAGGAATCTCCTAGACACTGTCTTCTCCTCGGTTGCTTCCCCGGCGTGGAGAGGCATTGAGTTTGGGTTGGAGCTCCTAAAGAAGGGCCTTATTTGGTGAGTTGGCAATGGTAGAAGCATCCAGATCACTAGATACCAGTGGATCCCAAGAGAGGAGGGGCTGAAGGTGGCATCGTTCATAAGGAGATCCAGACTAAGATGGGTGAACCAGCTGATTGACGCACAAACTAAGGAATGGGATGTCGCACTAGTGCGGCAAATCTTCCAACCATTCGATGCAGATGAGATATGCAAGCTGAAAATTCCACGGACTGAGGTTGAGGACTGCGTTGCATGGCATTATGAGAAAACAGGTATATTTACGGTCAGGAGCACCTACAAGCTTGCTCACTCCCTAAAAACAAATGGCGCAGACAGAGCAACTAGTTCCTCTCGGGCTCCGGGGGATCGTAGCATATGGGACACAATCTGGAAGGTGAAGATACCCGAGAAGGTCAAGATTTTCGGATGGAGAGTTGCCACAAACTCGCTAGCGACAAAACATAATGCGTTCAGGAGAACGATAGCTGAGGATAGTGTCTGTGAGGTCTGCGGGAGTGGGAATGAGGATGAGCACCACGCCGTTATCGCATGCACCAGAAGTTCAGCCCTACGGCAAGAAATGAGATCCTATTGGCAGCTGCCAAAGGAATCTGCTCTCACATACACAGGAGAGGACTGGTTACAGCTGTTGCTACTATCTCAGGGAGAAGAAACTAGGACCAAGCTAATGCTAATTCTGTGGCAAGCTTGGAGCCTTAGAAACAATGCGATTCATGGTGATGGGAAAGATACTGTGTCAGGTGCGGTGCAAGCCTTACTGCGGATACATGATGAGATTCAGACGGCAGCGGAAAAACCCTGGAGCGAAGGAGATCAATGCAGAAAGGGTCTATTCCCAACCAAAACCTGTATGCCGACCACCTCCGGAACCAGAACATGGAGAGGCCCCACACCAGGTAGCGTTAAGTTAAACACGGACACGGCTTTCCTTGCGGACTCGGGTGAAGCATGGGGCGGGGCAGTTGCCAGAGACCATAAGGGCCACGTTTTCCTATCGTTGGGAAGGAAGCTACCTTACTGCAGTTCTGTAGACGAGGCAGAAGCCACGGCTGCAGAGATGGGGTTAAGGGAATTCGCGAAGTATTTCAACGGGAATCTGATCTTAGAGACGGACTGCGCAGTCCTAGCTCGGAACCTGAATGGAAAGGAGCAGTGCAGAGCAGCTGTTTGTGCCAGTATTTCTGATATCAAAGGGCTCCTCCAGGTTTTTTCGCGTTCGGAAGTCAGTGCTGTCACAAGGGAGAAGAATAAGCTAGCACATGAACTGGCATCGAAGGCAAGAGCGATGGGAGATTTCCTGATCATTGCAAACGTCCCGGATGACTTAAGAAATGTAATGAGGAATGAGTATACCCTCACCATGGTTTAGTTTTGTGTAGCCATGGTTCTCAAAAAAAAAAAAGGAACCCTAGTGAACGAAATTTGGAAAACATGATAGCAAAAGAGTTGCAACTACTAGCTTAGCTAGACCGTGATTTGGCGTATTCTCTACACTGTACAGAAAAGGAAAATGTCGAAATGTTTGACGCTTCAGTGTCAACTAACGGCTTCCTGAACCGTTGACACCGTATGTCTGTGTGCTACTACTTGCAGCGTGTAGACGTACACGACCTGTGAAAGGTGTCCAAAAAACACGCAACGGCTAGCTGGTACGGACCGTTTGTGCTGCCTAGCTGCACTTTATATATTGAAAAAAAATACTACAAGGATTACCTTTAAATGAAAGGTCAGCACTACTACTAGCTAATGCAATTACACACAACTTTTTTTTAAGGGACAGGTCAAATGTTTATTTTTTATCTTTATGTTTCTTAGGGAAAAAATGTAATTAAAGACGAATGTGGTATGACACAAGTGATTAAATCGTACTAAGTCAATCCAGAGGAAAAAGAGAGATGAAAAACGTCCAACGCACTCAAAAAAAAAAGATGAAAAACATCCACTAGCTAGGTCGCCGGTCGGTCTGTTGAGGCAGTAAAATGAGATGTGAAAAGGTGATGATGCGGGCGACGAAGGTGACATGCCTACCTTATACTACTCCCTCCATTCCACAATGTAGCGTTTCCTCTATCCACGTGCTTCAACTTTGACCGTAAATTTAACTACTAAGACCGATTGCGACGGGAACAAAAATTATATCAATGAATTCGTATTCGAAAGAAGTTTTCAATTATATAATTTTTTCTCCCGCCGTAGTTGGTCTCGTTGGTTAAATTTATGGTCAATGTTGGACCTCGGAAAACGCGGACGCATTATATTTTGGAATGGAGAAAGTATCTCTCTAGCCTTCTTGAACGGTAAAGGCTTTTACAGGTCCAACTTGTCTCTCGTCAGAAGTCACTGTGTTCTTTCCTTCCGAGAGTCCTTTACCGTGCAAAGAACAAACTAATATGATGTACTCCTACATGACATGATTGGCGCTTGGCTATATGCTTGTCGTGTGTACACTCTTAACAAATCGGTCTCTTGTTGAAAATATATATACTTGATAGAAACTAGCTAGGCCCTCGTGTGAAATATACGCAAGTGCCTCGAGCGCAAAAACAATTGTGTAGAACACAGATTTGACCTTCTGCACCTGTTACGAGTAGCAGCTAGAGATCGAACTGCTTCCATGATGAAGCCAGCTGCTTGCCAGTTGAAATATAAAACGATACACCTAGCTAGAACTCAGTTTATTCGCAACCAAATAAGACGGCTCGAACTCAGTCTATGATAAGATAGTGGCACAACCACGACATTGATGTACTCCCTCCGTTCCAAAATATAGCGCGTCCTCGGTTTCCGTGCTTCAACTTTGACCATTAATTTAACCAACAAGACCGACTGCGGCGGGCGAAAAAATTATACCAATAAATTCGTATTCAAAAAAAGTTTTCAATTATATAATTTTTGATCCCGCCGCAGTCGGCCTCATGGGTTAAATTTATGGTCAAAGTTGAACCTCGAAAAGCGTGGGCGCGCTATATTTTGGAACGGAGGGAGTATATAGAGTATTATCCTGCATCTGCTTAGATCAGCTGCACATGTTGTTAGAGTTATGCCGAATATTGTGTACGAGGTAGCTTACAGTTGGACTTGTAGTTGTATTGTGTTTACATAGGATATTGAGTCGTGTCATAATAGGACACTTGTATCCTAGGCCTCTCATATATAGCGAGGATAGACACACGGCGTAACCTATGCCAACATAATAGCACAGGCGCGCAAGGGGGAGCCGGCGGCTTGTGTCGGCGCCCGGGTGGCCAGGGTGCGGTATTGTGACGGTGTCACGGGAAGGAGCGCCCGTAGTCAAGCTCCGGGGATGTAGCCATATCGGTGAACCTCGTTAACAAATCTCGGTGTCGTGCTCGTGTGATTGCTTGATTCTCGGATGATCGACGATATGCCTCAGATTTATTCTAACAAGTGGTATCATGAGCTAGGTATGAGGTGATGACGTTCGTGTTGATCTAGAGGATGGAGAATCAGATGTGTGTTTGGATGCCTTGGCAGCGGCGAGTTGCAGAGGGTGTCAAATCAACAGAAGGCGCGTGCATGTACTAGTAGCAGAATGACGTGCGGCGGTCGATCGGCGGATCAATCGGGCGAGCGTACATCGGCTGAATCGTGCAGCAGCAGGCGGAGGCGTAACACGCGGAATCGCGGCGGATGCTGGCTCGCTAGGGCAGCCGGTCGATCGGTGGTGTGCGTGGAAGCCACAGGCTGCATGGCGTGCTGCGGGACTAGCGGTGCGTGGAGCAGGCGGGCTGGCCAAAGTGGAGACAAGGCCTGTTGTGCATGCGGCGCTCGATGGTGCTACCTGTGCATACTTGAGATTTTGTTTTGGACAAAAAGAGACCGAGTCTACATATGACGCGGAGATAGCTAGATAAATCTGTCAAAGTGGAATAAAAATCCATCAAGCCATCGTGAGCAGGGAGCACTACTTGTGTAGAAAATTGGCAAAGCAAGCCAGTATTGAAATTGGTGCCAGGGAGCAATCACGTGAAAACCAAAGCAACTTTTTCCGATTTGCAGCAGTACACACGTACTTGGGGATCACGGAAAGAAGCTCGGATAATTTTTCAGAGGGTTAGTCATATGAAGAACCATGCTATCAATGGATATCAGGTTTGAGGTGGAGAAGTTCACGGAACTGAAAACCTTGGGTTATGATAGACACAGATGAAAGATTTGTTGGCATAATGAGGATGCCTGAAGGACTTGCAGAAAGTCACGTCAGCTAAGATGGAATTATCAGGTGATGGACGGAGATTCGCCGAAGACGATTTGGGAGCCTCGAGCGTGTCATACAGTCGAACGAGTTCGGCTGGGTCGGACTAGGCAGTCTCACGGATCGACGGAAGTCGGTTGGTACAGAAGACGGTGGTGGGATCGGCGACGACATAGGAGCGTGATGCTGATGGTGACCGACTTCTGGGGCGTGGAAACACGTGGCGCAGGCCCCGAGGGCTTGTGTGGCTTCAATAAGACTATGGCGCGGGGTTGATTCAAGATGGCGTACGCATGTGAGCTTCAAGTCGACGGGGCGCAGGGGTGGACTGATCATCTACCATGGAGTCATGTTGAAGGTGGAGCTAGATTAAGGGGCTACGGTGTAAGGATCCAGAGAGTCGAAGCCTATTTCAGCGGGAAAAAGCGAGTGCCATGCAGTTCGGACTGGAGTCCAGTGGTCTGATGGAAGCGTGAAACTCGTCATCGGTCGGTGATGATCGATGCATGGTACTCTGCAGTGGAGGTTGAGTGGTGTGGGTTTGCGACCCTTGAGACTCGACCAGGACAGCGGAGGCTCGACGTGGTAATAGTGGCGAGGCGTGCGGTGCGCGCGGGACATGGAGACGGGCCAGGGCTCTGGTGGTCATACATGTGGTGAGACAACTGTGAATTTGACTCGGGATGATTACAAGCAATGGTGAAATTCCTTTAAGATTCAGACAGACGGTTAAGAAAGGAGCGATGATGTTGAGTTCAGGTAACTCTTATGTGTGACACCCAACATATGAGTTGTTCATTTTCACGCAGGTCAGTGATCAGTGTGTGATTGTGTTGGACGGATACTCTGAAAGTTGGGAGCACAGACTAGAGTAAAGGGGAACTTAATTTTGCTCGAGTGTTGACTGTGGTCAGGAATAGGAGGGACTACAAGTTGCAGGTGGAGTCATATGGAGTCTTTGGAGTAGCAGCGATTCTCATGGGATAAGTTCAAGTCCAATGTACATGGAAGTTTGACGCACTGACGAATTCAAGGTGGTGGAGAATATTCGCCAAGGTGGAGTTTGTTAGAGTTATGCCGAATATTGTGTACAAGGTATGTTACAGTTGGACTTGTAGTTGTATTGTGTTTACATAGGATATGAAGTCGTGTCCTAATAGGACACTTGTATCCTAGGCCTCTCATATATAGCGAGGATAGACACACGATGTAACGTATGCCAACATAATAGCACAGGCGCGAAGGGGGAGCCGGCGGCGTGTGCCGGCGCCCGGGTGGCCAGGGTGCGGTATTGTGACGGTGTCACGGGGAGGAGCGCCCGTAGTCAAGCCCCGGGATGTAGCCATATCGGTGAACCTCGTTAACAAATCTTGATGCCATGCTCGTGTGATTGTTTGGTCCTTGATTGACGGTATGCCTCGAATTTATTCTAATACATATGGTCGATTGATCGTACCACCCTATATAAGTACGAACGACCGATAAGTATGCGCCATTATAAGATTGTGGTGCATGCAAGCCATTGCGTCTGTCGGCTAGCCCTTGGCATTTTTCAGAGCCGGTCACACACAACTGCCTAGTTTCACAAGCGATTGAACCCACTTTACGTGTACATATTTTGCAGTTGCTTGCAGCTTTACAATGCCCACTTGCAAATTGACTGTTTCGATCAAAACCTGCAAAGATAATGCGGGCACTACTGCAATTAAACACGCACATTCTCCTCATGCTTACCTATAAATAATGTGGAAAGAAATCAAAGTGCTGACTTGCTTGTGGAATAATTCCAAGAAATATTGAACATGTGCACTATTTTAAACTCGTATATTGAAGTGCTTACAGCTACAGAGAAATTATCAAATTAGTTCATTTGCACAGACTCGGTTCAGGTTTGAGCTACAGCTGCTGAAGAGGCCGTAAACTAACCTAACTAAGAATGAAGATAAAGCTGAGGAATATTTAAACAGGTAGCTATCAAACGGACAAAAGGATCAGATCTTAAAGAAAGGTTAGAAATGTAAGTTCTTTTTCACTCTGATGTGTATCATTGTATGCCTCAATCCATAACAGATAACGCTAGAAGAAGTGCAGCAAAGTCTGGGTTATGCGCCTTTCAGGTCCAAACTACAAACTGATCAATGATTCGGTTTTCAGAGTTAGCTGCACCCGGTTCCTTGTTTAATACAATAATACTCCTGGAGTAATCAATACAATATATGGTTTGCTCTCTCCTGGACCAAACTACTGTTGCAATACAAGACTTGATGTGTTTTGGTTTTTGCTTACGTCCATGTTAATCATTTACCGCCTTCTAGTATCAAGGTTGTTGCCACCTACCGATTTCATAACCAAGAAGTAGTTCGAGACAAGATTTTCAGTAAAAGATCGACATAGATCGTGCCTAACAGAAATTCATCGTTGGCATTCACAAAACCCAAAATAGTTTAATGTCTTAAAAATAAAAAATAAAATTTACAGAAATTTCAAAATTAATTAATTTGATATATGTATGTTGGCATTTTATTAATTTTTCTTACTTGTTCCGTGCTATTTGTAAAATTGATCTTTGTATTCTTCATCTCAATTATTTAACTTAGTCTTTGTTGCTTTAAAAAGTTTAAAATATTTTTACTTCTCCGTTAATTTAATTTTGTAATCATGTTTCAACCAATTTCAAAAATATACCGAAAATATTTCACACGAATTTCAATTACTGTACTCACATCCTATTCAATTTCAGAAGCATTTTATATAGGTACAAAAGACATTTGTTGTTTCATAACAACTTACAAATATGATTAATATTTTTCCCACACAATTCAATATATTTCAGTGAACTTCAGAATAATTCAACAAACATTTCACACAAAGCTAAATAATATTTGACGCGTTTTACTAATTTCAGTCATATATTTTTGTGAAAATTATATTTCAATGTTTCAAGACGGTATTTTTTTGACACTTTTGAAGTTCTTAATTTTTATTTTTATTTTGTACTTTGAAAACCATTGGTATAGTATTTTTGGTATTTGTCGGATGTGTTTCCACCCGTCTATATACCAAAAACAATTCTCAAATGTCAAATCAGTTGTGGATGGTCGATTCTGAGACGTTAGATAAATCAGTGTTGTATTCTCAGAAGAAGAAAAAAAAATGTAATCGGGGTTAGCAACTATGCATAGATTGGAATAATATACGCACAACCGTAGCGTCTAGTAGATGATGTGCGAGCCATGTGTTAGAAAACCTTAAACCTGACCAACTTGAGGTTTTGTAATGGATAAGCTCTCTCACAGATAAGTTGACCTTTTTAAGATTTTGTTCATGCGGGCCACCACTCCACGCCGACTACCAGCTAGCACATGCATGCACGCCAGCTCGACATATACGACAGTTGACGTTGGAGCAGCAAATGGCCGTTTGCCCAGTCACTAAAACGACCTTGATTCCAGAGACAAGGCTCTGCCGGCCGTATATATGTTGGTTAATTGGCAGTTAGCGCAACCAAATTAACAACATGATTGCAGCGGACCATAATGGGCCAACAGATCATGGTTTCAGGGAATCATTGTACAAAACGTACGGCTGCTGACCGGCTGCATTGCGTACTGTCCGGGTTCTGGTTATCTCAGGGAAAAACATCTACCATTTTGATTTTGTATCGTCCAATGTATTCTTCCATACGTACGTGTGTGTACCCGAAGATGCTATTCGTAACAGAGTTATATTTAATATTTGAGAGCAGCTGTGGTTTATTTTTTTCGATAAAAGGTGAACTTTATTGATTCAAAGTGAAGCATCAAGTGAATACAAACACATTGAGTACACACCTGGTCTCTGCATAGTTAGGATGCACACAGCCAACGCCAACACACACAAACACATTGTGGTTTATGTAAAAAATATGGACAGAAATGAGTCGTAGTATTAAATTAGTTTGGAACTTTTATATCTTGTGTATTATCCATGCTAGATAACGATTTTTTCCACATAAATGATCGTGACCGAGAGCTAAAAAGTAAGTGATCAGTTGACATCCGAAAACGTACAGTCATCCGTCCATTCTAACTGGTCTGTATTTTTACATGTAAATCTGCGGTGACTTTACTAGTCTGTATTATCATTTATCGAAGCTTTGATCTATATGTTGTCATCAATTACCAAAAAGGGGGAGATTGAAAGTGCAACTATCCCTAGGTGGTTTTGGTAATTCATAACAACATATAACTCATTGAGCTAATGCTATTCCAAGATGGTTATTTCAGGAAAGCTCAATGATTGGCATGGCATGGATGATGAAAGTGGATCCCTCAAAATGCTAAGGACAAATGATTGGCTCAAGCTCAAAAGCTCAAGACTCTTCATTTTATATTTTAGTGATCCAAGATCACATTGATTCTTTAGAAAAAGCCAATACTATCAAGGAGGGATGAGGTGTTGCTTAATGAGCCTTTTGCTTCATGTTCTTAGTGATATGCTCCAAAACCCTTAGCTCCTTTCCTATATCCACACTTGACCTAAACCCAAAGCCAAACTCGGACCTACCGATTCTTTCAATCCGGCGCCACCGAGTTTCACATGGCATAGCCACTGCCAAACCCTAAGCAAATCGGTTCTACCGATAGGGATCTCGGTCTCACCGAGATGGGATTGTAATCTCTCTGTTTCCTTTTCGTAACTTTTCGGTCTCACCGAAAGAGCGGATCGGTCCCATCGAGATTGCAATGTAAACTCTTTGTTTCCTTTTTGTAACATTTCGGTCTCACCGAAAGAGCAAATCGGTCCCACCGAGTTTACCTGACCAACTCTCTGGTTAGCTTATTATCAAATTGGTCTCACCGAGTTTGTGTAATCGGTCTCACCGAGATTACGTTATGCCCTAACCCTAACCATATCGATCCTACCGAGTTGCATGTCAGTCCCACCGAAAATCACTAACGGTCACTAGGTTTACTAAATCGGTCCGACCGAGTTTGTTGATTCGGTCCCACCGAGATTGGTAAATTGTGTGTAACGGTTAGATTTTGTGTGGAGGCTATATATACCCCTCCACCTCCTCTTCATTCATGGAGAGAGCCATCAGAACACATCTACACTTCCAACTCACATGTTCTGAGAGAGAACCACCTATCCTTGTGTTGATCTCAAGATATTCCATTCCTACCATATGAATCTTGATCTCTAGCCTTCCCCAAGTTGCTTTCCACTCAAATCTTCTTTCCACCAGATACAAATCCTATGAGAGAGAGTTGAGTGTTGGGGAGACTATCATTTGAAGCACAAGAGCAAGGAGTTCATCATCAACACACCATTTGTTACTTCTTGGAGAGTGGTGTCTCCTAGATTGGCTAGGTGTCACTTGGGAGCCTCCGACAAGATTGTGGAGTTGAACCAAGGAGTTTGTAAGGGCAAGGAGATCGCCTACTTCGTGAAGATCTATCGCTAGTGAGGCAAGTCCTTCATGGGCGACGGCCATGGTGGGATAGACAAGGTTGCTTCTGTTGGGTTACGTAGCAGAAATTCAAAATTTTCCTACGTGTCACCAAGATCTATCTATGGAGAGACTAGCAACGAGGGGAAGGAGAGTGCATCTACATACCCTTGTAGATCGCTAAGCGGAAGCGTTCAAGTGAACGGGGTTGATGGAGTCGTACTCGTCGTGATCCAAATCACCGATGACCAAGTACCGAACGGACGGCACCTCCGCGTTCAACACACGTACAGCCCGGTGACGTCTCCCATGCCTTGATCCAGCAAGGAGAGAGGGAGAGGTTGAGGAAGACTCCATCCAGCAGCAGCACAACGGCATGGTGGTGATGGAGGAGCGTGGCAATCCTGCAGGGTTTCGCCAAGCACCACGAGATATGAGGAGCAAGAGAGGGAGGGCTGCACCAACAGGCAGAGATCAGATCGCGTGTATTGGGCAGCCCAAACCTCAAGTATATATAGGGGGAGGGGAGGGGCTGCGCCCCCACCTAGGTTTCCACCCCTATGGGTGGCGGCCAGCCCTAGATCCCATCTAGGGGGCGGCCAAAAGGGGGAGAGAGGGGGGCGCACCACTAGGTGGGCCTTAAGGCCCATCTGGACCTAGGGTTTGCCCCCTCCCACTCTCCCTGCGCCTTGGGCCTTGGTGGAGGGGCGCACCAGCCCACCTGGGGCTGGTTCCCTCCCATACTTGGCCCACGCAACCTTCTGGGGCTGGTGGCCCCACTTGGTGGACCCCCGGACCCCTCCGGTGGTCCCGGTACACTACTGGTGAAGCCCAGAATACTTCCGGTGGCCAAAACCATACTTCCTATATATAAATCTTTACCTCCGGACCATTCCGGAACTCCTCGTGACGTTCGGGATCTCATCCGGGACTCCGAACAACATTCGGTAACCACATACAAACTTCCCTTATAACCCTAGCGTCATCGAACCTTAAGTGTGTAGACCCTACGGGTTCGGGAGACATGCAGACATGGCCGAGACGTTCTCCGGTCAATAACCAACAGCGGGATCTGGATACCCATGTTGGCTCCCACATGTTCCACGATGATCTCATCGGATGAACCACGATGTCAAGGACTTAATCAATCTCGTATACAATTCCCTTTGTCTATCGGTACGGTACTTGCCCGAGATTCGATCGTCGGTATCTCGATACCTTGTTCAATCTCGTTACCGGCAAGTCTCTTTTTACTCGTCCCGTAGTACATCATCCCGTGATCAACTCCTTGATCACATTGTGCACATTATGATGATGTCCTACCAAGTGGGCCCAGAGATACCTCTCCGTCACACGGAGTGACAAATCCCAGTCTCGATTCATGCCAACTCAACAGACACTTTCGGAGATACCCGTAGTGCACCTTTATAGCCACCCAGTTATGTTGTGACGTTTGGCACACCCAAAGCACTCCTACGGTATCCGGGAGTTGCACAATCTCATGGTCTAAGGAAACGATACTTGACATTAGAAAAGTTTTAGCATACGAACTACATGATCTTGTGCTAGGCTTAGGATTGGGTCTTGTCCATCACATCATTCTCCTAATGATGTGATCCCGTTATCAACGACATCCAATGTCCATGGTCAGGAAACCGTAACCATTTATTGATAAACGAGCTAGTCAACTAGAGGCTTACTAGGGACATGGTGTTGTCTATGTATCCACACATGTATCTGAGTTTCCTATCAATACAATTCTAGCATGGATAATAAACGATTATCATGAACAAGGAAATATAATAATAACCTATTTATTATTGCCTCTAGGGCATATTTCCAACAGCTTCCTCGTGGACCCTTCGTGGGTGGAGCCCTCCGTGGACTCACGCAACCGTTACCCTTCGTGGGTTGAAGTCTCCATCAACATGGATGTAGGATAGCACCACCTATCCGAACCATGCCAAAAACATCCGTGTCTCCAATTGCGTTTGAATTCTCCAAACCCTTTCCTTTACATTCTTGCAAGTTGCATGCTTTACTTTCCGCTGCCTATATACTCTTTGCATGCTTGCTTGAATTGTGTTATGATTGCTTGACTTGTCCTAAAGTAGCTAAAATCTGCCAAACTCTAAAATTGAGAAAATGTTAAGTTTTTATTGGTCAAGTAGTATAATCACCCCCTCTAGACATACTTCAAGGTCCTACACGGCCGGGTCTGCAGTGACACATCATCTGACCTCGGATCGGCGGTGGCGGCATGGAGGGCCTGGTGGTTGGGTCGGCACCATGCGGGTTGTGCCCTCCGGACAGATCTGATCTGGCCGGGGCGGCCTGCTCCATGTGCGGCGGCTCAGATCGGCGATGACCCGTGCACACAATACATGATGGAGGTTCTTCGAGCGGATCCAGGTGAAAACCTTGTGCGCGGCTTGATGCCAAGACCGGCGTTGGTGGCACCCTGAGGTGTCATTACCTTCTTGAAGGCATCACTGTGGAGAAGCTCTAGACCTCTATCCGCTACCTTCGGGGGAAACCCTAGATCAGTTGATCGGATGACGGCGGCGCGTTGGTATCGTTTCCTCCTTGGGGGCGTCATTCTTGGAGGCGTACATGGGATCGAGGGACCAGCGGGCGCCTTTTTGGTGGAGCGGTACTTCATCCTTCACATTGATTATGGCGGATCTCGGCGGCGTGGTGCAGTGGAGACTCGGCGCCCGGTGCGTGGTGATGGACTCGCGTAGGTGGAGGTAGTTGTCTGGCGTCAAGGTGGCGTCGATGGCGGAGTGGCCTGACAAGGTAGAAGCCTCAATATCTGCGCTGAAGACGGACCTGTGAAAGATGGCGGTGACGACACATGTGAGTGCGTCAGGCCAGTTTATACCCCAGACCCGGTATGTGGCTCGGCTGGGGCTTCTGCCTTTTGATGATAAGCTTAGATGAGTAGACCGGGTATGTGACCCATGCAGCAGCCCTTCATCATATGGATAGGAGTAGTGGCATATGTTGCCAAGATGGCGGATTCAGACATATTGTTATAATACTTTGTAAGGTTATCGAGAATAATCAATAAAGTGGTCATATGCATCTTCCAGATGCAGAGGCCGGGGATCATCCTTCTTTTCTAAAAAAAAAAGTCTAAGCTAGACGTGTGAAGTGTAGGAAAGTACATACGTGCCGTACATGCATACAGTACCGGCGTGTCACCCACCGCTAGCTAGCTTGTAGTACAAGTCAAGCACGAGCGAGGCGTACGTGCTACCTGCATACGTACGTCCAAGACGAAGTCAGGCAGATCTCACGAGACCAGCTGGCTAGTTTACATGTGACCCGAAAAAAATCCTTGGGAGCTGGCAAATTTATTGTGCATACGAATCGTGTGCACTTGCCATGTTGCAGGATGGAGGTTTGTGACCAACCATACGTACGTACATATCGCCATATCGGTATCTCCTGCTGATGACAAACAATGTGCAGAGAGTTGGTAACGACCCACATGAGAGCATAATCCCGATGAATTAAAATACAGGACAAGATCACGGCGGATACACGCGCACGTATATATGCTGGGAAGAACGACAGAAGCTAGCTACAGTAACGTTGAAATTGGATGATTGCGTGCCGTGCCGTGCCGTGCGCGCTGTGCACGCGTACATTCATCCCGACTGCGATCCATCTCATGGCGACCCTGCTCGACCTCGCATCCACTAATGATCTGCTTGGTTGGTCCCTTGCGTTACGTGCAATCTTGGGAGCCATTAATGCGGTAAATCGACATGGTATATCCATCGGCTCCACCGGATCGTTCGTCGAAAGCTAAAGAAAACACAACGAAAACGATCGGCCGGTGTATATAGTCTCCAAACACAGGACGGTCGCCGGGCGGTCTCTGTCCCGTACGTGACCACGAGGAGTACGTCTAGGCAGCGCCTCTGACGCCGCCGTGACCGCACCCCACCGCGGCTCCCCACGGAGAGGTCCGTGTCCATGGCGCTAATCCGCGTGGTCCATCTCGCGTAACCACCGTCATTAACTTGGATAACCACCATCCGACGAAGCTTGTCGTTAGTGGTATAGTACCACTTCACGCTCCAGCTTACAAGGGAAGGATGTCTTAAGGGCGAATGGGCGATGGACGCGCGCATGGGCGGCCATGGATGGACAGGTGTGAACGGGAAGGCTGTCGCCGTCGACGAAGATGACCCGCGGCCCCGCCGCCGGTGGCGACGTGTGAACGTCGCATTGAATGCCCCGCGGAACTTCTCGCGCGAGCCGGCCGCTCTCCACGGGTCCGCGCGCGCGACGGCTATGATCAGGCACTTCGTGGTGGAGGCGTCGTCGCCGGGACCCGTACGTCGCCGTCGTCCGTGTAGGGTTACATGGGGCCTAGGTAGGTAGCTAGGGTGATCGAGAGAGACTGGTTGATGGTAGCTCGATCGGTGATGCTGGTGTCGATAGGGGCTGGCTACGCTGCTCGATCGGGTCGTGGTCGATCGTGGTGGTGTTCGCGGGAGCAGGCATGGCATGGCCCGACTCCGTGCGTGCGCCGGAGATTTGATACGCTGCGTGCACGTGGGGGCGGCAAATCTGGAACCGACGTGCTCATTTATTGGGAGACACTTCCAAGTCGCGAATGGTACGTTTTGGTTTTCACATTTCGAAGTCACGGACAGTCCTGGAAGCAGGGGACCCGCGGCAATAGTAATCCAAACTCACGCTTGAAAAAATACAGCGCAAGTTCAGACAAGGCTTTGCCCCTGCGCCTAGATGGAGACGAAATTGAAGGTGACGAAGAAAATTAGATGGACGGCTCGATCCCATCGTCTCTGCCGTCAAGCTCGGGCTCGTTAAAGCGTCAACAGCTGCTACGGGATTACTACTGTACGCGGCATATCTCACGTCTATTTCTCCCGTGGATTACTCAACGTGAGCGCCACTCTACGCGTATGCAATTAATCCTCGCCTGTCTTGTGCATGGTGTCCGTCGCCTTTCAGCGCCATCTCATCTTTCTCGTGACAAAATTGTCAACACAAGGTCACAAGCAACCCGTAGATTACATCATGAAGATGTAATATCGTGCCCGAGATACACTAACTTGTTTCGGGGTTTCACTTTGGTCCGCTAATTTCCACGCAGGAGCAAATGCTACCTAGAGCCAAATTGAATGTCTGCTTTACAAAAGACTTCATAAGGACAAGGTCAGTGTGAGTGATGTTCTAGCTAAACATGTGACTTGTCTGACGCGATTTCCTTCTACACGTACGGTATCCAGGGTAAGGGTTCTCTGAAATAATGCTGATTAAGTCACCTGAGAGAAAAAAGAAGATAAAATGTGAAAAGGTCATCGCTGATGCAGACGATATAGCTGACAACTTGACATGCATGGTCTATGTACGCAACAACCTCAGGCTCATCACTTACCTCCTTGACCGAACAAAAGGCTAAATTTCCACGCATTTTCTCGTAAGGGACTGAAGCTCGGTCACCATAGATATTCCTTTTATTTGTATCACTGTAGTCTTTTAGATACGACACTAAATCTAGTACAATGCATTACAAGAGTCTTATCTAAACACATATTTAACGCATGAGATACATTTTAATTTAGAGGCAAGAGCACTAGAGACCCAGAAACTTGCATTAGATGTGATGGTTTAGTCCATAAACTTGCAAAAGGTGATCAACTCATCCACAAACTTGCAAATTATGTGATGGTTTAGTCCACAGCCAATCAGAGACAGACAATTGGCGCCCAGCTGGCTGCTGCGTGGCACACCTGGTCGGACCGGCTCTTTTGCAGAAAACCCCTCAACGTTTCTGAAAATCATGCCCGCAGTCCCTGTCTGGCCCTCCCTTGGCTATTTAATATTGCGGCCCCTCTCACCTGGTCGGGAAATCACTTCGCCTCAGTTACGGGAGCCGCGGGGAGTGGCGACGGCGTCCGTTCCCCTGACGCCAGCGACGGCGGCGACGTCGCCGGCCATCGCGGCGGCCACAGAGCCACCAGAATCCGTCGGCCTCGTCCGCGAACCGGGCGCATTTCCGCCGGATTATGGTAAGGCCCACCATCCATCACCTCTGCTTTCCGTCTGCTTTTTTGGCACTCGCCGTGGTTGGTCGCCGGGGTTGATCGGCACCGTTACTTGTCGGGGTTGGCCGCCGGGGTAGATTAGAAGGTTGCTGCGGAGTGGGATTGGAGGTTAGGTTCAGTTGCTAGGGTTTATGTTGTTGGAGTAGAGGAAAGTAGGGGTTTGGGGCTCTAAAGTTGATGTTTTCTGTCATGAAGTTCAGTTACTTTTCTAGGAAATATGTGGATTTAGGCCTGTACTGGTTGTAATGTTGAAGTTGATCCTGAACATGTTGATTCTGAAGATTGTGCCATACAGTTGGGGTTTTGGGAAATAAAGTTGGGGTTTTGGGCCATAAAGTTGGGGTTTTGGGGTAGGATATATGAAAATGTGTGGTTTTTGGGCAGAGCTAAATGAAAATGTGTGATTTTGAGTAGCTGATGTTAATATTCTGGATATTGTACTACTCTGAAAGTCTGAATAATGTTGACACTGCTGAATATTTTCATTGTCTGAATATTGCTGATCATGCTCTGAATTTGTTGTGTAGTGTGTGATGCAGCAATGGGCATGGCTGTGGAATCTACATTCTTCACTTTGCAAATTGAGCATAATGGCATTTTTTGTGGACCAAGTAGCAACCTGGAGTATGCAAGTGCTAGTGTGGAGATTCTGGATTATTGCTCTGCTGCTAATTTCTCATATTCATTTATTGAGAAGCATCTGCAATGGTTGAGCTATCCTGTGTGGGAGCACCACATCTATTGGTGCAGGCCTGGGTGCCTATTGTCAGAAGGGCTGGTGCCAATTAGAGGAGATGTTGATGTCCTGTACATGTTCACAGCAAGTGCAGTCCATAAGGTGCTGGAGATATTGATTGACCATTCAGACTTTATTCAGATTTGCAGACATGATGTCATATATACAATGCCCAGCCCAGTGTCCAGATCATTGGTTGAAATTATTCTCTCTGAGCAAGCATCTAGTGGAAGACAGCACATGGAAGTTTCAGCTCAAGCAGCAGAGAAATGAAGTGCAAACTTGCAAATTGCAGTTTCAGAGCAAGCAGAGACAGTAGGAGAATTGACAGATTCAGACTTTAGTGATAGTGACTTCAGCATTGATGAGGGATATGATGATCTCTTTGATGAGTACATTGATTTTTGTGTGGATGAAGAGGAACCAGAAGAGATAGATGATGAGCCTGAATATGTACTTGAGGATGAGGAAGTTGATTTGTCAAGAGAAGAAGAAGATAACCTGAAATACAAGTTCAGTGCTTTCAATGCAAAGGTGGACATGGACTCTCCTATATTCATACTAGGCATGGTCTTTGCAGATGTCAAGCAACTAAGGCAAGCTCTGAATGCATATTCAATAAGGAATAGAGTTGAGATCAAGAAGATAAAGAATGAAAAAAACAGATTGGAGGCAGTGTGCAAGCCTGGTTGTCCATGGCTTCTTAAAGCTAGATTGGACAATAGGACAGGAGGCTTTGTGATAAAGGTTTATGCTGTAGACCACAAGTGTCAGAAGGCATGGGAGGTTACAAAGGAGCCTCACAAGTGTCAAAAAAATTTCATTGATGAATTCAGGAATGACCAAAAGATGGGCCTTGGCACATTTTCAAGGAAGGTTACAAAGGAGCTTCACATTACTGTCAACAGATGGAAGTTAGCTAGGGCTAGGAAACAAGCTCTGAATATAATTCATGGGGATGCGGATGAACAGTTTAGTAAGTCGTGGGACTATGGTCAGGAACTGAGGACATGCAACCCTGGCCCACATCACATTTCTTGTGTCTACTCATGTTGTGACAAATGAACAGTACCCAATGGGTAGGAAATGTTTGAAATCAGTGTATTGGTCTTATGATGCTTGCAAAAGAGGTTGGCTTCAGGGATGCATGCCTATTATATTTGTTGATGGGTGTCATATGAAGACAAAGTACAAAGGGGTGTTGCTGACTGCTGTTGGCATAGATCCTAATGACTGCATTTTCCGTCTAGCCATGGGTTGGGTTCAAGTTGAGTGTACTAGTGCTTGGGAATGGTTTTTGACCACTCTTAGAGATGATCTTAATATCATAAACACTTCACCTTTCATAATCATGAGTGACAAGCAGAAGGGATTAATAAATGCAGTGATAAAAGTGTGGCCAGATGCAGAACACATGTTTTGTGTTAGACACATTTATCAAAACTTTCATGAGAAGCACAAAGGAGAATTGCTGAAACAAGACTTATGGGCCATAGCAAGATCTACTAGCAAGCAGAAGCGGAGAGCAAATTGTCAGAAGATGGATGAACATAGTGTTGCAGCTTTTAATTGGACTGGGAGATTGAATCCAAAGACATGGGTGAAAGCATTCTTCAGTGAGTTTCCTAAATGTGACATAGTGTTGAACAACAATTCTGAAGTTTTCAATAGTTACATCTTGGATGCTAGGGAGATGGCAGTGCTTTCAATGTTAGAAAATATTTTGTACAAGCTTATGCACAGAATGCAGAGCAAACAAAGAGAAGCAATTGAAAAATGGACAGGACATAGAATCTGTCCCAAGATTCTCAAAAAGCTTGAAAATAATATTGAATATGCAGCTAACTGTCATGTTCAAGGTGCTGGACAGGAACTGTTCAAGGTGCAGTCAGGTCCTACCAGCTACAATGTGGACCTTGCCTTGTTCAGGTGTGATTGTGGTAGATGGCAGCTGTCAGGAATACCTTGTAGCCATGGAGTTGCATGTATGAGAGAAGAGAGGATTGATCCAGAGGAAATGGTCCATGAGTGCTACTCTGTCCAAACATATTTGAAAGCCTATGGATAGAATCTGATGCCTCTTAGAGACCCTGAAATGTGGAAGAAGATGGATGGGGATAAAGTGTATCCACCTATCTTCACTAAACAACTAGGAAGGCCCAAAAAAATAGGAAAAAGACACCAGAGGAAAAGATGAAAGGTGGTGTTAGAGTGCTAAACAAAAATGGAGTGACAATGCACTACTCCATATGTGGTAGACCTGATCACAATAGGAAGGGACACTACAAATACCAGGAAGCTCAAATGGGACCTAGAGATCCAATAGAAGATGAGGACTATGATGATCCAACATTTGTAGAAGTACATAACTTATTTCTTGCATTTTACATAAATCTTTCTGAACTTCTTTGCTCATATCATAACTCATCTCACAGGGCTTACTTCTTGCATTTATTTGTTGTGCAGAACATTTTTCCTCACTTGGCAAACCCTAGCATGGATCCAAGCAGGTTGCCAGACAGCATGGTTTCAAGCATGGCCAGGAGGGAGAGATCTCGTAGGGCTCCACAAAGGTTTCATGGCCCCCTACCAGAACAATCAGCATTTGTTGCAGCCGCTGCTGCTTCAATTCCCCAGCCAACAGTCACAACATAGATGAACATTGGGAGAACTGAAAGAGGAGAAGGCTCACAACCTGCTAGCAGAGGAAAAAGAAAAAATGCAATAGCTGGCACAACTTCAGGTGCAAGGAGGGGCAGAGGAAGAAATGCAGCAACTGGCACAACTTTAGCTGCAGGGAGAGGTAGAGGAAGAGATGCAGCAACTGGAGGATCTTCAGGTGCAGGGAGGGCATAGGAAGAAATGCAGCAACTGGCACAACTTCAGGTGCAGGGAGGGGTAGAGGAAGCCATGCAGCAGCTGGAGGATCTTCAAGTGCAGGGAGGGGCAGAGGAAGAAATGCAGCATCTTCAATTGCAGGAACATCTGCAGGTGAAGCAGGGAGAGGCTTTTTATGGTTGTTGTGTGGGGATGACAGACCTATGGTGATTCCTGATGTGAATGCAACACCTGATGCATTAATTGTGTCATGTTATATTAGTTCATGGGTGAACTTTTTAGATTTTGCTGAGTTTTGCACCTGAGGCATCGTGTAACTTGTTGATTTTTCTGAATTTTGCACCTGAGGCATCTTGTACCTTGTTGATTTTGCTGAATTTTGCACCTGAAGCATCTTGTAACTTGTTGATTTTACTGAATTTTGCTATGAGTTAATGGGCATTTGCATTTACTGAATTTTGCTATGAGTTAATGTTGTCATGTGCACCTGTGTACTAACTGAACTAACTGAATTTTATTGAAATAACTGAACTTGCCGATGAAGCACATGTGTACTAACTGAACTAAATGAACTAGCTGAACTAACTATGATGAAGCACAAAACTAAATTAGACGCCCAAAATAAAAAAAATAAAACAAAAAAATGTTTGGCATGGGTCTTGAACCCAGGACCTGTGGTTAAAGAAGTAGAGTGCAATGCCAGTGCGGTAAGAGTAGGAACTTGTTATGGATAGATGCAGAAAGCTAGTTGTACTCATAACAGAGAGGCCAACTCACACTTGCCCACTCCCCACTCCACCCCTCTGGACGGTTCGCGTTCCCACCCATCGCATCAATAAAACCGCCCACCCACCGACCACCACTCCCCACTCATCGACCGTGTTGCCTCCACTCCCCACTCCACTCCCCACTCACCACCGCCGGCCACCGCCGCCATGGAGAACATCGAGGGCTAGAAGAGAGCACTGGAGGGTCTGGCCGGCAAGGACCAGTCGTTCCGCGCGTAGATCAGAGAGGTGTGCAGACCTGGTTCCCGAGCGCAAAGCTCATGCTCAATCACGCGCGCGGGTTGGCCAAGGTGCTGACGGACGACGAGAAGGCGCGTGCCTTCCCCAGAAGCCTCATTGTGTCGCCGCCGTCCTTCCTCGTCTGGGCAATGCGGGAGGCCACGCTCAGCGTGGATCCATACCAACGAGCTAGGTGGTGGATGTACCGCTCCACCACCTCTCTGGCCCCGGTCCCCCTCGACGGCGACCCTCTGGACGTCGTCGGCGTCATGCTCACGCTACCTGCTCCAGTCGACCCTGTAGACTACGCCTCTGATGACGACCTAACAGAGGTTGTTGTCGTCACCGACGACGACACGGATGAGGACAAGGTTGTGCTCGTTGAGCCGGTCGCCATTGAGGGTGGCAGAAACATGCCCATCGACGTCGAGCTCCTGCCGGACGTCGAGCTCCTGCCAGAAGACGTGAAGGTCAAAGAAGAAGAAGAGGTGAAGGAGCCAGAGCGAGAGCAAAAAGAAGGGGGCAATGAAGAAGGAGCCAGTGCACCGCTCCATCCGCCTGCAACAGACGAAGAAATAGTGAAGATGTCTGCAGCTGTTGGAGTAGAAGAAGAAGCAGCTGAAGAAGCAGTGAAGAAGAAGAAGAAGAAGGGAGTAGTTAGGTATGCTGATTATATATTGGCATATAAGTTACCTATGTTGAACTGAAGATGTTGTTGAACTGTTATCAATTTTGAGCTGCTGCTGTTGAACTGCTGTTATCTATGTTTCCTGTGTTGCAGTGTTGCCAAATATTGTGTTGCTATGTGTGTTGCATTCTGCCCATGTTGTGCCCATGTGCACACATCCAAAAATAGAATGTACCAAGTGCTCACTTTCTGCCAAATATGCCAATATTCCATACTATACTACCTGAAGATCCCTGGGCCCCTTCCAAGTATAATGGTCTGAATTTAACTTAACTGAAATTTGCACTCTTAAGTTAAATGAAATTTGCTTGATCTGAATTTTGCTTGCAGTTAAGTTAACTGAAATTTGCTTGCATTATCTGAATTTTGCTGCAACTATCGGAATTTTGGTACAATGCACACTTTCACTTCTCTGAAAAACAATTTCATCATCATTTCTTCATGAGGCAAAAACAATTTCATCATCATCACCATGTGCACAATTTCAGTGCTCTGAAAAACAATTTCAGTTCATCATTTCTTTATTTGGTCAGTACTACATCAACATTTCTTTATTTCAGTTCATCAGTACTACAACAACATTTCTTCATTTCAGTTCATCAGTACTACATCAACATGTCTCACACTAAAAACACCCTACTTGCTAACAATGACAGCTAGCAGAATGGCAAATAGGCCAACATACAAAAGAGCTCCAAAACAAAAAATCTTATCCCTAAATTGCTCTCTTTGCTTCTGCATCTTGACAATTGCTCTCTTTTCTTTCTCATTTCTTTTAGTTTCTGCTTCAAGTACTTTAATCCTGGCCTCCAACTCCATATTCTTCATGGCTAGATCCTTAATCCTGGCCTCCAACTTCATTGCTCTGCCATCCCTTTCCCCAGCCCACTCCTGAAAAAATGATGAGCAATTCAAGTCAAGAACTCCTGAAAAATGATGAGCCATTGCTCTGCCTTGTACTAAGTCAGCCACTGCAGTTCATTATTCCTAGGATTTCTGTACTTACCTTCTTGCCACCGAAGTCAAGAACTACAGTGACCCTGACACTAGGTTCTCCAGGCCCGCCGCCGCCCAGGAACCCGTCGGCGTCGATGCCTACTCCATGGGATCGTAAGCCACCGCTCTGGTTCTCGCCGCCGCCGCCACTGGACGCTCTCATTCTCTCCTCGTCGGGATTTGGACAGGGGAAAGGGGAAAATAGGAGAGAGCTAGGGATTTGGACAGGGATAAAGAAGACAAGTGAAGTAGGGACGGCGGGCGTGATTTCCAGAAACATTGAGGGGTTTTCTACAAAAGAGCTGGCCCGACCAGGTGTGCCACGTAGCAGCCAGCTGGGCGCCAATTGTCTGTCTCTGATTGGCTGTGGACTAAACCATCACATAGTTTACAAGTTTGTGGACTAGTTAATCACCTTTTGCAAGTTTATGGACTAAACCATCACATCCAATGCAAGTTTCTAGTCCTCTAGTGCTCTTGCCTCTTTAATTTAGAATGAGTGTCCGTTCTATCTGTGTTCATTATGATTAACCGGGATGCCCTTTTTATAACACCATCGACCCTGAAAGGTGATGGGTCTCTCTCATGACGGGCCTAGCGACGCGGTTGGCGAACCCAACACGCTACAATGGGCGGCGTGGTTCATCGTCGACCTCAGGTCGATGATGTCTCCCGCGTACCACCGAGGCATGGTGGTGCTCCGCCCGCACACCACGACGGTACATCTTGTCGAAGAGCGGGGGTGTACGATCGACATACGCTCGGGAGGAGGGGTCGTGCTGACCCCGGGGGCTACGGTCGCATTCCCTTGCCATGTTGCGCACATCGAGGAGGAGATCACTGGCGGGAATGGCGCCTCAGGAGCCGGTGATGGAGGTAATGCGGCGGGTGGGGGAGCAATTAAGGTGGGTTGGGGATTAAATCTGAAGGAGTTCACTCTGATCCCCCCTTCCCCCCACTTCCTCCCCGCACGCCTCATCTATTGCTCTGCCTGCTCGAGTTCATGGCGGAGATGGTGGAGATCTACGAGGAGAAGATGCAGAGGTTCGCGGGCTGGGATGCGCGCTTGCGGGTCCGCCTCAGGGAGATTGGAGCATGGTACATGAGCAAGCGCGAGATGTATGCGGAGGCGATTGTGGAGAATCTGACGGAGGCAGAGGAGAGATCGTTGTTCGGACGCTGTGGGCGCAAACATCCGCTGCGGGTGCTTCTGTGGGCGGCGGATCAGGCAGACTCGCCCATGAGATTTGTGGCGCGGAAGTGGGTGACCTTCACCATCTTCGCGACTGCAAATCTCGCTCCGGCCATGAGGGGATCGGCGCTTCGGCCTCACGAGGGGGTCCTGGCTCTCCCTGCTCCAGGGTCAGCCATGGCTCCGATCGTGATTCACGAAGATCCGGTGGATCAGGCGGCGCAGGTGGTGATGGAGGCGCCACGCCGCTCTGCCTGCCTCGCTCCAGCCCCCCCAAACTCCGGAGCCTCGCCGGGAACAACATCTGAATTCCTCACTAGCTCGCAACCGCTTTTGGTTGCTGGCTAGTGAGGATTCAGATGATGTTTCTGACGAAGATATCGCCGCTTCAGGTACGGTCTGTTCTTCTGTACTCAAATACTTGACGCATACTCATGATTTTGAGGGTAGTCAGGACAAAATTGATACACAGCACCAAATTAGGCGAGTGAATCATAGGATGAGGAAGAAGATGAACAACTATGTCCAAAGTCTTCTGATAAAAAATGTAGTAAAAATGATGAAAAACATAGAACTATAAATCAAAATGAACACCAAAATGTCTTCACTCACATTGATTCTCCTAGTTGGGGGAGATTCCATAATGAAAGAATTGATATGGCTTTGATAAAAATCAGAGATAAGGTGACAAAAGTCTGGGACTTACCCAGACTTCCTGAATACTTAACTGATATTGATATCAAGGGTGGAGACCCAAAAATGGATGATAATAGAATTGATAACAGAGAAATGTTTCTCTGTGAAGATGTGATAGTAGATAAAAGCATAAAGGTGGGAACAATTCCTGAGAATTTTATGTTGGAAGAAGTAGTGGAGGAAATTCAGAGTGATAGAAAAGGGCATGAGTCAGGAGAAGAAAAGGTGGAGGTGACATGGATGGATCATGGAAAAAAGGGCGGGTTGGTCAGGTGGGCTTCGCAGGAATGTGGCCCGGGAGAGTGGTGAGTGAAAAAGGCCCAGACAAAGGAGGGGAAGGTGTGGACCTATATAAAGGGGGAATCCCACCCTCCATTCCAGAACCTGACTACCTCCACCTACCAAACCCTAGAAGAAATTTGGCGGCGACAAGCTGGGGGGAGGACTCTGAGAAGAGAGGAAATCTCTGGGAAGAAGAAGAAGCCATGGCAGGCAGGCAAGATTGTTGGAGACCAAGGCCTGGGAGAGGAGCTAATCCAGGAGGAAGAGGTAACTTCTATGGCAGATCTGAAAGCTTTGGGAGAGGGTTTAATAGACAGGAGGAAAGAGAGCGAGATTGAGGGAGTCCTGGATTAGGGGGTATCCGGACAGCTGGACTATATCCTTTGGCCAGACTGTTGGACTATAAAGATACAAGATTGAAGACTTCATCTCGTGTCCTTATGGGACTCTCTTGGCGTAGAAGGCAAGCTTCGCGATACGGATTTGTAGATCTCCTCCCATTGTAACCGACTCTGTGTAACCCTAGTCCCCTCCGGTGTCTATATAAACCTGAGGGTTTTAGTCCGTAGAACAACAATCATACCATATGCTAGCTTCTAGGGTTTAGCCTCTACGATCTCGTGGTAGATCAACTCTTCTACTACTCATATCATCAAGATCAATCAAGCAGGAAGTAGGGTTTTACCTCCATTGTGAGGGACCAAACCTGGGTAAACATTGTGTCCCTTGCCTCCTGCTACCATCTGCCTTAGACGCACAGTTCGGGACCCCCTACCTGAGATCCGCCGGTTTTGACACCGACATTGGTGCTTTCATTGAGAGTTCCACTGTGCCATCACCGTAAGGAAGGATGTCTCGTCTCGTTGTCAAGGACAACGTCATCTCTGGGGGAGCCCTTGCTGTCGGCCAGACTCTCCGGCTAGGCGGTTTTGTCATGACCGCCCGTTCGGCCGCAGCGCCGACGATGACTTCTCGGGTCATCGAAAACAACCTCCACGTCAGCTCAGAACTTGTCGAGCATATAGATCCAATTGATCTCTCCTCCCTAAACGAGCTCTTGGATCGCATCGCCGCTTTGGGAGTCGCTACGGACTACGATCGGATTAGGCTTAAACCCGACCAAAGGGAGATTAACTCTCCGCCGGTCACCCATCAGATAGCGGTGGTGGAGGAACAATGCGGCAATTCCCCCTCAATCTTGAGGACAAAATATGTCCGGATTCCAGAGCTCTCCGAGCCGGATACCCGTATACAGAAGGACATCTCCCAAGCGCTGAACCTAGAATCAGGCAGTGGGCCAGACCTATCGGGCGACATCCCGGAGCCCGAACGTCCAAGATTGGAAACTCCCATGCCCCTGGGTCTCAGATCAGGTCAGGGTCCGGACTCAAATACGCCCACCCACCCAGATACAACCGATCTCTCCCACATTAGACAAGAGCCCCACGAAATAGTACATTACTATTGGGCCAGATTCCTCTTTGTAATGAACAAGGTCAAGGTCTGTCGTGAGGAAGACGCAATTTCGTTCTTCTGCAATAATTGCACGGACAAGGGAATCCTTAACGCCATGAGCCGGCGCAATATAGCACACTTGGCGGCCATAGTACGGAAGTACTGTGCGATGGAAAGTGCCTGGAAAACCGAAACAAAATTTTGGGATAATCCGGCTCTGGCTAAACACCCAGTCCGAATTAAGAGGGTACACATTCATAAGTCACCCGATGCAATCGCAAAAAAGCAAAATCCCACTACAGGGCATGGAACCGTATTGGAGGGATGGCTTAACGGACCCTGCAAAATTCACAGTACGGTGGATACCACACCAACACACAGCCTTAGAGCAGTTGGGTACTCCGGCAGGTTGCTAAGAGCGGTGAGGATCTCCTCATTCAAAACACTGCCGAGCAACATCCCATGGATCACAATACGGTTTTAGCAGTCTTCGAGACATTCGCCTCAAATAATAGGCGCAAGCGAGCACTCCGCAGCCTTGCCGAGATATGCCAGGTGGCAGCAATAAATCCATGGAGTGACACGGCTATCACCTTCAATGCCAGTGATGAACCTAAATTCCGAACAGCCCGAGTACCTGCCGCATTAGTCCTTAGTCCAATTGTGGACGGCTTTCGGCTCACTAAAGTGCTCATGGGTGGCGGCAACGGATTAAACCTCATTTATGAGGAAACTCTTCAAAAAATGAAAATAGACTGGAACCGCATTGAGCAAAGCAACACAACCTTTAGAGGAATCATCCCCAGTCGAGAGGCACGTTGCGCTGGGAAAATCACACTAGATGTGGTATTCGGCACACCGGAAAATTACAGGTCCAAAGAAATCACATTCCAACTGGCCCCGTTCAGTAGCAGATACCACGCCCTTCTAGGGCGGGAGGCATTCACGATCTTCCAGGCTATAACCCATTATGGGTACATGAAGCTCAAAATGCCTGGGCCCAATGGAATTATCACTCTAGCTAGTGATCCGGACATAGCGCTCCACGCTGAAAACAAAACAGCTGCACTAGCCCTCGAGGCACTATCCGAAGCCCTAGCGGCAGAGGAGTTAACTGCGCTACGATCGACCGTGGACAGGGACGACGTGATACTCGACAAGAGATCCAAGTCCACCTCTTTCAAACCAGCGGACGAAATAGTCAAATTCCAAGTCCACCCAACGGACCCTACCAAAACAGCCTCAATTGGGGCACAGTTAAACCCCGCTGTGGACGTCGCACTACGGGTGTTCTTGCGCGAGAACTGGGATATATTTGCCTGGCACCCATCAGATATGCCAGGAATCCCACGCAGGTTGGCCGAGCATAGCCTTAACATTCTAAAAGGATTCAAGCCGGTCAAGCAAACTCTTCGGCTTTTTTCTGAACCTAAGCGACAAGCTATGGGTGAGGAGCTAGCCAAGTTATTGGAGGCCGGATTCATCAGAGAAATAAAACACCAGGACTGGCTAGCAAACCTGGTGATGGTACCAAAGAAGGACAAATCCTGGCGCCTATGTGTCGATTTCAAATACCTTAATAAAGCTTGCCCAAAGGATCCCTTCCCCTCCCCCACATTGCTCAAATTATCGACGCCACCGCGGGACACGACTCATTGTGCTTCCTCGACGCGTACTCCGGCTAGCACCAAATCAAAATGGCGGAGTCCGACCAGGCCGCAACGGCGTTTATCACGCCATACGGCCCCTTCTGTTTCAACACAATGCCTTTCGGGCTTAAGAACGCCGGTGCAACGTATCAACGCATGATTCAGACATGCCTGGAAAAGCAGATCGGCAAAACAGTGGAAGCATACGTATACATGTGGTCGTCAAAACCAGACACGTCGACTCTTTAATAGACGACTTGAGGCTCACGTTCGACAACCTCCGAACATACGACATCAAGCTCAATCCGGAAAAATGCGTTTTCGGCGTGCCCGCCGGAAAGTTCCTGGGTTTCATCGTCTACAGTAGAGGAATTGAAGCAAATCCGGCTAAAATCCAAGCCCTGTCACAGTTGGCCATCCCAACAGACCTCAAACAAATCCAGAAATTGACTGGATGCATTGCGGCCTTAAGCCGCTTTATCTCTCGATTAGGAGAAAAGGCACTACCCCTTTATCGCCTTCTTCGGCGCACCGAACACTTCGAGTGGACGGATGCTGCCACAGACGGATTGGAAGAAATAAAAGCCATACTGGCCACCAACCCAATCCTGGCCGCGCCAAACATCGGCGAACCAATGCTGCTATACATAGCGGCGACTCATCAAGTCGTAAGCGCAGTGCTCGTCGTTGAACGAGAAACGGACGGACACAAATTCCCCCTTCAAAAGCCGGTATATTATGTATCCACTGTCCTCACTCCATGCAAATCACTGTACCCGCGTTATCAAAAGATAGCGTATGCGGTATTCATGGCATCCCGGAAACTACGACACTACTTTCAAGAGTGTTCAATTATAGTGGCCTCGGAAGTGCCACTGAACGACATAATAAACAACCGCGACGCCACAGGCCGGATTGCCAAATGGGCCATTGAGCTCCTCCCGTTTGACATAACATATAAACCTCGGCGAGCCATTAAGTCGCAGGTATTGGCCGATTTTGTCGGCGAATGGACAAAAGCCGAACTCCCTAAAGAGTACGGCACATACTCCAATTGGATTATGCACTTCGACGGCTCAAAACTGTTGGCCGGTCTGGGGGCTGGCGTCGTCCTGACGTCCCCTACCGGAGATACAGTCCAATATGTACTCCAAATACTGTACACAGACTCCAACAATGCAGCCGAATACGAGGCCCTTACATGGTCTCTGGATGGCAGTTTTCATGGGCATTCAATGCCTGGAGGTGCGCGGGGACTCGAACCTTGCAATATCCCAAATAAATGGAGACTTCAATGCTAAAGATCCGAAAATGGCGGCTTATTGCAATGCCGTCCTCAAGATGTCAGCTCGGTTCGAGGGGCTCAAATTCCACCATGTGGCTCGGGAAAACAATCAGGCGGCGGATATCCTCGCCCGTATCGGCGCAAAGCGCGATCTGGTCCCACCCAACATATTCTTGGAAAGGCTGTTTAAGCCATCCGTGGCATGGGAAGGGGAAACCAGGAACAACAACCCGGACCTGGCTACAACGCCAGATACCGAATACTCTGACATAATCGGTGGCTCCGCCACCGAAATAACACCTTCAGCCCACGTAATAATGGCCGTCATCGCCCCATGGACTAAACCATTCCTGGCTTACCTAACCAGGCAGGAACTTCCCGAGGACCAAAATGAGGCACGCTGCATTGTGCGGCGATCTAAAGCTTAAAAGGTCCATGAGGGAGAGCTCTATAAGAAAAGAACCACCAGAGTCCTTCAAAGGTGCATCTCCAAAGAGGAAGGGCGGAAGCTTCTGGCAGAAATCCACGCTGGACTCGGTGGCCACCACGCCGCAGCCAGGGCCCTCGTAAGTAAGGCCTTCCGTACAGGATTTTATTGGCCAACGGCCCGGGCAGATGCACAGGACTTGGTCCAACGTTGTGTCGGTTGCCAGCTTTTCGCAAACCAAAGCCATATGCCACCCGTGGCCCTACAAACAATCCCCATTACCTAGCCTTTTGCGGTCTGGGGGCTTGACATGGTTGGACCCCTTAAATGGGGAACCCATAAGAAAAAATACTTACTGGTAATGGTGGATAAATTCACCAAATGGATAGAAGCCAAACCTGTTAAAACGGCCGAATCCGGACCAGTGATAGACTTCATATCCAGGGTTGTACACCGTTATGGTGTCCCCCACAGCATCATCACTGACAACGGCACGAACTTCACTGCCGACGAGGTGAAACTATGGTGCAGCAACATGGGCATCAAGCTCGATTATGCTTCTGTCTATCATCCACAAACTAACGGTCAAGTCGAGCAAGAAAATGGTCTTATCATGAGCGGCATCAAACCCAGATTAGTGCGGTCCTTCAAGGAATCTAACACGCACTGGGTAGAGGAGCTCGACTCCGTACTCTGGGGGCTGCGGACCACGCCGAATCGCACTAGTGGATACACACCATTCTTTATGGTGTACGGCGCAGAGGCGGTTCTACACTACAACATAATTCATGACTCACCTCGAGTGCACATGTATGAAGAAAGAGAGGTCGAGCTTGATCGGCAGGACAGTTTGGACGCCCTCGAGGAGGAGCGTGACGTGGCAAAAGCCCGTTCCGCATTCTATCAGCAACAGGCTAGAAGATACCAAAGCAGAGAAGTACGGGCCAAAACTTATAATGATGGCGAACTCGTTCTACGCCTACCGGAGAAGAAAAAGGACAAGCTCAAGCCCAAATGGGAAGGTCCCTTCGTTATTGACCAGGTTCTGGACGGTGGAGCGTACCGTCTACGGGATGCATCACACAATCGACTCGAGGAAAATCCATGGAACGCAGCTGTGACGCCCGGATAACTAAGCTACAGTAACCCTCCACTAATGTTGCCACGTCCTCATGATTACTGTTGCTAATCTCGCAAAGATTCAAATCCCGTCCGAATTTAAATTTAAAATAAAGTTAAACAATAAAACTTTTCAAACATTAAAACTAAAATGTTCTAAATGTGACAAATAAATTCATGAGTAATAATGCTGGAGAAACCAACATTTCTTATAATATTTTAATGCACTAAAACAACCAAAACAGAGGATATAATAATTAATTTAATGCCTTTTATAAAGTTACATTTATATAACTAATTTAGTAGTGTGCCAAAATAATTGTGGCAGTAGACTAATTAGTAATACTAATTTAGTTGCTCACTTCGTATTTTATAAAACAAAAATTAAATGAAACTTTAAAAGAAAACAGTAAAGAAATAAAATAATAGAAACAAAAAACAAAACAATACAAAAAATAAGAAAATGGAAAAAGAGGGAACCCCTCCCTGCTGGGACGTGGCCCAGCTGGCCTCCAGGCCCAACCGGCCACCCCCACTCCCATATCCCTTCTCGCCCGACACCCTAACCCCCCACTACTCCCACTCGCCCCCACTCCCTCTCCCTCGTCCCACTCCTCCTCTTCCACCCCCCCATATCTGGATCGAGGGAAACGGCTCCCCAACCCCGTTGCCGCAACCCTTCGCCGTTACCGTCGCCAACCGCCGTCGCAAGGAGAACCACCCCGCCGTCATCGTTCGCGGGGGCAACCCCATCGGAGCTCTTCTGCCTCAACCCCTCGCCGGACTGCTCGCATCACCGACCTCCTCCCCGAAGGCCTCCGTCGAGCCTGCTGCCATTCCCCTACGGCCCCTGCCGTGAGCACCTCCCCTTTCCTCGTACTCCCCTCTCCCCCTGTCGGACGCCATCCGCCGCGCCCGACTGCGCCGATGCACGGGCCAAGCTACGCTCACGTCGAACGCGTCAGCAGGCCACGCTCTCTGTCCTTCGTGTGCGTGCCTGCGCCCCACCTCGCAGCAACAGCCGTGCTCCGCACCCGTCTCCCCTGCGCCGGACCGCGACCCAGGGCCACCCCTTCCGCCGCGCCCCTCACCTTGGCCTCACCTGACTCCGCGCTCGTCCGCTCCGGTTTTTGCTCGCAGCTTGCCGCGCGCGTGGCCCCGCCTCATCGGCGCTGCGGTGGCTTTGCCAGACCACGCGCCCGCACCTGCTACGGTCCCCATAACCCGCATGTCCACGTGCCCGCTAAGGCCCCCTGGGCCATTGACAAGTGGGGCCCGCCCCTATAAAACGTAAAAAAGGGGATTTAAAGAAATAAAACTAAAATATATTAATTAATTAATTACTTAATTAAAAAATTAATTAACTTAATTAATTGTATTTAATTAACCTAATCATTTAACTAAACTAATTAACTTTGTTTAATTAATTTGTTAACAAACAGCCAATGATAGTGGGGCCCTCCAGTCATTTTGACTAAGTCAACTGACTGGTTGACTGATGACATCACGCTGACCTCATGCTGACATCATAATTTCATTTTTTAATTAAATTAATTCTGTTAATTCTAAAAATGAATTAAATCTTTAAAAATTAATATAAAATAATCCGTAGCTCGGATGAAAATACTTTGTACATGAAAGTTGCTCAGAACGACGAGACGAATCCGGATACGCAGCCCATTCGTCCGCCACGCATCCCTAGCATAGTGAACACGCAACTTTCCCCCTTCGGTTCACCTGTCCGAAAACGCGAAACACCGGGGATACTTTCCCGGATGTTTCCCCCCTTCACCGGTATCACCTCATACCGCGTTAGGGCACGCCTAGCATCACGCTTTGCTTTGTCATGCATCGTTATGCATCTATCTGCGTTGTATTTATTGTTTCTTCCCTCTCTTCTCTCGCTAGACACCGAGACAGACGCCGCTGCTACCCAGTACTACTACGATGTTGACGACCCCTCTCTCTTGCCAGAGCAACCAGGCAAGCCCTCCCCCTTGATCACCAGATATCGCCTACTCTACTCTATACTGCTTGCATTAGAAGAGTGTAGCATGTTACTGCTTTCGGTTAATCCTATTCTGCTGCATAGCCTATCATTGTTGCTACAGTTGTTTCCCTTACCTGCTATCCTACTACTTAGTCTAGGATGCTAGTATTCCATATGTCGCCCTACCTTATTGTTCGTCGGCTGTGCTATACTATCGGGCCGTGATCACTCGGGAGGTGATCACGGGTACTATATACTTTATACATGATACATGTGGTGTGGTGACTAAAGTCGGGTCGGCTCGTGGAGCACCCGCGAGCGATTCACTGATTGGGGGCGGAAAGGACCTCTGTCCCAACGACCCTCTGTGTGGATCTCTGTGACGGAGCGACAGGGCAGGTTGAGACTACCTAGGTGAGAGGTGGGCCTGGCCCTAGTCGGTGTCCGCGGTTACATCATTAACACGCTTAACGAGATCTTGGTATTTGATCTGAGTCTGGCCATTTGGTCTATACGCACTAACCAACTACGTGGGAAAGATATGGGCAGTCGGCGTCGTGGTATCAGCCGAAGTCTTCGTGACGTCAGCGACTGAGCAGCGCGCGCTAGATTGGAACTTAAGCCTGCTCTTGTATTAAGGAGGCTAGTTCTGCTTCCGGCCGCGTACGCAACGTGCAGGTGTGCTAAGGGCGATGGGCCCAGACCCCTATGCACTTAGGTTTAGACCGGTGTGCTGACCTCTCTGTTGGCCTAGGTGGGGCTGCGACTTGTTGATCTTCCGTGGCCGGGCATGACCTCGAAAAGTGTGTCCGGCCAAATGGGATCGAGCGTGTTGGGTTATGTGGTGCACCCATGCAGGGAAGTTTATCTATTCGAATAGCCGTGATCTTCGGTAACAGGACGACTTGGAGTTGTACCTTGACCTTATGACAACTAGAACCGGATACTTAATAAAACACACCCTTCCAAGTGCCAGATATAACCCGGTGGTCGCTCTCTAGCAGGGCGACATGGAGAGGATCGCCGGGTAGGATTATGCTATGCGATGCTACTTGGAGGACTTCAGTCTACTCTCTTCTACATGCTGCAAGACGGAGGTGGCCAGAAGCATAGTCTTCGACAGGATTAGCTATCCCCCTCTTATTCTAGCATTCTGCAGTTCAGTCCACCGCTATGGCCCTTACACATATACCCATGCATATGTAGTGTAGCTCCTTGCTTGTGAGTACTATGGATGAGTACTCACGGTTGCTTTCTCCCTATTTTCCCCCTTTCCATTCTACCTGGTTGTCGCAACCAGATGCTGGAGCCCAGGAGCCAGACGCCCCGTCGACGACGACTCCTTCTACACTGGAGGTGCCTACTACTACGTGCATGCCGCTGACGACAACCAGGAGTAGTTTAGGAGGATCCCAGGCAGGAGGCATGCGCCTCTTTCGATCTGTATCCCAGTTTGTGCTAGCCATCTTATGGCACCTTGTTTAACTTATGTCTGTACTCAGATATTGTTGATTCCGCTGACTCGTCTATGATCGAGCACTTGTATTCGAGCCCTCAAGGCCCCTTGCTTGTAATATGATGCTTGTATGACTTATTTTATTTGTAGAGTTGTGTTGTGATATCTTCCCGTGAGTCCCTGATCTTGATCGTACACGTTTGCGTGTATGATTAGTGTACGATTGAATCGGGGGCGTCACAAGTTGATATCAGAGCCGACTTCCTGTAGGAATCCCCCTTTCCAACTCCTTGGCCGAAGTCGAGTCTAGACATTGCAAAACTTTTACTAACATGGTTGTGTGTCTTACGGGCACACGTCGCCATTGGGTGGTAGTAGGATCTTTTATTCCACGATCTATACTCTGGGACTCTAATCTCTCTTCTATTCGGGTTTAAATGAAATTACTAACTCTGACTCTAGGTTCTTGTAATTACTTCTTCCCGGAGAGCCCCTTTAGTCCAGATGATCGCAGGCTGCACCAGATGATTTCGAAGATACTCTCCGATATTCTCTTGAGACCTTGTGCCTGTTGATTTTGCAATACCCTACCACCGAAATATCCATATGGATAAGTATTTACACATGTCGTGCTTACTTTTATTCCCAGTCGATCTTGTTATTACAAGATACCCCGAGGATACTTTGTGTCTACTGCCTTGCAGTTCTTGGCCACATGAATACCCCTACGGATAATTTCTCACATTTATCGAGTATCCGCTCATCCCCAGATAATTCATGTATTTCACAAAATTCTTCGAAATACCATTCGGTTTTCCGAAAGTCCTGAGCAACCTATTGCTCCTGAAATTCTTGCTTGCTTGCATTATGGTTAATCCCATAAGTATAGTAATCTTATTGGCAACCTTTGTCAATATCATTTTGAGTCCATTGATTCAATATGTTGCGAATGCTCGCAATCGTCACTCAGATCCTAGAATTCATTCTTTCGGCTCAGACGGCATTTTAAACATGAGCAGAATCTCGAGTAATCAAATTGTTGTCGAATTTGCCCCTAAGCTTACTCAACTTATCCATTCTTAATCAGAGCGTTTGCTTCTGATCCTCTGATTTGGAAGTCATAATTCCTTCACATGTGAGCTTTGAATTAGCCAGTTACTTCTATAATCCAATGCCTTCGCATTGTTTCTTCCTCTGGTTGTGTGCCAATGCTCACATCAGCTTCGCTATGGACCGTCGGATCCTTTGTTGAAATATCATCCGACAGTGTCCTTTGTATACAAAAAAACTTGAGAAGTTCTTCCCCTGATACATAATGCCTTTGGTAAATTGTATCATTTGAAGTGACAACTCTGCTCTACTTTTGAGCTTGTATTATTTACTCCTGAAGATATGTGACACTCCAAAAAAATTTATTTCATTTTCAACAAAAACCTTGTTGGTTTTGAAGAAGGTCATTTAAATCTTTTCAAAGAAACTTCTCTCTCAAAACTTTTTCCCTGGCAAGGATTTTTATTTTTGTATCTTCTTCAACTCTGGTGTTTGATTATTAAAAACTTTTCTCTGATGGTTCCCTTCTCAAAATATATTTTTGGAAATTATTTATTTCCTTTTAAAGAAAACCCTAGGAGTTTTGGGACTTCTCTCATTTTGAAACCACCCATGGTTTTTACCATGCCTCATGTGGTAAAACCTCTCAAAACCCCTCCTTCCTCTTTGAAGCAATCTAAATTCTCTGTTCCAACAAGACCAGCCCATTTTTGGATTCTATTTCATTTATTTTATCTCCCAAGTCATTTCTATCATTTATTTTGAGCCTAAGTGATTTTCAAAGCAAGTACCTTATTGCTTTTGAGTTTTGATCTCAAACCAAGTCCTATGGATAGTCCTTAGCACCCACAACCTAGAACCATCAAGATCCACTCTTCCTCTTTTCAAAATTTTCAAATTTCAGCCTCTGCAAGTTTGGACCAGATTTGCCAAATTTGATGAAATTCATATCTCCTCACCTCCAAAAATTCCACCAAAATTCAGGCAGCCCTCAGATGCAATGAGAGGCCACCCCACCAAAATTCAGCTCAAGGAAAATTCTCTGCATGCCAGAATCATTTCGTCGAACACCTGGCCAGCACTGTTTCTGTGCACTTTTAGTAAAATTCAGAGTTTCAGAGCTTTACAGTGTCATTTTTCGTCAGAGACTTGTCATCGATCAACTGTGCGCCCTGGCGCGTTGCGCACGGCCTCTCCTCCCTGGCCCGAGCACCGCACGCCTCCTTGGACGGACGCAGGCGTCGGTGGCGGCGAGCATCGCCGGAGTGGGCAGCTTCTGCGGTGGCTACGCCACCCGTGGCGGCCAATAGAAGTCAGCGCCAGCTCGCAACGCCGTTCGGCGCCGCCCAACGCTCCCCTGCCCTCCGCGTGGCCTCATGCACTCCAGCGCACCCCGCTGCACCGTCGCCGTGGCCCGGCAAGCACAGGGCACGCTCTCTGCCGCCGACTGGCCCGCGCCGCCCCGTTCTGTCGAAACCCACCCCGAGCTCCTAATCCAAGTCCGTTTAGCGTCTGAATGGAACCAGTGGACCTCCACGTTGATGCCCAACCTCCTAAACTCCCCGACCAAGCACTGCGCCGCCGTAATCCATCGCCGGAGATCCCCGTTCACGGCAACCGCCTCTGTCCGGCTATAAATAGCGCCTCCGAGCTCGCTCTTGACCCCGCACATCTCCACCACCTCACCAGACCCCACCCAGCCACTGGAAGAGCCTCGAGAGGCCCTTCTTCCTCAACTCCGGCCACCTCCGTCCGCTTCGGGATCCGGCTGCGTTCTCTCTGGTGAGAGCTCCTCCACCGCCCTAAACTTGCCCGTAGCCTCATGGCACCTCCAGGAGTCTAACCCCCACTTCAATTTGACCTCCGCAGCACTTCCCGGCGAGATCCAACACTACCCAAACCACCGTCCGCCGGAGCAAGGGCCGCCGTCGACGTGGTGCTCGCTGGCGACCACTACCACCACCCACCGATGCGGAAGGACGCACTGAACACAGAGGTACCACCCGATCCCCCTGCCTCGCCGTGGATCGCCGCCGGTGATCACCGCAGCTCTCGGGCGCCGGCGAGCTCTACTCTCCCCGTTTGAAATTTCAAACCTGATGGGTGGGACCCCCCTGTCAGCCTCTCTGTTCTTTTAAATGAACCGTTTTCTGGAAACGCCTTCAGGCAAAATACGTCTCCATGTGCAGTTGACGGGTTTTTAGCCGAAGTGTTTTCTGTTTTTTTAAGTTGGCCCCTGGAAACTTTCTGTTTCATTACAGATGAGTCCCTGGATTAAAACACTTATAACTTTTAAAAAGAAAAGTATTTTTGATTGATTCTTTTTCTGTCCTCTTTAAAATTTTGTCTAGTTTTTTATCAGATTTATGTGAAAAATATTTGGAATACTTTTTGTGCACCTCACGGTATTTACGTTAGCGCGTATGTTTCTTTATACCGTAGATACCAAAGGAGGTGACGGAGCCGCGAACTTCACCGAGCTAGGCTCCGACTACTCTGAACCAGGCAAGCATGTTTGAACTTTTGATATGATGAGTGTCTTGACATGTTTGCATTAAGTAGTTTCATGGCATGTTTATGAATATATAAATGAATGTCATATCACATGCAAAGTTGAGGCAAGTAAGTTTCGAAAATCCATAAGTTGTTGGATATGAGTTGCATAGCCATGTGTTGGCATGAGAATGGGTAAGATGGCAGTGTTGTAGCATGCCAGTCTTATGCCAGACTATTTGACTTCAGTGTCAACATGAATCGGTCCAGTTCCCATCCATTTCCCTTCCCGTACTACCACATGTTCTCCGCAAGGGATATGGATTAGTAAGTTGCAAACCGCTTTCCTGGTACACACCAAATTGAGAGGCCGTGATGATGGTTCCATGGCCCTGGATTAAAGCCAGTCATCCGGTCAGGGGGCATGGGTGTTTCCGGTTGGGACCGAGAGGGGGGCACCCCTTAGAGCGCGCATATATAAATTCGATCCCATGCTATTCGAGATTGTGATCTCCCCGTCTCAGAGTTTTTCTTGAACGCTGTCTAGGGTGATTCCTGGCAACATGAGGTGGGATGGGTGTGTACTGGTTAGCTGTGTTTCTTCCGAAATACCGTAAACGGAACTAGTCCTTCGTGACTACGGAAATCCGTTGGTTGTGGGCTTTTTAGTACAAGGTCTGCAGAGTCTAAACTCCTTTGAATCATCTTATCCATGTTCAAGTTCTGTGTTTATCTTATCCTGACAAGTGTCAGTTTTGGTGACAAAAACTCCGGTTAACTACAAGAGTGTTAAGTCCAGTAAATGATTATTTTATGGATGGACTAACCCGTTTATGATCATGAGTTGAATACTTTTACTGTGAGCATTTTTCTTGAAAGATAGCAATTACGAATAATGAATTTAAGCCCTTTATGCGATGTCGCTCGGACGTCCGATTATGGCATACTTGTTATTTATTTTCAGTATAAGCCCTTTCTGCGATGTCGCTTAGACGTCCGACTGCGGCATTGTTATTATTTATTTTCCGTATAAGCCCTTTCTGCGATGTCGCTCAGACGTCCGACTGCGGCATTGTTATTATTTACATTCAATATAAGTGTTGGGGAACGTTGCAGAAAACAAAAATTTTCCTACGGCTTCACCAAGATCCATCTATGAGTTCATCTAGCAACGAGAAATCAGATGCATCTACATACCTTTGTAGATCGCGAGCGGAAGTGTTCACTAGAACGTGGATGATGGAGTCGTACTCGCCGTGATCCAAATCACCGATGACAAAGTACCGAACGGACGGCACCTCCGCGTTCAACACACTTACGGAGCGGATGACGTCTCCTCCTTCTTGATCCAGCAAGGGGAATTAGAGGTTGATGAAGATCCAGCAGCACGATGGCGTGGTGGTGGATGCAGTTGTCACCTGCAGCAGGGCTTCGCCGAGCGTCTGCGCGAGAGGGAGAGGTGTAGCAGGGGAGAGGGAGGCGCCAGGGCTCAGGGTGCTGCTGCCCCTCCCTCCCCTCCTTTATATAGGCCCCCTGGGGGGCGCCGGCCCTGGATATCCCATCTCCAAGAGGGGCGGCGGCCAGGGGGGTTGGAGTACCCCCGAAGGCAAGTGGGGCGCCCCCCCCCACCCTAGGGTTCCAACCCTAGGCGCAGGGGGTGGGCCTAGGGGGGCGCACCAGCCCACTAAGGGCTGGTTCCCCCTCCCACTTCAGCCCATGGGGCCCTCCGGGATGGGTGGCCCCACCCGGTGGACCCCTGGGACCCATCCGGTGGTCCCGGTACAATACCGGTGACCCCCGAATCACTCCCGATGGCCGAAACTGCACTTCCTATATATAATTCATCACCTCCGGACCATTCCGGAACTCCTCGTGACGTCTGAGATCTCATCCGGGATTCCGAACAACTTTCGGATTACTGCATACTCATATCTCTACAACCCTGGCGTCACCGAACCTTAAGTGTGTAGACCCTACGGGTTCGGGAGACATGCAGACATGACCAAGACACATCCCTGGCCAATAACCAACCGCGGGATCTGGATACCCATGTTGGCTCCCACATAATCCTCGATGATCTCATCGGATGAACCACGATGTCGAGGATTCAATCAATCCCGTATGCAATTCCCTTTGTCAATCGGTATTTTACTTGCCCGAGATTCGATCGTCGGTATCCCAATACCTCGTTCAATCTCGTTACCGGCAAGTCACTTTACTCGTACCGTAATGCATGATCCCGTGATCAAACACTTTGATCACACTGAGCTCATTATGATGATGCATTACCGAGTGGGCCCGGTGATACCTCTCCGTCACACTTTCGGAGATACCCGCAGTATACCTTTATAGTCACCTAGTTACGTTGTGACCTTTGGCACACCCAAAGCACTCCTACGGTATCCGGGAGTTACACGATCTCATTGTCTAAGGAAAAGATACTTGACATTGGAAAATCTCTAGCAAACGAATTATGCGATCTTGTGCTTATGCTTAGGATTGGGTCTTGTCCATCACATCATTCTCCTAATGATGTGATCTCGTTATCAATGACATCCAATGTCCATAGTCAGGAAACCATGACTATCAGTTGATCAACGAGCTAGTCAACTAGAGGCTTACTAGGGACATGTTGGTGTCTATGTATTCACACACGTATTACGATTTCCGGATAACACAATTATAGCATGAATAAAAGACAATTATCATGAACAAGGATATATAATAATAATAATGCTTTTATTATTGCCTCTAGGGCATATTTCCAACAGTCTCTTACTTGCACTAGAGTCAATAATCTAGTTACATTGTGATGAATCGAACACCCATAGAGTTTTGGTGTTATCATGTTTTGCTCTAGGGAGAGGTTTAGTCAACGGATCTGCGACATTCAGATCCGTATGCACTTTACAAATTTCTATGTCTCCATCTTGAACATTTTCACGAATGGAGTTGAAGCGATGCTTGATGTGCCTGGTCTTCTTGTGAAATCTGGGCTCCTTGGCAAGTGCAATAGCTCCAGTGTTGTCACAGAAGAGTTTGATCGGCCCCGACGCATTGGGTATGACTCCTAGGTCCGTGATGAACTCCTTCACCCAAATTGCTTCATGTGCTACCTCCGAGGCTGCCATGTACTCCGCTTCACATGTAGATCCCGCCACGACGCTCTGCTTGCAGCTGCACCAGCTTACTGCTCCACCATTCAACATATACACGTATCCGGTTTGTGACTTTGAGTCATCCAGATCCGTGTCGAAGCTAGCGTCGACGTAACCCTTTACGACGAGCTCTTCGTCACCTCCATAAACAAGAAACATGTCCTTAGTCCTTTTCAGGTACTTCAGGATATTCTTGACTGCTGTCCAGTGTTCCTTGCCGGGATTACTTTGGTACCTACCTACCAAACTCACGGCAAGGTTTACATCAGGTCTGGTACACAGCATGGCATACATAATAGACCCTATGGCCGAGGCATAGGGGATGACACTCATCTCTTCTATATCTTCTGCCGTGGTCGGGCATTGAGCTGAGCTCAATTTCACACCTTGCAACACAGGCAAGAACCCCTTCTTGGACTGATCCATATTGAACTTCTTCAATATCTTTTCAAGGTATGTGCTTCGTGAAAGACCTATGAGGCGTCTTGATCTATCTCTATAGATCTTGATGCCTAATATATAAGCAGCTTCTCCAAGGTCCTTCATTGAAAAACTCTTATTCAAGTAGGCCTTAATGCTGTCCAAAAGTTCTATATCATTTCCCATCAAAAGTATGTCATCTACATATAATATGAGAAATGCTACAGAGCTCCCACTCACTTTCTTGTAAATGCAGGCTTCTCCATAAGTCTGCATAAACCCAAACGCCTTGATCATCTCCTCAAAGCGAATGTTCCAACTCCGAGATGCTTGCACCAGCCCATAAATGGATCGCTGGAGCTTGCATACCTTGTTAGCATTCTTAGGGTCGACAAAACCTTCCGGCTGCATCATATACAGTTCTTCCTTAAGATAGCCGTTAAGGAATGCCGTTTTGACGTCCATTTGCCATATCTCATAATCATAGTACGCGGGAATTGCTAACATGATTCGGACGGACTTCAGCTTCGCTACGGGAGAGAAAGTCTCATCGTAGTCAACCCCTTGAACTTGTCGATAACCCTTAGCGACAAGTCGAGCTTTATAGATGGTAACATTACCATTTGTGTCCATCTTCTTCTTAAAGATCCATTTGTTTTCTATCGCTCGCCAATCATCGGGCAAGTCTGTCAAAGTCCATACTTTGTTTTCATACATGGATCCTATCTCGGATTGCATGGCCTCTAGCCATTTGTTGGAATCTGGGCCCGCCATCGCTTCTTCATAGTTCGAAGGGTCACCATTGTCTAACAACATGATTTCCCGGACAGGGTTGTCGTACCACTCTGGTGCGGAACGTGTCCTTGTGGACCTACGAAGTTCAGTAGTAACTTGATCCGAAGTTTCATGATCATCATCATTAACCTCCTCTCTAACTGGTGGAGGCACCACAGAAACATTTTCTTGAGCTGCGCTACTCTCCGGTTCAAGAGGTAATACTTCATCAAGTTCCACTTTCCTCCCACTTACTTCTTTCGAGAGAAACTCTTTCTCCAGAAAGGATCCGTTCTTGGCAACAAAGATCTTGCCTTCGGATCTAAGGTAGAAGGTATACCCAATGGTTTCCTTAGGGTATCCTATGAAGATGCATTTTTCCGACATGGGTTCGAGCTTTTCAGGTTGAAGTTTCTTGACATAAGCATCGCATCCCCAAACTTTTAGAAACGACAGCTTAGGTTTCTTTCCAAACCATAATTCATACGGTGTCGTCTCAACAGATTTAGACGTGCCCTATTTAAAGTGAATGTAGCTGTGTCTAGAGCGTATCCCAAAATGATAGCGGTAAATCTGTAAGAGACATCATAGATCGCACCATATCCAATAGAGTGTGATTACGACGTTCGGACACACCATTATGTTGAGGTGTTCCAGGCGGCATGAGTTGTGAAATGATTCCACATTTCCTTAAGTGTGTGCCAAATTCGTGACTTAAATATTCTCCTCCACGATCTGATCGTAAGAACTTTATTTTTCGGTCACGTTGATTCTCTACCTCATTCTGAAATTCCTTGAACTTTTCAAAGGTCTCAGACTTGTGTTTCATCAAGTAGACATACCCATATCTACTCAAGTCATCCGTGAGAGTGAGAACATAACGATATCCTCCGCGAGCCTCAACACTCATTGGACCGCACACATCAGTATGTATGATTTCCAATAAGTTGGTTGCTCGCTCCATTGTTCCGGAGAACGGAGTCTTGGTCATTTTGCCATGAGGCATGGTTCGCATGTGTCAAATGATTCATAATTGAGAGACTCTAAAAGTCCATCAGCATTGAGCTTCTTCATGCGCTTGACACCAATGTGACCAAGGCGGCAGTGCCACAAGTATGTGGGACTATCGTTATCAACTTTACACCTTTTGGTATTCACACTATGAATATGTGTATTATCACGCACAAGATTCATTAAGAATAAACCATTGACCATCGGAGCATGACCATAAAACATATCACTCATATAAATAGAACAACCATTATTCTCGGATTTAAATGAGTAGACATCTCGTATTAAACGAGATCCAGATACTATGTTCATGCTCAAACTTGGCACCAAATAACAATTATTGAGGTTTAAAACTAATCCCGTAGGTAAATGTATAGGTAGCGTGCCGACGGCGATCACATCGACCTTGGAACCATTCCCGGCGCGCATCATCACCTCATCCTTCGCCAGTCTCCGCTTATTCCGCAGCTCCTGTTTTGAGTTACAAATATGAGCAACGGCACCGGTATCAAATACCCAGGAGCTACTATGAGCACTGGTAAGGTACACATCAATTACATGTATATAACATATACCTTTAGTGTTGCCGGCCTTCTTGTCCGCTAAGTATTTGGGGCAGTTCCGCTTCTAGTGACCCTTCCCTTTGCAATAAAAGCACTCAGTCTCAGGCTTGGGTCCATGCTTTGACTTCTTCCCGGCAACTGGCTTAACGGGAGCGGCAACATCCTTTCCGTCCTTCTTGAAGTTCTTCTTACCCTTGCCTTTCTTGAACTTGGTGGTTTTATTGACCATCAACACTTGATGTTCCTTTTTAATTTCAACCTCTGCTGATTTCAGCATAGCAAATACCTCAGGAATGGTCTTTACCATCACCTGCATATTGTAGTTCATCACAAAGCTCTTGTAGCTAGGTGGGAGCAACTGAAGGATTCTGTCAATGACCGCCTCGTCTGGGAGGTTAATCTCCAGCTGAGTCAAGCGGTTGTGCAACCCAGACATCTTGAGTATGTGTTCACTGACATAACTGTTTTCCTCCATCTTAAAACTATAGAACTTGTCGGAGACTTCAAATCTCTCGACCCGGGCATGAGCTTGGAAAACTAGTTTCAGCTCCTCGAACATCTCATATGCTCCTTGATGCTCAAAACGCTTTTGGAGCCCCGGTTCTAAGCTGTAAAGCATGCCGCACTGAACGAGGGAGTAATCATCAGCACGAGACTGCCAAGCATTCATAATGTCTTGGTTCTCTGGGATGGGTGCTTCACGTAGCGGTGCTTCTAGGACATATTGTTTCCTGGCAGCTATGAGGATGATCCTCAGGTTCCGGACCCAGTCCGTATAGTTGCTGCCATCGTCTTTCGGCTTGGTTTTCTCTACGAACGCGTTGAAGTTCATGTTGACATTAGCTTGGGCCATTTGATCTACAAGGCATATTGCAAAGTTTATTTAGACTAAGTTCATGATAATTAAGTTCATCTAATCAAATTATTTAATGAACTCCAACTCAGATTAGACATCCCTCTAGTCATCTAAGTGAAACATGATCCGACTCGACTAGGCCGTGTCAAATCATCACGTGAGACGGACTAGTCATCATCGGTGAACATCTCCATGTTGATCGTATCTTCCATACGACTCATGTTCGACCTTTCGGTCTCTTGTGTTCCGAGGCCATGTCTGTACATGCTAGGCTCGTCAAGTCAACCTAAGTGTTTGCATGTGTAAATCTGTCTTACACCCATTGTATGTGAACGTTGGAATCTATCACACCCGATCATCACGTGGTGCTTCGAAACAATGAACTGTCGCAACGGCGCACAGTTAGGGGGAACACTTTCTTGAAATTGTTATGAGGGATCATCTTATTTACTACCGTCGTTCTAAGTAAACAAGATGCAAAAACACGATAAACATCACATGCAATCAAATAATAATAGTGACATGATATGGCCAATATCATATAGCTCCTTTGATCTCCATCTTGGGGCTCCATGATCATCTTGTCACCGGCATGACACCATGATCTCCATCATCATGATCTCCATCATCGTGTCTCCATGAAGTTGCTCGCCAACTATTACTTCTGCTACTATGGCTAACACGTTTAGCAATAAAGTAAAGTAATTTACATGGCGTTTCCATTGACACGCAGGTCACAAAAATAATGACAACTCTTATGGCTCCTGCCGTTTGTCATACTCATCGACATGCAAGTCGTGATTCCTATTACATGAACATGATCTCATACATCACATACATATCATTCATCATTCATCACAACTTTGGCCATATCATATCACAAAGCACTTGCTGCAAAAACAAGTTAGACGTCCTCTAATTGTTGTTGCAAGTTTTACGTGGCTGCAATAGGGTTCTAGCAAGAACGTTTTCTTACCTACGTAAAAGCCACAACGTGATTTGTCAACTTCTATTTACCCTTCATAAGGACCCTTTTCATCGAATCCGCTCCAACTAAAGTGGGAGAGACAGACACCCGCCAGCCACCTTATGCAACTAGTGCATGTTAGTCGGTGGAACCGGTCTCACGTAAGCGTACGTGTAAGGTTGGTCCGGGCCGCTTCATCCCACAATACCGCAGAAGCAAAATAAGACTAGTAGCAGCAAGAAAGTTGACAACATCTACGCCCACAACAATTGTGTTCTACTCGTGCAAAAGGTACTACGCATAGACCTAGCCCATGATGCCACTGTTGGGGAACGTTGCAGAAAACAAAAATTTTCCTACGGCTTCACCAAGATCCATCTATGAGTTCGTCTAGCAACGAGTAATCGGATGCATCTACATACCTTTGTAGATCGCGAGCAGAAGCGTTCACTAGAACGTGGATGATGGAGTCGTACTCGCCGTGATCCAAATCACCGATGACCAAGTACCGAACGGACGGCACCTCCGCATTCAACACACGAACGGAGCGGATGACGTCTCCTCCTTCTTGATCCAGCAAGGGGAAGGAGAGGTTGATGAAGATCCAGCAGCACGACGGTGTGGTGGTGGATGCAGTTGTCACCTGCAGCAGGGCTTCGCCGAGCGTCTGCGCGAGAGGGAGAGGTGTAGCAGGGGAGAGGGAGGCGCCAGGGCTCAGGGTGCTACTGCCCCTCCCTCCCCCCCCCTTTATATAGGCCCCCTGGGGGCGCCAGCCCTGGAGATCCCATCTCCAAGAGGGGCAGCGGCCAGGGGGGTTGGAGTACCCCCCAAGGCAAGTGGTGCGCCGCCCCCACCCTAGGGTTCCAACCCTAGGCGCAGGGGGTGGGCCTAAGGGGGCGCACCAGCCCACTAAGGGCTGGTTCCTCCTCCCACTTCAGCCCATGGGGCCCTCCGGGATGGGTGGCCCCACCCGGTGGACCCCTGGGACCCATCCGGTGGTCCCGGTACAGTACCGGTGACCCCCGAATCACTCCCGATGGCCGAAACTGCACTTCCTATATATAATTCATCAGCTCCGGACCATTCCGGAACTCCTCGTGACGTCCGGGATCTCATCCGGGACTCCGAACAACTTTCGGATTACTGCATACTCATATCTCTACAACCCTAGCGTCACCGAACCTTAAGTGTGTAGACCCTACGGGTTCGGGAGACATGCAGACATGACCAAGACACATCTCTGGCCAATAACCAACAACGGGATCTGGATACCCATGTTGGCTCCCACATACTCCTCGATGATCTCATCGTATGAACCACGATGTCGAGGATTCAATCAATCCCGTATGCAATTCCCTTTGTCAATCGGTATTTTACTTGCCCGAGATTCGATCGTCGGTATCCCAATACCTCGTTCAATCTCATTACCGGCAAGTCACTTTACTCGTACCGTAATGCATGATCCCGTGATCAAAACACTTTGATCACATTGAGCTCATTATGATGATGCATTACCGAGTGGGCCCGGTGATACCTCTCCGTCATATGGAGTGACAAACCCCAGTCTCGATCCATGTCAACCCAACAGACTCTTTCGGAGATACCCGTAGTATACCTTTATAGTCACCAGTTACGTTGTGACGTTTGGCACACCCAAAGTACTCCTACGGTATCCGGGAGTTACACGATCTCATGGTCTAAGGAAAAGATACTTGACATTGGAAAAGCTCAAGCAAACGAATTATGCGATCTTGTGCTTATGCTTAGGATTGGGTCTTGTCCATCACATCATTCTCCTAATGATGTGATCTCGTTATCAATGACATCCAATGTCCATAGTCAGGAAACCATGACTATCAGTTGATCAACGAGCTAGTCAACTAGAGGCTTACTAGGGACATGTTGGTGTCTATGTATTCACACATGTATTGCGATTTCCGGATAACACAATTATAGCATGAATAAAAGACAATTATCATGAACAAGGATATATAATAATAATAATGCTTTTATTATTGCCTCTAGGGCATATTTCCAACAATAAGCCCTTTCTGCGATGTCGCTCAGACGTCCGACTGCGGCATTGTTGTTATTCACTTTCAATATAAGCCCTTTCTGCGATGTCGCCCCGACGTCCGACTGTGGCACGCATGTCTTTTATTTTCAATTTAAGCCCTTTTCGTGGTGTCGCTTAGACGCCCGACTGCGGCATGATTTTATTTATTTGTTCACCCTTCGAGGCGTCGCTTCAGACACCCGATCGGTTTTCAGTTATTTTGTTGGGTTTTTCAGGTGGACTACCGCCGACTCCCTTTCTATTTACATTGTTTACTAAACTGAATTGCGCATTGTTAAATTACTCATGTCGCATTCATGCATGTATTTGTTATATCTATTGTCCGAACTGTCTTGCGAGTACTTTCAAAGTACTCACCTGGCTTGTTGATTTGGCCAGATGCTAACGAAGGCGATCTCATGGATGAAGAGTTCGATAGCAAGTCCGATGCCTAGAGGAGTCCCAGTCAGTCTCGTGCGACCCTGGTTTTGGTCACTGTATTATACCCGCTTCCGCTACCCGAGTAGATTCATCGAGCCTCACCTCGGCGCTCGATGAGCCGCCAGTTTAGGAGTCATGTTACCCACTCTCCACTGTTTTATTCCACCACTACTTTTATCTCGAGTCAGTAGTATGCCACCACACCATTGTGTCATATCCGCCTTTATGTATAATTATTGGCGTGCTTGTAATAATTGTTGAGCATCCTAGCTCGACCCTGTAATATGTTTCAATGCAACTGGCTTATTGTATCAAGATTTTGTCTTCCAGTCTGGAGGATTTATTCCTCATACTGGACTAAATAGATCAGTTTCTCAATAAAGATTTTATTGGAAAATCGGTCGTGACAAGATATGTTTCTACGATGCCCTGATGGGTTGAACCTATGCCTTCCTTAATATGTGTGAACTCAAAGTTTTCACGATTCATACTCTTCTAGTGTTTTGCCATATAAAATTTCAATGCTACAACTTCTTAGAAAGCGAGAAGTGAATGAAAGGTTTTGCATTGAAGAAGTGGGAGTCGACCCTGAACCTTGTGTTCATGCCCATGGACACGATGCCGATCTTATCATGGATGCTTCTCTTAAACCCTCTTTGGTATAAGTTCATCTTATATATGGGAATTGGTCCTTTGCAACCGTGGTTCCGACCATGATTGTTCTTCTTTGATCCCATTTCTCGGACAAGTTAAAGCACTTGTCTTGTACAAATCAATACGCCTGCCTAACCTCTATTATGAACTACCTTCGAGTATTACCCCTGGTATCTAGGGGATATCATTCCATTGCACTACATCTTACGAACTTTTGATGAAGTGCTACCTTTCCCTGTCATTATCACTTCATGGGTTCTGGGTTGTTTGTCAACCGAGAACACCAATAAGTGAATCGATTCTGCACTCCGATTCAATAACTCTGAGAAATTTTTGGTTGCTTACGAGTTTAGTAATCCTCCAAGTCATTCCTAGCATGTTTGGCTATATCATTATCGTGCTAAATTTTAAATATGCTACATGGTCCTTCTTCCCGGAGCACAATTTTTGACGATGAGCTAAGCTTACGTCGATCTTCCTCATCATATCATTTCACTTTGGACAACAAGCTTTGTTTGGAGTCTGTGTCGTACCCTTGGTTCCATTAACCTTTCGCTTCATCATTCCTTTGACCTGATATCGTCGTTGATTGCTTACATCTTCATAAAATCTCTCGACAAATGTGTTGTGGTCATCATCAACCTTATGAGTTGTTACAAGATATCTATCGAATTCTTGATGAGAAATACCATCCTTGCCCTCGATGATTTGTGTTATCATTGACCATTTTTTTTGCCTTCCGTTCAACACAAACTTGTTCGTGTTTCGTGATATACCTTGAGATCCTTACTATCCAGCATTTGTTCTTTACCTTGGAATATTACCATCTTTTATGTCAAGAAGGTCGTGAAAATTTCACCACCTCTTAAGAATTCTTGATACAGGTGATACTTCTCACCATCACCATTCCTTCTTGGTCCCCGCGTTGTTTCTAACCGGAATACCGGCAAATGGACTAAGAGGTGTAAATTTCAAAACCTATAGCAGCCCTATTTCTTTGAAGTTAATGGTCGATAGTTTCATTCTAAGTATATTGCTTATTGGATCATCATTCAAACATTGATCGTGCTACCTAGTACAGATTTTCGGGTGCACCCTTCTATCATTGTTAAATTGTGTATGTTTTCCTCGAGCATATCTCATTATACCATCTGATATGACTAATGTTATCTCCTTGTTCACATAATTGTGGAAATCCATCTTTTTGGAAATCCCAATGAATTGTCGTTGTGTCCATCCGCCACCTCCTCATCCTCTCCATGGATTACTGATGAACTCTTGCTTTGGAACTTGCTTCTATAGTTCACTTCCCAAGAATCTTATAATGACATCTCGTCGATTTTTGTTGCACCTCTTCTCAGGCATCCTGAGTCTGAGGTATCCTGACACCAATCAGATCTGAATCTTTCCTTTCCATTGTTCTGTTTGATTTGATAATCATCTATTCCTTTCCATTGTTTTGTTTAACCTTCCTTATGATCTAAGCACTAATATTCTCCTGCCTATGTAAACACCTCGTTGTACCATTTTGTCAGCAAGACCCTGTTACTATTGTTGATGACATTCCGGTAGCCACCGATGGACGAGAACTTTGCCTATTGGTCCGCCGCATTCAACGAGCAGGAAAATGGTTCTCTTCGTCCCCCGCCCTTGGTACCGATGTTGTTGCCGACATCACTGACAGACTATCCTCTGACATGCCTTGCTTACATGATCATGCAAGATGTCACCGACCTTCCTACTTTTAACCACATGGTGGGCCCATAACCCACAGTTCCACAGGATCGAAACCTGACTCTCCTGCACACCTTGTTGACAAAGTTATCCCTTGCTCTTGGTTTCGTAAGTAATTCGCGAGCCACCCTCCTAGTGCTCCATTCTGGTATCAGACGCAATACTTACTCTCGCTGCTCTGAACCCCTTTCTAACTCTGGTTCAGACTTTGAGCAGCTATCTATCTGCTTGGACCCTCTCATTGTACCTTCGTACCTTACTCTCGATGTATTTTATATGTTCAACTTGAGAGATAATCTTATGCTCACTCATGGGTTAACCCGAGATTGTTTCCCTCATAAGCATTCTGCCGTAGCCGAACTGCCCCTTACCTATTCGTAAGTACGTTGGAGTTCCCGAAGAAAAGGACGACTTCACCATGATGACCTGATGCAGAGAAATGAAGGCGTCAATGTAAGGGATCAACCTCTTCAAGAAGAGCATCCAAGACCAAGAAGATTCGTTAGAATTTCGTAACCAGATCTTTCCCCTTTGCTCAAACTCTTAAATCTCGGGACGAGATTTCTTGTAGTGGAGGAGAATTGTGACGCCTGGATAATTAAGCTACAGTAACCCTCTACTAATGTTGCCACGTCCTCAGATTACTGTTGCTAATCTCGCAAAGATTCAAATCCCGTCCGAATTCAAATTTAAAATAAAGTTAAACAATAAAACTTTTCAAACATTAAAACTAAAATGTTCTAAATGTGACAAATAAATTCATGAGTAATAATGTTGGAGAAACCAACATTTCTTATAATATTTTAATGCACTAAAACAACCAAAACAGAGGACATAATAATTAATTTAATGCCTTTTATCAAGTTACATTTATATAACTAATTTAGTAGTGTGCCAAAATAATTGTGGCAGTAGACTAATTAGTAATACTAATTTAGTTGCTCACTTCGTATTTTATGAAACAAAAATTAAATGAAACTTTAAAAGAAAACAGTAAAGAAATAAAATAATAAAAACAAAAAACAAAACAATACAAAAAAATAAGAAAAGGGAAAAAGAGGGAACCCCTCCCTGCTGGGCCGTGGCCCAGCTGGCCTCCAGGCCGCCCGGCCGGCCCACCAGGCCTAACCGGCCACCCCCACTCCCTTATCCCTTCTCGCCCGAAACCCTAATCCCCCACTACTCCCACTCGCCCCCACTCCCTCTCCCTCATCCCACTCCTCTGCACCCCCGATCTGGATCGAGGGAAACGGCTCCCCGACCCCGTTACCGCAACCCTTCGCCGTCACCTTCGCCAACCGCCGTCGCAAGGAGAACCACCCCGCCATCATCGTTCACCGGGGCAACCCCATCGAAGCTCTTCTGCCTCAACCCCTCGTCGGACCTGCGCCCTCCCCATCAACCTCCTCCTCGCCGGACTGCTCGCATCATCGACCTCCTCCCCGAAGGCCTCCATCGAGCCCGCTGCCCCCGCCATGAGCACCTCCCCTTTCCTCGTACTCCCCTCTCCCCCCGTCGGACGCCATCCGCCGCGCCCGACCGCGCCGGTGCACGGCACGAGCCAAGCCCCGCGCGTTGCTCGCGCTACGCTCGCGTGGAACGTGTCAGCAGGCTGCGCTCTCTGTCCTTCATGTATGTGCCCGCGCCCCACCTCGCAGCAGCAGTCGTGCTCCGCACCCGTCTCCTCTGCGTCGGACCGCGACCCAGGGCCACCCCTTCCGCCCTGCCCCTCGCCTTGGCCTCACCTGACTCCGCGCTCGTCCCCTCCGGTTTTTGCTCGTCGCTTGCCACGCGCGTGGCCCCGCCTCGCCGGCGCTGTGGTGGCTTCGCCGGACCACGCGCCCGCACCCGCTACGGTCCCCATAACCTGCATGTCCACGTGCCCGCTAAAGCCCCCTGGGCCATTGACATGTGGGGCCCGCCCCTATAAAACGTAAAAAAAGGGGATTTAAATAATTAAAACTAAAATATATTAATTAATTAATTAATTAATTAAAAGATTAATTAACTTAATTAATTGTATTTAATTAACCTAATCATTTAGCTAAACTAATTAACTTTGTTTAATTAATTTGTTAACAAACAGCCAATGACAGTGGGGCCCTCTAGTCAGTTTGACTAAGTCAATTGACTGGTTGACTGATGACATCACGCTGACCTCATGCTGACATCATAATTGCATTTTCTAATTAAATTAATTCTGTTAATTCTAAAAATGAATTAAATCTTTAAAAATTAATATAAAATAATCCATAACTTGGATGAAAATACTCTATACATGAAAGTTGCTCAGAACGAAGAGGCGAATCCTGATACGCAGCCCGTTTGTCCGCCACGCATCCCTAGCATAGTGAACACGCAACTTTCCCCCTCCGGTTCACCTGTCCGAAAACGCGAAACACCGGGGTACTTTCCCGGATGTTTCCCCCCTTCATCGGTATCACCTCATACCACGTTAGGGCACGCCTAGAATCACGCTTTGCTTTGTCATGCATCGTTATGCATCTGTTTGCATTGTATTTATTGTTTCTTCCCCCTCTTCTCTCGCTAGACACTGAGACCGACATCGCTGCTACCTAGTACTACTACGGTGCTGACGACCCCTCTCTCTTGCCAGAGCAACCAGGCAAGCCCCCCCCCCTTGATCACCAGATATCGCCTAATCTACTCTATACTGCTTGCATTAGAAGAGTGTAGCATGTTACTGCTTTCGGTTAATCCTATTCTGCTGCATAGCCTATCATTGTTGCTATAGTTGTTACCCTTACCTGCTATCCTACTTCTTAGTATAGGATGCTAGTATTCCATCTGTGGCCCTACCTTCTTGTCTGTCGGCTATGCTATACTATCTGGCCGTGATCACTCGGGAGGTGATCACGGGTATATACTATATACTTTATACATGATACATGTGGTGACTAAAGTCGGGTCGGCTCGTGGAGCACCCGCGAGTGATTCACGGATTGAGGGCTGAAAGGACCTTTGTCCCAACGGCCCTCCGTGTGGATCTTTGTGGCGGAGCGACAGGGCAGGTTGAGACTACCTAGGTGAGTGGTGGGCCTGGCCCTGGTCAGTGTCCGCGGTTACATCATTAACATGCTTAACGAGATCTTGGTATTTGATCTGAGTCTGGCCATTTGGTCTATACGCACTAACCAACTAAGTGGAAAAGATATGGGCACTCGGCGTCGTGGTATCAGCCGAAGTCTTCGTGACGTCAGCGACTGAGTGGCGCGCGCCGGATTGGAACGTAAGCCTGCTCTTGTATTAAGGGGGATAGTTCTGCTTCCGGCCGCATACGCAACGTGCAGGTGTGCTACGGGCGATGGGCCCAGACCCCTATGCACTTAGGTTTAGACCGGCGTGCTGACCTCTTTGTTGGCCTAGGTGGGGCTGCGACGTGTTGATCTTCCACGGCCGGGCATGACCCCGAAAAGTGTGTCTGGCCAAATGGGATCGAGCGTGTTGGGTTATGTGGTGCACCCCTGCAGGGAAGTTTACCTATTCGAATAGCCGTGATCTTCGGTAATAGGACGACTTGGAGTTGTACCTTGACCTAATGACAAATAGAACCGGATACTTAATAACACACCCTTCCAAGTGCCAGATATAACCCGGTGGTCGCTCTCTAGCAGGGCGGCGAGGAGAGGATCGCCGGGTAGGATTATGCTATGTGATGCTACTTGGAGGACTTCAGTCTACTCTCTTCTACATGCTGCAAGACGGAGGTGGCCAGAAGCGTAGTCTTCGACAGGATTAGCTATCCCCCTCTTATTCTGGCATTCTGCAGTTCAGTCCACCGCTATGGCCCTTACACATATACCCATGCATATGTAGCGTAGCTCCTTGCTTGCGAGTACTTTGGATGAGTACTCACAGTTGCTTTCTCCCTCTTTTCCCCCTTTCCATTCTACCTGGTTGTCGCAACCAGATGCTGGAGCCCAGGAGCCAGACGCCACCATCGACGACGACTCCTTCTACACTGGAGGTGCCTACTACTATGTGCATGCCGCTGGCGACGACCAGGAGTAGTTTAGGAGGATCCCGGGCAGGAGGCTTGCGCCTCTTTCGATATGTATCCCAGTTTGTGCTAGCCATCTTATGGCACCTTGTTTAACTTATGTCTGTACTCAGACATTGTTGCTTCCGCTGACTCGTCTATGATCGAGCACTTGTATTCGAGCCCTCGAGGCCCCTGGCTTGTAATATGATGCTTGTATGACTTATTTTATTTGTAGAGTTGTGTTGTGATATCTTCCCGTGAGTCCCTGATCTTGATCGTACACGTTTGCGTGTATGATTAGTGTACGATTGAATCGGGGGCGACATAGCAGCCAGACTCCAAAGATTCTATGCCTAGTGTCGGACTCCGTGTTCGTCTCCTTACCTCTGTCAATTTTTTATACATTCGTTATCTGTCTTTTCTTTCTTTCTTTCTTCCCCTTTTTCTTTCGAGGACTTGAAAGGCTAAAATGTGTTTTGACTACACAATCTTGATGCGCCAGCCGCGCTCCTTATACCTGGGGGCTTCTTGCCACTATATACATCGATATGACTTAAGTTTTGGCCAAGCTGGGTTGCTTGGCTCTTGTATTTATGCCCTACGTTCTCGTTAATTCGGCTAGGGCATATGGGGAGCACCTCTGTGATTGTTACTGCCGGGTCAGCCGGATGTGTACCTCAGACTGGGTGAAGCCGAAAGCTAGCGTTCTTAAGGGAATATTCGGTCGGTGAATAAAAGATGACTTTTTATTATTTTTTCACTTGCCCCTAGATGTTTTTGCCTGCGTCTCTTCTCGCAGTTCGGACATGCACATTAGGGCATGTGTACCCAGGGAAAGGAACCCTTAATAGAACTATTCTCCCTGGAAGATGTTTCTTACTACCCATGTAATATAACATAACTAGTTGGGTACTTGTCTGTTCAAGCACTTATGACCCCTACGCCTGGTTTCCATGCATACCCCGGTTTTTACATAACTAGGCGGGTATTTGGATACACTCCGGACTATCGGGTCCAGAGGTCGAAGCGAAAAGGTCCGCCATGACAAATGATTTACAATCCGGCTAGAGACATTCTACATGTCATTTAAATTACAAAGTCACTTAGACTACGTAAATTCTTCTTCTATACCATCCAACAGGCTGTCTAGCCTACAATCCTGTTGGGAATACTTTGCGGCTAACTCTACTTGGTGATACACCAAACTGACAGGGATTTCTTTCCCATCGGGCCCCACAGGTCCGACCTCGGCCATGTGGTTTGGGTCAGCCTTGGTATACCGCGTCTTCACCATAGCCCAGGCTTCTCTGGCACCTTGACGACAGGCCGATACCTTCCATAATCAGAAGCGCCGCCGTGCTCCCTTGAGCTTCTCCACAAGCTCTCCAAGGCCTTCGGGCAGGGAGATGGATGGCCACAAAGACTGGGCAATACCTTGCATCACCTGTCGAACTTGTTCGTGCAGTTGTGAGAGCTCTGGTAGAAGATCACCCGCAGACCCGGGCATCTCATTCGCGGGACGACCCGTCAGCATACCTGCAGACATAACTCTGTTAGCTGGCTTCTTCACTGAACTCTTTTTAAAGTTCACTCAAGCACTTACTGAAAATGCCGCGTCGAAGCCGCTTGTTCTCCTTCAAGGAGTCCGACAGCTGGGCGCGAACATCCTTTAGTTCCACGCTCAGCTGGGTATTGGCATCTTGGAGATCGTTTTTCTCCTGCCTAACCTTTGTAAGCATGCGCTCGCCAGCCTTTAGCTGTCGTATGACATGTTGCTCATCCGGATTCACTCCAGCGTCATCTGTAATATTTATTGTCAGAACTGCGTGCATGCCGCATCCTACACTACAAAAAAAGACACATCTGTGACATTTTGGGCCGAACGAAAAAAATTTCTGTCATACATATGACACTTCTATGACGATAATTGTGACAAAACCCGATATCATCATAGATGTGGTGGGCTCCTACTTCTATGACAAAAAATCATGAAAGAAAATGGGCTTTTCGTCCTGGGCGGGCCGGAGACGCAGCTGCATGACATTCTTTGGGCCGTCCATGACAGAAAAAACCGTGGTAGAAGCGAGGGGGAGGAAAATTTCGGGGAGTTCCCGGTTACGGTGGGAGGTCGGGGGCCGAGCGATGCGCGTTTCTCTCGTACACATACGCGCGTGTGTGCGAGGCGTTGGCTCTAACTGAACCCGAGCGAGGCGTTGGGCTCTAACTGAACCCGAGCGATTGCACTGCAGGCTACGCGTTACTGAACCCTAGCGATCGATCGATGGCTGTTAACTGAAGCCGATCGAGCGATTCCTTCGCTACTGCTGCTAACTGAAGCCGGTCGATGGGATGAACAGTGAGCGTTGCGGGGGGGTTTGGATGAACAGTGAGCGGTGGCGTTGCCTCTGGATGAACAGGACCCCGTGGTGTGGTGGAGGGCTGGATGAACATTAGATGGTGGAGGGGTGCCCTTGGAGGGGTGGATGAACAGGACCCCATGGTGTGGAGGGCAGGATGAACAGTAGACGGTGGAGGGGTGCCTGTGTGGAGGGGTGGTTGAACAGGACCCCGTGGTGTGGAGGGCTGGATGAACAGTAGACGGTGGAGGGGTGCCCGTGGAGGGGTGGTTGAACAGGACCCCGTGGTGTGGAGGGCTGGATGAACAATAGACGGTGGAGGGGTGGTTGAACAGTAGCCGGTGGAGTAGCGCGCGGTGGAGGCTGGATGAACAGGAGCCCGTGGAGAGGCTGGAGGAGGTCAACGGTGGATGAACAGTAGCTCGTGGAGGCTGGAGGGGGTCGACGGTGGAGATGAATAGTATCCCGTGGAGTCCTGTTTTGCGGTACGCCACACCTCTCCCGATGAACAGGACCCCCGTTTCGACCGTAGCGCTCCAACACAAGTCCGTTTCCTCCGTTTTGTGGTACGCCACACCCCTTCCGATCAACAGGGCCCCCGTTTCGACCGTAGGAGGTCTGTTTCCTCCGTTTTGCGGTACGCCAGACCCCTCCCGATGAATAGGATCCCGTTTCGAACATGGCCGGTCGAACACAAGGCCGTTTCCTCCGTTCTACGGTACGCCAGGCCTCGTTTCCATCGCATGTTCCATCCAAGCCCTCCCGATATACAAGACCACGCATTCCGTTGCCTCCCCATGAACATGACGCATTCCGTTGCCTCCCCATGAACATGACGCATTCCGTTGCCTCCCCATGAACATGACGACGACGCTGTTTCTCCGTTCCGACCCAGCCATGTCAACGAGCCCTCGCCGTACGTATGCTCGAGTAGGCGTTCGAGACCCCGCCCGTATGTACACATACGTGGCTGTATTTTCTTTCTTGCACCCTGGCCGTTGTACGTACATGTACATGCTACGTGCACGCCTCTACTACGACACGTGCGTGCCTCTACACCGACCAGTATATATGTACGTACACGTTTGCGACCAGAATGACAACGCTACGTACGCTTCGACCAGGTGGGTCCCGACTGTCAGACACTTCCTTGCGTGCGAAGATGTAGCTGGTGGGTCCCAGCAGTCAGGGGGGCGAATCGTTTTTTTGCCCGGACGCACTTCCTTGCGTGCAAAGGTGTAGCTGGTGGGTCCCAGCAGTCAGGGGGAAACATTTTTTTCGCGAAATACGATGGCCCGTCTGGTGGGTCCCTGCTATCAGGTGGAGGAATCATTATTTTCCGCGTAATAAGGAGGCACTTCCTTGCTACCGCCGTGGACCCAACTATCAGCCTCTCCACGTACAATCCACCTCCGATGGAAGTCGTTCCTTGACCATGTTGACCACGCCGCAGCGAGAGCACCAGGGCGGTGGACGACGGCGAGGCCTAGGAAGGGGACGACGCGGAGCCGGTGAAGACGCGGTAGTGGATGCCCACACCGAGAGGAGTATGAGGGTTCACTCGTTCGGCTGCGGTGTGAGGCTGCTGTCGCCGCAGGGCCTGGCCAGCGATGGGAATAGTAGGGGGCGGTGAGGCCTCCACGGTAGCACAGCCGGCCACGGGAGGCAGGAGCAGGCGGCACGACTGGCGCTGCTTTGGGCGGCTGGAGCAACAAGACCAGAGGTTTGTAACGCCCTTGATGCGGCTATATCTCCCACGTGTCGAAGCACGACTTAGAGGCATAACCGCATTGAAAGCAATGTCGCAAGTGAGGTAATCTTCACACAACCCATGTAATACATAAGGGAAAGAGATACATAGTTGGCTTACAGTCGCCACTTCACACAATACATAAATAAACATCCATCATCCAGATTACCTCAAGGTCCGACTACGGAACCAAAATGAAAGAAGACTACCCCAAATGCTACACAGATCCCCGATCGTCCCAACTGGGCTCCACTACTGATCATCAGGAAAAGACACATAGTAACGACCACGTTCCTCGTCGAACTCCCACTTGAGCTCGGATGCGTCATCTTCACTGGCATCGTCGGCACCTGCAACTGTTTTGGTAGAAGCTGTGAGTCATGGGGACTCAACAATCTCACACCCGCGAGATCAAGACTATTTAAGCTTAAAGGTAGGATAGGGTTGTGAGGTGGAACTGCGGCAAGCGACTAGCATATATGGTGGCTAACAACGCAAAAGAGAGCGAGAAGAGAAGCAAAGCACGGTTGTGAAGCTAGAAGTGATCAAGAAGTGATCCTAGAACAACCTATGTCAAACATAACTCCAACACCGTGTTCACTTCCCGGACTCCGCCGAGAAGAGACCATCACGGTTACACACGCGGTTGATGTGTTTTAATTAAGGTCAACTTCGGATTTTCTACAACCGGACATTAACAAATTCCCATCTGCCTCATAACCGCGGGCACGGCTTTCGAAAGATAATACCCTGCAGGGGTGTCCCAACTTAGCCCATTATAAGCTCTCACGGTCAACGAAGGATATTCCTTCTACCGGGAAGACCCGATCAGTCTTGGAATCCCGGACTACAAGACATTTCGACAGTAATAAAACAAGTCCAGCAAAGCCGCCCGATAGTGCCGACAAATCCCGATAGGAGCTGCACATATCTCGTTCTCAGGGCACATCCGGATGAGACATCCTACGAGTAAAACCAAGCCTCAAGTTTCCCCGAGGTGGCCCCGCAGTCTACTCGGTTCGAACCAGCACTCAGAGGAGCACTGGCCCGGGGGGGCTAAATAAAGATGACCCTCGGGCTCGCGAAAACCCGGGGGAAAAGGCTTAGGTGGAAAATGGTAAAACCAAAGTTGGGCCTTGCTGGAGGAGTCTTATTCAAAGCGAACTGTCAAGGGGGTCCCATAAATCACCCAAGCGTGTAAGGAATGCAAAAATCAAGGAACATAACACCGGTATGACGGAAACTAGGGTGGCAAGAGTGGAACAAAACACCAGGCATAAGGCCGAGCCTTCCACCCTTTACCAAGTATATAGATGCATTAATTAAATAAGAGATATTGTGATATCCCAAAATAATCATGTTCCAACAAGGAACAAACTTCATCTTCACCTGCAACTAGCAACGCTATAAGAAGGGCTGAGCAAAGCGGTAACATAGTCAATCCATGGTTTGCTAGGAAAGGATGGTTAGGGGTTTGACATGGCAATATGGGTGGCATGATATAGCAAGTGGTAGGTATCGCAGCATAGGCATAGCAAAAGAGCGAGCATCTAGCAAGCAAAGATAGAAGTGATTTCGAGGGTATGGTCATCTTGCCTGCAAGGTTCTCAGAGTTGTCGAAAGCTTGATCCTCGTAAGCATTCTCAACAGGTTTCTCGTTCATGTACTCGTCTCTCGGCCCTACCCAAAGCAAGAACACAAGCAAAGGAACAACTATCAACCACGATGCAATGCGCAATCAACATGATGCAAAACATGGCATGATATGCAAGATGTGGTATGGAATGCATATGCGTGCTCCGGAAGGAAAAGATGAACAAGGAATAATCTTGGCAAACCAAGTATGCCACTGGAAAGGTGAGGTGATTTCGGTTGAAATCGATATAAAGATCACCGGAATCGGATGCACGGTTTGCAAATGGCAAGCAAAACAAGAATGACATATTTCTGCGTTTAACAGCATGATGCCACTTACCATGCAATAAGTAATTAAGTTACTGCACCCAAACATATCAGCAAAGCATCTGGAAGTAATCTACTCAAGATGCTCGACAAAAGATGAACACTGAGCTACGGCTAAATCACACAATAGAAGGTTCAAACAAGCATGGCAAAAGTGCAAAAGATAACAGGTTCACAGACTTGGTGAAATCAACATGCCAGAAATTAACATCAGGATGACATGTTTAGAGCAAGAAAACAACATGCTACAGGACCAGGACATAGAAAGATATGGGATGGCATGAATCTACTCAAAACATTGAACAAAAGTCCCTTACTGACCATCAGCCAAAAAGGACCAGAAAATATAATAGCACCCATGTCAATTAAGCAAGTTTCGTTACAGTTTTCAGACTTGGCAGAAAACTGGACATGTCAAAAACAGATAACAAGTAGGCATGTTTACGAGCTCGATGCACTCACTACAGAGCGTTGCATGATAAACTAAGCATACATTCATCAAGAAGACATGGCATGGAAGCTAGAAATGGCAAGCATAACATCATATCATGCAAGGATCAACTACAACAAGCTTGGCAAAATCGAATAACATATAAACAATCTGCCAGTAACATTTTGTAGCCAAAGTAGAGCTCGATTGTCTCAATCTATGACACTCCATAATTACAAACAAAGGCATGGATTGATAGAGCAAATCCATATGTTCAAAACATCCTTAGTGATTATGCTCAAAAGAGGCATAGATCTCTCTGAAACAACATGAACACATGGCATAAAAATAACAGCCGGACATGACAGTGAAATTACTAGTCTCTGAAATCAGCAACATTATGATCCCTAGTTTGCATGCTTGTGCTAGTCACCACAAAGATCACAAAAATACATGGCATACACCCATGTAAAGATGGCATGGCATATTATAAAACAAATGTAGGACTCAACTTCATAGGGTGCACACATCAATCATGGCAAAAATGACAAAAATGCAAGTTCTGAAACAGATCTGAAACTAACATCACATAGCCCTCTTCTAACAGCATTTCGGGCATCAATATGAGCTCAAATGAAAATGATGCAATGAGACGAAATGATGTACTCATCGAGACGAACAATTTGACATATTACACGCACGAAACGGAGCAGTATGCAGCAAGTTATGATACGATGAACATACAACAGAATCTGACAGAAAAATGACTTGGAGGAATTTTACCCTCCGGATCTGAGGGTTGACCCGGCGCGGATGACGAGGACGCGGCGGATCTCGCCGGAGAAGACGCGGGGCGGCGACTCGCCGGAGTGGGGTGCGCGGCGGAGGGGCGCGGCGCCGGCCGGATCTGGCGCGGGAAGGCGGCGCGGGCGCGGAGGCGGGACCGGGCGGCGCGAGCGCGGCGGGCGGCAGCGCGCGGCCGGGAGGCGGCGGCGGCCAGCGGGAGCGGGAGGCGAGGCGCTGGGGAGCGGGAGGCGAGGCGCGGGCGGGCGGTGGAGCGGCGGTCCGGGCGGCGGCGGCGAGTGGGCTCGCGCGGGCCTGATCCGGGTCCCGCGGGCCACGGCGGGAGGAGAGAGAGGCGGTGAGGTGGCGGCGCGCGATAGGCTGGCGGCGGCGGCGGGGTGACGTGGAGGCGGGGGATTGGCCGGGGCGACGTGTCCGGCGGACACGTCCGGCGGCGGCGATTTCGTCCGGCGGCGTGAGAGGAGCGGGGCTAGGGTTTGATCTGCGATTTGGAAAGGGAGGGTGCACATATTTATAGCTAGGAGGAGGTAGGAGGCTCCAAATGGATAGCGGTTTTCGGCCACGCGATCGTGATCGAACGGCGATGGACATGGGAGTGACTTAGGTGGGTTATTGGGCTGATTTGGAGGGGTTTTGGGCTGCAACACACACGAGGCCTTCGCGGTTACCCGGTTAACCCTTGGAGTATCAAACGACCTCCGAATGACCCGAAACTTGACAGGCGGTCTACCGGTGCTATACCAAGGCCGCTTGACAAACCTCGGTCCATTCCGAGAAAGTTTAATACCCGCTCATGGAAAAAGGTAAAAGGGGACGCCGGGGAACATAGGAGCGCCGGATTGCAAAACAGACAACGGGGAAAATGCTCAGATTCATAAAACGAACACGTATGCGAATGCGATGCACATAATGACATGATATGAAATGCATGACATGGACAAAATGCAAAAAGACGGGAAACCCAACCACGGAGGGAATATCATATCACATTGCCGAAAATGGCAAGAGTTGGAGTTACAAATATGGCAAGTTACATCCGGGGTGTTACAACACTCCACCACTACGAGAGGATCTCGTCCCGAGATCTAGGACAGAAAGAACTCCGGATATTCGGAACGGAGGTGGTCCTCGCGCTCCCAGGTGGCTTCTCGGTCTGAATGGTGAGACCACTTCACTTTCAGGAATTTGATGGACTTGTTGCGAGCCTTGCGCTCAGTTTCTTCAAGAATAGCAACGGGATGCTGATGATAAGACAAATCTTCTTGAAGATCAATCTCTTCGAAGTTGATGGTGCGCTCAGGTGTCTTGAAGCACTTGCGAAGCTGTGACACGTGGAACACATCGTGCACATTTGCAAAGTTGGGGGGAAGCTCAAGTTGATAGGCGAGATCGCCTCTTTTGCCGACAATCTTGAAAGGACCGACGTATCTAGGGGCAAGTTTCCCTTTGATACCGAAGCGACGAGTGCCTTTCATTGGAGAGACGCGGAGGTAGACATGGTCTCCGATCTCGAATGCCAAATCACGGTGTTTGCTATCGTAATAGCTCTTCTGGCGCGATTGAGCGGCTTTGAGATTCTCACGAATGACTTTACACATATCTTCAGCCTCTGTGATCAAGTCGTTGCCAAGAAGTTGGCGTTCGCCGGTTTCTGACCAATTGAGAGGAGTACGGCACTTTCTGCCATAGAGAATCTTGAATGGGGCTTTTCCCGAGCTCGCTTGAAAGCTGTTATTGTAAGAGAACTCAGCATATGGAAGACAATCCTCCCACTTCATGCCGAAAGAGATAACACAAGCCCTGAGCATATCTTCAAGAACTTGGTTGACACGCTCGACTTGTCCACTAGTTTGAGGATGGAAAGCTGTGCTGAAGCGAATGTTTGTGCCCATGGCCTTCTGAAAAGAATCCCAAAACTTGGATGTGAAGATGCTGCCACGGTCTGAAGAAATCAATTGTGGAATGCCATGCAAGGAGACAATTCTGGAGGTGTAAAGCTCTGCCAGCTGCGCTGCTATGATAGACTCTTTGATAGGAAGAAAATGAGCCACTTTAGTGAGCTTGTCGATGACGACGAAGATGGCATCATTTCCACGCTTGGACTTAGGAAAACCAGTCACGAAGTCCATTTCGATATGATCAAACTTCCATTCTGGAATAGCAAGAGGTTGGAGTAGACCAGCTGGTCGTTGGTGTTCTGCTTTCACCCTTCGACAGACATCACATTCATTCACGAATTGAGCAATTTCTCGCTTCATTCGAGTCCACCAATACGACTGCTTGAGGTCATGGTACATCTTTGTACTTCCAGGATGAATGGATAGGAGTGAATTGTGCGCCTCGTTCATAATGACTTTCCGTAGATCACCCTTTGGAACCACAATCCGGTCCTCGAAGAAAAGAGTATCTCTGTCATCAACGCGATAGCACTTGTATTTGGAAATGCCCTTGTCAATACCACGTTTCACCTTCTTCACCATGGTATCCAGCAGTTGTGCCTCACGAATTTGATCTTCCAAAGTAGGAGAGACTATGAGGTTGGCAAGAAAACCTTGAGGAACAACTTGGAGATTCAACTTGCGGAAAGCTTCACAAAGATCCGGTTGAAAGGGCTTGAGGATTAAGCTGTTGCAATAAGCCTTCCTGCTCAATGCATCCGCAATGACATTAGCCTTGCCTGGAGTATATTCAATGCTCGGATTATACTCTTGAATCATTTCAACCCATCGAGTTTGCCTGAGTTTGAGGTTGGGCTGAGTGAAGATGTACTTGAGACTCTTGTGGTCGGTGAATATGTCCACTTTCCTTCCCAACAGGAGATGTCTCCAAGTTATAGTGCGTGGACAACTGCCGCCAACTCAAGATCATGAGTGGGGTAGTTCTTTTCGTTGGGCTTCAACTGACGAGAGGTATAGGCCACAACCTTCTTCTCTTGCATTAACACAGCACCGAGACCTAGAAGAGAAGCATCACAGAAAACTTCATAAGACTTGGATTCATCAGGAGGAGTCAAAACTGGAGCAGTGACGAGTTTCTCTTTGATAGCATTGAAAGCAACGTCACACTCAGGAGACCAGACATGTTGGGGAACGTAGCAGAAATTCAAAATTTTCCTACGTGTCACCAAGATCTATCTATGGAGAAACCAACAACGAGGGGAAGAAGAGTGCATCTACATACCCTTGTAGATCGCTAAGCGGAAGCGTTCAAGTGAATGGGGTTGATGGAGTCGTACTCGTCGTGATCCAAATCACCGATGACCAAGTGCCGAACGGACGGCACCTCCGCGTTCAACACACGTACAGCCCGGTGACGTCTCCCATGCCTTGATCCAGCAAGGGGGGAGGGAGAGGTTGAGGAAGACTCCATCCAGCAGCAGCACAACGGCGTGGTGATGATGGAGGAGCGTGGCAATCCTGCAGGGCTTCGCCAAGCACCGCAAGAGAGGAGGAGGGAGAGAGGTAGGGCTGCACCAACAGGGAGATCAAATCGTGTGTTTTTGGGCAGCCCCTAGGCCTCATATATATAGGGGAAGGGGAGGAGGGTGCGCCCCCTCTAGGGTTCCCAACCCTAGAGGGGCGGCAGCCCTAGATGGGTTTGAGGGGGCGGCCAAGAGGGGGAGGGGAGAGGGAGGCGCACCAGTATGGGCCTTAGGGCCCATCTGCCCTAGGGTTTGCCCCCTTCTCCTCTCCCTTGCGCCTTGGGCACTTGTAGGGGGCGCACCAGCCCACCTGGGGCTGGTCTCCTCCCACACTTGGCCCACGCAAGCCTCCTGGGGCTGGTGGCCCCACTTGGTGGACCCCCGGACACCTCCGGTGGTCCCGGTACACTACCGGTGATGCCTAGAACTCTTCCGGTGGCCAAAACCATACTTCCTATATATAAATCTTTACCTCCGGACCATTCCGGAACTCCTCGTGACGTCCGGGATCTCATCCGGGACTCCGAACAACATTCGGTAACCACATACAAACTTCCTTTATAACCCTAGCGTCATTGAACCTTAAGTGTGTAGACCCTACGGGTTCGGGAGACATGCAGACATGACCGAGACGTTCTCCGGTCAATAACCAACAGCGGGATCTGGATACCCATGTTGGCTCCCACATGTTCCACGATGATCTCATCGGATGAACCACGATGTCAAGGACTTAATCAACCCCGTATACAATTCCCTTTGTCTATCGGTACGATACTTGCCCGAGATTCGATCGTCGGTATCCCGATACCTTGTTCAATCTCGTTACCGGCAAGTCTCTTTTACTCGTTCTGCAACACATCATCCCGTGATCAACTCCTTGATCACATTGTGCACATTATGATGATGTCCTACCGAGTGGGCCCAGAGATACCTCTCCGTCACACGGAGTGACAAATCCCAGTCTCGATTCGTGCCAACCCAACAGACACTTTCGGAGATACCTGTAGTGTACCTTTATAGCCACCCAGTTACGTTGTGACGTTTGGCACACCCAAAGTATTCCTACGGTGTCCGGGAGTTGCACGATCTCATGGTCTAAGAAATGATACTCGACATTAGAAAAGCTTTAGCATACGAACTACATGATCTTCTGCTAGGCTTAGGATTGGGTCTTGTCCATCACATCATTCTCCTAATGACGTGATCCCATTATCAATGACATCCAATGTCCATGGTTAGGAAACCGTAACCATCTATTGATCAACGAGCTAGTCAACTAGAGGCTTACTAGGGACATGGTGTTGTCTATGTATCCACACATGTATCTGAGTTTCCTTTCAATACAATTCTAGCATGGATAATAAACGATTATCATGAACAAGGAAATATAATAATAATCAATTTATTATTGCCTCTAGGGCATATTTCCAACAGTCTCCCACTTGCACTAGAGTCAATAATCTAGTTCACATCGATATGTGATTAACACTCAAGGTCACATCCCTATGTGACTAACACCCAAGAGTTCTGGGTTTGATCATGTTATGCTTGTGAGAGAGGTTATAGTCAACGGGTCTGAACCTTTCAGATCCGTGTGTGCTTTACAAATATCTATGTCATCTCCTAGATGCAGTTACCACGCTCTATTTGGTGCTATTCCAAATAACTGTTCTACTATACGAATCCAGTTTACTACTCAGAATAATCTGGATTAGTGTCAAAGCTTGCATCGGCGTAACCCTTTACGACGAACTCTTTTACCACCTCCATAATCGAGAAAATTCCTTAGTCCACTAGTTACTAAGGATAACTTTGACCGTTGTCCTGTGATCCATTTCTAGATCACATTTGTACCCCTTGACTGACTCATGGTTTGGCACACTTCAGGTGCGGTACACAACATAGCATACTTTAGAGCCTACGACTAAAGCATAGGGGACGACCTTCGTCCTTTCTCTCTCTTCTGCCGTGGTCAGGTCTTGAGTCTTACTCAATACTCACACGTGTAATACAGCCAAGAACTCCTTCTTTGCTGATCTATTTTGAACTCCTTCAAAATCTTGTCACGGTATGTATTCATTTGAATGTACTATTAAGCGATTTTGATCTATCCTTATAGATCTTGATGCTCAATGTTTAAGTAGCTTAATCCAGGTTTTTATTGAAAAACATTTTTCAAACAACCATATATGCCTTCCAGAAATTCTACATCATTTCCGATAAACAATATGTCAACAACATATACTCATCAGAAATTCTATAGTGCTCCCACTCACTTCTTTGGAAATACAAGTTTCTCATAAACTTTGTATAAACCCAAATCTTTGATCATCTCATCAAAGCGTACATTCGAACTCCGAGATGCTTACTCCAGTCCTTAGAAGGATTGTTGGAGCTTTGCATACTTGTTAGCATCTTTCAGGATTGACAAAAATCTTCTGGTTGTATCACATACAACCTTTCCTCAAGAAAATCGTCGAGGAAACAATGTTTTGACATCCTATCTGCACAATTTCATAAATAATGCAGTAATCGCTAACATAATTCCAACAGACTCTTAGCATCGCTACGAGTGAGAAAGTCTCATCGCAGTCAACTCCTTGAACTTGTCGGAAAACATCTTAATGACAAGTCGAGCTTTCTTAATGGTGACATTTACCATCATTGTCCGTCTTCCTTTTAAAATCCATCTGTACTCAACAGCCTTACGACCATCGAGCCGTTCTGCCAAAGTCTACACTTTGTTTTCATACATGGATCCTCTCTCGGATTTTATGGCCTCGAGCCATTCATCGGAATCCGGGCCCACCATCGCTTCTCCATAGCTCGTAGGTTCATTGTTGTCTAGCAACATGACTTCCAAGACAGGATTACGTACCACTCTGAAGTAGTACGCATCCTTGTCATCCTACGAGGTTTGGGAGTGACTTGATCCGAAGTCTCATGATCACTATCATAAGCTTCTACTTCAATTGATGTAGGTGCTACAGGAACAACTTCCTGTGCCCTGCTACACACTAGTTGAAGTGACGGTTCAACAACCTCATCAAGTCTCCACCATCCTCCCACTCAATTCTTTCGAGAGAAACTTTTCCTCGAGAAAGGACCTGATTCTAGAAACAATCCCTATTGCTTTCGGATCTGAGACAGGAGGTATACCCAACTGTTTTGGGTGTCCTATGAAGATGCATTTATCCGCTTTGGGTTTGAGCTTATCAGCCTGAAACTTTTTCACATAAGCGTCGTGACCCCAAACTCTGAAGAAACAACAGCTTAGGTTTCTCTAAACCATAGTTCATACGGTGTTGTCTCGACGGATTTGCATGGTGCCCTATTTAAAATGAGTGCGGTTGTCTCTAATGCCTAACCCATGAACGATAGTGGTAATTCGATAAGAGACATCATGGTATGCATCATATCCGATAGGGTGCAGTTATGATGTTCGGACACACCATCACTCTATGGTGTTCCAGGCGGTACTAGTCGTGAAACAATTTCCACAATGTCTCAATTGTGTACCAAACTCGCAACTCAGATATTCATCTCTATGATCATATCATGGATATTTTATCCTCTTGTCACGACGATATTCAACTTCATTCTGAAATTACTTGAACCGTTCAATAATTCAGACTTGTGTTTCATCAAGTAAATATGCTCAGTATCTACTCAAATCATCTATGAAGTAAGAGCATAATGATATCCACTGCGTGCCTCAGCACTCATTGGACTGCACACATCAAAATGTGTTACTTCCAACAAGTTGCTTTCTTGTTCCATTTTACTGAAACTGAAGCTTTCAGTCATCTTTGCCCATGTGGTATGATTTGCATGTCTCAAGCGATTCAAAATCAAGTGAGTCCAAACGGTCCATCTGCATGGAGTTTCTTCATGCGTATATACCAATAGACATGGTTCACATGTCTCAATCCTTTTCAAAAAAATGAGTGAGTCCAAAAATCCATCAACATGGAGCTTCTTCATGCGTTTTATACCAATATGACTTACATGGTAGTGCCACAAGTAGGTGGTACTATCATTACTATCTTATATCTTTTGGCATGAACATGTGTATCACTATGATCGAGATTCAATAAACCATTCATTTTAGGTGCAAGACCATTCAAATAAACAGAGTAACCATTATTCTCCTTAAATGAATAACCGTATTGCGATAGACATAATCCAATCATGTCTATGCTCAATGCAAACACCAAACAACAATTATTTAGGTTTAACACCAATCTCGATGGTAGAGGGAGCGTGCGATGCTTGATCATATCAACCTTGGAAGCACTTCCAACACATCTCGTCAGCTCACCTTTAGCTAGTCTCCGTTTATTCCGTAGCTCTTATTTCGAGTTACTAACACTTAGCAGCCGAACCGGTATCTAATACCCTGATGCTACTAGGAGTACTAGTAAAGTACACATTCACATAATGTATATCCAATATACTTCTATCGACAGCCTTCTCATCTACCAAGTATCTAGGGTAATTCTGCTCCAGTGGCTGTTCCCCTTATTACAGAATCACTCAGTCTCGGGTTTGGGTTCAACCTTGGGTTTCTCCACTAGAGCAGCAGCTGATTTGCCGTTTCATGAAGTATCCCTTCTTGCCCTTGCCCTTCTTGAAACTAGTGGTTTCACTAACCATCAACAATTGATGCTCCTTCTTGATTTCTACTTTCGCGGTGTCAAACATCGCGAATATTTAAAGGATCATCGTATCTATCCCTGATATGTTATAGTTCATTATGAAGCTCTAGCAGCTTGGTGGCAATGACTTTGGAGAAACATCACTATCTTATCTGGAAGATCAACTCCCACTCGATTCAAGTGATTGTTGTACTCAGACAATCTGAGCACAAGCTCAACGATTGAGCTTTTATTCCTTAGTTTGCAGGCCAAGAAAATCGTCGGAGGTCTTATACCTCTTGACGTGGGCACGAGCCTGAAATCCCAATTTCAGCCCTCGAAACATCTCATATGTTCCGCGACATTTCAAAAATGTCTTTGGTGCCTCAATTCTAAACCATTTATCATTACCGAACTATCATGTAGTCATCAAAACGTGTATGTCAGATGTTCGCAACATCCACAGACCACGTTCGAGGTCCAGCACATCGAGCGTTGCATTAAGGACATAAGCCTTCTATTGTCCGCATAATTGCTACTGTCAACTTTCAACTATATTTTCTCTAGGAACGTATCTAACTCAGTAGAACTAAAGCGCGAGCTTACGACATAATTTGCAAAGTTCTTTTGACTATGTTCAGGATAAACAAGTTCATCTTATGAACTCCCACTCAGATAGACATCCCTCTAGTTATCTAAGTGATTACATGATCCGAGTCAACTAGGCCGTGTCCGATCATCACGTGAGACGGACTAGTCATCATCGGTGAACATCTTCATGTTGATCGTATCTACCATACGACTCATGCTCGACCTTTCGATCTCTTGTGTTCCGAGGCCATGTCTGTACATGCTAGGCTCGTCAAGTCAACCTAAGTGTTTCGCGTGTGTAAATCTGGCTTACACCCGTTGTATGTGAACGTAAGAATCTATCACACCCGATCATCATGTGGTGCTTCGAAACGACGAACTTTCGCAACGGTGCACAGTTAGGGGGAACACTTTCTTGAAATTTTAATGAGGGATCATCTTATTTACTACCGTCGTTCTAAGCAAATAAGATGCAAAAACATGATAAACATCACATGCAATCAAATAGTGACATGATATGGCCATCATCACTTTGCTCCTTTTGATCTCCATCTTCGGGGCTCCATGATCATCGTCGTCACCGGCATGACACCATGATCTCCATCATCATGATCTCCATCATCGTGTCTTCATGAAGTTGTCACGTCAACTATTACTTCTACTACTCTGGCTAACATTTTAGCAATAAAGTAAAGTAATTACATGACGTTTATGTTGACACGCAGGTCATAAATAAATTAAAGACAACTCCTATGGCTCCTGCCGGTTGTCATACTCATCGACATGCAAGTCGTGATTCCTATTATAAGAACATGATCAATCTCATACATCACATATATCATTCGTCACATCCTTTTGGCCATATCACATCACATGGCATACCCTGCAAAAAACAAGTTAGACGTCCTCTAATTGTTGTTTGCATGTTTTACGTGGCTGCTATGGGTTTCTAGCAAGAACGTTTCTTACCTACGCAAAAACACAACCTGATATGTCAATTGCTATTTACCCTTCATAAGGACCCTTTTCATCGAATCCGATCCGACTAAAGTGGGAGAGACTGGCACCCGCTAGCCACCTTATGCAACTAGTGCATGTCAGTCGGTGGAACCTGTCTCACGTAAGTGTACGTGTAAGGTCGGTCCGGGCCGCTTCATCCCACAATGCCGCCGAATCAAGATTGACTAGTAACGATAAGCATATTGAACAAAATCAACACCCACAACTACTTTGTGTTCTACTCGTGCATGGAATCTACGCAATAGACCTAGCTCATGATGCCACTGTTGGGGAACGTAGCAGAAATTCAAAATTTTCCTACGTGTCACCAAGATCTATCTATGGAGAAACCAACAACGAGGGGAAGAAGAGTGCATCTACATACCCTTGTAGATCGCTAAGCGGAAGCGTTCAAGTGAATGGGGTTGATGGAGTCGTACTCGTCGTGATCCAAATCACCGATGACCAAGTGCCGAACGGACGGCACCTCCGCGTTCAACACACGTACAGCCCGGTGACGTCTCCCATGCCTTGATCCAGCAAGGGGGGAGGGAGAGGTTGAGGAAGACTCCATCCAGCAGCAGCACAATGGCGTGGTGATGATGGAGGAGCGTGGCAATCCTGCAGGGCTTCGCCAAGCACCGCAAGAGAGGAGGAGGGAGAGAGGTAGGGCTGCACCAACAGGGAGATCAAATCGTGTGTTTTTGGGCAGCCCCTAGGCCTCATATATATAGGGGAAGGGGAGGAGGGTGCGCCCCCTCTAGGGTTCCCACCCCTAGAGGGGCGGCAGCCCTAGATGGGTTTGAGGGGGCGGCCAAGAGGGGGAGGGGAGAGGGAGGCGCACCAGTATGGGCCTTAGGGCCAATCTGCCCTAGGGTTTGCCCCCTTCTCCTCTCCCTTGCGCCTTGGGCACTTGTGGGGGGCGCACCAGCCCACCTGGGGCTGGTCACCTCCCACACTTGGCCCACGCAAGCCTCCTGGGGCTGGTGGGCCCACTTGGTGGACCCTCGGACACCTCCGGTGGTCCCGGTACACTACCGGTGATGCCCAGAACTCTTCCGGTGGCCAAAACCATACTTCCTATATATAAATCTTTACCTCCGGACCATTCCGGAACTCCTCGTGACGTCCGGGATCTCATCCGGGACTCCGAACAACATTCGGTAACCACATACAAACTTCCTTTATGACCCTAGCGTCATCGAACCTTAAGTGTGTAGACCCTATGGGTTCGGGAGACATGCAGACATGACCGAGACGTTCTCCGGTCAATAAGGAACAGCGGGATCTGGATACCCATGTTGGCTCCCACATGTTCCACGATGATCTCATCGGATGAACCACGATGTCAAGGACTTAATCAACCCCGTATACAATTCCCTTTGTCTATCGGTACGATACTTGCCCGAGATTCGATCGTCGGTATCCCGATACCTTGTTCAATCTCGTTACCGGCAAGTCTCTTTTACTCGTTCCGCAACACATCATCCCGTGATCAACTCCTTGATCACATTGTGCACATCATGATGATGTCCTACCGAGTGGGCCCAGAGATATCTCTCCGTCACACGGAGTGACAAATCCCAGTCTCGATTCGTGCCAACCCAACAGACACTTTCGGAGATACCTGTAGTGTACCTTTATAGCCACCCAGTTACGTTGTGACGTTTGGCACACCCATAGTATTCCTACGGTGTCCGGGAGTTGCACGATCTCATGGTCTAAGGAAATGATACTCGACATTAGAAAAGCTTTAGCATACGAACTACATGATCTTCTGCTAGGCTTAGGATTGGGTCTTGTCCATCACATCATTCTCCTAATGATGTGATCCCGTTATCAACGACATCCAATGTCCATGGTCAGGAAACCGTAACCATCTATTGATCAACGAGCTAGTCAACTAGAGGCTTACTAGGGACATGGTGTTGTCTATGTATCCACACATGTATCTGAGTTTCCTTTCAATACAATTCTAGCATGGATAATAAACGATTATCATGAACAAGGAAATATAATAATAATCAATTTATTATTGCCTCTAGGGCATATGTCCAACAAGACATACTTCACATGCTTCTGGAGGAGGTTGGAAAGAGGCTTTGCAATCTTTGAGAAATTCTCAACGAATCTTCGGCAATAGCTTGCAAGTCCAAGAAAACTGCGAAGCTGCTTGACATTCTGAGGAGGTTCCCAATTCAAAACTGCAGACACCCTCTCGGGATTAATAGCAATGCCCTTGGCAGAGATGATATGCCCAAGGTAAAGAACTTCATCAAGCCAGAATTCACATTTGGAGAACTTCGCATAGAATTTATACTCTCTGAGCTTGTCGAGCACCAATCGCAAATGTTTGGCATGATCCTTCTTATTCTTGGAGAAGACCAATATATCATCGAGATAGACCAAGATGAATTCATTGGTGTAGGGGTTGAAGATGAAGTTCATCATTCGAGAGAACGTTGGAGGAGCATTGACAAGGCCGAAAGACATGACAGTATATTCATAAGAACCAAAGCTTGTTCTGAATGCTGTCTTGGGAATATCTTCTTCACGAATGTGAATTTGATGATAACCCATACGAAGGTCAAGCTTGGAGAACACTTTAGCACCTTTAAGTTGCTCGAATAGCTCATTGATGTTGGGAAGTGGGTACTTGTTCTTGATTGTCTTCTTGTTCAATGGACGGTAATCGATGCAAAGTCGGTCCGTGCCATCCTTCTTCTGGACAAAAAGAACACCACAACCCCAAGGAGATGAACTCGGTCTGATCAGACCCAGACGCTCTTGTTTATCGAGTTGTTTCTTCAATTCCTTCAACTCTTTTGGCCCAAGCTTGTATGGACGCTTGCAAACGGGTTCCGTGCCAGGCTCAAGATCAATAACGAATTCAACTTGCCGGTGAGGAGGCATACCTAGAAGCTCTTCTGGAAAGACATCTTGGTACTCACAAACGACTGGAATCTGAGAGATAGCATCCAATTCGCCTTCTCATTGAGAGAAAACAACCGAATGGTTTCATCACGAGCGGCATAGATGATCACATCGTCAGAAGAGTGAGTCAATTGAATTTCCCTGGGAGCACAATCAAGCTGAGCCTTGTGCTTAGAAAGCCAGTCCATCCCGAAAATAAGATCAATATCAGAGTCACCAAGAACAATTGGTTTAGCCAGAAATCTATAGTCGCCCATCTTGATAGAGACATCGAGAGCAACCAAGCTAGAAGACAAAAGTTTTCCAGGAGAAACAACTTGCATAACTTTGGACAAAATCTCTGTGTCAACATTATGCTTCGATGCAAATGGATATGACATGAAAGAATGCGATGCACCGGTGTCAAATAAGACTTTAGCAGGAATATCATTAACAGGAAGGTTACCCATGATCACTTCAGAAGAATCCTCCGCTTGAGCTGCATTCATCATGTTCACCTTGGCATGTTTAGGATTATGCTTGACCACTGCATTGCTGGAAGATTTCACAGGAGGAGGAGGCGGAAGGCGCCTTTGGTTGAAGCACTTGTTCGCATAGTGACCCTTTTTCTGACATTTGTTGCAAGTCACCTCTGAGAGCGGACGGTGATAAGGAGCATTTGGCCTTGGAGCTTGGTTCTGAGACTTGTTCTGATAGTCAGGGTTGGGTGGGTGGGAAGATCCACGACCACCTGAGTTCTTCTGCTGATAAGACTGACGGAACGGAGAAGGAGGAGGCAACCAGAACTTCTGTTGCTTGGCTGCCACTAGTGAGGAAGAAGAGGACTGAACTGCGTCCCTGACTCTCTTCTTAGAAGCCTCACACTTCAGCTGGGCAGCTTTAACGGCTCAAAAAGCACGAGAGCTAGTTGCAGATCTTGTCTGAGGCCACGCCTGAACTGGTAAATCATGCTCTTTTCATCAGGGATGTCCTGCTTCGCAAAACGAGAGAGCTTCTGGAACTGAGTGTTGTATTGATACACACACATGTTGCCTTGCTTGAGATTGCGGAACTCCTCACGCTTACTCTCAACAACACTTTCTGGAATGTGATGAGCTTTGAAGTCACGGCGGAAATCATCCCAGGTAATCACACGACCTCCTCTGGAATCTTTGTATTGTTGATACCACTCAGCAGCTTGATCCTTGAGTTGAAAAGAGGCAAACTTGACAAAGTCCTCAGGTCTGACATTGCTACATTCGAAGTGCTTGTTGATGTCCACGAGCCAATCATCGGCGTCTGTGGCCTCGACACAGTAGCTGAAAGTCTTTGGCTGATTTGCAAGGAACTGATTGAGGGTAGCGAAATGCGGCTGATTGTTGCCTTGGCCTTGATTTCCCTGATTACCTTGCCCTTGGTTGCGATCTTGCAAGAGCTGAATCAGAATCTGAGCGTTGGCATTGGTGGCTGTCATCAAGGCTTGCCATGCCTCCGGAGGCGGAGGTGGTGGCGGAGGGTTAGCCTGACTTCCTTCATTGCGTTCCGGATTCTGACGCGTTGGCGGAGCCATCCTGAAGAGGGTGACATCCATTAGCATCTTGAAAGACATATATTCAAGCTGAATCAAAGGATCAAAATTGCAACATATAGTCCAAACATTCGAACAAGAATGAACGAACGAATTCCAAAGTAAAGCATCACACTTCCATAAGCTGAGAAGCCATTTAGATAAAGATATGGAAATCACCATCTGCCTTCGAAACAACTCGAATGTCACAACTGAAAACAAAACAAAGGATTGGCTTGTAGGATAAGCCGGAACAAACACATGATAGAGATTTCCCCAATCCCATATCATGCATCTGTCGGAAAGATATTCTAGGAGCTACTTGAATTCCCACCTATAAACTCCCGAAACTTTCTGGTTATGCAATCAGGTGTTGGGGATACAGGGGACATAAAATATATCACCCAAACTAACAATACCTAGATCCAGCTGTATCCATCCTTCAACACATAACCAAGAAACCTTCGGAAATCGTCTACCTCAACCTTCGAAAAAAACATCCGTTATATGAGTTATGGCAATACTCCCGCACTCGCCTCAGTACTGGGCTATCAGGGTTATCTCACCAACAACTGTACAAAAGAGATTTTCGATGTCGGCGTACTAAACTCATGTATTCCAGAACTGCAACGATAAAATTATGACGACAACACCTCAGAGCTCAACTCCCCGGGACACTTCCACTAAACCCCTGCTGACAGGAGGCACCAAGACAATGTTGTCATCATAAAACCATCGGAACGATTCAAAGATACCCGCATGATCCTAAAAAAAATTTAGTGAAATTTGAGAAGAGAAGAATCAAAACTCTACGTCAGGATGCCTTACCAGAGCGATGAGGAGACTGGGAAGTAAAAAGAATTCCTAAACTCTCCGATACATAATTCCTAAATGACTCAAAACATTTTTCTAGACACAACTCGGCCGCTAAAAACGATCAATCAGTGGGGGCTCCTAAGGTCGGGGGAGGCTCTGATTACCAACTTGTAACGCCCTTGATGCGGATGTATCTCCCACGTGTCGAAGCACGACTTAGAGGCATAACCGCATTGAAAGCAATGTCGCAAGTGAGGTAATCTTCACACAACCCATGTAATACATAAGGGAAAGAGATACATAGTTGGCTTACAGTCGCCACTTCACACAATACATAAATAAACATCCATCATCCAGATTACACTCAAGGTCCGACTACGGAACCAAAATGAAAGAAGACTACCCCAAATGCTACACAGATCCCCGATCGTCCCAACTGGGCTCCACTACTGATCATCAGGAAAAGACACATAGTAACGACCACGTTCCTCGTCGAACTCCCACTTGAGCTCGGATGCGTCATCTGCACTGGCATCGTCGGCACCTGCAACTGTTTTGGTAGAAGCTGTGAGTCACGGGGACTCAGCAATCTCACACCCATGAGATCAAGACTATTTAAGCTTAAAGGTAGGATAGGGTTGTGAGGTGGAACTGCGGCAAGCGACTAGCATATATGGTGGCTAACAACGCAAAAGAGAGAGAGAAGAGAAGCAAAGCACGGTCGTGAAGCTAGAAGTGATCAAGAAGTGATCCTAGAACAACCTACGTCAAACATAACTCCAACACTGTGTTCACTTCCCGGACTCCGCCGAGAAGAGACCATCACGGTTACACACGCGGTTGATGTGTTTTAATTAAGGTCAACTTCGGATTTTCTACAACCGGACATTAACAAATTCCCATCTGCCTCATAACCGCGGGCACGGCTTTCAAAAGATAATACCCTGCAGGGGTGTCCCAACTTAGCCCATTATAAGCTCTCACGGTCAACGAAGGATATTCCTTCTACCGGGAAGACCCGATCAGTCTCGGAATCCCGGACTACAAGACATTTCGACAGTAATAAAACAAGTCCAGCAAAGCCGCCCGATTGTGCCGATAGGAGCTGCACATATCTCGTTCTCAGGGCACATCCGGATGAGACATCCTACGAGTAAAACCAAGCCTCAAGTTTCCCCGAGGTGGCCCCGCAGTCTACTCGGTTCGAACCAGCACTCAGAGGAGCACTGGCCCGGGGGGGTTAAATAAAGATGACCCTCGGGCTCGCGAAAACCCAGGGGAAAAGGCTTAGGTGGCAAATGGTAAAACCAAAGTTGGGCCTTGCTGGAGGAGTCTTATTCAAAGCGAACTATCAAGGGGGTCCCATAAATCACCCAACCGTGTAAGGAACGCAAAAATCAAGGAACATAACACCGGTATGACGGAAACTAGGGTGGCAAGAGTGGAACAAAACACCAGGCATAAGGCCGAGCCTTCCACCCTTTACCAAGTATATAGATGCATTAATTAAATAAGAGATATTGTGATATCCCAAAATAATCATGTTCCAACAAGGAACAAACTTCATCTTCACCTGCAACTAGCAACGCTATAAGAAGGGCTGAGCAAAGCGGTAACATAGTCAATCCATGGTTTGCTAGGAAAGGATGGTTAGGGGTTTGACATGGCAATATGGGTGGCATGATATAGCAAGTGGTAGGTATCGCAGCATAGGCATAGCAAAAGAGCGAGCATCTAGCAAGCAAAGATAGAAGTGATTTCGAGGGTATGGTCATCTTGCCTGCAAGGTTCTCAGAGTTGTCGAAAGCTTGATCCTCGTAAGCGTTCTCAATAGGTTTCTCGTTCACGTACTCATCTCCCGGCTCTACCCAAAGCAAGAACACAAGCAAAGGAACAACTATCAACCACGATGCAATGCGCAATCAACATGATGCAAAACATGGCATGATATGCGAGATGTGGTATGCAATGCATATGCGTGCTCCGGAAGGAAAATATGAACAAGGCATAATCTTGGCAAACCAAGTATGCCACTGGAAAGGTGAGGTGATTTCGTTTGAAATCGATATAAAGATCACCGGAATCGGATGCACGGTTTGCAAATGGCAAGCAAAACAAGAATGACATATTTCTGCGTTTAACAGCATGATGCCACTTAGCATGCAACAAGTAATTAAGTTACTGCACCCAGACATATCAGCAAAGCATTTGGAAGTAATCTACTCAAGATGCTCGACAAAAGATGAACACTGATCTACAGCTAAATCACACAATAGTAGGTTCAAACAAGCATGGCAAAAGTGCAAAAGATAACAGGTTCACAGACTTGGTGAAATCAACATGCCAGAAATTAACATCAGGATGACATGTTTAGAGCAAGAAAACAACATGCTACAGGACCAGGACATAGCAAGATATGGCATGGCATGAATCTACTAAAAGCATTGAACAAAAGTCCCTTACTGACCATCAGCCAAAAAGGACCAGAAAATATAATAGCACCCATGTCAATTAAGCAAGTTTCGTTACAGTTTTCAGACTTGGCAGAAAACTGGACATGTCAAAAACAGATAACAAGTAGGCATGTTTACGAGCTCGATGCACTCACTACAGAGCATTGCATGATAAACTAAGCATACATTCATCAAGAAGACATGGCATGGAAGCTAGAAATGGCAAGCATAACATCATATCATGCAAGGATCAACTACAACAAGCTTGGCAAAATCGAATAACATGTAAACAATCTGCCAGTAACATTTTGTAGCCAAAGTAGAGCTCGATTGTCTCAATCTATGACACTCCATAATTACAAACAAAGGCATGGATTGATAGAGCAAATCCATATGTTCAAAACATCCTTAGTGATTATGCTCAAAAGAGGCATAGATCTCTCTGAAACAACATGAACACATGGCATAAAAATAACAGCCGGACATGACAGTGAAATTACTAGTCTCTGAAATCAGCAACATTATGATCCCTAGTTTGCATGCTTGTGCTAGTCACCACAAAGATCACAAAAATACATGGCATACACCCATGTAAAGATGGCATGCCATATTACAAAACACATATAGGACTCCACTTCATAGGGTGCACACATCAATCATGGCAAAAATGACAAAAGTGCAAGTTCTGAAACAGATCTGAAACTAACATCACATAGCCCTCTTCTAACAGCATTTCGGGCATCAAGATGAGATCAAATGAAAATGATGCAATGAGATTAAGTGATGTACTCATCGAGGCGAACAATTTGACATATTACACGCACGAAACGGAGCTGTATGCAGCAAGTTATGATGCGATGAACATGCAATAAAATCTGACAGAAAAATGACTTGGAGGAATTTTACCCTCCGGATCTGAGGGTTGACCCGGCGCGGATGACGAGGACGCGGCGGATCTCGCCGGAGAAGACGCGGGGCGGCAACTCGCCGGAGTGGGGCGCGCGGCGGAGGGGCGCGGCGCCGGCCGGATCTGGAGCGGGAAGGCGACGCGGGCGCGGCGGGCGGCAGCGCGCGGCCGGGAGGCGACGGCGACCGGCGGGAGCGGGAGGCGAGGCGCTGGGGAGCGGGAGGCGAGGCGCGGGTGGGCGGCGGAGCGACAGGCTGGGCGGCGGCGGCGAGCGGGCTCGCGCGGGCCCGATCCGGGTCCCGCGAGCCGCGGCGGGAGGAGAGAAAAAGAGGCGGTGAGGTGGCGGCGCGCGATAGGCTGGCGGCGGCTGCGGGGTGACGTGGAGGCGGGGGATTGGCCGGGGCGACGTGTCCGGCGGACACGTCCGGCGGCGGCGATTTCGTCCGGCGGCGCGAGGGGAGCGGGGATAGGGTTTGATCTGCGATTTGGAAAGGGAGGGTGCACATATTTATAGCTAGGAGGAGGTAGGAGGCTCCAGATGGAGAGCGGTTTTCGGCCACGCGATCGTGATCAAACGGCGATGGACATGGGAGTGACTTAGGTAGGTTATTGGGCTGATTTGGAGGGGTTTTGGGCTGCAACACACACGAGGCCTTCGCGGTTACCTGGTTAACCGTTGGAGTATCAAACGACCTCCGAATGACCCGAAACTTGACGGGCGGTCTACCGGTGCTATACCAAGGCCGCTTGACAAACCTCGGTCCATTCCGAGAAAGTTTAATACCCGCTCACGGAAAAAGGTAAAAGGGGACGCCGGGGAACATAGGAGCGCCGGATTGCAAAACGGACAACGGGGAAAATGCTCGGATTCATAAAACGAACACGTATGCGAATGCGATGCACATAATGACATGATATGAAATGCATGACATGGACAAAATGCAAAAATACGGGAAACCCAACCACGGAGGGAATATCATATCACATTGCCGAAAATGGCAAGAGTTGGAGTTACAAATATGGCAAGTTACATCCGGGGTGTTACAAGGTTGAAGAAGCATTACGGCCGTTGGATGGACATTGTACGATCACTGCAGCTAGAATCGTTTATATTGACTAAGTTGACAAAGCCCTTGGTACGTCAACTTAGTAGGCCCACAGGTCAGCTTCCGAAACGGTGCGCCCCGGATGTCAGGGGGAGGAATCTTTTTTGGGCGGGGGAAGCTAGAATATCCGAGATTGAAGAAGAAGCACGGCATCCGTTGGATGGACATCCAACGGCCACTGCTGCTAGAACCGTGTGTTGACTATAAGTTGACAAAGCTTTGCATACGCGTCAACTCTGTTTTTTTAGGGGACGCGTCAACTTAGTAAGGCCAGAAGTGTGTGGCAGAGAACTTATAGCCCATTTGAGATTTGTAAGAATGTGTAGCCCATTTTTGAATTCTAATGGAATTTACTATAGCCCATTAACAGTTTGTTAAAAGTACAGCCCATTTCAACCAACCGTTCAAAACAGAATTCAATTAAATTTCCCACATTTTTTATGGGATCCGAAATATTTTTATCCCGAAATTTCTAGTCAGATTAAATACAATTTCAATATAAATATATATTACGTAAAAATCCAACAAAACATTGTGCTCGCAACAATTAATGAAATTAAAATTTTCAATATCCAAAAATAATATTTTATAAAGTAATCACGCGTTTGGTGCATTTTTTTATAGTTACTGCCCAGTTTTTATAATTACATCCCATTTATTATTTCTTAAAGCCCATTTTCTTGTTAAGCCTAATGCATCCCTCCTAGGAAAGATCTGCAGCCCAGCGGGGCGGAGAATAACAACCTGACCTTGCCTGGGTATTCCTAAAAAAAAGTATAGCTCGGCTAGCCATTTTCAGCTTGAAAAAAATTAATATCTGGGCTGGATATCTGGCCTGGGCTAGACGGGCCACAGCCCGCCCAGTTAATACCTGCAGCGATGTTTTCGTTGTTGTTCAGAGGAGAAAAATTAATATCTGGGCTAAACATTGAAAAACTCTGAAGTGCTCACACCTCAAAAACACAAATACTGCTCGAGCTGCTTGGTCCCAGCTGTCGGCCGCTTCTTGTGCAATTCTCTCATTTATTGACTACTACATAGGTTGACAATGGTGTGGGACTGTCGGTGTCAAGACCGGCAGATCTCGGGTAGGGGGTCCCGAACTATGCGTCTAGGCTGGATGGTAACAGGAGGCAAGGAACACGAAGTTTTACCCAGGTTCGGGCCTTCTTGGTAGAGGTAAAACCCTACGTCCTGCTTGATTAATATTGATGATATGGGTAGTACAAGAGTAGATCTACCACGAGATCAGAGAGGCTAAACCCTAGAAGGTAGCCTATGGTATGATTGTTGTTCTCTCTTCTATCAACTAGCCTGGCCCTGGTTTATATAATGCACTCGAGGCCTAGGTTAACAAGAGTCCTAGCCGAATACGCCGGTGGGGAGAAGTCCTTGTCTTGATCGCCAAGTCTTGTGGAATCTTCCTTGTATGCGGCAGCTGTCCGAACTGGCCCATGAGTATACGACCACGGGGGTCCTCGGCCCAATCTAATAGATTGGGAGACGACGTGGTGAGTACCCCCTAGTCTAGGACACCGTCAGTAGCCCCCTGAACCGGTCTTCAAGTTAGGTACGCTCCTCGATTCTTCCGAACTGTTCTTCATCTTTGGTCGTCGGTCTTGAAAACTGGTTCAACAAATCTTCTTTATCTTCGATCTTGAGGATCGCCGAAATACATTCGACGGGTTTACACGTCGGGTATCCGAGGAGCCCCTTTAAGTTTCCGGCCTTTATCAATGCCTTGTTTATTTTTATGCCACACCTCGGGTTTGAAGTTCTTCCCGGGAGGCAGTGTCCTCTTGCGTCCGAGCTCCAACGCCGGACTGCATTCGAGGTATCCTTTGCAGCCGAGCACCAACGCCGGACCGCTTCCCAGCTCTAATGCTGGAATGTATCCGAGCTCCAACGCCGGACTATCTATCCGAGCTCCAACGCCGGACTGTATCCGAGCTCCAACGCCGGACTGTATCCGAGGTGTCGTAAATCACCTTGGTTCAAAGAAGTTTGAAGGAGTTTAGCCGAGCTTAATGCCGGAAATGCCCTCTATGGAGCCAGCCACTAGCGCCCGAGCTTTATGTCGGACTGCTTCGGAGGTGGTGCACCACCCCGAATGTGGGCCGATTTTTGTCATTATTTTTGATTGGTGCAATTTATTCTCTGCCGAGATATATAGCCAGTAGCCCTCAAGGTGGGTATCGGTCTAAAATCCGAGATGCACATGAAGGATGACATAAGACCGCTGATCCCAGTAGCCGCTGAGACTCAGGTCGATTTGCAAAATCGGCCTGAGGATCAAGTCCTAGCTCGGCAGAATACTTCGGGACACTAAAAGCGGCGTGCTCAGTCCTCGAGACTCAGGTTGGGTGTGGCCGACCAACCTGAGGATCAAAATCTCCTCGGAAACTATATTGCACATAAAATTTTCTGCATTGGACAAGCAATGCAGTAGCCCCCGAGACACTGGTCGGGTGGCAACACCAGATCAGGGGATCGATGTGCCCTTTAATATGTTTAAATAATAAGCCCGAAGCCCAATAGCCCCCGAGCCTTAATGCGGGCACGGGTGGCCGAATTAAGGATCGATATCCATAGTAAAATCACAAATTGTGTGTAATGACTCTATGTATCCAAGTACTTTACGTCATTTAATGCTCGGATCCGCATTCTACAAAACTTTGTTGACCGACCATCGGCTTCCACCTCCTCGGCCAGTAGCCTAGGAGTGTTTGTCTTACTTTATAAAGCCTTTATGAGGATGACAAACAAGGCAATCTGGCCATACGTTTTATAAACAAAGGTACGCAGATAGATATGTTATATTACTGTTTAACAGAAGAAATGTCTTCCAAAGAAAATAGTCCCGCTATCGGTTCCTTTCTTTGGGTTGTCATGCTAAGCATGATCATAAAACCTCAGCTCCAATGTAAGAGCAAAATATCGAAGATTTAGTTTGGCAGGCTAGCTAATAGCCCCCGGTGGTGTTCGGCGACAGTCGAGGTCAAGCCGTAAACACTTCGGCCAATGTTATGAACGGCCTGTTATTTAACATAGTCATCCGATCGCTGACCAGTTTACGCTTATTGTGACAGTCAGTTTTTGGCTTTCTCCACTGAGGTGCTTAACCATGTGAGCTGGAAGCACAATCGCAGTGGTTCTCCCTTCGCACGCCTAGCCGAACAAAACGGAATGTAGGAAGCAAGTGCAGGAGCCGGGCAACCCAACTATTGACCGGAGACACAATTCGAAACCGATGCATATATAGCAATATCTGAGAATGTTTTTGCCAAATCCCTAAAAGGTGTCCGACGTTGCACTGCAAGACTAATGCTGGAAAAGCACAAATAGTTTAAAAGTGCCAAAAAGCTTGGAAAACCAAAAAACGTCATTAAAAACATGACGTCCAAACAATATCAAGTGTTCGGTGCCAATCCGAAAATTGGTCTTAGAAAAAATAAGTGCTTCTGTCGTGCTTTAACATGATACATCCTATCTCAAGACTTCGAGCGGGTCAGTCTACGGCTTCAACCTCCTATCCCAAGGGTGGAGTACTTCTCATCAGGCCAGTTTAGCAAACTAAACTCTAGCGGCTTTGAGAGAGAAATTAGGCTCCCCGGCTAGTGACCGCACACTCGTGTCGAAAAAAGGAGTGATAAATAATAATAAAAAAACTTTGCAACGACTAAGAATAAGAACACTTATTATAAAACGGCTCAAATAAACTTAAGAGCCCCCAAGTGACTTGGGTAGGAGAATGATTGCATGTACCGAAGTACTTATATCATATCTATGTTCAACCGAACTTCAAACGCGTCTTAACCGACCGTCGGCTTCTCCCTCTTCGGTCAAGGACCGAAAAGTGTTATGTACTCCATCGGTCGAGAATATCGACGGTGTTTCCAATAACCAGGAAATCAGGCCATAAGGCTGTAACAAACAAAGCGCGCTTAGGGTACTTATGCTATATTACTGCAAAGTGTAAGAAGCATCTTCGAAGAAAATAGTACCCCCACCGATACCTTTCTTCGGTGCTCATTGTTATTATGAGACTTGTGCAATAGATTTTTTGTACTCATGAGTTCCGTTGTGTGTCAACCATCATTGAAAACTATAAGAGCGCTAGCTTTCGGCTTCACCCAGTCTGAGGTCCGTCTCGGGCGACCCGATCGTGACAATCATAGAGGTGCTCCCTTTACTCCCTAGCCGAACAATCGGGAACGTAGGGGTAAACACAGGAGCGAGGCAACCCAGCTTGCAAATCGCTTAAGTCAATATGGTGCATATTGTGGCGTAATACACGAACAAGGAACGAAGCCGTACAAGTATAATCATATGCAACAGGAAAAGCTTCATAAAGGAAGCCCCCAAGTAAACGGGGTATTTGAATTTATGCGTCACAAACAAAGTTTGGACAAGGAAAAAAATTACAAGCAATTTTTTTCCAAAAAAGTATAACGCTTGGTCGAACCGAACACATGTTAGAAATTAAAGCTTTGAGCATGAAAGCGACTTAGCTGGTTAATGTGTTCGCAGTCCGAGCTTGACGCGGGACAAGGTTCTATCCCCCAAGCCGGTCCCGAGGTGGCGGAGCGGAGAGCTCGACACGCCGAAGTGGTGACATAGCACGGGCGATGCAGACCGGCAGAGTGACGCCGAAGTCCCCGAATCGTTTTCCTGTGCACAAAAATAGTGCAAACGGGAGATAATAGTAATAATGATAATTAAAAAAAATCGTTGCATAATGAATAATTTATGCAAAGTGAGTAATAAAAGAAATATGGCCTGGCGCCAAAGTCAATGTCGATGCAGGGCGTCGGCGTGATGCGGTAAAGGCGTGGCAAAGCCTGAATTCGCAGGTCGGTCCGAGCTCCGGATGCGGCGTTCCCCGGTCTATGTACGGAAACTGACCGAACAACCATGCGACTGTCGTGAATGCGGCCACCATTTGATAGACCTGTGTACATATGATGGACAAGGCAGAGTAATAATTCCTTGGGAAAAATGAACCCAAACAAGCAAAAAATATTAGGGATTGATAGCACCTGGTTTATTTGTTGTAGCAATCCGAAGGAAGGTGATTCCCAAAATTGGGACTCGCTCCGCACACCCATTGCCTGATGGGCGATAAAGCGACGGCATGGCAATGCTGGTGAAGGTTGGCTCGCCGAGGCAAAGCCCTCGGCCCAGCTAACGTGACGGAGCTGGTCGGCTAGTGACGCCGAAGTGTCCGGAGTAGGTTGATGAAGAGATGGCGAAGCCCCCGGTCCAGCCGAGATGTCGAAGCCCCGATGTCAGCCGATGAGTCGAAGTAGCTCGGCGTGATGGACACCAGCTTGAAGAAGCGATAGTGCGGCCCTGTCGATGCAGGTCGTGACGAGGTCGATGCCGGCTCGATGAAGCAACCGTGCGGCGATGCCGGTATGCCCGCTCCGTGTAATTCGTGGGGCGGCGATGTTGGTGATGTTTTATCCTTTGCGATGCCGGACTCTTGTTCGGCTTGCCGAGATGATGATCCAAAGAAGTTGAGCTCGGCTCAACAAAGTGACGCCGTGTCTTAGCGTAGGTCAGCAGCCGTAGAGTAATATTGCCGGACTGGTTTGACACCAGCATGATGTTGGAGATCATGTTCAAAAGATCTTAAAGTTAGTGGGATGTGTTCGGGAACAAAACACAATACCCCATACAGAACTTCCTTCAAAAGGGATGTCCGAAATCCCGTTCATAGAAAAGATGAACTCGGGTCGGATTCGTTTTTGCGTAGAAAACATATCCAAAAAGTGATGCACTAATCGGAAGGTTCCCAAAGTTTTGACGGTCGGATCGAGCTGAAATTTTGAGAGGTGGTAGATATAGGAATTCCGCAGCCGATCAACGGTTGGATCTTCCAAAGGACGTCCGAGCTAGAAGCTGGACACCAAGCCCTAAACACATCCAAATTCCCGTCCAGATTTGACAAGGCTCCGGTATATCGTGGATTGCAAGAGATTCCTCCATCGGAACTCGACGAAATTTTCCAGCGTTGTTGTAGACTCAATTCCGCACAATTCCACCAAAGCGATCGTCAAAGCGATACTCGAGGAGGTGGTGGCAGCAGATACGAGTTCGCTGTCCAGAAAAACAGCACGGTCGCTTGAGGGCAATGTTGACGTTGAGCCCCCGAGTTCCATGGATGATTCCTCCGTGATCTTGATAGAGATCGGAGTTGATGTTTGATGAAGGCCCTCGTCCGAACATGGTGATCCGAACACGGGGCGCAATTCTTGGTCGAACCAAGGTGACCAGTCGAGCTGGTGGCGAAGATGTCGAAGTCGCAGTTGATCTGCAGGCGAGCCATCGATCCTTTTGTCGATCACACAGCGGAACTCTCAATGAAAGCACCAATGTCGGTGTCAAGATCGGCGGATCTCGGGTAGGGGGTCCCGAACAGTGTGTCTAGGCTGGATGGTAACAGGAGGCAAGGAACACGAAGTTTTACCCAGGTTCGGGCCCTCTTGATGGAAGTAAAACCCTACGTCCTGCTTGATTAATATTGATGATATGGGTAGTACAAAAGTAGATCTACCACGAGATCAGAGAGGCTAAACCCTAGAAGGTAGACTATGGTATGATTGTTGTTCTCTCTTCTATCGACTAGCATGGCCCTGGTTTATATAATGCACCCGAGGCTTAGGTTAACAAGAGTCCTAGCCGAATACGCCGGTGGGGAGAAGTCCTTGTCTTGATCGCCAAGTCTTGTGGAATCTTCCTTGTATGCGGTAGCTGTCCGAACTGGCCCATGAGTATACGGCCATGGGGGTCCTCGGCCCAATCTAATAGATTGGGAGATGACGTGGTGAGTACCCCCTAGTCTAGGACACCATTAGGGACCGTGATGTCAGGAAACCAGGGGGAAGCAAAATAAATTACTCCAGCGAGCGCTTCCACCTCTGCCTCGTTGTCTCCCGTGGAAACCCCTTTCCTCCCTTTTTTTGCTCGGGCAAGGACCAATGAATGCAGCACGTCCATGCGGTTATTAGGCAAGAAATAAAAGCGATTTGCATGCTATGAATTACGATGGCCTGCATGGGTAGCTAATAAGGCATCCTCTTAACTCCTGTGATTAAATGTTGTGTTTAGAAGAGAGAAATATTCTTCTTTTCCACCAATCTGCTTGCACCTAGGTCGTGATGCACCTTCTAATACGACTTATTCACCTAGATGGAGGGAGTATAGTTTTATACATCAATAATGCTAAACGTACAAAGAGTTACACGCAGTTACACGCTGACTAGGATTTTTTCCATCTACTAACCAATCACAAACTTGCCTCCCCTGATTTTCAGGGGGGTGGGCCGTCTCCCCACCTATTGACCAATCAAATTAACCCTCTTTGTAAAACCTTGTAACGTGTTTGTATGTGTAGCATTACTCTTTATACATATATATAATAAGGAGGCACTTGCGTACGTGAGGCTATGGACCTGGTGGGTCCCCATTGTCATCCTCTCCAAGTAAAGTCATCTCCTCGCCCGCGCGCGCTTTCCGCCTGAAACAGTCAGCGCCGCCCGCCCCGCTTCCCGGTGCAGGCGATTGCTCCGCCTTCAAACGACACAAGTGTCGTCCGTCCGTCCATCTGCCACCCACATTAATGATACGCGGTTGCCGAGGCGGCTACTCCGGCGCCACACATCCGTCCCTCCGCCCGCCCACCATTGCTATATAAACTGTTGCGCCGGCCATAGCCGCAGTCATCCGCATCCGTTCCCTTTCTCCTGTCCACACCACTACTGCCCACCATGGCTTCCTCGTGCTCCAGCGCACATCAGGACGGGCGGACGACTGACCACAAGGAGATGGAAGCCTGAGGACGACGACGTCCCAATGGAGAACATGGTAGTCGACGATCCGGCGCCAACCCCCTCCTCGGTGCCATCCTCGCCGGTGCATTGCACCATGACCATCGGCGAGGCCCGTGCCCGATATATGGACAGTGTGAGGTAGATGCGTCAGGAGCAGTTCCGGGAGGCGCAGGCCGACGCCGCCTACAACCACCATCTCCTCCAGGAGTACCTGCAGGCGGAGGAGCAGATCGCCGCGGAGCGGGCGGAGCAGGTGGAGCAGGAGGCGCTGCTCGACTCGTACCGCTCCGCCCGCAAGGGCCGCCTCGAACGCTGGCGGTACCGCATGCGGGTGGCGGAGGCTGCGGCCACCTACAAAGAGGCTAGCAAAGAGGGCGATGAAGCGGGCGAGGCGCTGTTTGGCGAGACCGAGGACAAGGCAGAGGACAATGTCGGCACCGATGAGTCCCCGCTCCGCTGGCGTCGACGAGGCCCTGCTCCGCCGAGGCCCCGCGGCACCAACAACGAGGCAAAGGACACCGCCGGCTCCACCGAGGCCCCGCCCAGCCAACAACGAGGCAGAGGACGTCGACGGCTCAACCAAGGCCCCACCCTGTCGGCAATGCGGGAGAGGATTTCCACCGCTCCGCTGAGGCGCTGCCCGCCGGCAACGAGACAGAGGACATCGCCGGCTCAGCCGAGGCCCCGCCCCGCTGCCAACGAGGCCGCGCCACATAGAAAACAAGGAAGAGTAGAACATGGTAGGTCGCCACCGCTCGGGTCCAAGTAAGGCCACCGCTGCTACCCTCCTGTTGAAGCCAAGTTAGGCGGGTTGACCATTGACGGCCGGTTAGCTTCTTGGCGGCGACGTGGAGTCGGGGAGTTCTGCTGGAGAACAACGTTGCTTCTACTTAATTGCAGGTGCGGTTAGCTGACTGACATGTGGGCCCAACAGGCCACATGTCAGTTACGCAACTGCACCTGCAGTTAAGTCACTGAAGCTTCTGTTCGGCTCAGCAGGACACAGGTGGGAAGCTTCGGTTAATTAATTATACCTCCAGCGCACACCTTTTTAGTTGAAGAATGTATGAAATGTAATGAAATCTGGCATGTTTATATGAAATCCGACCGTGTATGAATGAATTTATTTCAATTAGTTCGAATTCCTGTATCACTGGCATTGGATGAACATGCAAAATAATACGTACTAGCATTATTCCCGGGGTGATCACCTCGTTTGCAGCAGTTTCACATGTACTCCCTCCGGTCCTTTCTAGTATGCATACAAGTTTTCTCTGCAGTCAAAGTATCTCTACTTTGACCAATCTTATACAAAAAAGTATGCACTTTCACAATGTGCGAAGTAAAAAGGAACACAAGGAGTACAAAGAGTTTGAGCAACTTTTTAGCGTTTCTGTACATTGCAATCAAACACATAGGCCTGGAAATTCATAGAGAACATTCAAAACAATCGATGAGTATGCATCTCAACGACTCACATGTCAGAGGCAATATTTACTTCACAACTAAAGAATAAAGAAAAAATTGATCGACGCTGCTGACAGCAAAGGGCGTCCCATTCGAAAATATCAAACGCATGTCTTGCTAAAATCAATGAGCAAAATTTCACAAGGTTGTCCCATTCCAAAATATCAAATGCCTACGATTGTGGAATGGGCAGGGTTTGCCATCAGTTCGGACATTGACATGGCACCTCGTGCTAAATAAACCAGCTGTTCTTTTTGTGCAGTTCCACAAAAATCAACAAAATTCGCACGTAGCTTGTATGATTTCGCCCTTATATGTTGCAACGCCTTGAACTTATCGGCATCTCCTTTCTTGTGGTGGAAATGAATGATTCGATGTATTCATGAACATTTTGTGCAGTTCCAATTGAAATCAAGCTGAGCACCCCTGTTTGCACAAATACAAAAAAGTGATTAGTATAGAGCAAACTGTACTATGAATTGACAGTTTCAACAGGCACATACATGGTCCATGTAGAGCACACTTTTAGAAAAATGGAACTCACCAGAAAGAATCCTAGAACAACATTGTACTCGCGCATCACAGCAAAAAAATGGAGATTTTGTCAGTCCTTCTGAGCTGAAGTTAGTTTGGTCTTGTGGGGAGTAATGTAACCATCCTTCAACTGCTCCTTCTGATGATAAGATAGACAGGGCTTCTTCATCCTGGCATAATCGGAACTAGTCACTTCACGTACTCCATATTCTTCTTCAGAGAGAGATGATCCTGTTGTGCAAAGACAAGAGGACTACTAAATGCTAGCATCATTGTTTGCTCGAAAAAAAGGAAAGGAAATATTTAAAACAGCACAGATGAAGCACTTCTCAAGGACAATACCACTTTTTCATGACAGTATCTAAAGAGTAGCACAACACCAATAGAGATGACAAAGCTCAATCATATGGATGAAATCAGTGGGCGAGTACCAACCTTTGCCAGGAGGCTTATTGTGTAGAGCATACATATGAAGCACCGGGAGTTGATTTTTGTTTTTCTTCCCCTTGTTCCAGCCATAGCAATAAATTAAGATGCAAAACTATATCATTACTTGTGTCATCACAGTTCCAGTGCTTCATTACAGCACCGGGAGTTGATTTTTGTTTTTCTTCCCCTTGTTCTTCCCCTTCACCACTTGGTTCAATAACAAACAAGCTTCGCCTTCAATGTAAGATTTGGCATGTCAATTAGGGAGCACAAGTATAGTACTAAACTTAATTTTCTGATGAAAGTGGCAAAATCCAGGCCAGCAGTTATGAAATATCCTTATCTTACCTCAATGGGATATTACGATGCACATACCGATTGGAAGTCTAGTCTCCATTTGTGCAGTTCACTAAAATCAAGCAACATTATCGTACAAGTAGCACAACATATGAATGCACACTGCAGAATCATGTGAAAGAAGGCTAGTACTGACCTCTCATGATGCGGAATTCAAACAAATCACAAGAAGAAGATCTGAACCAAATTCGCCTTAACGGATAGGAAGTAAGATCTCCTCTTGTGCAGTTCCACTAAGATCAAGCAATCAAGCAATGTTGTCGGTGTGGCATTTTGGTTGAACTGCACAAAACACTCTTAAAACAAAAGTGTTTTGTGCAGTGCAACAAAAGGTTACAATGGCAACGAGGTGATGCAGATAACCTTGTTTACACAGAGGTGCAAAGGAAACAATTAGTGGTCAATAACGGTGGATGACACAGAAGCCAACAAAAAGAAGCATCTACCTTATCTAAATGGGAAAGAAAGCAAGACAGTAGCATTTCTCAAACGGTGGCATTGATTAATATTAACATAGAGATTATATTAACAATAAAATTCGTTAAACATGTAATTTGCTTTTAACTGTGGCATCGCATCAATTTTCCAGCGGCATTATTAGAGGGTGTTTGTTTACACAGACATTTTGGTGTAGGGACTAAAAAAACTCCGTGTCAGTCCCATCTAAACCAAACAGGAGGGACTTTTAGGGACTAAAAGTGGGCATTTGGGACTAAAGAAAGAAGACCCCGAGGGAGTCTTTTTGGGACTTTTTCCAACAGTTACCCCTTCCACCCATCGCACCTTGTCTCTATTAGTTCATTACTAGGGGTAACATGGTCTTTTAGCATGTCATTGAATAACCTCTAGTCCATGTTTAGTCCCTGGAACCCAGCAGGTAGGGACTAGGGATTATTTAACCAAACAAGGCCTTAGATTAACAACAGCTAATGAGTTGCACGGGATAGTGGACGCACCAGCACCATGTGCATCTATCGATGTACTGTGGTCATGCACAGACTGTTGCAACAAAGAACAAACAACCAAGGAGCATATTTGTGTTGGTCCCAGTTTTGTTATCTTTAGACGCCTTTCCCTATGTGAATGCAGCAAATCTAGTCCTGCTCAAACTCTACAGCCTTGTCCCTTCCTTTCCTTTTTGAACTAGTACTTTCGCCCCTTCCTTTCCTCTTTGAACCACGTCCTAGATTTATGCTATACAACTTTCCCCCTTCATTTCCTCTCTGAACCACGTCCTAGATTCATGCTATATACAACTTTTCCCACTACTTTCCCCCACTCCTTTCCTGTTTGAACCACGTCCTAGATTCATATTATACATGCAGCTAGAGCAATGCATGTGGAGTAAGTAAATTATACCTTAAGGTTCTTGGGGCGTGGTTCGGTGGGCGACGGGACGGCGGCGAAGAAGAAGGGGTCGGAGGCCCTCCCGCACCGCCGCTGGGTGGAAAGTGAACAGCTGCGATGGTAGTCCCTCACCGACGGCGACAGCGTTAAGCCTCCTTCCCTTCCAGGCGGACGGATCCTGCCGGCTCTTTGAGCAGCAGTGAGGGGAGAGAGAGGCTAACGAAGTCTTGTTTAGATCTGGAGAGGGCGAGAGTGTGTGAAGAGAGCAACTACAAGCGCTGAGGCTCCAGCGGGAGAGGGCGAGAGAGTGTGAAGAGAGCAACTACAAGCGCTGAGGCTCCAGCGTGTATATATATAGTGGAGAGAGAGTGTGAAGCGTGCAAACCCTATAAAACATTTTGACCAGTCAAAAAATCCGCCTAGCACAAATTATGCTCAAGTGTAGTTATCGAACCTGAGATCTCAAGTTTGATGAGCAAACAGGCTAACCAGCTACACAACCCTCCCGTTATGTTCAACGAGAGGGAAATAACCTTTTATACATTCCTGCATTCGTGTGACAAGCATTTCGTGTTTTTTTTGTGTGTGGGAGTCATTGGGATTTCAATCATAATCGTGTCATGTGGCTTTGGTGGTAAGACTATCCACAGTGGTGCAGAAATCACCTTACCTCTCTCCACGTAGTATGTTGGGTCCCACCAGTCAGAGGGTGAAACAAACAAATTAATAAGAAAAATTAAAAGCGCCAGCGGTGTATCTTACCTCACACATCTCGCTACTGCTCGGGAACACTGTCCAATTGACCCCTCTGTTCGCTCATGTACTATTTTAAGTGAATCCTTATTATAACATGCACATAAATTTTGGGCACTTGTATTCGACTTAAGTCAGTGTGCCACCGTATCTCGTATACTTACTACTCCCTCCGTCTAGGTGTAATAAGTCACGTTAGAAGGTGCAACGGTACCAAGGCGTGTGCGTGTGCGTGTGTGTGTGTGTGCGTGTGTGTGTGTGTGTGTGTGTGTGTGTGTGTGTGTTTAACACCATGTATGTGTTAGAGAGAGCGAAAGATCGACCTACTCCTACAGAGAGATGTTGTGTAGTGTACGATTTTAGCCGCGAGAGTCGGTGCATCCTCTCGTTTCCGGGCGTGTCTGGTAGGGACATGTGGACAGCTGCCACGCCCGCTCCTGACCAGCCTGGCCCACCCAAAGCCCCTCCATCGCGCGTGCGTGCTTCCAGCCCGAAACGGTCAGCGCCGCTCCAAATAATCGGTGCCGCATTCATGCCCGGGCAGAGCGGACGCGACCTCTCACTGGCGCAAGAGTGATGGTTGCTTCGTCCGTCCAACTTACTGCTGGGTCTATGTGATTTGACGGCTCATTGTTCTTTATTACTGAGGTCGTAGGACTGTTGGATGTCCCACGCTTTCGGCGAAAGGAGGTATACTACTACTGAATAAATGAAGTTTGCAATCTTTTGACCATCGGATCATTTTGTGCAGTTTCACCAAAATCGAGATGAGCATCCCTGTGGCAAAGAAATTGAACAAGCGTGATTAGAATAAGATTACTGGGACTAGTTGATGAGACATAAACTCATCACAAATACAGTACGTAGAAGCCAGTAGAGGTATGTGCGGGGTAAAGAAGTATAGAGAAATATCCACAGGGAGTGATGTGGGTAGCTGGAGCAGTGGTGCAAGCCGGCTGTAAAGGGAGTTGTACCTGAGGGATGTAGCTCAATCTTGAGGAGGGCGGCGGGAGGCGGCAACTGCCCACGTCGCGGCAGTGAGCAAGGGACGAAGGTAACCTCACCGGCTTTCTGAGAGAGAATGGCGGGGACCCCTGATCGGGACGTGCCAACAGTGGGTTTTCGCCGTCGGCGATGGCCACCGCATCTACACTAAGCATCCACCCCTTCCCCAAGCGGACGTGATCCGTCGGGATGTTAGAGATGTGGCCACAGTCGTTTTGTGCGAGAGAGTGTGAAGAGAGCAACCCCAGCAAGCAACCGTGTAGGCTGGCTCGTCCTAACTATGTATATAGTGGAGCGGTTTCCTTTTCTCTCCATATGAACCTATCATATTGCGTACGTGCCACTGAAGAAAAAAATTATTTATAAATGACGCGGCACCTACTACTCGTTCTCCTATAACCTTGTGCTTGGCATCTCCAAAATATTAACCTTGCGATTGGCTCTTCGCCTCTTCGGGAAGTCGAGCAATAATGGTACTGCAGTATATATCGTTCTGGCTATATGAGACCGAATGAATTCTTGCACGTCCACCACGTGGGCGAGGGTCGAGGGGCGAGGGAGAGTGCTACATACGGAGCAAAATGAGTGAATCTATACTCTAAAATACGTCTATATACGTCAGTGTTTGGAGTATGTACTAGTAGTTCATATTGAAATCTACTAAAGGACATATATATTCCAAACAATATGATAGTATAATCTCTATAACCAAGGTAGTAGGGACGAGGAGTAAACGGAGGGAGTAGTAAATTTTTCTCCTCGTCCTGCGAGCCACCGCGCGGATGGGCAAGGGAGCAGGCGTAAGGCATAGTAAGCAAGCTTCACCTCATCCTGCGAGCCACCGCGCCCGTGGGCGGGGGAGACGGCGTACTAAGCAAGCTTCTCCTCGTTCTGTGAGTTGACGGGACACATCAAAAGTACTCCAGTGTATAGAGCCTTGCCTCTAAGGTAGGCCCCACATGGTTTGCCTCTTTTTTAACATAACACGTCAAGTCGCAATTTGTTTGTTCACCCGTGGTAGACGATCCTCCCTCCACCAAGTGGACAACCAGTGCACGTGCCAAATTACCATGTGGGCTGCCTTTTTCGTACAGAAATGAGCTCCACCGTGTACCCGCGCGGGTGTGGTTGGGAAAGAGACGGGAGTACGTGCGTCGTGCATGCACCTCTTCTCTTCGTGCACGTCCCCCACCTACGTGGGTGTGTGTGAGAGATACAAACCGTGTTCGTGAGTGTTTTTTGTTTTGGGGTGGGGGTGGGGTGGGGGTTGATTTCGTGAATTATTTGTGGGAATGTGTCGGTGACATCTCAAACAAATTTTTGCATGCAATGTGTGTTAAATGGAGGCCTATCCATATCATACATAGAGGGTCGGGCAATCCACGAGAAGAGAGGGAGGGGTCATAGCTATCGATAGAGTCGAACAGAGGATCAAGTGGGTGGGTGCGAGATCGATGAAGATAGCCATCGAAATTGTGTGTGTGTACAAGTCAAAGATATAGGGCGACTGGCCTACCTGAACGTTAGAGGGGACACATCAAGTTTGTGTGTGGCAGGGAGACATGACTAGAGCGCTCGATGTATCGGTGTGTGTGGGGGGGAGGGGTGGTGGGAGGGGTAGGCAGAGGCCTAACTATAGAGGTAGAACGACTCGTATATGTGTTGAGAAGGAGAGACCCAGCTATGTCTTGAGGGAGATCGGTCGACATCCATACATAACTGAAGGACGGGAAATATGATGGGACAGAGAGAGAGAGGGAGGGAGAGGGTTGGGAGAGGGGTAGAGTGTTGGATGGGTGATGGAGTTGCTTCTCGAAGATGGTGGGAGAGGCCTACTAGAAGAACTGAGGGTGGAACTGCAATGTTATCAATAAGAGTGGGGATGTGTTTCTGTGTGTGCATGTGCGTGATAGATCTGTTGGGACGCATCCATGGATGATGAAGGGGAACCATGTGTTTGGTAAGAAAACCTAACTAGATCGGTAGATCAATTGCTGTTTGTCGGAGGAAGGGAGAGACACAACTAATGAGGTAGATCGATTGATGTGTGGGTAAAAGCATGTTATAAGGACCTAGCTAGCTATATGTATAGCGAGAGATCGGTCGGTGTACGTCCATTTGTTAGAGGCAAATAAGGCCCAGCAATACGGATAGACAAAGAGAATGGAGCTAGGAGGTGGTGCGAGAGGCCCAACTACTAGCTAGATAGGGGAGGAGTGTGCGGTTGTGAGAGCGATGAAAAGAGGGGCGAGAGTTTACACGTGTGTCTGACCGTAAGAGAGACACGAGGCAAGGACACATAAAGGAGGATATTGAAGAAGGTGTGTTTGTATGTTTTAGGCAGGCATCGCTGGAGAGATTTATCGATCGGTGTGTGTCGGAAAGGAGTTGTGGAGACTCTGGGAGAATGACCTAAAGAGAAAAATGACTGTGCCCGGTGGATAGAATGCCGAGGGAGGGGGAGGGCGAGGAGGGTGTGTGCATGCACGAGAGAAAGTTAGTGGTAGCTACAAAGGTTAGAGGATTGTATGGGTGTAAGAGACTAACAAAGATCATAATTTGATATGAAAGTGGATTCATATATTTGAATAGGAGACCATAGTGTTTTAAACATTGCATGCATGAATATAGCGGTGATACACGTGTTGTGCACATGTTATACCATAATGTGATAATGCATGGCGTTTGCAACTCACAGCTAAATGTCGAACAATCTAAACCATACTATACATCAAACAATCTCACATTTTATTTGAATTTGTGATAATGTGTGGCGTTTGCAGCTTACAACTAAATATCGAACAATCTAAACAATACTATATATCGAACATTCTCACATTTTATTTGAATTTGTGGTAATGTGTGTGGTGTTTGCAACTCACATCTAAATACTTGTAGGCGTAGGGGGCGGGGCACCATACATAATGTGATAAAAACATTATACATATGAGACATGGTTTAGATTATGAAGATCTAGCTAGAGCTAGAAATGTAATGTGATTTGAAATCAAAATAAAGTGGATTCAAAAAATCTAGTTCGAGTTCATATAGTACACAGTTCATATGTAACTCGAGACTAATCATGTGGTGTGATGTGAACATAATACACAAATGATGGTTTAACTTGACAATAATGATGATTGTAGATCTTATTAAAACAGAGAAACGAATTCAAATGCTTTGACTTCACAACAATCATTACTGTAGGTCTTATTCAAATAGAGAAATGAATTCAAATTTAGTTCATATTGAAGCGGTAGTATATACGTTTGGAATGCACTAAAACGTTCATTTGAGTAGTAGGTTGCATGCATTATACACGTAGCAAAATATTTTAATTGAACATAACATGAATTCAAAGTTTTGAATGACATTTGTAGGGCGCATTGATTTGGGACAGTACACGTTAGGCTTGTCCGGAAATTTCAACCCGCGCCTTGTTAGCCCGAAATATTTAAGATATATCTTTGTCTCATTGTGCTCCGACAACTCCCTCCATCTCAAACCGCGCCTTGCTATTCCGAAATTACAACGCGCGCGAAAACTCCCACCTCCTGTGAAATCCCGACACGCGAAATGCCCGTGGTACCCCTGAACCGAAAGAACCGCCTCAAATCGGTGGAGGTACTTTCGTAACTTACCCCACATTTCGGAGAAGCGCGTCTCTAAGCCATGGTTCCCCACTGCCATCCAATACGCCCACCCATTCATACATCGAGGCCGCGAAAACCCTCAACGAAACCCCACACCCTGCTCCGTCCGATACCCAGCCGGAGCCTCTTCCCCGACGACGTCGTCCACAGCAACACCTCGACGTCCCTCATCCACCATACCGGATGAGGATCCGTCGTTGATCTCATCGTCCCGCCGGTTCAGCCACCCCGTCCTCCACCTCCAAGGAGCTGCCCCGACGTTCCCCTCGTCTTTAGCGCCACCTCCATTCCCACATCGCCGTCTTCACCTGCACCACCGGAAGAGCATCATCATCACCGTTTCCTCGGATGAAGCTGTGGCCTAATCGGCGCCACCAAAGAGGTTGTACACTAATCGCCGTATTTTCTTCTTGATTCGATCTCACGGTGCTGCCGGCGCTCGGTCCCGAGCCGACACGGCGCGGCTCCATCCACGGCGGCGTCGCCGGCCACTTCCTCCACGGCGTCGCTCCCTCGGCGGCGACGTCCACATCAGTAGGACCTGCTGTTGCTTTAGCTCTCGCTCGCGCTGCTGCTCTGCTCTTGCTCTCGGTCCCCTGCCTCGTCTGCTCTTGATATTGCTCTTGCTCGCGCTGCTGCTCTTGCTCGCGCTGCTGCTCTCGCTCTTGCTCTTTGCTTGCGATGCTGCTCCGATTTAGCTACACTTCACTCCGATGCCGCCGGGGTGAAGGAAGAACCAGCCGCAGCGGGGAGGGGGGATCGCCGGAGAGGTACCCCACTATCTATCTTAGGGTTCAGGATGGGGGCGATGGTCGCCGGCGGTGGCGGGGCGTTGGCAGGGCGGTGGCGTGGGGATCGCCGGAGAAAAAGCTCGGCACGGGGGGGCTAGAGGGATGGCCGGGGCAGCGGCGGACCGGCGGTGGGGAGTGTTTTCAGGGTGGGCGGGGCGGCGCACCACCGGTCGCGGGCGGCGGGGGGCTGCTGTTTGGCCGGCTCAGGGGGTGGAGGTTGAAGATGAACCACAGGCCCTTGATTTCGTATCCAACGGCTGCAAAATCGACTGACCAGAGATGAAAAGTCAGTCAACCGACGTGTAGCCTCACCTTGCTAGTGCGTTCAGTTTCGACAGCAAAATTCAGTTTTGACAGCAAAAGTCAGTTTCGACAGTTAAGTTCAGTTTCGACAGTTAAGTTCAGTTTCGACAGTTAAGTTCAGAGATGAGCGGCTGATGTATTTTACATCTAGCACTTTGTGGTTATGTATTTTACGTCATGTATTGGAGATGCTATTAGAATTCCACTCAGGTTAACGTTGTTCGTTGTCTCTCTTGTCCTGCTTCAGCCTCGGCGTCGTACAACTCACCGGAGCTGCTCCAACGACGAAGCCCTCCATCACAGCGGAGCAGTACCTCGGGCTCCATCTCCAGACGCCTAAGATCGTCTTCCCATCCTCCGACAGCCAAGTCAGCCGGAGCATCCTCACCGGCCAACCCAATCACGCTGAGATCGACATGGCTTCGCCAAAGAGGTTGTACACTTGTTGCATCTCTTTTTTACTCTACATGTTACATATATTGTCCACTGAGCACACGGATTTGTTCCTTTAGTGTCTCCTTGTTCCTTTAGTGTCTCCTTGAAAGAAAAAACATAGGAATTTTAATTTTCACTTGTCCTCCTTTTCAAATTCCTATTCATGAAGCACAAGACTAAGAGATAGTAGCATAATAGCATTATAACCGTACATTTTCTTGTGGTTTGACTTAATCTCACCATGCTTCTTTGCATCCTGTGATCTTCCAATTGTTGTGAATCAAACACGCAGATTGGCAGAAATCCTGTGTTTTTAAATTCTCTGTTTTGCACGTACATTCCTATCCTATTCCTGTCTATTTCCTATCCCTGCATTGTTGGAATCCTCCAATTCAAACGAGCCCTTACAGAATTACTTCTCTTACAGATAGTTGTCAAAGAAAACCTTGCGTGGTTTGTCCCGCTCCTGCTGCGCCGTCATCCACCCCAGCTCAGCTGCCCCAACGACAGAAGGGTCCAGCACAGCAGGGATCCGGCCTCCAGACTGTCTTTCGCCGCCTCATATCTTCTTCCCCGCCGCTGGTAGCCATGAAAACTGCACTACCATCATCAACCGAGCAGATGACCTCGAGGACTACACGGGTCCGCAAGAGAGGTTGCAGTCTTTCGTGTCTGCTTACATTATGCATCGCTTAATATTACATGCTACTTTATCGTCCTGTTCACCGATTAGACTCTGAGTCAGCTCCAAACTAATGGTCAAACTTGAGTTTTTAAATGGTTGTGGGGTACATATCAGGGCTGCTATCTATAGTATCTATCTACTATCTGGTTAATCTCCGGTGTCTACTATGAGTTTCATGTTGGATGGGAAACAAACAGTAAAGAAGCCATTATCTGTATTTTTTAACTGAAGCCATTATCTTCCTGCTATTATTGGTTTTGGGTCTATCCACAGGTTGCTACCATCCCTCTGGATTTCTGCATGCACTCCTTACATAATCTCACTATGTTTTATTCCTATGAGTGACAGTCAATGTAAACAACGGAACTGAACATTTAGAGCAAAAGAGACGAGCCTTGCGTGGCAATAAAATTTCATGCAGACGTCGCTCCATGGTAGGCGCAAAGGCAGCCTCCCCTCCACGCATTTTGGATTGTAATCGAGAGGAAGATATCTGTTCTGAGGGGGATTCAGAAGGAGAAGACAACTCCAATTTACCCCCTGAGGTCTTCACTCTAACTTGGCATGCTGATGTTGGTTATATCATGCATATGGTGTCTTACATTGCTTACTTTATACATCAAATATGTCATCTGCTTAGTTTAGACATCCTTTGTGTGAATGCCATCTGTTTAGTTTATTCATCGTTTATGTGAATTATGCAACGCCATCTTGTTTAGCCAGGCATCATATATGTGAATTTTGCAATACCATCCTGCTTAGCCAGTCATATTATATGTAAATTATATCAGGCCATCCTTTTTTTGTCACATATTACATTTGTCAACAATGTTATTACATTCAACTGCTCTTCGTGTGCATCAACCATTTGACACGGTGATGGCAAATTCTGGAGTGAAAACAAGATCTTCAGAGAAGACTATGCTCTCTGACGAAGCGCATATCTCGCTGGTTACGGATAGCTCCTCAGAGGAGGATTCAGAGACAGATGACCAGTCCTATCCCCCCCCCCCCGAGGTGTATGCTCTAACTTGGAATGGTTATGTTGCTCATATCGTGTGTATGGTGTCTCGCATTGCTATGTCATTTTATTAGTTTAGACATGCTTTGTGTGAATGCCACCTGTTCAGTGTCTAATTACCATATATGTGAATTATGCATTGCCATCTTATTGCAAGACATTATATATGTGAATTATACAATGCTATCTTATCGCAAAGGCATTATATATGTGAATTATGCAATGCCATGCTGTTTAGCCAATCATCATGTATGTGAATTATATCATGCTATCATTTTTGTGTATTACGTGTTCCATTTGTCGACAAAGTTTGTATATTCAACTACTCTTCCTGTGCATCAGCCATTTGAAGCGGTGATGGAAGTATCTGGAGTGAAAACAAGGTATTCAGAGCAGACAATGCTACCTGCTGAAGCAGACATCTTGCTGGTTATAGAGAGCTCCTCAGAGGAGGATTCAGAGACTGATGACCAGTCCTATTTTCCCCCTGAGGTCTATGCTCAAACTTGGCAGGGTTATATTACCCATGTCATGCATGTTGTCTTGCATTGCTTAGTTTTTACATCATATATGGATTGCCATCTGCTTACTTGCTTACTATATAAATCATATATTTGAATTATATCATGCCATCATGTTTACATAGTACATACACATCATCTATCTGAATTGTGGCATGGCAACCCATTTAATAAATACATCATATAGTTATATCATCGCATCCTGTTTAGTGTTTACAGTCACCATATTTTGAATTATGGCATTCTATCCGTGAATGTATGTGAATTATGGCAAGCCAACCTATTTAATAAACACATTATATAGTTATGTCATGTCATCCTGTTTACATAGTCTCATATTTTGAACTATGTCTTTCCATCTTTTTTAGTTAGCCATCATAATGTGAAATTGTGTCATGCTATCCTGTTTAGTTAGCCATCATATATGTGAAATTGTGTCATGCTATCATGTTTGGTTAGACAATAGAAATATGAATTATTTCATGCTCTCTTTTATTCCCCACTATCCATTGCACCTGTCTATCATACAATGTCTATACTTTCAATTACTTTTCTTGTTTATCAGCCATTTGAATTGGAGATCATGATGGCAGTATCTAAAGGAGTAACAACACGGCCTTCAGAAAAGATAGTGCTACCAGTTGATGCAGATAGAACCATGGTTGTACTTGCCCAAGGACCAGATCCACCACACATAACCCAGACTCTCGCAGATTGTACCCCTACCCAGTTGGACAGAGAACCAGCTACAACCCTTTTAACCCCAACCCCGGCAGATAGTAACCCAGTTCCAGTTGACACGGCACCGTCTCCACCACAGAGCACCCAAACACGAGCAGTTAGTAAGGGAACTGCAGTGCCCAAAGCACGAGGACCACCACTCCGAATCCCAACTCAACGCTTAAAGGAGAAGAAGATTTGTTCTCAGGTCAGGTTCTGTAGCTATGGTTCATACTCCTTTGCTCTTGCATGACTGTATTTACTCATACCAACTATTTTCAAATTTGAAGGATGGAATTGAAACTCCAATGGCGCAACAGGTATGTTTTAAACCTGTTTCTTTAACTGGTTTGCTGTTGTAACCTGCTCTATGTTGATTTCAGTTTCAATTGAATAAACAGTTATGTTCTCATGGCATGCACATTACAAGTGTTGTTATTGCTCTATAGTTACCCACACTTATATTCTGTCTATTCTGCTTTGTCTTGAACAAATATTATTTGAACTGTGTCTCTATCTTGATTTGGCAACAAAAACTAGAATGATATAGACCATAAAGTGACCATGGTACATAGATATTTGTTTATTTCATGTTGTTATCCTGTCCACTTTACTACTGAACTCATTTACCAAAATGAGTTTCATATACAACATGGTAAACATGTGATGTGTCTGCTTGTTTCTCTTTTAGAATGCGGACAAAATATTGGAGAACAGTACTGCGTTATCCAATGGTAAAGGAAGTAATGCAGATAAGGTTCAAGATAGTGAGACATCCCTGTTGGTCTCCAAGAAAGCTGATAAAAACTATCTTGACGATAGTGAGGGAACCCAAAAGTCCTGTCTTGATGTAGTGTTCGAGTTACTGGCCACTACTGCTGGCAAACTTGCTGCCTGAATCAGTTTGTCTTCTTGAGTCTCAACTTCAAGTTGAAAGACATCGATCAGATGTGCTGCGACAGGAAGCTGAAGGACTGAGGAAGTCCCTGCAGAATTCAGATGCATATTTTTTGGTGCAACAGCAAGCGCTGGAGGATTTAAGCGCCAAACAAGAGAAAGTTAATAAGCTTGCTAAGCATCTTGCCAGCATTATGGGTACCCAGGATATTGTTTCTTGAGATCTTCTGAAGTGGTTTCAGTTCTGGATTTGTTTTGTTGCGGCGTTTATTTGCGTTGGTCGCCAACTTTGACAACCAGTGTATATGATATGCTGCTTTGTTCCCTATATTTGCACTGGTGGTGAAATTTGATGCCCAGTGGATGTAATATGTGTAATAGCCGTGATAGCCTAGCGTTAGTTGCTTGCTTATTTATTTCCTTGTTGTCTTGTTTATTTGTTTGCTTGTAGTCATTGCAGTTCTTTTTCCGCGGTTAGCTAGTGGCTGCAATAACCTGTTTTTTAAAACTAGGCCACAATAACCATGGGCTAATATTTACTGTAGTGACACTAGGCCTCCTACTGGCCGTAGAAACAGTGGGCCTTCTACGGGCCATAGAAACAATGGGCCTTCTGCGGGCCGTATTATCAATGGGCCTTATACGGGCCGTATAATCGATTGGCCAAACATGGGCCAAACAGACCGCATTATGGCCGTAAACGGGCTAGAGTTGGAATTGTCCGTTCATGGGCCGACCATAACGGGCCATCGTTAATAGGCCGTATTTGATGACGCTATGAAATTGGCCCAACGTATTAACGAACCACAAACGGGCCGACTGTAACCACGGGCTGAATTTGGCCCACAAGCAGAAAATGATAGTAACGGGCCGTAAGTAAATGAATGCTGGAAATGAGCCCAAGAATAAATGGGCTCTGAGAAGGCCGAAAGATAACATGGGCTGTGTCGTGGGTTTGTCACGGCAGATGTCCTAGCGAAAGGACTTAGTCGTGGAGCCATCGCAACGGGTTAACTCGAAGGGGTTAAAGCGGACAAAGGGACACGGGGAGTTTATACTAGTTCGGCCCCTTCGATGAAGGTAAAAGCCTACGTCTAGTTTGTGATGGAATTGATGGGGTTTCGATGACTAGGGAGCAAACAAGCTTCGCCTAGGCCTCGAGTTGTGGTTGTCTGTCCTTGAACCGCTATCGGGTCGTCCCCTTATATACACGGGTGACACCCGTCAGTTCATAGAGTCCCAACCTCCGGTTTATAATCGTATCCGGGTTGGTCTCTCCCTATTCCTAACTTATAATACAAGTTCATATACACGCCGGTTTACGGCTATAGATACTGAACCGACTATGGCCTTGGGCCTTTGTCTAGCCTCTGGGCTTTAACACCTTTGGACTACTGATGAAGTTAACCCGACCCAGGTAGGCCGGTTTACGCCCAGTAGTAATATCCCCAACATTAGGCCCCAGATTGATTTGAACGGGTTCATGTCAATCCTTAGCCAAAATCCTTGTCTTCATCATCTCCCTGTATTTGTTGAACCGTCGTGTCGTCATCTTCTTTGGTTGCTGTAAACCGGCATGACGTCATCATGAAGCTAGCTTTTATGATGCCTTCTTTGTTTAACAGATCCGCAATAATCGAGGCGACAGCTCCGCTTCCGAAATTTGTGGCTCCTGGATTCGCGCGCCTGACACATGTCTTTTGCCTCATAAATAGGGTCGAAAGGTCATTTCCTTTTCTCCCCTTCATCCCCTTTCTCTTCGTCTTCTTCGCGTCGCCAGCCTCGGAGTTCCGCCGCCGTTGCTGACCTCTGCATCATCTTGGGCCGCTGCATCAACCTGACCGTACCAGAAAACCGCGGCGTCCTTCCGCGTCTCCCCGAGCTCCGGTAAGACCTCTCCTTTTATCAACCTAGATCTGTTCTAGGGTTTCATGTTCTTGTAGTGTTCTTGCTCGCTGTTCATACTCATGCTCATACCTCTGGATAGATCCATGAAACCCTACTGTGATTACCAATGGGCCTTTAGCACTCGTTTTGTAGATTCATACTTAAGTTCATAGATCTCAATAATCTTTCTGCTCTTTGAATCAATACTGTTCCGCCTTAAGCTTTTAAATATTTTCCTTTTTCTAAACTGGCTTTAGATCCATCGCTGTAGAGAAATCTTGTGAAATCTGTTTCTGTATTTATACACCCTCAACTGCTTTCAATGTCCGGATCCGGCGGTTTAACTTTGGCGTAGCCAATGTAATGAATCAGTATATATCATTAGTCCCCTTGTTGAACCGCCAGACGTTGCCACCTTGCCTAACTCCGGTTTAGATATGACTGCCTTCGGTTTAAATAGATATGCATCCGGTTTAACAAATGTATACTTGAACCGGAACCACTTGTCTTGTAGATTTCATCATGGCCAAGCAAATATATGAGTGCAACTGGGTTCCTTCTCGTGTTACGGAAACACAGCTGAACAATTTAGTTCTAACCGGCGCTTTAAGCAGTAAAAATACCATCCACTGGAGTGTCCCAGGCACAGAATGTCCTCCCACCCCTGAAGAAGGAGAGGTTGTTGTTTTTGCGGATCACCTGGCCCGGGGCTTTAGTCCGCCCGGTTCAAAGTTTTATCGGGATGTCTTAGCCAACTTTCAACTGCGCCCGCAAGATACCGGTCCCAATTCTGTTACTAATATATGCCACTTCCAAGTGCTTTGCGAAGTGTACTTCCAAGAGGAACCCACAGTTGAGCTGTTCTGAGACTGCTTTCACTTGAACCGTCGCACAGAGTTTATTGATGGCCCCAATATGGAACTAGGTGGCATGGCGATTCAAAAAAGGAAAGAAGTCACTTATCCTCATGCGAAACTACACAGTCATCCCCACGAATGGAATAATTCCTGGTTCTATTGCAAAGACACCTCCCCTACTGAAGAGAATCCCTTGCCTGGTTTCCGTCCGGAATGGCTTAGCAACACTCACCCCTTTCCTCAAAGGTTGACTGGCAAAGAAAGGAGTAAGTATGCTCCCCAATTGTCCAAACTCAGAGCTTTCATGGCCAATGGTTTAACAGGAGTTGATCTTGCCCGTTGCTGGATATCCTGGAGCATACTGCCCCTCAGCCAACGCTCCGGTTTGATGTGTGAATATACGGGCAGTGTTGACGATCCGCTGCGGCATGTAAACATCCAGCTTACTGATGAAGAAGTCACAGAAGCTGTGAAGAAAATTTTGAATGAACCGGAGCACGTCTGCGCTCGTACCGGCCTGCTTCCTTTCTGTGCCACCAACAAACTGCCAGTCGTAAGTCTGCATTTTTCCTTTGTACTAGCTTTGATACTATTGTACTTGCTTATTACTGATGCCGATATCTGTTTGATGCAGGGCAATGATCCGTTTTGGAGCAAGAAAATCCCGCAAGAGAAAGCAGATAAACCGGACCGACCAACCCGGCCTAAGACAAAGGTCGTTAAGAAGTCTGCTCACAAAAGGAGAACCACCGCCTCCTCTAAACCGCCCGCTGATGACGATGTGGGTAATCCGGACCTTGAGGCAGAACTTGATTCCCTCGGTTTACTTTTTATACACCTTATTGATGATGATATTTGTCAGGATGATGCCGAAGCTAGCCATGCTGACGGTGTAGAGGTAATTGTTCTTTCTTCTGATTCAAGCCTTCCGCCCTCACATAAAATCCGTCAGGCAAACCGCAAAGTTAAATTTTATCATCCTCTTGCTTATTTGGATCCCAACTTTCTTATGAAGACCCAACAGCATGAGGTGCGCCGCACAACCCGACACAACGGTCAGGTAGTTACCTCCGCCGGTTTACCGAACAATCCGGTTCGGAGACGTCGTTCAGAGGTCTCTAATTTGCTTGTCAGTATTCGTCCTAAAGCGGGCTGTTTTCGTCAACCGCTTAACCCATCTGACTCTGATTATCAGGTTACTTCTCACTCATCCTCTGGCGAGTCAACTGGCACCCAGCTGCCTCCACTAAAAACTGTGCTTGGGTAAAACTTGTACTTATCATACAGTTCCTGGTGTTTTATCTTGCAACATAAACCGTTTTTAACTCTGCATATATTTTCAGGGCTAAACCGAGGCCGAGCAAAAAAGCCCGCCTGGATAAAGCGTCTGGAGAGGAAACTGCTCCTGAACCGAGTGCCACCCCAAATGTTGAAGCGATCATCCAGGAAGATGTGGCCAGTGACCCGCTGATGCAAGATGAAGTTATTCCTGCTGAAGAAGGTTTTGTTAACGCCTCCGGTCCTGCTGACCAGCCTGCCAGCCCCATCCGGATTGAGAGATCCACCAGTCCCTCCAAACCTGCCGATAAATCGACTGCGCCAGTTCAAACCGGCGAGTCTAAGGATGATGAAGTCATAATCACTGGCATTGGTCGTTCAGAGCCGGGGAATCCCGTCGCTTTAGCCAAGCATACTGCCAAAGAAGAATTTTCTGCCATGAGCAAAGGCAAGTGGGATGTTGACCTGGCGACATATACCGCTCTAAGCGCCCAAGATGTTCATTCTGGATATTTGAACCGGCTATATACTAGCCGTGATTATGAAGCTAATCTGGTAAAGATGATGAAGGAGAAACTTGAGGTAACTTCCATGAGTCTGTTCCTACTTATCACCATTATAGCCCCCAAGGGCCGGTTCAACCTATTATAGTTGAATCGGGTCTTGACATAAAAAACTCCATGCTCCAAAATTCATTGATATAGCCCCCAAGGGTCAGTTCAACTTGATGTAGTGAAACCGAGACTTTAATCTTCATACCGTGGCATCAGAAATTTATCAGAGAAAATAGCCATTAGCCCCCAAGTACCAAGTTGAATACTTGTATTGAGCTTGGGACTTGACAATTAATTGATAGCTGAAGATCAAATAGGCATTAGCCCCCAAGTGCCAAGTTGAATACTTGTATTGAGCTTGGGACTTGATAATTAATTGATAGCTGAAGATCAAATAGGCATTAGCCCCCAAGTACAAATTGCATAACTTGTTATGTGGTTGGTACTTCATTGTTCACATTATTTGCTAAACCGCATAACTGTCGGAATGCAGGCTAAACTAAGGGCCAAAGAAAACCAAGTCGCCGACCTTCAAGAGAACTTGAAAACCCAACAAGCTGAAACCGCCAAGGCAAAGGAAGAGCTAACCAGCGCTTTAAGCAGCATGGAGCAGCTGAAGGAGGGTTTCAAGAAGGAACGGGCTGATTGGGCCACAGAAAAAGCCGCTTTAACCAAGAAGATTGAAGACGCTGAGGCTGCCCTTAAACCAGTAACAGATGAATTGACCAGCGTGAAGCGACAAGTGCATGCAATGACTGCCACCATCTTTGGTAAGCATCCTGTAACTTCTATGATAATCTTGATCCTCTTAGAGAAGGTCCGGTTTGTTAACCGCTCTATCATGTTGCAGGCACCCGCATTAGCCACTTGGGGTCGGATGTGCGAATGAAGCTGAAAGCTGCCTATACCTTGATCGAGCAGCTGTACACTGGAGCGCAGCGGATTATCTCAACTGCGTCACACAATAATCCAGCACCCACCTTGATCCAAGATACGCTGAAAAGATTGTCAATGCTTCCTGCTCGGATTGAAGAGCTAAAAAAGTCTGCGGCTCGAACCGGAGCCATCAATGCCTTAATCCGAGCCAAAGCATGGGTGCCCGATTTTGATCCTATTGAAGCAGCTCAAGGCTATCCCTTCTTGAAAGAAGATGGTTCAGAATTCAATGAAGAAGATCTAAGAGCGATAAACCGGGCGGTGCGCCCTCTGGCCTGTCAATTGGCAGAGGAAGCTGACTTGTCACATTATCAAGCTCAGTATAATGATCAGAACAAACGAGTGGATGCACCAATCCCCGAAGCGGAGAACCTGATTCCTCCAATCCGTAAGCATACTTACGCTCCTGATATTGAACCGTCTTCACTGATCTGTGAGGAGGCTGTCTTTCAAGCATTAATGGGAATCGACTGGACCACTGTTGACTTCCAGCCACTGGGTACGGATGAGGAAGCTGAAGCGGCGCAGGATGACCCACAACAGTCAAACCGGGGCGGCGAGAAGGCGTGAACCGGAAGCAGGATTAAGTAGCTGCCTTATTATATTCCGCCAAGAGAACAATGATCCTATTCGGGTACCATGCTGCCTTGTAATAGGGTAGATAATAATTTTGCTTCTTAAGATGCCTTCGTGCATCTGTGCTTATAATTTTATCTGGAAGATCGATATTGCCAATTTATATCTCCTGCAATCATAAAATCTCAAACTGCCATTATTGGGCATGAAGTAGGCGTTAGCCAATCTTAAAACGGAGGTTTAATAACCTAAACCGTCATGGGAGAAAACAGCTCCTGATATATAACGCCGGATTACTGTGTAAACCGCGCTTTTGTCATAATAAATATTTTGTTACTCCAAAAAAGGATGTTAACAGAAAAAACCAAACCGGGTAAAAAATCTCCGGTGTAAAAATGGACCGTGTTCCGCCAATTTGGCTGTTTGAACCGGTGTAAAACGATTTCGGTTTAAGAATGCAACCAAAACAAAACGGTAATTTTATCAAGAAAGGATATGTGAAGCAAAAGGCAATGGTAGAACCGTTTGCAAAAAAGAGGCTTTACTGAGCCGATCAGATGGTGTTACCGTGGTCGGACACGACCAAGCTCCCCATAGGCGTAGCTGTGGTTCAAGTCAGCCAGGTCCCCAAATGAAACCGTGGCATTACGCCGATCAAGTGGCATGGCAATGGTTCGGGTTCGACCAAGCCCCCAAGTGACTCTAAGGCCTTTAGGCCGATCAAGAGGCGTGACCGGTTCAGACTTGACCGTGTCCCCAAGTGATCTGGTGGCTTTCGCCGATCAAAAGGTGTTGCATCGGTTCGAACACGACCGAGCCCCCAAGTGATCTGGTGGCTTTCGCCTATCAAAAGGTATTGCATCGGTTCAGACATGACCGAGCCCCCAGGTGATATTTATAATTTTTGCAAGGGGTAAACCGGAGGTCGCTTTAAAACAGAACAACTCCATGTAACCACACATGATAGAAACGAACAGATACCCCGCTTTAGTTGAGGATCCGGCTTATTGTATTGATAATATATACATTGTCATAATATGTACATAAGCAGAGCCAATGGCTCAAGTATAGTAAGGCCGAAGATGAGCTATGTTCCACGGCCTGCTGGTCTCCTCCTCTGACTTACGTGAGTCCTTATGCTCTCGAATATCAATCAGATAGTATGACCCGTTGTGCAGATTTTTGCTGACCACGAAAGGTCCCTCCCAAGGCGGAGATAACTTATGCATATCGGTTTGATCTTGAATGAGTCGAAGCACCAAATCTCCTTCTTGAAAGGTTCTGGTTCTGACCCGACGACTGTGATAGCGACGAAGATCTTGTTGATAAATCGCCGAGCGGGCAGCTGCTATGTCTCGCTCCTCGTCCAACCGGTCCAAAGCGTCTTGTCCGGCCGTCTCATTGTCCGCTTCAACATAAGCCGCAACCCGAGGTGAATCGTGACGGATATCACTAGGGAGAACCGCCTCTGCTCCATAAACCATGAAGAACGGCGTGTATCCTGTCGATCTGTTGGGTGTAGTATTAATACTCCATAGCACAGATGGTAACTCTTCAACCAAACAACCCGGCGTCCGCTGCAAAGGAACCATAAGCCGGGGCTTGATGCCTCTCAAGATCTCCTGATTAGCTATTTCTGCTTGACCATTGGACTGTGGGTGCGCCACTGATGACACGTCAAGGCGGATGTGCTCTCGTTCGCAGAACTCTTTCATGGCACCCTTGGACAAATTGGTACCATTGTCTGTGATAATACTGTGTGGAAAACCAAACCGGAAAATCACCTTTTTGATGAATTGAACCGCGGTGGCTACGTCACACTTACTAACAGGTTCTGCCTCCACCCACTTTGTAAATTTGTCAACCGCCACCAGGAGGTGGGTCTTCTTGTCCTTGGACCTTTTGAAAGGCCCAACCATATCCAGTCCCCAGGTTGCAAACGGCCAAGTGATTGGAATCATCCTCAATTCTTGAGCAGGAACATGAGCGCGCCTTGAAAACTTTTGGCACCCATCACATCGTCGGACCAAATCTTCCGCATCAGCATGGGCAGTTAACCAATAGAAACCGTGGCGGAACGCTTTAGCCACCAGAGATTTTGAACCGGCGTGGTGACCACAATCCCCTTCATGGATCTCACGCAAAATTTCACAGCCTTCCTCAGGAGACACACAGCGTTGAAATGCTCCTGATACACTGCAATGATGCAACTCGCCATTGACGATTGTCATGGACTTGGACCGCCGTATTATTTGTCTGGCCAGAGTCTCATCCTTTGGTAACTCGCCCCGGTTCATGTACGCCAGGTAGGGAAGTGTCCAATCCGGAATGACGTGGAGTGTTGCCACCAACTGAGCCTCCGGATCAGGAACAGCCAAATCTGCTTCTCCAGGTAGTTGAACCGATGGGTTGTGTAGTATATCGAGAAAGACATTGGGCGGAACCGGTTTACGCTGTGAGCTTAGCCGGCTCAAAGCGTCCGCCGCTTCATTCTTCCGACGGTCCACGTGGTCCACCTGATAACCCTTGAAATGACCGGCAACAGTATCAACCTCACGACGATATGCAGCCATGAGTGGGTCTTTAGAATCCCAAGTACCAGACACCTGTTGAGCCACCAGGTACGAGTCACCGAAGCACTTAACCCGGCTTAAGTTCATCTCTTTAGCCATCCGGAGACCATGGAGCAAGGCTTCGTACTCAGCTGCATTGTTAGTACAAGGGAACATTAAGCGGAGAACATAACAAAACTTGTCACCTCGTGGGGAAGTTAATACGACTCCAGCCCCCGAGCCCCCCAATTGCCGTGACCCGTCAAAATGGATGGTCCAATATGTGTGATCCGGCTTCTCTTCAGGAGCCTGTAGCTCCATCCAGTCATTGATGAAATCGACAAGTGCTTGGGACTTCACCGCCGTCCGAGGCACGTATTTCAAACCGTGTGGCCCAAGCTCTATAGCCCACTTGGCAATCCGACCTGTTGCTTCCCGGTTCTGGATGATATCACCCAAAGGGGCAGAGCTGACCACTGTGATGGGATGTCCTTGGAAATACAGCTTCAGCTTTCGGCTTGCCATAAAAACTCCGTATACCAGCTTCTGCTAATGCGGATATCTTTGTTTGGACTCGATAAGCACCTCGCTGATATAATAAACCGGATGCTGAACCGGGTACTCTTTGCCCGCCTCCTTCCGCTCCACCACTATAGCTACACTGATCGCACGAGCATTAGCAGCAACATACAGCAACAATGGTTCCTTGTCAATGGGAGTGGCGAGTACAGGCGGATTGGCCAATTGCCGCTTTAAATCCTCCAACGCCTGATCAGCGGCAGAACTCCAGACGAACTGATCCGTTTTCTTCAACATCTGATACAACGGGATCGCTTTCTCACCAAGGCGGCTGATAAACCGGCTCAACGCGGCAATCCGGCCAGCCAAACGTTGAACATCATTAATACATTTCGGTTTAGCCAGAGAAGTGATAGCCGTGATCTTCTCCGGATTAGCCTCAATTCCCCTGTTGGACACCAGAAAACCCAATAACTTGCCTGCCGGTACACCAAAGACACATTTGGCCGGATTGAGCATCATCTTGTACGTCCTCAGGTTATCAAAGGTTTCCTTCAAGTCATCGACCAAAGTCTCCTTCTTCCTTGATTTAACAACGATATCATCCACATAAGCATGCACATTACGGCCAATCTGTTTGTGGAGACAATTTTGCACACACCGTTGATAGGTTGCCTGGGCACTTTTGAGCCCAAAAGGCATAGACACATAGCAGAAGGCTCCAAAAGGAGTTATGAACGCCGTCTTCTCCTGGTCCTTAACTGCCATTTTGATCTGATGATAGCCGGAATATGCATCCAGGAAACATAAACGCTCGCAACCCGCCGTAGCATCAATAATTTGATCAATACGGGGGAGGGCAAAAGGATCTGCAGGACGGGCTTTATTAAGATCAGTATAATCCACACACATGCGCCAGGTGCCGTTTTTCTTAAGGACCAGCACCGGATTAGCAAGCCACTCAGGGTGGAAAACTTCAACAATGAAACCAGCTGCTAAGAGCCTGGCCACCTCTTCTCCAATAGCTTTTCGCCTCTCCTCGTTGAACCGGCGGAGGAACTGTTTCACCAGTTTGTATTTAGGATCCACATTAAGAGTGTGCTCAGCGAGTCGCCTCGGTACACCTAGCATGTCAGAAGGCTTCCACGCAAAGATGTCCCGATTCTCACTGATGAACTCGATGAGCGCGCTTTCCTATTTTGGATCCAGATTGGCACTGATGCTGAACTGCTTGGACGAATCGCCAGGTACGAAGTCAACAAGCTTAGTCTCAGCGACTGATGTAGACTTCAGGGCCGGATCATGCTCCGTAGTAGGCTTCTTTAAAGGAGTCATATCCATCGGATCAACATTGTCTTTGTAATACTTGAGTTCCTCGGTGCTACAAACTGACTCTGCGTAAGCCGCATCTCCTTCTTTGCATTCCAAAGCGACCTTGCGGCTTCCGTGAACCGTGATGGTCCCCTTATGACCTGGCATCTTGAGTTGCAGGTACACATAACAGGGTCGTGCCATGAATTTCGCATAGGCCGGTCTACCGAACAGGGTGTGATACGGGCTTTGGATTTTCACCACCTCGAACATCAGTGTCTCTGACCGGGAATCGTGATCATCTCCGAAGGCCACTTCCAATGCTATCTTCCCAACGGGGTATGCTGACTTGCCAGGTACCACACCATGAAAAATCGTATTCGAAGGCCGGAGTTCTTTATCTATTAGCCCCATTCGACGGAAAGTCTCGTAGTACAGGATGTTAATGCTGCTACCTCCATCCATGAGTACCTTGGTGAACTTATAACCTCCCACCTGAGGTGCCACCACTAAAGCCAGCTGACCCAGATTGTCAACCCGGGGAGGGTGATCCTCTCTACTCCATATGATTGGCTGCTCTGACCAGCGCAGATACCGGGGCACGGCCGGTTCAACAGAATTAACTGCCTGCTTCTGGACCTTCCGGTCCCGCTTGTCCAAGCTAGTGGTGAATACATGATACTGCCCACTATTTAGCTGCTTTGGATTGCTCTAATAACCCGACTGCTGCTGTTGCTGATTGTGACCACCCTGGTTATTCTGATTATGCTGATTGTTATGTCCGCTCGGGTTACCATTAAATCCTGAACCGGAATTTCCTCCACCGTGACTCGGTCCAGATCCAGAACCACCACCAGAGCCGGGGTCATACCGAAAGGCACTGGAGCTCTTGAACTCCTGCATAATATAGCAATCTTTCCAAAGGTGGTTTGCTGGTTCCTCCCTTGTCCCATGCTTTGGACAGGGCTGGTTCAACAGATAATTTACGCGTTCCGGATTAGGACTAGGCGCTCCACTGCGGTTTTTACCCTTACGTCGCTGGCCCCCGTTCTGCACGTTAGTATTGGCCACAAAATCTATGCTGCCATCCGCCTTACGCTTGCCTCCACCACCGTTTCCTGCTGAGTGATGCTGCTGACCTCTGAAGTTGTCGTTCTTCTTTCCCTTCCCTGTCTTTTCATCATCATACTCGGGATCCTTGGTACTATCAGAATCAGCGTACTTTACCAAAGCGCCCATGAGGGTCCCCATGTCAGTACAATGGCGTTTCATCCGTCCTAACTTCAGCTTCAAGGGTCCAAATCGGCAATTGCCTTCCAAGGTTATAACTGCGGTGTCCGCATTGATGCGGTCTGAGGAATGCAGAACTCGTGAGACCCTGCACACCCAATGAGTCATTGATTCTCCTTCCTCCTGGACACAGGCAGCTAAATCCACTATCGACATGGGCTGCTTACACGTGTCTTTGAAATTATTGATGAACCGGTCTCGCAACTAGGCCCATGAACCGATAGAATTGGGCGGCAGGCTTTTTAACCAAGTGCGGGCTGTCCCTTCAAGCATCATGGTGAAATATTTTGCACACGCCGCCTCATCCACATCAAGCATCTCCATGGCCATCTCATAACTCTCCACCCACGTCTCTGGGGGTTGATCCGCCTTATAGTTCGGCACCTTGCGCGGGCCTTTAAAATCCTTAGGCAGGCGCACATTGCGTAAAGCGGGGACAAGGCAAGGCACTCCCAAAGCGCTAGAAGTGAGCCCCGGTTCAACCGAAGTGGTGGGACGAACTGGCGTAAACTGTCGAGTCTGATACTGCGCTGCTAACTCAGCTTCCCTGCGCGCTCGGGCCCGGTCTACCACCTCCTGGGCATCGGGAGCCGGATTGTTGCCACGGGGCGCTTCACGCCGCGCGTTACTTGACACAGCTGGTTCCTCCATATGCCTGCTATAACTCTGGGCCGAACGTGGGGTAGAATGAATCCGGTCACGGCTGTATGAATATGCTTCCTGTTGGATCAAAGCCGTCCTAAGGAGCTCCTTAACCCGGCGTGTCTCTATCGCCTGTAATGAATCACCTTCAACCGGAATAGCCTCCAACCGTGCCGCAGCCGCAACGAGGTTATCCATCGGATTGGAGTAGTGACCCTGAGGTGTAGGCACAGCTTGCGGTACACTAGTATTATGACGAGGCAGATCTATTAAACGGGGCTGAACCGGCGCTCCTGTCGCAGGTGCCTCCGCCCGGTTTACCACCGGCGGATTATTGATTCCCGCTCCAGGGGTGTTGAAAAGGTTCCTTCCTTCAAAAACTGAGGGCAAACGAGATTGGTACTTCCTCCTCATGACTTCTTGTGAGGCGTTCTGGTCTGGCATGATTTTATAAGCTTGTGCGTCCAAAGCGGTCCGCTCCGCCGTCATCCTGACCTCTTCTGCTGCCAGATCCGCTTTGGCCTGGGTAATCTGCTCTCTCACCTTTGCGATCTCTGCGTTATGAGCATCCTGATCCACCGGATTAGCCTCCGCCATGAGTGCAGCCAATGCGTCGAATAGATCGGATAACACTTGAGCCGGCGGGCGCACAGAGCCTCCTGCTCCGGCAGCTGTTGCTGCTGCTGAACCGGAAATCATCGCCACGGCCATCGATGAGTGAGGTGCCGCTTGTGTACCGGCCATGAATATTCCAACCCGGTTGGGCAGATCGGAGGGGTCCGGAATACTGTCGCCATCGGAACAGCCCCCAATCCGGCCATCTTGTAGTTGATACAACGACTCAGTTTCTTCGGTCGATGACTCGTCGCCAGAGTAAACGACGGTTTCACCACGAGATCCTGATCCGTCCTCATAGCTTCCTCCATGGATGACTCCCACGAAGGCACGTTTCACGGCCGGTTTAACCCGGGCAAGTCGTGCACGCTGAGCTGTCTCGACAAGGTCGGTGCAGGTGTCCAGCTCAGGGCCCGGTTCACCGATCTTGCCGATGAAGACATGTATGCCACCAAAGGGGACCCGGTACCCGTACTCAATTGAGCCGGCCTCGGGGCCCCAGCCTGCGTCGTCGATGTAGATCTTGCCGCGACGACTCTTGGTCATCCGGCCCACGGCGTATCCCTCGAGTCCTTCAAAGCGGCCCTCCAAGAACTTGAAACCATCGTGCGATAGCCCCACGGTGGGTGCCAACTGTCGTGGGTTTGTCACGGCAGATGTCCTAGCGAAAGGACTTAGTCGTGGAGCCATCGCAACGGGTTAACTCGAAGGGGTTAAAGCGGACAAAGGGACACTGGGAGTTTATACTAGTTCGGCCCCTTCGATGAAGGTAAAAGCCTACGTCTAGTTTGTGATGGAATTGATGGGGTTTCGATGACTAGGGAGCAAACAAGCTTCGCCTAGGCCTCGAGTTGTGGTTGTCTGTCCTTGAACCGCTATCGGGTCGTCCCCTTATATACACGGGTGACACCCCTCAGTTCATAGAGTCCCAACCTCCGGTTTATAATCGTATCCGGGTTGGTCTCTCCCTATTCCTAACTTATAATACAAGTTCATATACACGCCGGTTTACGGCTACAGATACTGAACCGACTATGGCCTTGGGCCTTTGTCTAGCCTCTGGGCTTTAACACCTTTGGACTACTGATGAAGTTAACCCGACCCAGGTAGGCCGGTTTACGCCCAGTAGTAATATCCCCAACAGGCTGGAAACGGCCCAACGGAATAACGGGCCGTTAATGGGTATAAAGTGATACACCGTTCATTACGGGCCAGTTTCACCACGGGCCGTTAATGGGTGTAATGTGATACACTGTTCATTACGGGCCAGTTTCACCACGGGCCGTTAATGGGTGTAAAGTGATACACTTTTCATTACGGGCCAGTTTCACCATGGGTCGTTAATAGGCCAAGAGTTACATAGGGCCTCATATGGGCCGAAAGACATCATGGGCCATACATGGGCCATAAGTGAAAACGGGCTGGAATCATATTGGATGGCCCAGATGACGCTACTGGGCCTAATTCGAATAGGGCGTAATGGGCCTTGGGTTAGCAGGCTGTAAATGGGCTATATGTGAACAGGCCGTTAACAGGCTTTCCATGGGCCGGCCCGCCACCTTTTGACCAAGTCAAACGGGCCGGCCTTTTCACAGGAATGGGCCTCTTTTGGGCCGTGCCACGTGTCGACGTATCATAGGCGCCTATCTGACCCACTGACGAGCTGACACGTGTTTCGTTCGGCCAATAAGAATTTTACACGTGGAAATTTCCCATTGGTCGGGGCTGTTAATGGGTTATCGGATCCAAAACCCGACCCGATAGCTTAACGGCGTTCCGTTAAAGTGGATGCCACGTGTTTGTCACCCTTGACGAAAGCACTTCTGTGACGCACGATTTATCGTCATGGAAGTGGACACTTCAGTGATGATAATTTTGGCAATGTCATGGAACTCTTCTACGACAGCACAGGTATGACTATCTTGACTCTGTCATAAATTTGTCATGGATGTACATGCATGACAGAAAACGCGACCTACTGTGACAAACACGTATCATCACGGAAGTGTATTTTTTGTAGTGCTATATGGTACCTGTCATTCTTTAAAGCAGGTGTTACAAGAGGGGGCCTTCTCGGACTCCTTCAATGCGGCTACTGCGGCCTATAGCTGGGCCTTGCACTCTTCCAGCTCTTGAGACAATTGGGTATTCTTCTTTGTAAGAACCTACATCAATAATGATCCTTAAATCAGTTGTGCCAACTGTTTCAAGTCTCAGGGGCTACCGATATATATAATCATCAAATTTTCTTACCCGTATATCCTTTACATACTGGTCCGTGGCTGTGGCAAGACCGTTTTGAGCGGCACGGATGTATGTGTCTCCCGAGTTGAAGGTGTTAAACGCCTCTTGAGAGAAACAAGCGTCACGGAGTACGGCCTGGCGACGCCTGTGATTCATGGCGCTCTCCACCTTGGAATTTGTAGCGGATATTTTATCCGCATCCTCTGTAGGAGGGACGTCCGACGCGTGCCACGCCTCTGTGTCCGGCCCTGGAGCCCGGCTAGTGGAGGCGTGATCGGCAACTTCTCCGGATATAGTCCGGCGAGTGTTTTTCCTTCTGGGAAATATGGGTGTTATTATGTTTTTAAAGACAACACCCACGGAGCGAGGTTTTATATCATACCTCTGCGCTGGCGTCTCAGTTCGAACCGCTTTCCTTTTCAGCCTGCCTGGCCTCAGCACCCCTTGTTGGCAACCCGCCACGGGCTCGGCATGGTGTCCGGATGACCTTCCCTGCAAAACACCGTACAAATACGATAGGTGAAGGGCGTACAAAGGGATTCTTCTCAAAGGTTGGGATCCTGGTCTCACTTACCTGCGAGGCAGGGAGTAGCCCCGGATAGTCGGCTGTAATAGCCACCATGGCCTCATCGCGGCTTAATTGATAAAATATCCTATCGATCAGCTCCACGAATATGTCCGGATCCTCTTGAAGGCCGGGGTCGAGGGACCGTTCAGGTTCCTCTGGTTGTGGAGGTGGGCTGTTGATCTCCCTTACTACCTTACGCAGCTCCAGTGGTAAACGGGCAAAATAAGATATTTATTGCGGAAATGCGGAAGGGAAGGGCATGAAAAGTGGCAGCTTACCCAGCTCGGAGGATTGTACATGGAGAATCCGTCCCGCGGCTTGATGCGGAGGAACTCCTCTTCCTCTTCCTTGTACAGACCGGACAGAATTTTTGCCAGAGCGGCAACTGAGTCCGACCCCTTACGGCCGCAGCGGGTGGCATCGTCTTCCCCGTTAAAATCCCACATAGGGCGGCCTCGATATTGAAGCGGCTGCACTCCTCGCATAATGCATATTGACATAACCTCGGTTGTAGTCAGTCCTAATAGAGCCAGCGCCTTTATCCGGCCCATCAGGTAAGAAGCATCTCTATCATCTTCCTCCTGAGGGCTCCTTGGTCGCCAGCTTAGGCGCTTCTTCAGAGGAGCATTATTGAACTCAAGAAGTCCAATCCAAATAGGATCTGGAAGAGGGACGTCCTCTATATAGAACCACTCTGAAGGCCAGTCTTCGGACGTCTTCGTCGGGGTACCGGATAGGTATCCGGTCCCGGTGATGCGCCATATTTCGGCTCCGCCCACTTGAAATATTGAGCCCCTCTGTGTACGGGGCACAAGGCAGAATAGCCTTTTCCACAGCGCGAAATGAGCTTCGCAACCCAGAAACAGCTCGCAAAGAGCCACATAACCAGCGATGTGTAATGTGGAGGCAGGGGTGAGATTATGCAATTGGAGGCCGTAAAACTCCAGGAGCCCTCGTAGGACCGGATGGATTGGAAATCCGAGTCCCCTTAGTAAATAAGGAACGAGGCATACCCGCTCCCCCTTGGAGGGGTCGGGAAAGCTCTCCGCTTGCTCTCTGCCATTATAAGTGGCGAGCCCGGCTCGAACAGGCACCATGTACGGTGGGGGGGGGAATCCCTGGGTCTGTAGCTTCACTAATTGGCTATGCGGGACAAAACACTTCATCCAATCTCCGGTCTTAGGGCTACGGGAGCGAGAGGAGGAGCTGCGCTGGCCGGCCATGTTGGGATGGATTTCGCTCAGGCGCGCTCCGATGAATGCTCGCTGAAGAATGGTGTGATTTGGATCTGAGAATCCTCGTCTCTTTAAGTAGGCAATTTGTTCACATAACTAGGGTGGTAAATGTAAAAATGCCCTGGCTTCTCACATTCGTTCGACACGTGGAAGATGGCCATTATTGGGCGTGGGAGCCAAGAAGCGCAAGTATTTATGAGAAGCCGGACACTATTTAACAGGTATTCGGGATTTGGAGAAGAACCCGCCTTGCAATGCCGAAGACAATCTACGCGCCGGACTCATCGTCATTGAAGCCAGGTTCGGGGGCTACTGAGGGAGTCCTGGATTAGGGGGTATCCGGACAGCCGGACTGTTGGACTATAAAGATACAAGGTTGAAGACTTCGTCTCGTGTCCGGATGGGACTCTCTTGGCGTGGAAGGCAAGCTTGGCGATACGGATATGTAGATTTCCTCCCATTGTAACCGACTCTGTGTAACCCTAGTCCCCTCCGGTGTCTATATAAACCGGAGGATTTTAGTTCGTAGAACAACAATCATACCATAGGCTAGCTTCTAGGGTTTAGTGTTGGAAATATGCCCTAGAGGCAATAATAAAAGCATTATTATTATATTTCCTTATTCATGATAATTGTCTTTATTCGTGCTATAATTGTGTTATCCGGAAATCGTAATACATGTGTGAATAACAGACAACAAACATGTCCCTAGTGAGCCTCTAGTTGACTAGCTTGTTGATCGACAGATAGTCATGGTTTCCTGACTATGGACATTAGATGTCATCGATAACGGGATCACATCATTAGGAGAATGATGTGATGGACAAGACCCAATCCTAAACATAGCATAAGATCGCATAGTTCGTTTGCTAGAGTTATCCAATGTCAAGTATCCTTTCCTTAGACCATGAGATCGTGTAACTCCCGGATACCGTAGGAGTGCTTTGGGTGTGCCAAACGTCACAACGTAACTGGGTGACTATAAAGGTATACTACGGGTATCTCTGAAAGTGTCTGTTGGGTTGACATGGATCGAGACTGGGATTTGTCACTCCGCTTGACGGAGAGGTATCACCGGGCCCTCTCGGTAATGCATCATCACAATGAGCTCAAGGTGATCAAAGTGTTTGATCACGGGATCATGCATTACGGAACGAGAAAAGTGACTTGCCGATAACGAGATTGAACGAGGTATTGGGATACCGACGATCGAATCTCGGGCAAGTAAAATACCGATTGACAAAGGGAATCGTATACGGGATTAATTGAATCCTCGACATCGTGGTTCATCCGATGAGATCATCGTGGAGCATGTGGGAGCCAACATGGGTATCCAGATCCCGCTGTTGGTTATTGCCCGAGAGCCGTCTCGATCATGTCTGCATGTCTCCCGAACCCGTAGGGTCTACACACTTAAGGTTCGGTGACGCTAGGGTTGTAGGGATATGTATGTGCAGTAACCCGAATGTTGTTCGGAGTCCCGTATGAGATCCCGGACGTCACGAGGAGTTCCGGAATGGTCCGGAGGTAAAGAATTATATATAGGAAGTGCTATTTTGGCCATCGGGACAAGTTTCGGTGTTATCGGTATTGTACCGGGACCACCGGAGGGGTCCCGGGGGTCCACCGGGGGGTCCACCTGCCCCGGGGGGCCACATGGGCTATAGGGGGTGCGCCCTGGCCTACATGGGCCAAGGGCACCAGCCCCAAGGGCCCATGCGCCAAGAAGACTTGGAGAGGGAAGAGTCCAAAGAGGGGAAGGCACCTCCGAGGTGCCTTGGGGAGGATGGACTCCTCCCCCCTTTGGCCGCACCCCTTCCTTGGAGGAAGGGGCAAGGCTGCGCCCTCCCCCCTCTCATGTGCCTATATAAAGGGGGGCAGGGGAGGGGGGCAGCGCACCCTATGCCCTGGCTCCTCCCTCCTCCCTGCAACACCTCCTCCTCCTCCCGTAGTTGCTTAGCGAAGCCCTGCCGGAGTTCTGCTGCATCCACCACCACACCGTCGTGCTGGATCTTCCTCAACCTCTCCTTTCCCCTTGCTGGATCAAGAAGGAGGAGACGTCTCCCGTCCCGTACGTGTGTTGAACGCGGAGGTGCCGTCCGTTCGGTACTAGATCATCAGTGAATTGGATCACGGCAAGTACGACTACCTCATCCACGTTCACTCGAACGCTTCCGTTGCGATCTACAAAGTGGTATGTAGATGCTATCTAATCTGAATACTCGTTGCTAGATGAACTCATAGATGGTTCTTGGTGAAACCGTAGGAAAAATTTTAATTTTCTGCAACGTTCCCCAACATTTAGCCTCTACGATCTCGTGGTAGATCAACTCTTGTACTACTCATATCATCAAGATCAATCAAGCAGGAAGTAGGGTTTTACCTCCATCGTGAGGGCCCAAACCTGGGTAAACATTGTGTCCCTTGCCTCCTGTTACCATCTGCCTTAGACGCACAGTTCGGGACCCCCTGCCCGAGATCCGCCGGTTTTGACACCGACAGTGATGGATATGGCTGGAGAAACAAAGAGGGGAGCTTTAGAGGGGGGTCAGGGACGAATAGTAGTGGTTCTGGTGGAGAAGGGACCTCCACAGGGAATGGCAGAGATGGAGACAGCAAACTTGGGAAGTTTCCATCTGAAAGGAATGGAAATCAGCAAGAGAGATCTCAAGTTGGGATGGGTGAGACTGGACATGGTAGTGGGTTTGTGGATAACAATTCAAAACTGCAGCAGGTGGGAATGCAGGGAGGGCCAGATTGTGCTAGTAGGAATGGGGCTGGGGCAGTTTGGTTTCATGCCACAAGAACAAATGGCACAACAATATCAGTTTCTTCTCTCCAATATGCCAAAACAGGAAGTTCTACAGACTCAAGGGGGAACAAGAGTGGAGGGAGCTAAAGAGACAACAAAAAGAAGGAAACAGGAAATCCACATGAAGAGTGAATGCAAAAACAAGGTGTTCTGTGTGGTGTGCCAGAGGCCATCCCATAATACTGAAGAATGTATTGTGCTGAAACAGGCTAAACCAATTGCCAAATATGTTGGTTATGGGGCCAGGGGATTGGGATGCCTTTTGGTTCAGAACACCAAAGATATTGTAGCTGCTAAACACATAAATCCTATGGCTTTGGTTACTGTGCATGAAGGACAGTTAAATGACACCATTGTGGCCTATGGCTTCAGCAAGATGTTTGACTGGGGATGGATTTGGAGAGCTAAATTTCAGAGTCCAAAATCTTTCCTTATGAGATTCCCTAGTAAAGCCAAGCTGGTGGAGCTCAAAAACTTTGGTAAGTTCACTCTGCTTGGCACAGGTGCTATGGTGGAAGTGGATTTCTGGAGTCCTGATGATAAAGCAAAAGGGAAACTTCACTCAGTTTGGATGAAGATGTGGGGGTCCCTGATACTTTGAGACATTACCTGGGTGCATGTGAAATTGGTTCAGCTCTGGGGCCAATGGTTGAGGTGGATATAGAACACATATATTCTAGGGAAGAAGTCAGGGTGAAAGTGGGAGTGAGAGATCTACATAAAATCCCTGCTGGTACTGAAATAACTACAAAAGACCTGCTGCTCTATGACATTGGCTTTGAGTTTGATTCTATTGCAGAACAGGGGTGGTATAAGTTGTATGAGGGAAATAAAAGAAAAAACTTTGATTATCTTGATTTGGAGAGTTCTGAAACACAGAGAGAGAATGAGATGCAGAAAAAGAGCAAACAATTTGAGTCTGGAAAAACCAATGTCAGTCTGGGAAGCTTGGGATTGACACAATATGAACAAGTGGTGCTCCAAAAAGGGGACATGTGTCAGAAAAATGAGATAGCCACAGGAAAGCTAGAGACAGTCACTGTTAGAGACACTCAGGGTGAAGAAGAAAGTTTGAGGGTGAGGTTACAAAAGGTAGAGGAATTAGCAGCCAGGTAGACTGCACAGCTTATGTTGGAGGAAAAGAGAAGAAAAGAAATGGATATCATAAGGAAAACTCTGGAAAAGGAGGTTCAGAGGCAACATGAACTGTTGCAAATTAATCTGAAAGTTAATGAAGAGGTGAGGGGGTCACAGTCAGGGGAGAAAAACATTGATAATGAAGATGAAAAAGAGGACACTGAGGAGGGAGCAGCAGAAGAAGATAAGCAGGTGGAGGGGGATGAAATGACAGACCTCGAGCTGATTGACCAGGCTGTGGGCCTGGGATATATGGAGCAAGTAAACTATACTGCAAGCCAGGAAACTGAGTCCTTTGGAACAAAAGTCAAAAAGGCTGAGAAAGGAGAATTGGAATCCCTAGAGGAAGAAGAACTAAGGAGATGCACCAGACTTAAGGGCAAAGAAGACCGTAAGATCACTGAGCTGGCAAAAGAGAGAGTGGCTCAGAAGAGCAATTATGGTGAGTTCACACCCTCTGATATTATCTCTAAACCTAATAGTCTCCTGCAAAAGATTGTTGAGGGGGTGGGAGTCAATTTGGGGAACAAACCTAACATTATTAATCATAATTTGGAGTTAATAAAAATGGCCGAACAGGCTAGAATTGATGTGCGGTTAGTAGATTATAGCAATAATCAAAAACAAACCTCAATGCCTGAGGATCTTGATATTATTGATACTAGAGAACATACTTTAGAAGATCTTTTAGATCAAGGGGAAAATGAGAGAGAAGAGGAAGAGGAAGAAGGCTGGGAACTCCTTAGAGGGCTTTTCTCACTAAAAAAGGGGGGAAAGAGGTAAAACTATTGGAGGTTCTAGAGTTAAAATTGCCTCTGCTGTTAAGACCCTAGAATCTTCTAGCAAGAAAAAAAAGATGAGGGGAATCTTTTGCAATATGAGAGGATTTGGGGGGATATCAAAAAGAGATTCCTTAGGGAAATGATTATGGATATGAAGGTTGATTTCCTGGGCTTACAAGAGACCATGAGACAACAATTTTCTAGGGATGACTTGCAGCAAATTTGTGCAGGAAGGGATTTTCACTGGCATTTCACTCCAGCTAGGGGGAAATCTGGTGGTCTCCTATTCGGGTTAACTATACTACATTAGATGTGATCTCACAAGATGAGGGGGACTATCATATAAAAATGACAATCCAAGATACTAAAAATAGGCTAATTTGGGACCTGGTGGTGATCTATGGAGATGCACAACCAGAAAGAAAAGCTATATTTCTGGCTGAGTTGTCCAGGGTTTTTCAAAATTGTGTCAATCCCATCTTGATTGGAGGAGACTTTAATATTATTAGGAAAGCTAGTGAGAAAAATAAACCAGGGTCCCCTGGACATTGGAGTTTCTTGTTTAATGCCATAGTAGAACAAGCAGGAGTGAGAGAGCTTGATATGAATGGGAGACAGTTTACATGGGGGAATAACCTGCCTATCCCTACATTTGAAAAGCTGGATAGAATTATCTGTAGCAATGAGTGGAAAGAGGCTTATCCTCTGACCCAGGTTACAGCTTTGACTAGAGAAAAATCTGATCACTCCTCTCTTCCTGGATTCTGGGGACTTTCAATAAGCTGATCCAATTTTCAGATTTTAAAATGCCTGGTTCCTAAGGGAAGGGATTGATGAAATTGTCCAGAAGGTCTGGAATGATCCAAATATTAAGGGAGATAGCATAGATAGATTGCTAGGGAAATTTAGAAATCTTAGACCTAAACTTAAAGGATGGAATAGGAATATGAATGCCTGGTACATGGAGTTAAAAAAGGATATTTTAATAAAATTGGATATTATTGATAAACACTGTGAGGTGAATGGCCTTACATCTGCTGATAGAAAAGAACAGATAGAACTAAGGGCCCAACTTGATAGACTCCTTAAACAGGAGGAGATTAAATGGAGGCAAAGAGCCAAAATTGATGAGATTCTGGAGGCAGATAGCAATACCAAAAATTTACATGCCAAGGCAAATGGGAGGCTTAGGAGAAATAGGATTAATAGATTAGAACAGGATGAGGGGGTGATAGAGGGGGGAAATATTATAGATTATATCACCTCTTTCTACAAAAACCTATTTGGACCTCCTAAAAATTCTTCTGTCTCATTAAATATTGATAACCCAGCTAAGATCAAGGATGAATATTAAAAAATTCTGATTGAGGAATTTTCTTTAGAGGAAATCAAGAAGGTTGTTTTTAAAATGGCACACAATAAATCACCTGGACCAGATGGTTTCACAGCTGAATTTTATCAGCATTATTGGGAACTGGTGAAACATGACCTCAAAGCTCTACTGGATGACTTTGCCAGTAGGGAAATTGATATAAGCAGATTGAATTATGGGATTATAACCCTAGTCCCAAAAGGAAAAGATGCTAATAAAATACAAAATTCAGACCAATTTGCTTGCTGAATGTCTGCTTTAAAATTATTACAAAAGTATTGATGAATAGGTTGAATTTGGTAGCTGCTGATGTCATTTCCCCTGTTCACACTGCTTTTGTTAAAGGCAGATATATCATGGAAGGGTTGTTGATCCTTCATGAAGCCTTGAACAACATTAGAAAGAAAAAACAAAGTGCTATGCTTTTGAAAATTGATTTTGAAAAGGCATATGACAAAATAAAATGGTCCTTCCTCTTTCAAATGTTGAGATTCAAAGGATTCCCAGATACTTAGATAGATTGGGTAATGGAAACTATTAGAGGGGCGAAAGTTTGTGTCAAAGTTAATGAGAATTTAGGAAAATATTTTCCTACTCAAAAAGGATTGAGGCTGGGGGATTCCCTGTCCTCTCTTAACTTTGACTTGGTTGCTGATGCCCTAGCAATTTGATACGTCTCCAACGTATCTATACTTTTTGATTGCTCCATGCTATATTATCTACTGTTTGGACCATATTGGGCTTTATTTTCCACTTATATATTATTTTTGGGACTAACCTATTAACCGGAGGCCCAGCCCAGAATTGTTGTTTTTTTGCCTATTTCAGAGTTTCGAAGAAACGAAATATCAAACGGAGTCCAAACGGAATGAAACCTTCGGGAACGTGATTTTCTCACCAAATATGACCCGGGAGACTTGGACCCTATGCCAAGGAAGCTTCGAGGTGGGCATGAGGTAGGGGGCGCGCCCCCCACCCTCGTGGGGCCCACGAAGCTCCATCGACGTACTTCTTCCTCCTATATATACCTACGTACCCCCAAACGATCAGATAAGGAGCCAAAAACCTAATTCCACCGCCGCAACCTTCTGTACCCACGAGATCCCATCTTGGGGCCTGTTCCGAAGCTCCACCGAAGGGGGCATCTATCACGGAGGGCTTCTACATCATCATAGCCCCTCCGATGAAGTGTGAGTAGTTTACCTCAGACCTTCGGGTGCATAGTTAGTAGCTAGATGGCTTCTTCTCTCTTTTTGGATCTCAATACAATGCTCTCCCCCTCTCTCGTGGAGATCTATTTGATGTAATCTTATTTTTTGCGGTGTATTTGTTGAGACCGATGAATTGTGGGTTTATGATCAAGATTATCTATGAACAATATTTGAATCTTCTCTGAATTCTTTTATGTATGATTGGTTATCTTTGCAAGTCTCTTCGAATTATCAGTTTGATTTGGCCTACTAGATTGATTTTTCTTGCAATGGAAGAAGTGCTTAGCTTTGGATTCAATCTTGCGGTGTCCTTTCCCAGTGACAGTAGGGGCAGCAAGGCACGTATTGTATTGTTGCCATCGAGGATAACAAGATGGGGTTTATATCATATTGCATGAATCTATCCCTCTACAGCATGTCATCTTGCCTAAGGCGTTACTCTGTTTTTAACTTAATACTCTAGATGCATGCTGGATAGCGGTCGATGAGTGGAGTAATAGTAGTGGATGCAGGCAGGAGTCGGTCTACTTTTCTTGGACGTGATGCCTATAAACATGATCATACATAGATATTCTCATAACTATGCTCAATTCTGTCAATTGCTCAACAGTAATTCGTTCACCCACCGTAAAATACTTATGCTCTTGAGATAAGCCACTAGTGAAATCTATGGCCCCAGGTTCTATCTTCATCGTATTAATCTTCCGTCACTTTATTATTGCTTTTGCTTTTTTACTTTCCTTTTTATTTTACTTTGCATCTTTATCACAAAAATACCAAAAATATTATCTATCATATCTATCATATCTCACTCTCGTAAGTGACCGTGAAGGGATTGACAACCCCTTATCGCGTTGGTTGCGAGGAGTTATTTGCTTTGTGCAGGTACGAGGGACTCGCACGTAGCCTCCTACTGGATTGATACCTTGGTTCTCAAAAACTGAGGGAAATACTTACGCTACTTTGCTGCATCATCCTTTCCTCTTCAAGAAAATCCAACGCAGTGCTCAAGAGGTAGCAAGAAGAATTTCGGGCGCCGTTACCGGGGAGTCTACGCAAAAGTCAACATACCAAGTACCCATCAAAATATCTTATCTCCCGCATTACATTATTTGCCATTTGCCTCTCATTTTCCTCTCCCCCACTTCACCCTTGCCATTTTATTTGCCCTCTCTTTTCCGTTTACCTTTTTCTCGCTTGCTTGTTGTCATGGCTGGTCTTATATCTTCTTTGTTGTCTCCCGAGAATGAAGTTCTAAAATTTAAGCAAAGGGAGGGAGAAAATCTAAAACACGCTTGGTATAGAATTTGCAATACTCAAAATAGATCTACCAGGAAGCAATCTACTTCAGTTCTCCTTCGCAATTTTTATGTAGGTGCCAACCCTTGGTGTAGATATATCCTTGATACCTTTACCGGAGGGAATTTCTTGTGTATCCATACTTTTGATTCTTATAATGCTATGATAGATTTATTTGGCTCACCACCTCTTTTGGTTAATGGGACTATGTTAACTTTGGAGCATGTAATGCAAAGACTTGAAATTATTGAAAATAAAATTGCTACCGTTGAGTTAATTGAAAATCTAGATAAAAAGATCCACAATCAAATTACCCAATATGGATCTAAGGTAGGAGTAACTTTGAAAAATATTAAGGAGAAGGAACCCATAGTTAATGATAGAATAAACCAAGATTCCACTAGAATCGACAAATTTGAGGGTATCATTACCAACTTGGGAACCGCTTTTTCTTCCGCAAAGAATACTCCAAGTCCTCCTAAAATTGCCAAGCTTATGTATGTTCCTAAAAATAAGGGTGAATCCTCTAGTAAGGAAACTGCGGATCTTAAATCTATAAGCATTCATCCCAATCTTTTTGCTATCATTAAGGAACCATTTGCTACAAATGAATTTCTCAATTTTGTGCCTAAAAGTTTGATAATTACTAAAAAGAAAGAAATTTCTAAGGAAGATAGATGTCTCATTGAAGAATTGCCTACCAAAGATGGCAATACCTAGATCTATCCTTGCTTTTATGCCTAGCTAGGGGCGTTAAACAATAGCGCTTGTTGGGAGGCAACCCAATTTTTAATTTTAGTCTTTTTGCTTTTGCTTCTATTTAGGAATAAATCTTTGATCTAGCCTCTGGTTATATGTGTTTTTATGCTTTAATTAGTGTTTGTGCCAAGTTAAACCTATAGGATCTTCTTAGATGATAGTTATTTGATCTTGCTGTAATTTCCAGAATATTTCTGTTCACGAAAACAATTGTTAAAAATCACCAGAACGTGATAAAATAGTGATTCCAATTGTTGCTGATCAATAAAAAATTGCCTAGATCTTCCTATTTTGGTAGATGTTTTGGAGTTCCAAAAGTTTGCGTTAGTTGCAGATTACTACAGACTGTTCTGTTTTTGACAGATTCTGTTTTTCGTGTGTTGTTTGCTTATTTTGATGAATCTATGGCTAGTAAAATAGTTTATAAACCATAGAGAAGTTGGAATACAGTAGGTTTAACACCAGTATAAATAAAGAATGAGTTCATTACAGTACCTTGAAGTGATCTTTTGTTTTCTTTCGCTAACGGAGCTCATGAGATTTATGTTGAGTTTTGTGTTGTGAAGTTTTCAAGTTTTGGGTGAAATCTTTTGATGGATTATGGAACAAGGAGTGGCAAGAGCCTAAGCTTGGGGATGCCCATGGCACCCCCAAGATAATCTAAGGACACCAAAAAGTCAAAGCTTGGGGATACCCCGGAAGGCATCCCCTCTTTCGTCTACTTCCATCGATAACTTTACTTGGAGCTATATTTTTATTCACCACATGATATGTGTTTTGCTTGGAGCGTCTTGTATGATTTGAGTCTTTGTTTTTTAGTTTACCACAATCATCTTTGCTCTACACACCTTTTGAGAGAGCCATACATGATTTGGAATTTGTTAGAATACTCTATATGCTTCACTTATATCTTTTGAGCTATATAGTTTTGCTCTAGTGCTTCACTTATATCTTTTAGAGCACGGTGGTGGATTTGTTTTAAAGAAACTATTGATATCTCATGCTTCACTTAGATTATTTTGAGAGTCTTAAATAGCATGGTAATTTGCTTAAAAATCTTAATATGCTTGGTATTCAAGATTTGTAAAACTTTCTTTTGAGTGCGTTGAATACTAAGAAAAGTTTGATGCTTGATAATTGTTTTGAGATATGAAGATGGTGATATTAGAGTCATGCTAGTTGATTAGTTGTGAATTTGAGGAATACTTGTGTTAAAGTTTGTGATTCCCGTAGCATGCACGTATGGTGAACCATTATGTGATGAAGTTGGAGCATGATTTATTTATTGATTGTCTTCCTTATGAGTGGCAATCGAGGACGAGCGATGGTATTTTCCTACCAATCTATCCCCCTAGGAGCATGTGCGTAATACTTTACTTTGATAACTTATAGATTTTTGCAATAAGTATATGAGTTCTTTATGACTAATGTTGAGTCCATGGATTATACGCACTTTTCTTCCTTCCACCATTGCTAGCCTCTCTAATACCGTGCACTTTTCGCCGGTATCATACACCCACCAAAACCCTTCCTCAAAACAGCCACCATACCTACCCATCATGGCATTTCCATAGCCATTCCGAGATATATTGCCATGCAACTTTCCACCGTTTCGTTTATTATGACACGCTCCATCGTTGTCATATTGCTAGCATGATCATGTAGTTGACATTGTATTTGTGGCAAAGTCACCATTCATAATTCTTTCACACATGTCACTCTTGATTCATTGCATATCCCGGTACGCCGCCGGAGGCATTCATATAGAGTCATATTTTGTTCTAAGTATCGAGTTGTAATTGTTGAGTTGTAAGAAAATAAAAGTGTGATGATCATCATTTTTAGAGCATTGTCCAAAGTGAGGAAAAGGATGATGGAGACTATGATTCCCCCACAAGTCGGGATGAGACTTCGGATGAAAAATAAAAAAAGGAAAAGAAGAAAGAAAAAAATGAGAGAAAAAGAGAGAAGGGACAATGTTACTATTCTTTTACCACACTTGTGCTTCAAAGTAGCACCATGATCTTCATGATAGAGAGTCTCTCATTTTGTCACTTTCATATACTAGTGGGAATTTTTCATTATAGAACTTGGCTTGTATATTCCAATGATGGGCTTCCTCAAAATGCCCCGGGTCTTCGTGAGCAAGCGAGTTGGATGCACACCCACTTAGTTTATTTTGTTGAGCTTTCACATACTTATAGCTCTAGTGCATCCGTTGCATGGAAATCCCTACTCACTCACATTGATATCTATTGATGGGCATCTCCATAGCCCGTTGATACGCCTAGTTGATGTGAGACTATCTTCTCCCTTTTTGTCTTCTCCACAACCACCATTCTATTCCACATATAGTGTTATATCCATGGCTCACGCTCATGTATTGCGTGAAGATTGAAAAAGTTTGAGAATGTCAAAAGTATGAAACAATTGCTTGGCTTGTCATCGGGGTTGTGCATGATTTAAATACTTTGTGTGGTGAAGATAGAGCATAGCCAGACTATATGATTTTGTAGGGATAACTTTCTTTGGCCATGTCTATTTTGAGAGGACATGATTGCTTTATTAGTATGCTTGAAGTATTATTATTTTTATGTCAATATAAACTTTTGTCTTGAATCTTTCGGATCTGAATATTCATACCACAATTAAGAAGATTTACATTGAAATTATGCCAAGTAGCACTCCGCATCAAAAATTCTGTTTTTATCATTTACCTACTCGAGGACGAGTAGGAATTAAGCTTAGGGATGCCTAATACGTCTCCAACGTATCTATAATTTTTGATTGCTCCATGCTATATTATCTACTGTTTTGGACCATATTGGGCTTTATTTTCCACTTTTATATTATTTTTGGGACTAACCTATTAACCGGAGGCCCAGCCCAGAATTGATGTTTTTTGCCTATTTCAGAGTTTCGAAGAAACGGAATATCAAACGGGGTCCAAACGGAACGAAACCTTCGGGAACGTGATTTTCTCACCGAATATGACCCAGGAGACTTGGACCCTACGCCAAGGAAGCTTCAAGGTGGGAACGAGGTAGGGGGCGCGCCTACCCCCCTAGGGCGTGCCCCCACCCTCGTGGGGCCCACGAAGCTCCACCGACGTACTTCTTCCTCCTATATACACCTACGTACCCCCAAACGATCAGATACGGAGCCAAAAACCTAATTCCACCGTCGCAACCTTCTGTACCCATGAGATCCCATCTTGGGGCCTGTTCCGGAGCTCCACCGGAGGGGGCATCTATCATGGAGGGCTTCTACATCATCATAGCCCCTCCGATGAAGTGTGAGTAGTTTAACTCAGACCTTCGGGTCCATAGTTAGTAGCTAGATGACTTCTTCTCTCTTTTTGGATCTCAATACAATGTTCTCCCCCTCTCTCGTGGAGATCTATTTGATGTAATCTTCTTTTTGCGGTATGTTTGTTGAGACCGATGAATTCTGGGTTTATGATCAAGATTATCTATGAACAATATTTGAATCTTCTCTGAATTCTTTTATGTATGATTGGTTATCTTTGTAAGTCTCTTCAAATTATCAGTTTTTATTTGGCCTACTAGATTGGTTTTTCTTGCAATGGGAGAAGTGCTTAGCTTTGGGTTCAATCTTGCGGTGTCCTTTCCGAGTGACAGCAGGGGCAGCAAGGCACGTATTGTATTGTTGCCATCGAGGATAACAATATGGGGTTTTTATCATACTGCATTAATCTATCCCTCTACATCATGTCATCTTGCTTAAGGCGTTACTCTATTTTTAACTTAATACTCTAGACGCATGCTGGATAGCGGTCGATGAGTGGAGTAATAGTAGTAGATGCAGGCAGGAGTCGGTCTACTTGTCTCGGGCGTGATGCCTATAAACATGATCATACCTAGATATTCTCATAACTATGCTCAATTCTGTCAATTGCTCAACAGTAATTCGTTCACCCACCATAAAATACTTATGCTCTTGAGAGAAGCCACTAGTGAAATCTATGGTCCCCGGGTCTATCTTCATCATATTAATCTTCTGTCACTTTATTGTTGCTTTGCTTTTTACTTTGCTTTTATTTTACTTTGCATCTTTATCACAAAAATACCAAAAATATTATCTATCATATCTATCAGATCTCACTCTCTAAGTGACCGTGAAGGGATTGACAACCCCTTATCGTGTTGGTTGCGAGGAGTTATTTGCTTTGTGCAGGTACGAGGGACTCGCGCGTAGCCTCCTACTGGATTGATACCTTGGTTCTCAAAAACTGAGGGAAATACTTACACTACTTTGCTGCATCATCTTTTCCTCTTCAAGGAAATCCAACGTGGTGCTCAAGAGGTAGCACAATTATGCTAGATAATGCTAGGAAAAATGGTCTAGTGAAAGGGGTTCTAAATGATTATATACCAAATGGGGTTAATATGTTACAATATGCAGATGATATTATCTTCTTATTACAAGATGATATAGAAAGTGCACACAATTTGAAATATATTATGTGCCTTTTTGAACAAATGTCTGGGTTGAAGATTAATCTTCATAAAAGTGAGCTCTTCTTGTTTGGGGAAGCCATTGAGAAAAAAGATGAATATGCAAAATATTTCACATGTCCAGTAGGTGCCTTACCTATGAAATATTTAGGTCTGCCTGTAGATAAGAATAGAATTTGCAATAAACATTGGAAACCTACTGAGAATAAGATGGAGAGAAAATGTGAAACCTAGCAAGGTAGATTGCTTGCCAGTGCAGGTAGAGTTACACTGATTCAGTCATCCTTGACAGGCATACCCTATTTTATGATGTCCTTTTATGGGCTTCCCATTGGGGTGGGAAAACGCATGGATTTCTTCAGAGCCAGACTATTATGGCAAGAGAATGATCAAAAAAAGAAATACCATTTAGTTAAGTGGTCTGAGGTATGCAGGTCAAAAGATATGGGTGGGCTGGGAATTCAAAACCTCACACATATGAACAAAGCTTTGTTGTGTAAATGGTGGTGGAAACTCTACACAACTGAGGGGTTGTGGCAAGATATTGTCTGGAAGAAATATATTAAGAACAAAAACCTGGGCAGTGTGCTTGCCAAACAGGGAGATTCCCAATTCTGGAAGGAGATATTGAAACATAGAGATCATTTTGCCTCTTTGCGTAAGTTCACAGTTGGGAAAGGGGATAAAGTACGCTTTTGGGAAGACTGGTGGATTGGATCTGCTCCACTTAGTAAATAATTCCCTAGACTATATGAGCTTTGTTTTGATAAAAAGAAAACAGTTAAGGAGATGTTAGAAAACAGTTTAGATAATGTTCATTTCAGGAGAACTCTGATAGGAGATGCTAGAGAGCTCTGGGAACATATTAAAGAAGCCTGCAGTTCGGTGGCTCTAAATGATAATAAAGATGAGGTGAAGTGGACACTGACTAAAAAAGGAGTATATACTGTAAAATCCTTCTACAGACACTTGATTGAGAATGGGATCAAATACCCACACCTCTACATGTGGAAAATTAAAATGCCACCCAGAATCAAGGTGTTCATGTGGCTGGCTCTTAGGAATAGCATACTTACCAAAGATAATTTGCTTCGCAGGGGGTGGAAAGGGGATGATAGGTGCCCTTTCTGTGGACATAAAGAAAATATCAATCACCTTTTCCTCTCTTGGTTAGTTGCTAGATTGTTATGGAACATTCTGAAATGTGCTTTTAATTTGAGAAATGTTCCAGAAAATCTTGATACAATAATGAGAACTTGGGTAAAGACTTTCGGTAAAGATGAAAATGGTTTGGTCATGACAGGCATATCAGCAATTTGCTGGACCATCTAGAAACTAAGAAATAGCATTATTTTTTATAATAACAGTGTAAATGATCCTTGTATACGTGTTAACCTGTTGCTTAAGAATCTGAATGATTGGAATGTTTTGCAGACAAACCCCGTAAGAAGTAAGATGATGGAGGCTGGAATGAAACAAGTGAGTGAGGTGGCGGAAGAAGTGTTCAAAGCAGCTAATGGATGGCGCCTGAAGACTGGGAGAATTATGGGGTGACCATGTACCAATCATCCTGATGCTACGAAGAACTACTGCTGCTGCTGCTGCTCCCCTTATTTTTCTTTCAGCCTGCCTTTGATCTTTTGATGTTAGGATTTTAATAATGATGTATGCCTCTAAAAAGACATGGTTCCCCACTAGGGCTGGGCTCTTGTTTTGAGCCTTTGCTTTGGGTTATCCCTGTAGGTTTTGCTGCCTTCGAGGACAAATGGGGGGGGGAGGGATGGCTCCCCCCCCCCCCTCATTAGGGGTAGCGAAAAAACTGCGTTTGGGGGGTGGGGTTTATGATGCTTTTTTTTTCGCTTCGCTCTGTAAGACATGGCGATTTCTTTTAATGGAAATCGGAGAGAATGCTCTCTTTTGTCAAAATAAAACCGTGTTCATTATATACGTACTAGAGAACCCTAGCTGAAAATATATAGAGTCGGACAAAGGATTATCCTCCTCTTGGAACTCAGTGCACTAGACTTGCATTACTTCCATAAGGTGCCAGCTGAAATAAAAATAGTTGCTTGGAGCCTAGAAGCCAAGAACTCGGTTAAAAATGTGACGTTTTAGACGAGCAAATAAAAGATTGCGCCGCACAACGGCAGTGATTTGTAACTCTGCTTAGATCAGCTGCCCATGTGATCGATCGTACTACCTGATTGCAATGACAAAGGAGAGCTAAATATGGGCGATGATAGGATGGTGGTGCAAGTCATTGTGCCGGCTAGACCAAGCTAGACAACAAGGATTACTCACACAACTGCTCTAACTCTGAAGCAACTGGATCCAGTTTTTGTATATAATTTTCAGTTGCTTGCAATTGTACATTCCCCACTTGCAAACTGACTAGTTCGGTCTTAATTAGTTGCACCCCTGCAATACACATGCATCCACTGCTACTATTAAAATCCACATTTCCTCATGCTTAAAATGGTATATCCAAATTTAATAAGAAAAAAATCAGTGTGCTGATATGTTTCTGTAATTATATTGTTGTAAAATATTGCAATAGTACTCCACGATATATCTAGCAGAGTCTACTACACTGCAGTACTAGACTGATTGAATGTAAGGTCACTCTGATGCCCCGGGTAAAACTGTACAGCAGAGCATGAATCATATACTCCCTCTGTTTCTAAATATAATTAAGTCTTTGTAAAGATTTCACTATAGACTACATACGGAGCAAAATGAATGAATCTACACACTAAAATGCATCTATATACATCCGTATATGGTCCATAGTGAAATCTCTGCAAAGACTTATATTTAGGAACGGAGGGAGTATTTACGATCAGCGTCTTGTGGTGCAAACTCCCAAACTAACGTTCGTCGCTGACGCACCTGGCAAGAGATTCTCAGTAACTATTCTACCAAATTGCTGCTACAACGCCAGTATACGTGGTTGCTGGCTTGTTAGAAGCACTACATCAACTAGGCAAATCAAGGTTGTTGCCACCTGCCAATGTTCAGTCAGACATTGGTGCCCACCACCACCAGGTGTTCGTAGTTCGATCTGTATCGATATTCCTTTTGAGTTCCATACTTTTTTTGTGTGTGGAGTCAATCGCATAAACAACGCATCCTCTTCCTCTTCGCACTTCGCCTTAGATTCTGCCCACTTCCAATTCCAGAAAATCATGACATTCGTCTACCCCTTCTTTGCAAGTAGACATACAGCTACTTTTTTATTTTTGCGAGAGAACATACAAAGCTGAAAGTTCCAGACTTGAAGTTCAAAATTTTCATTTCAAACTCCAAACTTTCATCTGAAAATTTCGTCGGTAGAGCACACCATGACGAAGTACGGAGGAAGCGTCCGTCGGCGGAAATCGAGGGGGTGGAGCCAGGGTGGGCACCTAGCTAAAACCAAGTAGGAGTAGCTAACAATTTTCCCCAAAAAAAATACACATAAATTAACACGTAAACATCTACATGTTGTCTGATCTGCAAGAAAAATATGTGCCAAGTTGGGGTTTTGTACCTAGCTACATGTTGTCTTGGAGAGAAGTTGACCTTCTGGTCGATTTGTTCGTCTGTGACCACGTGGGGTACGTGGTAAGCAACCCAAAAATATACGTATTTGTTCATGTGTGGGCCACTAGTAGCTAGTAGCAAATGGCACATGCATGCCAGCTAGTCACATATACTTATATTCGATCTGTACGGGCGTACCGTCGATAGTTGACCGTGGGAGCAGCCGGCCGGGCAGAAGGCTGCCGTCCGTGGAGTAGGAGTAGTACTATTAAACATCCACATTTCCTCATGCGCCCACAGTGGGCCACATGTATGTTAAGTTAGCACAACCAGACATGATTACGGATGATAAAGCGACCTCGATTGTTTTGTCTTATGTTCGCCAAGCGCCCACAGATTTCAGCGAATGCAAGTACAAAACGTACGGCCGCTGGCATCATCATGGTCTAGCTTCTGGTTTTCGATCTCCTACCCACCCAAAAAACAATCTTTGTGGATCTTTCCTTGGATTATAGGATGCGTCCAGTGCGTGATGATGGACTTTGAAACACGCTGCTGCACACATAAAATTATGTTGTAGTACGGATTTCAAGTAAACTTTGGTTGATTACCAATCGGTTAGACAGAAATCAGCATCAGCGAGTTGAGTAGTACCAAGTTGTCATTTGTTCTGATTGGTTTACAACGTCATTTGGATAGTCTCTTCTATACACATCCATCCGGGGGAAATAATTTAGATCCATGATCCCAGCCTGATACTAAAATAGTGATCCAAAAATTCTTATATTTTCTTTATGAAGGGGGTACAGATTAACTGCAGAGTCGTGATCGAGAGCTAAAAAAGTGACTGCTCACTGACGGTGGTTAATTTCCACAGGCTATTCATACGTCCCCGTTCGGCCTCATCCATATGTAAATACTGTATAACATAATCTGCAGTGATTTGCTGACACGGGCAGGCGATCCCGTCTCACAGGCCTGATTTGACTTTAAAGCCTTTTGACAATGAGTTCATCCCGCCGTATAATCGCTGTACGCAAGTCTTTTACATACATACATACAGGAGAAGAAACTACGAGCGCAAGACTTTGAGGTGTAGAAAAATACAGACGTGCCGTACAGCATGCGTAGTACTGGCACCCATCCCTTGTCAAGTCAAAGCAGAAGCGAGTCGTACGTGCGTAACCGGGCAGTTATTTTATATATATATTTCTTTTTTATTTGCGGTGCAGTGCATGCAGCTTATAGTTCCCATGTGGCATGCAGCATGTCAGTGATCAACCGTATAAGCATGCATTACAAAGAAAAGGACGGTATGAATCATGGGGGGACACACACACACGTACCCTGATAGAAAGACAGAAAGTTGTCCCTTCGGGGAAATCCGGTAGAAAGACAGAAAGTTCAGTATCCTCGACACGACGGACATACGCACACAATTACACCGGGAGGACCGCGCTTTCATCTGGACCCGGCCGGCTCTATCGTGTCCACTGAACCACGGACCGGACCCCGGGCCAAGGTAATTATCGGTGGCTCCGGATCCCACAAAATCCAAGCGAAAACAGAACGAAAACGGCCGGTGAACCTAGTCCCAAACACAGGAGCATCTCTGATCTTGACGGCGAGGTGTATGGCCTCCATTGGTGCCGTACCGGATCCATCCGTCTTTTAACTGTCACTAGCTTGGCTTAGACGGGAAGCAAAAGATGTTAAGCGTGACAGGGGACGCCCGATCGGCGACGTATGGACATGTGGCGTCCGGAGCAAGGCGCGATCGCGAGGGGTAGGGGTAGGTCGCCTTCGATGATCCCCGGCTCAACCTTGTCTCCGGAGTCTTGTTAGAATAAATCCGACGTATACCGTTGATCATCCGAGGCCAAGCAATCACACGAGCACGACACCGAGATTTGTTAACGAGGTTCACCGATATGGCTACATCTCCGGGGCCTGACTATAGGCGCTCCTCCCCATGACACCGCTACAATACCGCACCTGGTCGCCCTGGACACCGGCACATGCCGCCGGCTTCCCCTGCGTTCCGGTGCTATTATGTTGGCATAGGTTACATCGTGTGTCTACCCCCGCTATATATGAGAGGCCTAGGATACAAGTGTCCTACCAGGACACGACTCCGTACCCTGTAAACACAATACAACTCATAGTCCAACTGTAACCTACCTTGTACACAATATTCGACACAACTCTAACAAACTCCACCTTGGCGAATATTCTCCACCACCTTGAATTCGTCAATGCGTCAAACTTCCATGTACATTGGACTTGAGCTTATCCCATGAGAACCGCTGCTACTCCAAAGACTCCATATGACTCCACCTGCAACTTGTAGTCCCTTCTTTTCTTGACCACAGTCAACACTCGAGCAAAATCAAGTGCCACATTACTCTAGTTTGCACTCCCAACTTCCAGAGTATCAATCCAACGCCATCACACACTGATCACTGACCTGCGTGAAAGTGAACAACTCACATATTGGGTGTCACACATAAGAGTTACCTGAACTCAACATCACTGCTCCTTTCTTGACCGCCTATCTGAAAGTTGAAGGAATTTCACCATTGCTTGTAGTCATCCCGAGTCAAATTCGCAGTTGTCTCACCACATGTATGACCACCAGAGCCCTGGCCCGTCTCCATGCCCCGTGCGCATCGCACACCTCGCCGCTATTACCGCGTTGAGCCTCCGCTGTCCTGGTCGAGTCTCAAGGGTCGCGAAACCACACCACTCAACCCCCACTGCAGAGTACCACCGATCATCGCCGACCGGTGACGAGTTTCACGCTTCCATCGGACCACTGGGCTCCAGTTCGAATTACGTGTCCCTCGCTTTTCTCGCTGAATAGGCTTCGACTCTCTGTGCACTTACGCCGTAGCCCCTCAATTAGTACCGAGTGAAGTCTTCCAGACTCCAGCTCCACCTTCAACATGACTCCATGGTAGATGATCAGTCCACCCTCGCGTCCCGTCGACTTCAAGCTCACATGCGTACGCCATCTTGAATCAACCCCACGCCATAGTCTTGTCGAAGCCACACAAGCCTCGGGCTTGTGACACGTGTTTCCACGTCCAGAAGTCGGTCACCATCAGCATCACGCTCCTACGTCGTCAGCGCCGATTCCACCATCGTCTTCTGTACCAACCGACTTGCGTCGATCCCGTCAGACTGTCTAGTCCGACCCAGGCTCCCAAATCATCTTCTGCGAATTTCCATCCATCACATGATAATCCCATCTTAGCTGACATGACTTCCTGCAACGCCTTCAAGCATCCATGTTGTGTCAACAAATCTTTCACCCTTGTCTGCCATAACCCAAGGTTTTCAGTTCCGTTGAACTTCTCCACCTCAAAACCCGATGCCCAATGGCGTCATGATTCTTCGTATGACTGACGTTGTGAAAAATTAACCGAGCTTCCACTACAATGCCCGAAGTACCCGAGCACACCCCATGTATTAGTAGCAATCCACCAAAAATTCACGTGATCTGCTCCCTCAACTCAACTCTTGACGCTTGCTGCTCCTTTGTCAAATCCGTATGCAAGTAGTACTCCGATGGATATGTATCGCTTGTTGGAAATATGCCCTAGAGGCAATAATAAAAGCATTATTATTATATTTCCTTATTCATGATAATTGTCTTTATTCGTGCTATAATTGTGTTATCCGGAAATCGTAATACATGTGTGAATAACAGACAACAACGTGTCCCTAGTAAGCCTCTAGTTGACTAGCTCGTTGATCGACAGATAGTCATGGTTTCCTGACTATGGACATTGGATGTCATTGATAACGAGATCACATCATTAGGAGAATGATGTGATGGACAAGACCCAATCCTAAACATAGCATAAGATCGCATAGTTCGTTTGCTAGAGTTTTCCAATGTCAAGTATCTTTTCCTTAGACCATGAGATCGTGTAACTCCCGGATACCGTAGGAGTGCTTTGGGTGTGCCAAACGTCACAACGTAACTGGGTGACTATAAAGGTATACTACGGGTATCTCAGAAAGTGTATGTTGGGTTGACACGGATCGAGACTGGGATTTGTCACTCCGCTTGACGGAGAGGTATCACCGGGCCCTCTCGGTAATGCATCATCATAATGAGCTCAATGTGATCAAAGTGTTTGATCATGGGATCATGCATTACGGTACGAGAAAAGTGACTTGCCAGTAACGAGATTGAACGAGGTATTGGGATACCGACGATCGAATCTCGGGCAAGTAACATACCGATTGACAAAGGGAATCGTATACGGGATTAATTGAATCCTCGACATCGTGGTTCATCCGATGAGATCATCGTGGAGCATGTGGGAGCCAACATGGGTATCCATATCCCGCTGTTGGTTATTGCCCGAGAGCCGTCTCGGTCATGTCTGCATGTCTCCCGAACCCGTAGGGTCTACACACTTAAGGTTCGGTGACGCTAGGGTTGTGAAGATATGTATATGCAGTAACCCGAATGTTGTTCGGAGTCCCGGATGAGATCCCGGACGTCACGAGGAGTTCCGAAATGGTCCGGAGGTAAAGAATTATATATAGGAAGTGCTATTTCGGCCATCGGGACAAGTTTCGGGGTTATCGGTATTGTACCGGGACCACCGGAGGGTCCCGGGGGTCCACCAGGTGGGGCCACCTGCCCCGGGGGGCCACATGGGCTGTAGGGGGTGCGCCTTGGCCTTCTTGGGCCAAGGGGAACCAGCCCCAAGAGGCCCATGCGCCTAGGGTTCCAAAGGGGAAGAGTCCTACTTGTGGAAGGCACCTCCTAGGTGCCTTGGGAGGGAGGAAATCCTCCCTGGCCGCCGCCCCCCTTGGGAGATCAGATCTCCCAGGGCCGGCGCCCCCCCCCAAGAGGCCTATATAAAGGGGGGAGGGGAGGGGGCAGCCGCACCCTTGCTCCTGGCGCCTCCCTCTCCCTCCCCAACACCTCCTCCTCCTCCGTTGAGCACGGCGAAGCCCTGCCGGAGTACTGTAGTTCCACCATCACCACGCCGTCGTGCTGCTGCTGGAGCCATCTTCCCCAACCTCTCCTTTGCCTTGCTGGATCAAGAAGAAGAAGACGTTACGCTGACCGTACGTGTGTTGAACGCGGAGGTGTCGAGCTTTCGGTGCTAGGATCTCCGGTGATTTGGATCACGGTGTGTACGACTACTTCATCCCCGTTCGTTGAACGCTTCCGCTCGCGATCTACAAAGTGGTATGTAGATGCAATCTCTCTCTCCCATGACTCGTTGCTAGATGAACTCATAGATGGATCTTGGTGAAACCGTAGGAAAAATTTTAATTTTCTACAACGTTCCCCAACAGTGGTATCAGAGCTAGATCTATGCGTAGTTCTCTATTGCACGAGTAGAACACAATTTGTTGTGGGCATAGATGTTGTCAACTTTCTTGCCGCTACTAGTCTTATCTTGCTTCAGCGGTATTGTGGGATGAAGCGGCCCGGACCAACCTTACACGTACTCTTACGTGAGACCGGTTCCACCGACTAACATGCACTAGTTGCATAAGGTGGCTGGCGGGTGTCTGTCTCTCCCACTTTAGTTGGAGCGGATTCGATGAAAAGGGTCCTTATGAAGGGTAAATAGAAGTTGACAAATCACGTTGTGGCTTTCACGTAGGTAAGAAAACGTTCTTGCTAGAACCCTAATTCAGCCACGTATAACTTGCAACAACAATTAGAGGACGTCTAACTTGTTTTTGCAGCAAGTGCTTTGTGATATGATATGGCCAAAGTTGTGATGAATGATGGATGATCTATATGTGATGTATGAGATGTTCATGCTATTGTAATAGGAATCACGACTTGCATGTCGATGAGTATGACAACCGGCAGGAGCCATAGGAGTTGTCTTTATTTTTTGTATGACCTGCGTGTCATTGAGAAACGCCATGTAAATTACTTTACTTTATTGCTAAACGCGTTAGCCATAGTAGTAGAAGTAATAGTTGGCGAGCAACTTCATGGAGACACGATGATGGAGATCATGATGATGGAGATCATGGTGTCAAGCCGGTGACAAGATGATCATGGAGCCCCAAGATGGAGATCAAAGGAGCTATGTGATATTGGCCATATCATGTCACGTTTATTATTTGATTGCATGTGATGTTTATCATGTTTTGCATCTTGTTTACTTAGAACGACGGTAGTAAATAAGATGATCCCTCATAATAATTTCAAGAAAGTGTTCCCCCTAACTGTGCACCGTTGCGACAGTTCGTTGTTTCGAAGCACCACGTGATGATCGGGTGTGATAGATTCTAACGTTCACATACAACGGGTGTAAGACAGATTTACACACGCAAAACACTTAGGTTGACTTGACGAGCCTAGCATGTACAGACATGGCCTCGGAACACAGAAGACCGAAAGGTCGAGCATGAGTCGTATAGAAGATACGATCAACATGAAGATGTTCACCAATGTTGACTAGTCCGTCTCACGTGATGATCGGACACGGCCTAGTTAACTCGGATCATGTAATACTTAGATGACTAGAAGAGGGATGTCTATCTAAGTGGGAGTTCATTAAATAATTTGATTAAATGAACTTTATTATCATGAACTTAGTCTAAAAATTTTACAATATGTCTTGTAGATCAAATGGCCAACGTAGTCCTCAACTTCAACGCGTTCCTAGAGAAAACCAAGCTGAAAGACGATGGCAGCAACTATACGGATTGGGTCCGGAACCTGAGGATCATCCTCATAGCTGCCAAGAAAGATTATGTCCTACGAGCACCGCTGGGTGACGCACCTATTCTCCCTGCAGAACAAGACGTTATGAACGCTTGGCAGTCACGCTGCGATGATTACTCCCTCGTTCAGTGCGGCATGCTTTACGGCTTAGAGCCGGGGCTCCAAAAGCGTTTTGAGAGACATGGAGCATATGAAATGTTCGAAGAGCTGAAAATGGTTTTCCAAGCTCATGCCCGGGTCGAGAGATATGAAGTCTCCGACAAATTCTTTAGCTGTAAGATGGAGGAAAATAGTTCTGTCAGTGAACACATACTCAAAATGTCTGGGTTGCACAACCACTTGACTCAACTGGAAGTTAATCTCCCAGATGAAGCGGTCATTGACAGAATCCTCCAGTCGCTTCCACCTAGCTACAAGAGCTTTGTGATGAACTACAATATGCAGGGGATGGTAAAGACCATTCCTGAGGTATATGCTATGCTGAAATCAGCAGAGGTAGAAATCAAGAAGGAGCATCAAGTGTTGATGGTGAATAAAACCACTAAGTTCAAGAAGGGCAAGGGTAAAAAGAACTTCAAGAAGGACGGCAAGGAAGTTGCCGCGCCCGGTAAGCAAGTTGCCGGAAAGAAGCCAAAGAATGGACCCAAGCCCGAGACTGAGTGTTTTTATTGCAAGGGAAGTGGTCACTGGAAGCGGAACTGTCCCAAATACTTAGCGGACAAGAAGGCCGGCAAAACCAAAGGTATATGTGATATACATGTAATTGATGTGTACCTTACCAGTACTCGTAGTAGCTCTTGGGTATTTGATACCGGTGCAGTTGCTCACATTTGTAACTCAAAGCAGGAGCTGCGGAATAAACGGAGACTGGCGAAGGACGAGGTGACGATGCGCGTCGGGAATGCTTCCAAGGTCGATGTGATCGCCGTCGGCATGCTACCTCTACATTTACCTACGGGATTAGTGTTAAACCTCAATAATAGTTATTTAGTACCAAGTTTGAGCATGAACATTGTATCTGGATCTCGTTTAATTCGAGATGGCTACTCATTTAAATCCGAGAATAATGGTTGTTCTATTTATATGAGAGATATGTTTTATGGTCATGCTCCGATGGTTAATGGTTTATTCTTAATGAATCTCGTACGTGATGATACACATATTCATAGTGTGAATACCAAAAGAGTTGAAGTTGATAACAATAGTCCCACATATTTGTGGCACTACCGCCTTGGTCACATAGGTGTCAAACGCATGAAGAAGCTCCATGCAGATGGACTTTTAGAGCCTCTTGATTATGAATCATTTGACACATGCGAACCATGCCTCATGGGTAAAATGACCAAGACTCCGTTCTCAAGAACAATGGAGCGAGCAACCAACTTATTGGAAATCATACATACCGATGTGTGCGGTCCAATGAGTGTTGAGGCTCGCGGTGGCTATCGTTATGTTCTCACCCTCACTGATGACTTGAGTAGATATGGGTATGTCTACTTAATGAAACACAAGTCTGAGACCTTTGAAAAGTTCAAGGAATTTCAAAGTGAGGTTGAAAATCAACGTGATAGAAAGATCAAGTTTCTACGATCAGATCGTGGAGGAGAATACTTGAGTCACGAATTTGGCACGCACTTAAGAAAATGTGGAATAGTTTCACAACTCACGCCGCATGGAACACCTCAGCGTAATGGTGTGTCCGAACGTCGTAATCGCACTCTATTAGATATGGTGCGATCTATGATGTCTCTTACCGATTTACCGCTATCCTTTTGGGGCTATGCTTTAGAGACTGCCGCATTCACTTTAAATAGGGCTCCGTCGAAATCCGTTGAGACGACACCGTATGAATTATGGTTTGGGAAGAAACCTAAGCTGTCGTTTCTAAAAGTTTGGGGATGCAATGCTTATGTCAAGAAACTTCAACCTGAGAAGCTCGAACCCAAGTCGGAAAAATGTGTCTTCATAGGATACCCTAAAGAAACTGTTGGGTATACCTTCTACCTCGGATCCGAAGGCAAGATCTTTGTTGCCAAGAATGGATCCTTTCTAGAGAAAGAGTTTCTCTCGAAAGAAGTAAGTGGGAGGAAAGTAGAACTTGATGAAGTGTTGCCTCTTGAACCGGAAAATGGCGAAACTCAAGAAAACGTTCCTGAGGTGCCTGCACCGACTAGAGAGGAAATTAATGATGATGATCAAGATACTTCTAATCAAGCTCCTACTGAAATTCGAAGGTCCACAAGGACACGTTCCGCACCAGAGTGGTACGGGAACCCTGTCTTGGAAATCATGTTGTTAGACAACGGTGAACCTTCGAACTATGAGGAAGCAATGGCGGGCCCGGATTCCGACAAATGGCTGGAAGCCATGAAATCCGAGATATGATCCATGTATGAAAACGAAGTATGGACTTTGACTAACTTGCCCGTTGAGCGGCGAGCCATAGAAAATAAATGGATCTTTAAGAAGAAGACAGACGCGGATGGTAATGTGACCATCTATAAAGCTCGGCTTGTCGCTAAGGGTTATCGACAAGTTCAAGGAATTGACTACGATGAGACTTTCTCACCGGTAGCGAAGCTGAAGTCCGTCCGAATCATGTTAGTAATTGCCGCATTCTACGATTATGAAATATGGCAAATGGACGTCAAAACGGCATTCCTTAATGGTTTCCTTAAGGAAGAATTGTATATGATGTAGCCGGAAGGTTTTGTCGATCCTAAGAATGCTGACAAGGTGTGCAAGCTCCAACGCTCGATTTATGGGCTGGTGCAAGCATCTCGGAGTTGGAACATTCGCTTTGATGAGATGATCAAAGCGTTTGGGTTTACACAGACTTATGGGGAAGCCTGCGTTTACAAGAAAGTGAGTGGGAGCTCTGTAGCATTTCTCATATTATATGTAGACGACATATTTTTTATGGGAAATGATATAGAACTCTTGGACAGCATTAAGGCCTACTTGAATAAGAGTTTTTCAATGAAGGACCTTGGAGAAGCTGCTTATATATTAGGCATCAAGATCTATAGAGATAGATCGAGATGCCTCATAGGTCTTTCACAAAGCACATACCTTGATAAAATATTGAAGAAGTTCAATATGGATCAATCTAAGAAAGGGTTCTTACCTGTGTTACAAGGTGTGAAATTGAGCTCAGCTCAATGTCCGACCATGGCAGAAGATATAGAAGAGATGAGTGTCATCCCCTATGCCTCAGCCATAGGTTCTATTATGTATGCCATGCTGTGTACCAGACCTGATGTAAACCTTGCCGTAAGTTTGGTAGGAAGGTACCAAAGTAATCCCAGCAAGGAACACTGGACAGCGGTCAAGAATATCCTGAAGTACCTGAAAAGGACTAAGGAAATGTTTCTCGTTTATGGAGGTGACGAAGAGCTCGTCGTAAAGGGTTACGTCGACGCTAGCTTCGACACAGATCTGGATGACTCTAAGTCACAAACCGGATACGTATATATTTTGAATGGTGGGGCAGTAAGCTGGTGCAGTTGCAAGCAAAGCGTCGTGGCGGGATCTACATGTGAAGCGGAGTACATGGCAGCCTCGGAGGCAGCACATGAAGCAATTTGGGTGAAGGAGTTCATCACCGACCTCGGAGTCATACCCAATGCGTCGGGGCCAATCAAACTCTTCTGTGACAACACTGGAGCTATTGCACTTGCCAAGGAGCCCAGGTTTCACAAGAAGACCAGGCACATCAAGCGTCGCTTCAATTCCATTCGTGAAAATGTTCAAGATGGAGACATAGAAATTTGTAAAGTGCACACGGATCTGAATGTCGCAGATCCATTGACTAAACCTCTCCCTAAGGCAAAACATGATAAGCATCAGAACTCTATGGGTGTTCGATTCATCACAATGTAACTAGATTATTGACTCTAGTGCAAGTGGGAGACTGTTGGAAATATGCCCTAGAGGCAATAATAAAAGCATTATTATTATATTTCCTTATTCATGATAATTGTCTTTATTCGTGCTATAATTGTGTTATCCGGAAATCGTAATACATGTGTGAATAACAGACAACAACGTGTCCCTAGTAAGCCTCTAGTTGACTAGCTCGTTGATCGACAGATAGTCATGGTTTCCTGACTATGGACATTGGATGTCATTGATAACGAGATCACATCATTAGGAGAATGATGTGATGGACAAGACCCGATCCTAAACATAGCATAAGATCGCATAGTTCGTTTGCTAGAGTTTTCCAATGTCAAGTATCTTTTCCTTAGACCATGAGATCGTGTAACTCCCGGATACCGTAGGAGTGCTTTGGGTGTGCCAAACGTCACAACGTAACTGGGTGACTATAAAGGTATACTACGGGTATCTCTGAAAGTGTCTGTTAGGTTGACACGGATCGAGACTGGGATTTGTCACTCCGCTTGACGGAGAGGTATCACCGGGCCCTCTCGGTAATGCATCATCATAATGAGCTCAATGTGATCAAAGTGTTTGATCATGGGATCATGCATTACGGTACGAGAAAAGTGACTTGCCAGTAACGAGATTGAACGAGGTATTGGGATACCGACGATCGAATCTCGGGCAAGTAAAATACCGATTGACAAAGGGAATCGTATACGGGATTAATTGAATCCTCGACATCGTGGTTCATCCGATGAGATCATCGTGGAGCATGTGGGAGCCAACATGGGTATCCAGATCCTGCTGTTGGTTATTGCCCGAGAGCCGTCTCGGTCATGTATGCATGTCTCCCGAGCCCGTAGGGTCTACACACTTAAGGTTCGGTAACGCTAGGGTTGTGAAGATATGTATATGCAGTAACCCGAATGTTGTTCGGAGTCCCGGATGAGATCCCGGACGTCACGAGGAGTTCCGGAATGGTCCGAAGGTAAAGAATTATATATAGGAAGTGCTGTTTTGGCCATCGGGACAAGTTTCGGCGTTATCGGTATTGTACCGGGACCACCGGAGGGTCCCGGGGGTCCACCGGGTGGGGCCACCTGCCCCGGGGGGCCACATGGGCTGTAGGGGGTGCGCCTTGGCCTTCTTGGGCCAAGGGGAACCAGCCCCAAGAGGCCCATGCGCCTAGGGTTCCAAAGGGGAAGAGTCCCACTTGTGGAAGGCACCTCCTAGGTGCCTTGGGGGGGAGGAAATCCTCCCTGGCTGCCGCCCCCCTTGGGAGATCAGATCTCCCAGGGCCGGCGCCCCCCCCCCCAAGAGGCCTATATAAAGGGGGGAGGGGAGGGGGGCAGCCGCACCCTTGCTCCTGGCGCCTCCCTCTCCCTCCCCAACACCTCCTCCTCCTCCGTTGAGCACGGCGAAGCCCTGCCGGAGTACTGTAGTTCCACCATCACCACGCCGTCGTGCTGCTGCTGGAGCCATCTTCCCCAACCTCTCCTTTACCTTGCTGGATCAAGAAGAAGGAGACGTTACGCTGACCGTACGTGTGTTGAACGCGGAGGTGCCGTGCTTTCGGTGCTAGGATCTCCTGTGATTTGGATCACGGTGTGTACGACTACTTCATCCCCGTTCGTTGAACGCTTCCGCTCGCGATCTACAAAGTGGTATGTAGATGCAATCTCTCTCTCCCATGACTCGTTGCTAGATGAACTCATAGATGGATCTTGGTGAAACCGTAGAAAAAATTTTAATTTTCTGCAACGTTCCCCAACATCGCTTGCTGATTTGCCTGCCTCCGCGTCATATACGAAGACTAAGTCTCCTACCTTTTTGTCCAAAACAAATCCGGCTAACTTGTTGCATCCGATTGCACTGAGAGAATCGCTGAACCTGCCGCTGCCTCCCACATACGCACGCCCGCGTTGGGCTCCGCCGGCCCGCCTCCAGCCGCCCCGTGCTGGACCGCACCTTGGCCCAACTGCGTTGCTGCACATGCTACTGCTGCAGTCTGCAGGTCACCTGTCAATCTCGTCGACTCCGAATCCAACTAAACGCTGCTCCATGCAATTGCGTTGCCGCGTCGTATTTTCCGATTCCATCGCCGACGTCTGATCCTTCTGCAGTATCTCCACCTCTTCTAGACCAACCAGACAATCACCTCGTAACCTAGCTCATGATACCACTTGTTAGAATAAATCCGAGGTATACCGTTGATCATCCGAGGCCAAGCAATCACACGAGCACGACACCGAGATTTGTTAACGAGGTTCACCGATATGGCTACATCCCCGGGGCCTGACTATGGGCGCTCCTCCCCATGACACCGCTACAATACCGCACCTGGTCGCCCTGGACACCGGCACATGCCGCCGGCTTCCCCTGCGTTCCGGTGCTATTATGTTGGCATAGGTTACATCGTGTGTCTACCCCCGCTATATATGAGAGGCCTAGGATACAAGTGTCCTACCAGGACACGACTCCGTACCCTGTAAACACAATACAACTCATAGTCCAACTGTAACCTACCTTGTACACAATATTCGACACAACTATAACAGGTCTAACTCAACCTTGTCTTCCATTGGAATGGATCAAGGATCACCAGCCAAAACGTTTCGGGATGAACCAAACTTGCAGGAATAGCCATCGTTGCTTCATTTGCTGAGCCAGGAATTTGTACATAAAAGGGCCAAAACAATGTTAATGTTCGAATAAGGACGAGCCCCGCATTGATTGGGGCAGACCGGCGAAACAACGGAAGAAGTGTGACCACAACAGGTGTGGAGCTGGCTTGGGATCCTCGAGGCGTTAGAACGTCAACAATTGCTGTGCTTGGGATCCGGCTGCTACGCTGCATACCTTGGTCTCTTTTCTCCGTGGATGGATTACTCCACGTAAGTCGTTAATGTCGTCAGTTGTCTGCATCGCCTTCCCGTGACTTCTTGTGTTTTTCATGGCAACTTCTTCAACAGACACGGTGGATTCATTCATCTTGTGTGTACGCTGTCTACTGTGGTTCATAGTTCTCAACCGTGAGCTGAACGCCTACAATGCTGCACATGTTATCGAAAAATTAATATCAAGACACATGATTGTAAACAACAGCTCGACGTGTGTGGCGTAGTAAGTAACGTGCCGAACGAATCCAACACATATACCTGCTCCCACCGCGAGCCGTCGTCATGATTCCTATTTCACTTTAGAACGCAGCAAATGAAGCAGCATCAAGGCACCTCCGGAATTGATCCATTTGTTTCCATTTTGAAAGACAACACGAAACAAAATGGTTTTCAAATAGTAGTTTCGTGCCCTACTCTGCAAGCTATCTGATCTCACAGAACAAAATGGTGCAAACGAAGACCCGGTGCACTGCCCCGAAGACAATGTTAGTGCTCCTTCCCAACATCCATTTTAAGCTAAATTCCAGCTTCCAAGTCAGCCACCAGGGGCCGCGGTCAGGCGTGTTGTTAAAAGATAGCGTGGCAAATCTCCACTTCAAACCTAGTGTATTTACAAATCCAAATCACCAGATAATTACAGCCCCGATCATGTTAAAAGCTCCAAGCAAAAACTGCAAAGGTCTCCTCCTCGATGTCAGCCCATCACTTCACACCACCTCGATGTTCTTCACACCACTGTCTTCCTTCCCATCATCAGCTGCACAACATAGAAGTCATGTGAGGGGCACGATCAACAGAGGAGCAGATGTGCAAGAACAGTTTTTCACAAAACAAAACAAAGAAAGATATGCAAGGATAGTGGGCCAACAATGGCAACATGAAGTCGAGCCTAGGCAAGCAAAGAAAGCATGCAATGTGGAACATACCCTCTTTCTTCCCTGGGCAGCAGCAAGTGAACATGTCTAAGAACGGACGGTCTGGAACAGGGATAAGCTTTCCCACCAGGGCCAACGGCCAGCTGAGCAAAGAGGAAGATCCCATCAGCTAAAGTTTTAAACGGGGGTACAAAGATATATATGTTCTGTTTCATAAACTAAACAGAACTTGTACCTGACAAAAGCAAGACCTATGGACACCAACCACAGCTGCCAGCTCAACCTGACTGTTGTCGTGAACTTGCCGAGGAACTCGATGATAAGCACCTGCACATATATAATACAGGAATGAGCAAGTGACAACAGCAAAACCGAGATCACTTCATGTGGCATACAGAACCGCACAAAAACTACTTCTGCGCCCTTTTCTTACCTGGAGCACAACCGTTATGGCTATAATGGCAATGAAGAGTTTGTTCCCTGCAATACCCTTGAAAATATTCAGCTCATCTGGTTTCCGAGCGTTGAACTCACTGAACACCTGCACAAGACAAGATTGCGGGTTAAGTTTAACCCCACCACATCAACTGTAGGTATTTCCGAGTCAGACTAGAGCAAAAGCCAATGACTCACTTGACAGAGAACAAATGTGTTGAATATGAAGGTATTTTTCAGAATCTCAGCATGCGCTGGGTTGTCATGTTCCAACCGTAGAAGGGTCAGGCCCTTGAAGGTGAGAGTAAGGAGGATTGCAACTTGATAGAAAGCCTGAAGAAACAATTCATTAGGCAGCAGAATGGCCACAGATATGAAGAGTAAAGTAAAGTGCATATATAGCTTACCATTATGAGCAAGTTTCTCCACATGATATTTGTTATCAAAGGCTCCCTGCAAACAACAAGGTCAGGACAGATTCAGCATGCAGAAAGCAAACTATGTTGGCACTTAATTGCAGAATGGAAGATATTGGCAAATCACTTCCAATCCATGAAATTTGCCAGATAAGCGAGCTTAAATTATGCCGAAACAAAGGAAGATATTTGAAGCACAAGAGAACAAACCTCCGCCCAACTGGTGGTCTCTGCATAAGATGGTTGTTTGGTGGCTCAGTCGCCAATGCAAGCGCTCCCAGCGTGTCCATGATTAGATTAACCCAGAGCAACTGTAAACAAGGGAGGCAAAAGCATACAAATATCACCCATCATTACAGAAACTGGAATGAGCAATTCATGTATCTTATAACTGGTCCAGAATACCAGCACAAAGAAAATACACTTAAACGAACTACAGTGAGACGTAAAAATACACGACCCACAATTGAACTTTACACAATATATCTTGAGAAAAACTTTGTCCGGTGATCTGGAAGTTTCCAGGCACAACATATTTAAGAATTCGAACCTGGACAGCATTCAGTGGCACGTCACCAGAACTGACAGCAGAAACTACATTAATTATCAAGGCTGCAACGTTGACAGTCAGCTGGAACTGAATGAATTTCTGGATGTTTGCATAAACTGAACGTCCCCATCTGACAACCTAAATCCAGAAACAAATATCAGATGTCGCCCTAGAGAATACAATTTCAGCTAAAAAGCAGTAAAATAAGAGGACACAATATACATACCCTCACGAGTGTCGCAAAATTGTCATCCAAGATAATAATATCAGAACTCTCCTTGGCAACTTCAGTTCCCTGGATGCCCATTGAGAGACCAATGTCGGCCTATGAATTCAAAATTGTGTAAGTACTACCGGATGGTGGTTCTTGAACATGTCCTGAAGATAGCTTCAACAGCTTGATGCAAAACAAAATGATGAATAGCAATTCACAAACCTCATGCAGTGCTGGGGCATCGTTTGTGCCATCACCAGTTACAGCGACAACATGACCTCTGTTTCTGAGTGCCTTAACAAGTAGAAGTTTATCGTTCGGTGAAGACCTCCCCATAACCTGTAACAATGTATAGAGTACACTCAATGAAAGGGCAAAGTAGAAATGATATGCAAAACATAAAGCAATTGGTATAAACTAAATACAAGGAAACATCAAATTAAGACAAAATAGCACAATAGTTTTAATCATGGGGAAAAAAACCTTGTTCACTCATATTTCTGTGTTCTATATTTCTGCATATCTAACAGTTTAGCACATGATGGGGCGCATAGACAAAATCAAAACAACATAACCCCATAACAAGAAAAATGGATACCAGGAGAATTAGGTAATTAGAAAGTGTGCACCAAACAAAAGTTTGGTTGATTCCTACACCACTGATACAAATCATTTCAAATACTACATCGCAGCAGTTGATCATTCTGTTGGCTTTTGGTCTCGTACATCACACCTCCCAGGTTCATGTAATCTTGCAGGGAACAAGAAATCGCAGAAAGAAGCACTGTAGTTTCTTACAAGGTTGTAATCTACTTATAGGTTTTATCCACGGAAATCAACAAGATGCAAGCAATTGAGGGGAATAAACATACAGAGATTTTGTCGGCGACTTCCTCCCTTTCCAAATCTGACAACTCCCGGAAGGTTTTCCCTTCAATGATGGTTGGCTCTGATACGTTAGGATCAGTAAGAATACCACATTCCAAGGCAATCGCTCTGGCGGTTTGAAGGTTATCCCCGGTGACCATGCGGACCTAGACATGCAAAAATTAAACTCAATACAAGTGACCCTGAAAAACACTTGGCTAACATAGCTAGTACAAAACAAAGTTATGGAACATCCAACCGTCTATTCTTCATTGTATACAGTTACTAAGATATGGCAGAAACAAGCGTACTGACTCACACAAGAATATAAGAAATACCTTAATGCCAGCTGCAGCACACAAGCGAATAGAATCTTGAACTCCTGGGCGGCAGGGATCCTGCAAAGTGAATTGGTTGTAAATTCTTGCAAACCAATGAAGGTCTAAATGGTTCATGACTTATAAAGGCTGCTACTACATGTCAGTAAATGTTAACAGTAATCACTAAGCAAGAAATAAAAGAGAATGTACTCGTGCAAGTTCTACATATGTTGGTATCGCTTACAGATTTGGTAGTAGCCCATGCTTCTTGCGCATGCAAAATTTCAATAAATGTTGCAAAAAACATTAGGCAAGAAATATAAGGTAATGATCTCATGCATGTGGCAAAAATGTTATTATCACTAGAAATGTTATTATTGTTACTAGTACAGGCTTCTGCATTACTACCATCAAGGGTAGGAGCAATCCTGATGGTTCTGTGTCTAAAGAGCAGCTAACAGATGTCCAACAGTATTTCTTTTTCTATAGCTTTTACTCATGATTTTAGCATGCACTTGTTTGAGATATAAGTAGTACTTATCCAGACGAACAGTTTAGTGCAAACAAATTGGATACAGAGGGTCTGAGGGAGAGAGACAGAGAGAGAGAGAGAGAGCAATGCCAGTAGAACTAGTAATATGCATGTATGCAAACACACACAATGACAGAACCAGTAATATGCACGTACGCAAACGCAAACAATGACACGAGTCTCAACCACTAATCACAACATCAAGGAGTGATAAGCTATCAAAATAATAATACCCCATTAATAATCATGGCTCGTAGTTCAAAATGCAGGATTGCTGCTTACCTTTATTCCTACAATGCCAAGCATAATCAAGTTATCCTCAGGTAATACCCAGTCAGCCCTCTGGTCCTCCTTTGGAACATCACTCATCTCACAAGGTCTGTAAGCAAAGGCGACGCAGCGAAGGCTAGCAACAGCCATGTCTTCAATGAATTTCTTGAACTCACCAACCTTAAACAGTAATTAGCTAGTTAGTTAGTTGCGCCCATACTGTACTTAAGCAAATGATGAGAATTTGAAGTTTACTTTCTCAGGAGTCATTGATTGCTTTGAGCCATCCTTGTCAATCCAACTAGTGCATGACTCCAAAATAAGTTCAGCAGCTCCTTTCCAGTATACATGAACCTCAGAGTCACCCTCCAGAAATTTAAAAAAAAAGCATTATTTGAAGGGGTCGGAGAGAACACAATAGCAGCCAATTGAGCAGATATTAATTAAGGTCTATAACTATCTTGATTTTAATTTGTCAACAAAAAAATATGTTTGATCCTTTAAGGAAGCAGGAAAGATGTACATCGTTACTCATAATTGTGAGTAATGATTATCTTAGATACAAGTAACCTGTTCCTACAGCCCACTGAGTGTGGATTACAGTGTGAAACAAATATAACAAATGAAGGGTACTAGAAATGGTACAATTTCATCAGCTGAAACCATTAGCAGTACAACTATTAAGACATGCCCATAGGATGGACGGAGATGCTATTTAGCCTATTATAGCAAATTAAATTCAGCAATGGTTCACTGAAAGGGCAATCATTTTTTTTTGGCATGACATTTCGAAAAAATGTCATGCAAAGTTGCCAAACAAGTAAATTTGCTGAGGCCAAGAGAACCATAAATCCACCATAAAAATTTTAAGGAAATTGTCACTGCTACAGATAAAAATGAATTACCACTTGCACTGCAACTCCGCCTCGCTTTTTCTCTGAATTGAATGGGAAGACTTGAAGAATGGAGGATTTCGATCTTGTTTCACTGAATTTCATACCAAGCTGTTGAATTTAAAGATCATGGTTACCAAGCAGGAGATACAGAGAATATAGGCTGACGCTACTACGAGAAGCCATACCTGCAACCCCCAAGACAGAATAGCCTTTTCAGTCGGGGATCCAGTCACCTCTGGAGCTTGACCACCCTGTGGCAGTGAACAAAAGTCAGTAGCCACACAGCTGAACCATAACATGTTAAAAGGAAGAAAAAGATGTTCAGTTTCATGGATGAAAAAGTGCATGTGACGTAAATTGTAAGTATAGCCTGACCTCCGGCTCAAATATGCTTCCAGATGTATTCTGAGCAATTCCTTCAATAATCATTGTTGATACAGCAGCAGATAGCTTCTGAGTGTTATCTGGAGGATCCATCTTCTCACCACCAAAGTATGCCTCAACAACAGTCATCTTAATAATGACAATGAAGAAAGTGGAAAGGAGTCAAGGCCCAAGCATATTTGAGAAATCATGAATCCTACCATGGAATTTCCATGTATTAAGACAAGGACAATGCTAAAAAGAAATAGCTTTCCACCTGATTTAGAGTTAATGTTCCAGTCTTGTCACTGCAAATTGTTGTTGCAGAACCCATTGTCTCGCATGCAGAAAGTCTCCTGACCTGTTAACATATGGTTGAGAATGCATGAGACCGGCTGTTACTACAAGTAACACAGCACAGTAACAAACACAAGCAAGCAATAGCAGCATACCAGAGCTTTATCCCTCATCATTTTGCGCATCGAAAAGGCGAGCCTGACAAAAATATGCAGTGTCATTGGGCAAGTGATTGCTAGCATGCTACAAGAAAATTACGCAATAAATTTATGCTTACGTCAATGTGACAGCCAATGGTAGTCCTTCGGGAACAGCCACAACCACAATTGTGACCTAATTACATCCAAAGATGATAAGATAACAGAAACTGTAAAATGCAAATCAGCAGTCATGACTAAATTGAAAACCTACCGCCACTGTGAAGATTTTAACTACTCCACGTATTGTCTCACCGACACCCATCTTTCCTTTCACATATTGCGGAGAGCCATCCGGATTGTACGTATGCCCAGTGAAATACCTAGAAGAAAACAAGGTTACAGAAATAAGCCACAAAGCTAGTTGGCTAAATTAAACTATGCATCGACATACCTAGAAGAAAACAAGGTGACAGGAATAAGCCACAGGGCTAGTTGACCAAAATAAACTATGCATTAATATACCTGGCCAAGAGGACAACGAGAACAGCAACAGCAACAGAAAGTCCAATTATTCCAATGAAGGTAGCAACACCATTCAAGCGAACCTACTCCAGAACAAACAAGATCATGCCAATTCACACGATCAAAAAACATGACACATGGGAGTCATGCGTAGGCTAATAACAAGTACAGGATCAAACCTGTAGTGGTGTTTCTTCACCAGAGTCTTCAGATATGCTTGCCATCAGCAGACCCCATTCAGTGTTAATACCAACAGCGGTCACCTGGGTAACATACAGTAGATTCCCCATGATCAATGATCAATTGCAATGCCCTCTGTCATGACCATATATATTAATCAAAATATCTAGTACCACATACATATGTTACGACAACGCCCCAAAAATAACTACACTCGAGCCCTTACAACTACACTTGAGCCCAGGCTGACTCAGGTTCGCCAAAAAGAGACTAGCCAGCCCACTATGTATTTCAAAAAGATGCCAGTATTTAAATGTGAGAAATGCACAACAGTTATAGTATCACGATACCTTCTCTTTTTTTCCAGTAAGTAAAATGGTTTCAAGCAAGATCCAATTAATAACTTAAATCTATTATGTCCCACAGGAAAAACATAAATTGAGGTTACTGCACTTCCAAGTTCACATCACTAAGTACAGAAAATTTTCAGGAGCTGAAAGTAGCTAGACATTTTCTCCATTTGGTAGGCACAGATAGACTCACCAGCATTGTACCATAGCCGTCGGCGACTTTGCAACCGGACATCATAAACGGTGACTTCTGGTCTTTGTTTACCTTCAATTAACAACCAGCTTGCAGTGTCAGCTTAAGACTTCACCTAAACTAGTTCCAAAAGGCAAAAAACGCGTATGAAAGTAGCTCACTATTTTGCTTTCGCCAGTCATGCTCGATTCATCTATGGAGAAGGAGTGACCACTAATAAGGACTCCATCAGCAGGTACCTGACACAGAAATTTGATTAGCACCTTGTATTTCTAAACTGCTTGCAGCCAAAATAAAGATCAATTACCTGGTCACCAATCTTGAGGGGCACCACATCTCCAACAACCAAATCAAAAATTGATACCTTGATTCGCCTTCCACCTCTCACAACCTGAACGAGAACATCTGAGACATTATTCGGGAAGAATAAACAATTTATAAAAAGATGAGTCTAAAATTTTAACCTCCAATTGAATGTTCTGTTTCTCCTCATTCAAGTTTTGGAACTGCAACGATTGCTTGTAGTCACTGGTAGCTGGACAACATTGTGAAACGTTAATAATAAATGCCAAGTAACATGTCTAAGATAAGTTTCAGGAATTTAGACGCTGACAGTGCAAGTTAAAGGACAGACTAAACGTTGATATTATTATAATTGCTCACAGAAATAACCAGAAACAGGAAAGATGGTTGTGGTGGCATACCTGTAACAAAAATAACAAGGAGTACAGCAAAACCAATGCTGGCCCCATCATACCACCCTTCTTTTATCCCCTGGAAACCAGAAAAAGTTGTAATGGGAGTCATACACTCATATAACCAGACACAAGAATGGTGATGAACCATCTAGTTAATGGTAACCAGCTGAGCAAAGAGAAAAATCTAAATGAAAATAAGTTACAACTACGGTTTTGCTCCCGTACTATAAGTCATGAAAATTGCATACAGTACAAGGCATGATGCTGGACTAATGATGCAACATATTTTGGTTACAAGCTACAAATCATGAAAATTGCAAACACTATGAGGAATGATGCTGGATCAACATGCAGAGGTAAATAACAGATGAACTAAAGATCCAACACACACCTCTGTATATATGCCCAAGGCCAATGAAACCGCAGCGGCGACCATGAGGATGATGAGTGTCAAATCTTTACAAGCATCCCACACGAAGGCCTAAATAACAGTGAGAACACACCAAATGAGCCTCCAGACAGAAGACAGCAATTGCCATACTAATATAAGAGAACAATCTCATACCAAAAAGCTTCTTCCTTTCTTGCGAGGGTATGTGTTCGCCCCGAATGCATTCTTTCTCGCATCAATATCGGACTCCTCTCCACTGATCCCCTTGTCAATATCTGTCTTTAGCATATTTGCTAGCCCTGAAATCTGTAGGGAAGGTTACAAGACGCAAACTATGACAGAAAAGTGTGAAGCACACTGACAACAGAATAAGCTCACCCCTTCATACTGCTGTAGAGCAGAGTAGTTATGATCTCTGGTCAGTGCTGTAAGCTGGTCTTCTTTAATTCCAAAGCCAAGAGCACCATCGGCATGAGCTTCTGCAAAAAATCATCATCCAAGAAATCCTATCAGAATTTCATGAAACTGATCTGTACATCCCATGATTATAGTCTGAATTCAATCCGAATTCAGATGACCACTATCAAATGATATATTACATATTAGCAAGTTCCTACAAAGCATTAATAAATTGTCTGCTTAGAATGCTCAAAAGAGCAAACCCAAACGACGATTGTACAGAGCACAGGAAGGACTGGTAAGTGGGTAGGTGAGAAAGGAAATTACCTGGTGCATCCTTTGTAGTCGTACCAACTCGAGCTGCTTCTTTGAAACGGAATGCGGCCTAAAGAAGGAAATAAGAAAAACTAAGCATAAATCAACTAATCAGCTAAATGAAACAAAGAGAAAACATGATGATGCAATACCCTGATAACATGAGCTTGTGCACGAATTTTTCTTATGACTTCCTCCTTTTGCGCCTCTTTTTTCAAGTCCAATGTGTACCTGAATCGCCTTGATGCATTCAGGACAAGAGCTGCTTGCTGCAGTGGACAAAAATCAAAGGGATTATATTCAGAACAGTGTAAAAGATCAGCACTCAATCAACAGCAGTAAGAAACAATGTGTCCAGCCTCCTAAGAAAAGAAGCTCCAGTTACTGACAGCACCCAGCAAAGGCCACATTGCGCTAGCAATAGCTTAAAATCTTGGCATAGTATTTCATCAAGAGAAAGAGACGCATTAGAGTTGAATAAAAGATTGCGCCATCAGCACAAACTTTGTGCAGCATACTGCAAAATTAAACTACAGACTAAACATTGTGTCAGAAACTCCAAGTTTGAAGGAGACCTGATACAACTATATTATCGGACACAACTATAAATTTGCCATCTCCACTCCTTGAAGTTGTTAGTTAGATGCAAACACAATACTCCCGCGCAAAAGATTAATTTTCAAAATAACTAAAATTGCTGGCAGCCCTAATGGCCAGCAACCACTTGTGCACCTGGCTGCAAGGGCCCCGGGTGGGGATCAAACCAACCTACAACCACATATTTCAACAAGTTCCAGCTAATATTTCCTGTTCTAATAAAACTTCTGAATGAGATCCGACAGTTGCGGGCCACCGGTCCCGAATATAATAGAGCTTTATGAAAAGACAATCGCAAAGCAAATCTGGAGGAATAGCACATGATAACAACAGATTGCGTCGTTTTCGAGTGGTATTTGGGACTTGGGAGTATGTACTAGATGAATGAACAGTGTATATACGGAATTGCGAGCATTGTGAATTTGGGCGTGTTTGCAAAAGCTCAAGGAGTGCTTGCCGACATGAATGACGCAAATGTAGCCGCTCCGAACAGAAAATTAAATACTACTTCATCTGCGGCAGTCTCGGACCATACCGGTGAGTCAAGCCTAGGTATGACTATTATCAAATTCAAGACGTCAGAACAATACTAGTACTAATCTGCGGGAATACTCCCGAGACTAGCACGTCGGCAAGCACTGCCACGGTTCGACGCGTGGCTGCTCCACTCCACCAATCCAGAATATTATAATGCGCATTCATCTACAGGGTTCTAAGGAATCGGCAGTATTCGGAAGAAAAATGCAAAAGCGAAGCGTATCTCAGAGAAAGGGAAGGGCAGCCCAAATCTAACGCAACTTCACAGCCGGCGTCAAAGGCGACAGAACAATTCGAAAGCATTGAGGGCACAGCGCAAAAAGGCAGTGGAAGCGCGAATCAATCCCGAAACAGGCAAGCGAAGCCACCCTGAATCAAACCCAAACAAATGGCTCGGTGGGCTCCGCGCACGCGAAATCGAATCGAAGAACAAAGCGGCCGACTGACGCATCCACTCGGTGGAAGGGGATATTTATTATCTCTTAAAATAGAATTAAGGGGGGGAACGGAAGCTAGTGAGTCCTGAATCTGAAGGCAAGCACGGATGCCAAAAGGAAACAAATAGCATGGGAACGGAAGCGTCGGAAGGAGAAAACCCCACTCTCGCCTCCCAAACAAGCATCAGAAGTGTAGAAACCCACCTAATTATGTACAGATTCAGGCCCGACCCCGGAATGCGGAGGCAAAACCGCGGGACTCTGAACCCTAAACGCGGAGACCGGAAACTAGCTTGCCTCTGAAAAAAACAGGAGCTAGCGATATATTTGGAATTCAAAAACCCTAGACGCGGCGGCACGGAATCCTGGAAAAACTCCGCAAATCTGTTGGAGGAAACGAGCAGCGGAAAACCCCGAGTTCCCAAAACGGGCGAGCACTCGAGCAAACCACCACCCAAAACTCGCCGCCGCGCGCTCTCACGAGTCGAAGCATGTGAGGAAAAAACAGCTAGCGGAGGAGCGGCGGCGGCGGGCTCACCCTCCACTTTTTGAGGCGCTCGACGGGGGCGCCCTTGCCGGGGATGTCGAAGGGGTCGCTGCCGCCGCCGCCGCTGCCGCTCCGCCGCGCCTTGCTGGCGGCGCCGCCCGACGAGGACGACTCCATCCGCTCCTCCTCCTCCTCCTCCTCACCCGCAGGCCGCGGCGCAGCACGTGGCTACCGTGTGGAGAGGGGCGGCGAGATATTTCCCGGCGAGCAGTGGATTGGGGGAGAGGGCTTTTGTGAAGGGGAGGGCGTCGCTGCCGAGTTCTCTCTCCGCTGCCGTTGCCAGGCACCAGCACTACCGTCCACAGTAGGTATCACGCCGAAGCCGTGCCCCAGCCTTTTATGGGACCGGCGTAGTGGGGGCGAGCCACGTTGCCCGCCTGTCTCCCCTCCTCCCCGCCCCCCGCTCCCGCTTCTACTGCTCGAATTTTTAACGCACGGCCCTCGTCGCCACGTACTGCAGGAGAGTTTTTTGTTCCGACGCGTGTATTTATCCGGTGGGCCCGGTTTGCCTGATAAAACGATGTTCCCGGCCTGAAGATCTGTCTTTTGAGAAAAGGAAAGTGAGATACAGTAGTTTCCAAGAAACAGATAGATGAGTGTTATTATAAGCATAAAAAACTAAACATGCCATTGATTCACTAGCTTTCTATAGTAGTCGATCAAACAGATAGATGTATATACGCTTCTATATTTGGGATATTGTGTAAAAAACAGAGAGATGGCTACACATTCCCATAAATAACAACGACTACCATTGATTATATACATTTTGTATCGAAAGGGTCCCCCCGGATCGTCTCTCCTCCAAAGCCCTAGGGTTTCTGCCCTAGTGACGGATGTCTTCCCGGCTGTTTATTACAACAAGTTTTGCTTGACTCCGATGACGGATGGGTGATGACGGCGGCGTATCTTCAACTCACTTTAGTGCTTATAGTCATCGTCAGATGGTCTACGAATCTAGATGTAATTTTTATTATTTCGCGTGTTCGTTGTGCTGCCATGGCTGAAGATGAAGAAATTGAAAGCTTTTCCGTAGAAAAAGAGAAAAGGTCCCCCACCCCTTTTTTATTAAAAACGAGGCAAGCAACACCACATAAATGTTCACAGCGCTCGGGCTAAGCGCTAATAGATAAGCCAGAAAGGTTAAAAACATCCAACACATGAACGAATAAAAGTTCACGAACAGAGCTAGTTATTACAAAGACATCAGCCTTAGCTGGAATGAGCACTCGAATAGAAGCTCTGCTGATCGGTCCTTGCGCCCATCTTGTTTTTCATCTCGATGCGAACTTCAGGAGATCTACTCTTCTTCGATCCAATCTTTCATTAAGCAATTGACAATGCGACCACAGGTCTTCCATCGATGTGATAACACGCTTGCTTTTTTCTTGCAGGTAAATAACACGCTTGTTTTCCACAAAAGAATATGTATATCATTCCACACAGCTTCCTGAAAACATAAATCATTTTGCATAGTCCATAAGCTCCAAATGAATGCAATACAAGCCATATCAACAACAGATTAAGTGACTTTTTTAGTAATGGGTCGTAGTGGTTAGATTTTCACGGTTCTATCCAAACGTACCATAACGATTGGATGTTCATAAGCTTACCAAACCAGAATATGGGCATCATAATTGTAACCAAACATATCACACCCATAAGCTCTAGCAATTTCAAGAAAAAAAAATAGGGGACCAGTTTCAAATTTATATGTCATGTAACAATCTATGATGTGACTAATGAGTCGTAAAACTCAACATATGATCTTCTGCTCTCTATACTCATTGTCATTTTATAACCCGAGGAGCATATTTTACTTGTATTGATTGAATAAGAGTGTCGAGCGCTGACAACAAAAACAAACACAAATTAGAAATGTTGGTCTAAATTGTAAAAGAAATAAATAAAGAGTGATAAGGATATAAAGGCCATACAACAGCCTACTCTTAGAGCTAACAAGTTGCGTTGTCGATTATACGGTATCGAATATTTTTTTCTAAACTAGCATGATAAGTCAATTGTATGCAAGTGAGAAACTAACAACATACTTAATGTTCTTTCGCCACAAATGCACACACACACACAAAACTTAAAACTGAAGAGAAAAAAAGAGGCCATTCACATTGGACTTGCTCTATGGCAAAATCTAGCTTACCTACCGCAAACCCTACCATCATGGAGAACAGCCAACCAACCAAGTGACATGTGACCCAGTACATGGCACAAGATTCCAAAACAACGCCTTCAAGAAAGAATCGCCGTTCAGGACGATCGTTAGTTTGTCGAACAACAATTTCATACATAGGATTGTCACCCCCAAAACGAAAACTGTAACAACAATCTTCAGCAAGGAACAAGGTGCCGATCCAAGATAGATCATGGGTTTTCACCACCATGGGAATGCATCCTTGATGTCAATGCCGAGATCTGTCGCTGCACCCCTGCGAGAGGTTGCATCCATCGGAATTTCGTGTGTTCATAGGCGTTATTCAGCTCACGGCAGTCTAGGACGGGCGGTTTTTCCTCCGTCTTCTTTTGAATCGAGCGTTTGCCTTGTCAACAACATCCCCCCTGCCCGAGATGTTGCGTTCCCGTGCGAGCACTGCTACGGATCGCCCGACTTTCCCCGTACGAATGAGCTCGCCGAAAGTGAAACGGGCTTGCGCGGGACGCGGCTAATCTGCACCCGAGCTCATATGCTCCCGCATGAACAGTAAAATCGAAAAAAAATTGAAAAAATTTCAAAAAATTCCAAAATTTTTTTGAGAGAAACATTGACAAAAGTTCTAAGTGCCTGCAAAAATTCGTCATGAAATCACAATCCTAGAAGGCGTGGCAAAAAAACAAAAATAGTACTCTGAAAAAGCTACTTTCGAACGCATTTTGAAGCACTGAATTTGTTTTTTTGTCACGCCTTACAGGAATGTGATTTCATGATGAATTTTTGCAGGCACTTAGAACTTTTGTCAATGTTTCTCTAAAAAAATTGGAATTTTTTAAAAAAAATTCGATTTTTTTTCGATTTTACTGTTCATGCGGGAGCATATGAGCTCGGGTGCAGAATGGACTTTTCGGCGTGCGCGCGCGTAGCATATATTCCGCCGACCCGAGCGAGATATTGTGTTGGTTGGGCGATGGACGCGTGAGGCCCGCGTGCGGGCTGCATCGAAGCTCTGGTCGACAGTCGACACCGAGAATCAATCGCACGGACTGTGCGACCCACCGATGACACATGCATGTCTTTGCTACTTTGCGTGGATCCAACAGGGAGTTTACAGACACGCCCGTGAAAAGGGCAGCACGATCGGGAAAACGACGCGTTCGTTCTGCCACCGGTTTGCGGGAACGGCGGGTTTGCGCGCACTAGTTCACCATCCGATCGAATAACTTGCGCATGTTTTCCCGGCCGGCCCTCGCCATGATAGTCGCCAATGTGTTGCCCCGCTGCTTCATCAAGGATTTGAAGGCCATTGATTGTCTTTGTTAACCTCCTCCGGTGTTAATCTATTCGCGTTACTAGCTAGCTTCATGCTGCCGCCACTGCGCTGGACCTGGATCCAATCCAACCGCCCGATCTAATCATTAGCCTTGGAGTCAAAGAATCGATCAAGGTCCACGGACGGGGCGGGGTTTAGGCTGTCCATGTGGCCGCTCGTGAGCGAGCTAGCCGTCCGTTGTCCAAAGCATCCGTGCATGCAGGCCTAACGTGAACACGTCGACGTAACGGTACTGCCAATCCCAAGCATATATTCTCGACCCATGAGAACGCCGAGGCTGGCAGAACATGGTTTGCTCTCATGTCTCCTCTCTACACCGACTTTGATCGTAGGAATGTACTCCCTCCGTCTCATAATGTAAGAGCATTTTTAACACTAGTGAAGTGTCAAAAACGTTCTTATATTTTGGGCCCGAGGTAGCTGGTTCCAACAGGGGCATTGCGTGATCCTTCTCTTCTCGCTTTCGACGAGGGTCTCACTACTGGCATTTCTCCTCGAGCAGATCATATCCTGGCACTTTACACCTACTAAGCGAGACAAGACATGCAAACCGAACTTGATTAGCACCATTTTTCTAAACGAACATTGGCACTTTACACGTACGGCCAAGCCCAGAAGCTGCTAACTGATTAATTAAGCCGCGTCGATACGAACTTGAGAGAAAGTAATTAAAGGTCGGACGGAATCGCAACAGCAACTCGCAAGTACTCCTACTTTGGCTATTTTTCTCCTCCAGCTGCTGCTTTCTTTTGATGCCACCTGTACGAAAGGCATGCATGAGAGCGGTACTTGCAAGAAAAGTGTGCATGCGAGGTCATCTCTTTCGCCGGCCGTTGCGTCCGCCTCCCTCCCAGAACGGGGCAAAGCTAAACCAAAGAGCCTCGAAAAGTCATGGCGGTGGTTTCTCGGTAACAAAAGGGAGGCAAAGCACAAACCAAAGCGTACGGGGAAGGGAGAAGTAGATGACCAGATGCGGTCACGAACGTCCTGAAACGGCAATGGTAGCTGCAACAGACCGAAAGCTCAGAGCTGGTTTGACCTCATATATCAAAGTGGCAGATCGCATGCCGATGCGCTCGGCTTGGCACGCAAGGAAGGAAGAACCCCATGCCGAAGCAATGCACCTGTAGGCCTGTTGATGGATGATGAGACTATCCAATCGACGTCGAATCGCTCATAAGATGAGGCGGTGGTGTGTTTTGTTTTATTAGAGAGGAAAATGAGTGTTTCCTTTTTTCAAACAATTAATGCTGATTTGTTTGAATTTCGAAAGAGAAAAAGGACATAAAAATAAATTTACTGTAACCTGAAAACTGCCGGCGTGTTTTCAGCATACAAGCAAACCGGCTCTGTTGTATTGACAAAGCAGGTATGTGTTATAAATTATCAATTGTTCCAACCAGATCATGAATTTTGAAGTTGCCTTTAAAGTTAGTTATGCTTGGCTTTAAATTACAATGTCTTGTGGTTGTTGTCTTTCGCGTCCGGTTAGCCGATGGCTTTCCTATTACCCAGAGGAGAAACTAGCAAAAACCCTAAGCCAGCCGGTGCTAGTTGGTCGCTCCTCTTGATGCCTTCTACACTCTTTATCTTTTTTGGTCTTTTGACCGATTGTCCTTGGAGTAAGATACATGTACTTCTTATGTAGTGTGGTTTTGCAATATGTTGTAAAAATTAATCGATGTAAACAATATGCTGTAAAAAATGGGACAATTAATCGATGTATGTAATGCTACAGAATATTAGTAAGTTCCAAAAAGGCATCCAAAAGATGACAAATGGTCTTTCAATGGGAAACAAATGCTTCCAATATTTGATGTACAAAAGATAATTGTGCAAACTTCCTTTTTTCACATGAGTTTTCATAAAATGTAAAAACTCATCGGAAGCAGAACATTTGGTCATAGATAGTATTCCGATCACTAAAGTAGTGATTTAAACACTCTTATATTTCTTTACGGAGGGAGTACTTATGAAGGGTGTTCTAACTAGGGATAGCTTATTGGGGAGAGGATCAAACGGAAATACATGTTATCAATTCCGTGGTGGAGAGGAAAAATCTGACCATCTGTTTACACAAAGTTCAGTTGTATGTTTTGTCTGGAACATTTTACGTGTGCTTTCAATTGTAGAGATGGTGTTGTTTATGTTTATGTTCATGGGGTGTGTGTGTGGTGGTGGTGGTGGTGGTGGGGGGGGGGGGGGGGTGGCGCTCGTGTCACTTCTAGCTGCATGTGTTTAAGAGATGGGGGAATTTGTTATTGTTTGATTAGTCGTTGTATTTAGGGCTATTTGGCAATGAACGATGATTGCTTTAATAACAATACGCTGTGAGATCCTTCTAGTCTAATCCATCAGGTTGGTTAATGGTTGAACTCATGGCAAGCGATACGGGTAAAAGCATGGAAGCAATGTGGCATTGTGGCGGAGAATAAAACTGCTCGAGCAAGTAGCGAGTGATATCTTCACTGCTTCACTAGGATGTCATGCAATAAACATCTAACCGAGCTCGAAAACATCTCTAGGGGCTCGCTTTCGCTTGCCTTGCTTCTAAGTTTCTGTTTCCCCTCTTACTTGGTTCTAGTTGCCTCTAAAGCTGGTTCAAGTTGTCTTTAAACTTCAAGGTGATGTGGTTGTTGTCTTTCACTTTCCAGTCAGATCACGGCTTTCTTACTATTTAGAGGAGGAACTAGCAAAAAAGTCTGAGGTGCTGCCAATGGATGCTCCTTTTTATTTCTTCCCGCTCCCCTTTTTTCTTTTTTTGACTTTTAGTTGGTTATCTTTGAAACGCCCTACTTTGCTTCCAATAGAATTTTGAGGGCTATCGGATTTCTACAATATGTGTGATGATGATTCATACACCAGGAGTAATTGTTATTATGCCTGCCATTTTGTTACATGCATATTTGCAAACTACGGCACAACCACTAATATATTGGGTTAGAGGTCATGTCAAATATTTTTAAATTCCCCCGCAAAATAATATATTTAAAAACTCGACTATGATCCTGTTTAAAAAAGAGCCATAGTGTAACGTGGGAGGTTATGTTTTCCATTGTTTTTATGTACAAGGGAGACCAAAACACTATATTGAGATATTTTTTTGGCGGGAAACACTATATTGAGTTCTAGTTGAACCACTAAAAAAATACACTCCCTCCGATCCAACATACTCCCTTCGTCCTTTGAAGAGTGTATTTCCAACTTTATTGAAAATACAAACATTTTTATGTTTGAGCGTATTTATATAATAATACATCAACATTTATGCCATCAAATTAGTACAACTAGATCCGTGATAAAATATATTTTCATCATATACCTATTTGGATTCACAAACATTGATATATTTTTACATAACCTCGGTCAAATTTTAAGATAGTTGAACCCTCCAACAAAGTTGTAAGTATCGAAACATATAAACGCTGCTGTGTTACCCGCCATTCTAGCGCACTTGCGCTCGCGAGGCCTTTTCCACCCCATGATTGATTTACTGTCGCTCGTTTTACCGTGTTGTTGGCGTCCGTCTCTTTTATACCCGCAAGCTTTGGCTGAGATTGCATGACTGGTGGGCTCGCTCATTTGTGGGGCCAAGAATCAGTGGGCGGGTTGCGCGCCCACGGCGTCGGCGAGTGGCTGGGTCTGGGGTTGGGCAGATGAAACCTAACGCACGCACGCACATGGCCTTCCCCTCCCTAACTTTTACTCCCTCCTGGCCGCCGCCGCCGCCTCCCCCTCTTCCTCCTCTCTCCCGTAGCAGATCCACCTTCCCTTCCTTTTATTCATCCTCCACGCGACCATCGACGATGCGTGGTTCTAGATCGAATGTCTCCATGGAGAGCAGGGATGAAGAAGTAGGAGAGGCCTGCGGTGGGGCGACCCGAACCGAGGAGAACTCAGCGAGAGGGAAAAGAAGCAGCAGTGGCAGGGCTTGTCTCGGCGGGGTGGAGCTGCACGGAAGGTGGAAGGGGACTGTCGACTTGCGGGAGGAGCAGGCCGGTCCTTGTTCGCCCTAGAGACACTTCCGACGATGCAAGCCAGGGCAGCTCGACCACAGGTGAGCGGGTTTCTTTCCTTTCTCTTTTCCCGTCTCTCTCTCTCTGTCCATTTTTTTTCTCACTTTCTACCCTGAAGAAGCCTGCAGGAGCAGTAAACCATTGAGGATTTGGAGGCTGCTCACGTTTGTAACAGTAAACCATGGAGGATATGGGGGATGCACGACCTTAGAGCAGCAAACCATGTCAGCCAAGGTAAATAAGCAACACACAGTCATACTGCTCAAAACATGGATGTTTGGGAAATTTTTTCTTAAGATCTATATGATTTTTGTCTGAATAGTTAAAGTATTTCTTTGGACTACTTTGATTCTCTGAAAAAATTGTGAGAAGTTAGATGGTTGGCTTTGTTGGAAATATGCCCTAAAGGCAATAATAAAATCATTATTATTATATTTCTTTGTTCATGATAATTGTCTTTATTCATGCTATAATTGTGTTATCCGGAAATCGTAATACATGTGTGAATACATAGACACCAACATGTCCCTAGTAAGCCTCTAGTGGACTAGCTCGTTGATCAACAGATAGTCATGATTTCCTGACTATGGACACTGGATGTCATTGATAACGAGATCACATCATTAGGAGAATGATGTGATGGACAAGACCCAATCCTAACATAGCATAAGATCGTATAGTTCGTTTGCTAGAGTTTTTCCAATGTCAAGTATCCTTTCCTTAGACCATGAGATCGTGTAACTCCCGGATACCGTAGGAGTGCTTTGGGTGTGCCAAACGTCACAACGTAACTAGGTGACTATAAAGGTATACTGCAGGTATCTCCGAAAGTGTCTGTTGGGTTGACACGGATCGAGACTGGGATTTGTCACTCCGCATGACGGAGAGGTATCACCGGGCCCACTCGGTAATGCATCATCATAATGAGCTCAATGTGATCAAAGTGTTTGATCACGGGATCATGCATTACTGTACGATTAAAGTGACTTGCCGGTAACGAGATTGAACAAGGTATTGAGATACCGACGATCGAATCTCGGGCAAGTAAAATACCGATTGACAAAGGGAATTGTATACGGGATTAATTGAATCCTCGACATCGTGGTTCATCCGATGAGATCATCGTGGAGCATGTGGGAGCCAACATGGGTATCCAGATCCCGCTGTTGGTTATTGCCCGAGAGCCGTCTCGGTCATGTCTGCCTGTCTCCCGAACCCGTAGGGTCTACACACTTAAGGTTCGGTGATGCTAGGGTTGTGAAGATATGTATATGCAGTAACCCGAATGTTGTTCGGAGTCCCGGATGAGATCCCGGACGTCATGAGGAGTTTCGGAATAGTCTGGAGGTAAATAATTATATATAGGAAGTGCTGTTTCGGCCATCGGGACAAGTTTCGGGGTCATCGGTATTGTACCGGGACCACCAGAAGGGTCCCGGGGGTCCACCGGATGGGGCCACCCATCCCGGAGGGCCCCATGGGCCAAATTGGGGAGGGGAACCAGCCCATAGTGGGCTGGTGCGCCCCCCTAGGCCCACCCCATGCGCCTAGGGCTGAAACCCTAGGGGTGGGGGGCGCCCCACCTTGGCTTGGGGGCCACTCCAGCCCTTGGCCGCCGCCCTCCTAGGAGATCCAATCTCCTAGGGCCGGCGCCCCCCCTAGGGGGCTATATATATGAGGGGGGGGGGGGGAGGGGGCAGCCGCACCTGAGTCCTGGCGCCTCCCTCTCTCCCTGCTACACCTCTTCCTCTCGTAGTACACAGCGAAGCCCTGCTGCTGTGACGCCCTGCATCCACCACCACGTCGTCGTGCTGCTGGATCTTCATCAACCTCTCCTTCCCCCCTTGCTGGATCAAGAAGGAGGAGACGTCACGCTGACCGTACGTGTGTTGAACGCGGAGGTGCCGTCCGTTCGGTGCTAGGATCTCCGGTGATTTGGATCACGTCATGTATGACTACCTCATCCCCGTTCTCTGAACGCTTCTGCTCGCGATCTACAAAGGTATGTAGATGCATCCGATCACTCGTTGCTAGATGAACTCATAGATGGATCTTGGTGAAACTGTAGGAAAATTTTTGTTTTCTGCAACGTTCCCCAACAGTGGCATCATGAGCTAGGTCTATGCGTAGTTCTTCTTGCGCGAGTAGAACACAATTTGTTGTGGGCGTAGATTTGTCAACTTTCTTGCCGCTACTAGTCTTATCTTGCTTCATCGGTATTGTGGGATGAAGCGGCCCGGACCAACCTTACACGTACGCTTACGTGAGACCGGTTCCACCGACTAACATGCACTAGTTGCATAAGGTGGCTTGCGGGTGTCTGTCTCTCCCACTTTAGTTGTGGCGGATTCGATGAAAAGGGTCCTTATGAAGGGTAAATAGAAGTTGACAAAATCACGTTGTGGCTTTCACGTAGGTAAGAAAACATTCTTGCTAGAACCCTAATTCAGCCACGTAAAACTTGCAACAACAATTAGAGGACGTCTAACTTGTTTTTGCAGCAAGTGCTTTGTGATATGATATGGCCAAAGTTGTGATGAATGATGAATGATCTATATGTGATGTATGAGATGTTCATGCTATTGTAATAGGAATCACGACTTGCATGTCGATGAGTATGACAACCGGCAAGAGCCATAGGAGTTGTCTTCATTTTTTGTATGACCTGCGTGTCATTGAGAAACGCCATGTAAATTACTTTACTTTATTGCTAAACGCGTTAGCCATAGTAGTATAAGTAATAGTTGGCGAGCAACTTCATGGAGACACGATGATGGAGATCATGATGATGGAGATCATGGTGTCAAGTCGGTGACAAGATGATCATGGAGCCCCAAGATGGAGATCAAAGGAGCTATATGATATTGGCCATATCATGTCACTTTTATTATTTGATTGCATGTGATGTTTATCATGTTTTGCATCTTGTTTACTTAGAACGACGGTAGTAAATAAGATGATCCCTCATAATAATTTCAAGAAGTGTTCCCCTAACTGTGCACCGTTGCGACAGTTCGTTGTTTCGAAGCACCACGTGATGATCGGGTGTGATAGATTCTAACGTTCACATACAACGGGTGTAAGACAGATTTACACATGCAAACACTTAGGTTGACTTGACGAGCCTAGCATGTACAGACATGGCCTCAGAACACAGAAGACCGAAAGGTCGAGCATGAGTCGTATAGAAGATACGATCAACATGAAGATGTTCACCGATGTTGACTAGTCCGTCTCACGTGATGATCGGACACGGCCTAGTTGACTCGGATCATGTTATACTTAGATGACTAGAAGAGGGATGTCTATCTAAGTGAGACTTCATTAAATAATTTAATTAGATGAACTTTATTATCATGAACTTAGTCTAAAATATTTACAATATGTCTTGTAGATCAAATGGCCAACGTAGTCCTCAACTTCAACGCGTTCCTAGAGAAAACCAAGCTGAAAGATGATGGCAGCAACTATACAGACTGGGTCCGGAACCTGAGGATCATCCTCATAGCTGCCAAGAAAGATTATGTCCTACAAGCACCGCTGGGTGACGCACCTATTCTCCCTGCAGAACAAGACGTTATGAACGCTTGGCAGGCACGTACCGATGACTACTCCCTCGTTCAGTGCGGCATGCTTTACAGCTTAGAGTCGGGGCTCCAAAAGCGTTTTGAGAGACACGGAGCATATGAGATGTTCGAAGAGTTGAAAATGGTTTTCCAAGCTCATGCCCGGGTCGAGAGATATGAAGTCTCCGACAAATTCTTCAGCTGTAAGATGGAGGAAAATAGTTCTGTCAGTGAGCACATACTCACTATGTCTGGGTTACATAACCGCTTGACTCAGCTGGGAGTTAATCTCCCGGACGACGCGGTCATTGACAGAATCCTCCTGGCGCTTCCACCAAGCTACAAGAGCTTTGTGATGAACTTCAATATGCAGGGGATGGAAAGGACCATTCCTGAAGTATTTGCTATGCTGAAATCAGCAGAGGTAGAAGTCAAGAAGGAACATCAAGTGTTGATGGTGAATAAAACCACTAAGTTCAAGAAGGGCAAGGGTAAAAAGAACTTCAAGAAGGACGGCAAGGAAGTTGCCGCGCCCGGCAAGCAAGCTGCCGGGATGAAGCCAAAGAATGGACCCAAGCCCGAGACTGAGTGCTTTTATTGCAAGGGAAGTGGTCACTGGAAGCGGAATTGCCCCAAATACATAGCGGACAAGATGGCCGGCAAAACAAAAGGTATATGTGATATACATGTTGAAGGAAATATGCCCTAGAGGCAATAATAAAGTTATTATTTATTTCCTTACATGTCATGATAAATGTTTATTATTCATGCTAGAATTGTATTAACTGGAAACATAATACATGTGTGGATACATAGACAAACAGAGTGTCATTAGTATGCCTCTACTTGACTAGCTTGTTAATCAAAGATGGTTAAGTTTCCTAACCATGGACAAAGGAGTTGTCATTTGATTAACAAGGTCACATCATTAGTTGAATGATCTGATTGACATGACCCATTCCATTAGCATAGCACCCGATCGTTTAGTATGTTGCTGTTGCTTTTATCCATGACTTATACATGTTCCTTTGACTATGAGATTATGCAACTCCCGTTTGCCGGAGGAACACTTTGGGTGCTACCAAACGTCACAACGTAACTGGGTGATTATAAAGGAGTACTACAGGTGTCACCAAAGGTAGATGTTGGGTTGGCGTATTTCGAGATTAGGATTTGTCACTCCAATTGTGGGAGAGGTATCTCTGGGCCCTCTCGGTAATGCACATCACTTAAGCCTTGCAAGCATTGCAACTAATGAGTTAGTTGCGGGATGATGTATTACGGAACGAGTAAAGAGACTTGCCGGTAACGAGATTGAACTAGGTATTGGATACCGACGATCGAATCTCGGGCAAGTAACATACCGATGGACAAAGGGAACAACGTATGTTGTTATGCGGTCTGACCGATAAAGATCTTCGTAGAATATGTAGGAGCCAATATGGGCATCCAGGTCCCGCTATTGGTTATTGACCGGAGATGTGTCTCGGTCATGTCTACATTGTTCTCGAACCGTAGGGTCCGCACGCTTAAGGTTACGATGACAGTTATTATGAGTTTATGAGTTTTGATGTACCGAAGGAGTTCGGAGTCCCGGATGAGATCGGGGACATGACGAGGAGTCTCGAAATGGTCGAGACGTAAAGATCGATATATTGGACGACTATATTCGGACATCGGAAAGGTTCTGAGTGGTTCGGGTATTTTCGGAGGTACCGGGGAGTTGCGGGAATACGAGGAAGAAGCAATGGGCCTTGATGGGCCTTAGTGGAAAGGACCAGGAGGTGCCGCGCGCCCCTCCCAAGCCCAGTCCGAATTGGACAAGGGGTTTGGGGCGCGGCCCCTCTCTCCCTTCCTTCCCCTCTTCCCCTCTTTCCCCCCTTGACCTAGTTGGACTAGAAAAGGGGAATCCTACTCCCGGTGGGAGTAGGACTCCCCTTGGCGCGCCAAACCTAGGGCCGGCCTCCTCCCTCCCTTGCTCCTTTATATACGGGGGCAGGGGCACCCCATGGACACACAAGTTGATCTTCGTGATCGTTCCTTAGCCGTGTGCGGTGCCCCCCTCCACCATATTCCACCATTTACCTACGGGATTAGTTTTAAACCTCAATAATTGTTATTTAGTGCCAAGTTTGAGCATGAACATTGTATCTGGATCTCGTTTAATTCGAGATGGCTAATCATTTAAATCCGAGAATAATGGTTGTTCTATTTATATGAGTGATATGTTTTATGGTCATGCTCCGATGGTTAATGGTTTATTCTTAATGAATCTCGTACGTGATGATACACATATTCATAGTGTGAATACCAAAAGAGTTAAAGTTGATAACAATAGTCCCACATACTTGTGGCACTGCCGCCTTGGTCACATAGGTGTCAAACGCATGAAGAAGCTCCATGCAGATGGACTTTTAGAGTCTCTTGATTATGAATCATTTTACATGTGCGAACCATGCCTCATGGGTAAAATGACCAAGACTCCGTTCTCAGGAACAATGGAGCGAGCAACCAACTTATTGGAAATCATACATACTGATGTGTGCGGTCCAATGAGTGTTGAGGCTCGCGGTGGCTATCGTTATGTTCTTACCCTCACTGGTGACTTGAGTAGATATGGGTATATCTACTTAATGAAACACAAGTCTGAGACCTTTGAAAAGTTCAAGGAATTTCAGAGTGAGGTTGAAAATCAACGTGACAGAAAGATCAAGTTTCTACGATCAGATCGTGGAGGAGAATACTTGAGTCACGAATTTGGCACACACTTAAGAAAATGTGGAATAGTTTCACAACTCACGCCGCCTGGAACACCTCAGCGTAATGGTGTGTCCGAACGTCGTAATCGCACTCTATTAGATATGGTGCGATCTATGATGTCTCTTACCGATTTACCGCTATCTTTTTGGGGCTATGCTTTAGAGACTGCCGCATTCACTTTAAATAGGGCTCCGTCGAAATCCGTTGAGACGACACCGTATGAATTATGGTTTGGGAAGAAACCTAAGCTGTCGTTTCTAAAAGTTTGGGGATGCGATGCTTATGTCAAGAAACTTCAACATGAAAAGCTCGAACCCAAGTCGAAAAAATGCGTCTTCATAGGATACCCTAAAGAAACTATTGGGTATACCTTCTACCTCAGATCCGAAGGCAAGATCTTTGTTGCCAAGAATGGATCCTTTCTAGAGAAGGAGTTTCTCTCGAAAGAAGTAAGTGGGAGGAAAGTAGAACTTGATGAAGTGTTACCTCTTGAACCGGAAAATGGCGCAACTCAAGAAAACGTTCCTGAGGTGCCTGCACCGACTAGAGAGGAAATTAATGATGATAATCAAGATACTTCTGATCAAGCTCCTACTGAAATTCGTAGGTACACAAGGACACGTTCCGCACCAGAGTGGTACGGCAACCCTGTCTTGGAAATCATGTTGTTAGACAACGGTGAACCTTTGAACTATGAAGAAGCAATGGCGGGCCCGGATTCCGACAAATGGCTGGAAGCCATGAAATCCGAGATAGGATCCATGTATGAAAACGAAGTATGGACTTTGACTAATTTGCCCGTTGAGCGGCGAGCCATAGAAAATAAATGGATCTTTAAGAAGAAGACAGACGCGGATGGTAATGTGACCATCTATAAAGCTCGGCTTGTCGCTAAGGGTTATCGACAAGTTCAAGGGCTTGACTACGATGAGACTTTCTCACCGGTAGCGAAGCTAAAGTCCGTCCGAATCATGTTAGCAATTGCCGCATTCTACGATTATGAGATATGGCAAATGGACGTCAAAACGGCATTCCTTAATGGTTTCCTTAAGGAAGAATTGTATATGATGCAGCCGGAAGGTTTTGTCGATCCTAAGAATGCTGACAAGGTGTGCAAGCTCCAACGCTCGATTTATGGGCTGGTGCAAGCATCTCGGAGTTGGAACATTCGCTTTGATGAGATGATCAAAGCGTTTGGGTTTACACAGACTTATGGAGAAGCCTGTGTTTACAAGAAAGTGAGTGGGAGCTCTGTAGCATTTCTCATATTATATGTAGATGACATACTTTTGATGGAAAATGATATAGAAATCTTGGACAGCATTAAGGCCTACTTGAATAAAAGTTTTTCAATGAAGGACCTTGGAGAAGCTGCTTATATATTAGGCATCAAGATCTATAGAGATAGATCAAGACGCCTCATAGGTCTTTCACAAAGCACATACCTTGATAAGATATTGAAGAAGTTCAATATGGATCAATCTAAGAAGGGGTTCTTACCTGTGTTACAAGGTGTGAAATTGAGCTCAGCTCAATGTCCGACCACGGCAGAAGATATAGAAGAGATGAGTGTCATCCCCTATGCCTCAGCCATAGGTTCTAATATGTATGCCATGCTGTGTACCAGACCTGATGTAAACCTTGCCGTAAGTTTGGTAGGAAGGTACCAAAGTAATCTCGGCAAGGAACACTGGACAGCGGTCAAGAATATCCTGAAGTACCTGAAAAGGACTAAGGAAATGTTTCTCGTTTATGGAGGTGACGAAGAGCTCATCGTAAAGGGTTACGTCGACGCTAGCTTCAACACAGATCTGGATGACTCTAAGTCACAAACCGGATACGTGTATATTTTGAATGGTGGGGCAGTAAGCTGGTGCAGTTGCAAGCAGAGCGTCGTGGCGGGATCTACATGTGAAGCGGAGTACATGGCAGCCTCGGAGGCAGCACATGAAGCAATTTGGGTGAAGGAGTTCATCACCGACCTCGGAGTCATACCCAATGCGTCGGGGCCAATCAAACTCTTCTGTGACAACACTGGAGCTATTGCACTTGCCAAGGAGCCCAGGTTTCACAAGAAGACCAGGCACATCAAGCGTCGCTTCAACTCCATTCGTGAAAATGTTCAAGATGGAGACATAGATATCTGTAAAGTGCACACGGATCTGAATGTCACAGATCCGTTGACTAAACCTCTCCCTAAGGCAAAACATGATCAGCACCAGAACTCTATGGGTGTTCGATTCATCACAATGTAACTAGATTATTGACTCTAGTGCAAGTGGGAGACTGTTGGAAATATGCCCTAGAGGCAATAATAAAAGCATTATTATTATATTTCCTTGTTCATGATAATTGTCTTTATTCGTGCTATAATTGTGTTATCCGGAAATCGTAATACATGTGTGAATAACAGACAACAACATGTCCCTAGTAAGCCTCTAGTTGACTAGCTCGTTGATCAATAGATAGTCATGGTTTCCTGACTATGGGCATTGGATGTCAATGATAACGAGATCACATCATTAGGAGAATGATGTGATGGACGAGACCCAATCCTAAACATAGCATAAGATCGCATAGTTCGTTTGCTAGAGTTTTCCAATGTCAAGTATCCTTTCCTTAGACCATGAGATCGTGTAACTCCCGGATACCGTAGGAGTGCTTTGGGTGTGCCAAACGTCACAACGTAACTGGGTGACTATAAAGGTATACTATGGGTATCTCCGAAAGTGTCTGTTGGGCTGACACGGATCGAGACTGGGATTTGTCACTCCGCTTGAGGAGAGGTATCACCGGGCCCACTCGGTAATGCATCATCATAATGAGCTCAATATGATCAAAGTGTTTGATCACGGGATCATGCATTACGGTACGAGTAAAGTGACTTGCCGATAACGAGATTGAACGAGGTATTGGGATACCGACGATCGAATCTCGGGCAAGTAAAATACCGATTGACAAAGGGAATCGTATACACGGGATTAATTGAATCCTCGACATCGTGGTTCATCCGATGAGATCATCGTGGAGCATGTGGGAGCCAACATGGGTATCCAGATCCCGCTGTTGGTTATTGCCCGAGAGCCGTCTCGGTCATGTCTGCATGTCTCCCGAACCCGTAGGGTCTACACACTTAAGGTTCGGTGACGCTAGGGTTGTGAAGATATGTATATGCAGTAACCCGAATGTTGTTCGGAGTCCCGGATGAGATCCCGGACGTCACGAGGAGTTCCGGATTGGTCCGGAGGTGAAGAATTATATATATAGGAAGTGCTGTTTTGGCTATCGGGAGTGTTCTGGGGGTCACCGGTATTGTACCGGGACCACCAGATGGGTCCCAGGGGTCCACCGAGTGGGGCCACCCATCCCGGAGGGCCCCATGGGCTGAAGTGGGAAGGGGGGCCAGCCCTTAGTGGGCTGGTGCGCCCCCCAAGGCCCACCCCCTGCGCCTAGGGTTGGAACCCTAGGGTGGGGGGGCGCCCACTTGCCTTGGGGGGCACTCCACCCCCCTTTGGCCGCCGCCCCCCTTGGGAGATCCAATCTCCCAGGGCCGGCGCCCCCCAGGGGCCTATATAAAGGGGGGAGGTGAGGGGGGCAACCGCACCCCTTGCCTTGGCGCCTCCCTCTCCCTCTCCAACACCTCCTCCTCCTCCATAGAGCTCGGCGAAGCCCTGCCGGAGTACTGCAGCTCCATCACCACCACGCCGTCGTGCTACTGCTGGAGCCATCTTCCTCAACCTCTCCTCTCCCCTTGCTGGATCAAGAAGGAGGAGACGTTATGCTGACCGTACGTGTGTTGAACGCGGAGGTGCCGTCCGTTCGGTGCTAGGATCTCCGGTGATTTGGATCACGTCGTGTACGACTACTTCATCCCCGTTCTTTTGAACGCTTCCGCACGCGATCTACAAAGGTATGTAGATGAATCTGAATACTCGTTGCTAGATGAACTCATAGATGGATCTTGGTGAAATCGTAGGAAAATTTTTGTTTTCTGCAACGTTCCCCAACAGGGAGGGGGCAGCCGCACCTGAGTCCTGGCGCCTCCCTCTGTCCCTGCTACACCTCTTCCTCTCGTAGTACGCAGCGAAGCCCTGCTGCTATGACGCCCTGCATCCACCACCACGCCGTCGTGCTGCTGGATCTTCATCAACCTCTCCTTCCCCCTTGCTGGATCAAGAAGGAGGAGACGTCACGCTGACCGTACGTGTGTTGAATGCGGAGGTGCCGTCCGTTCGGTGCTAGGATCTCCGGTGATTTGGATCACGTCGTGTACGACTACCTCATCCCCGTTCTCTGAACGCTTCTGCTCGCGATCTACAAAGGTATGTAGATGCATCCGATCACTCGTTGCTAGATGAACTCATAGATGGATCTTGGTGAAACCGTAGGAAAATTTTTGTTTTCTGCAACGTTCCCCAACAGGCTTGTCATGTAGAACTCAATTTACAGTTACTATGATTTTTTAATTGCCACTATTTTTCCTTTTCAATTTTATAACAAGATATGTGCTTTTATCAGGTTTACACAAAAAAGATTCAGGAAATCTAGATTGGTGGAGCAACAAAAAGCTTCAGATGTGTAAACTAATATATACGTTACATAACTTTTTTGTGTTTGCAGCATAGTCTAGAAATTTATTGTAGAGAAACTACAATAGTTCAAGATAAAAAGGTTGTTGTACAAAACAAATTGTTTGTCCCCGTTTATCTTGTCATTTTGTTACAAATGAAAACATAGCCGGGAAAAATCATGGAACGGTTTCTGTCATGAAGCATGAGAATGATAGTACCTGAAATTGCGAGAGCTGGCCTTCTATCTTTTTTCACAAGTACTCTGTTTTTCGTAGCTAATAATGATGGTTGCAGCTTATAATTACTGAACTATCTGGCGTGGTGTGGGCATGTTGTAATTACATCCTTCGATATTTCTATGCAATATTTGGTTCATTTGGTATTCATAAATTTATTTATGTTCAGTAGGAAGGAAGATGCATGAAGTTCCTGTTTTCTTGGGTGACCACAGTTTCCTAATGATATCTTCATAGCATACAGATGGTTGCCAATTAGCTGATATCAGTTTCCTAATAATATCTTCATAGCATACTTTTTTGGGATAATGGTGACCAAAACGCCCCGGTTTCTCTAATTTGTAGGAATGAGAATCTTGAATTGCTTTTGATGGATTTCTCACTCATCAAAATAAAGCCACCAACCTACACATAGAGGTTGATTAATCACTTTGGCCAGTCGTTCTGTTTTTCTATGTGCAGAATAGGAATGTCGTATGATCATTTATTTCCTCTGCGTCATTTTAAGTTCTACACCTTATCTCTTATTATGGTAAATCATCAATATCATACGTCTGTTACTCTTCCTGATTCTACATATTGTTTTCAGTCATAGATTTAGAGTGTTTTTTTTCATGTTCATGCAAAGCAGAGGTGTTTAAAAAACTATAGCTATTTTACCGCTTTTCGGATGCTATGAAATGCTTATACTAAATTTCACAAATATGTTCATGTATTTTTATATTTATGCAGTGTATGTTGTGTTGCTCAATGCTCACTACCTCTGGTATTAGTCTCTCTTGCATTCCTTTACTAATACTATTATCTTGTGCTTCTAAATACTACAATATGATCAAAGCCTTACGCCTCTGCAAAATGGCGAGGTCTTCATGGCACTAAAATCTGGTATTTACCTCCGTTTTCTGCCGTCAACTGTTAATGAAAGTAGTACGATGCCTAATTTTGCCTTCTGTCGATTTTTTTCTTAAGGTAACTCTAAACTTAGGCTGATGCCTTCGCTAACTTTAATTTTGTGTCCTGATGCTATGTCCTAATTTTTCTATTGTCCTTGAGCACCCCGTAGCTAATATAATGTGAATAGTAGTTTAGTTTGCTACTTATACAACAATAGATCCATTTTTGTAGCTGCCAGATAGTATTCTTCCTGTCCCAAAGTGAAAGCATGGTTTCTCATGTTAAAACCCCAAGATATTGTATAGTATCTGATGACCATCATCACAATATTAACAAATGACCAGTAATTGATTTCTTTTTTGAGAAAAAGCCCTGCGCTTATAGATTATCAGGGTTCAGGTTACAGTCAATTGAAACGAACTGCCTCAGCACGTCAGGAACATTAGCGATCAGTAGACTGTCTCCATGAGCTCTTGCATAGTCAGCCAGTTTGTGAGCCAAAACATTGCCTTCTCGATTGATTGCCGAGGCTGACGCCAATGCAAAGGAATCCATCATATCTTTCACATCCGAAATGAGTGGGAACAAGGCCGACTTGTCCTGTGATTCAGGTTGGAGCAGGTTTGAGACCGCAACGCAGTCTGTCTCAATGCAGATGGCGCCTCTCTATACTTTCTCCAGTTCCAACAACCCCACCTGTATGGTCGTTAACTCTGCCTCGTCAACATTCTTGCATGGGAGTACTCGCCTACAAACTGACAGTGCCATAGCTTCGGTCTGACCTCTGACCACAACACCCACGCTGCTATGCCCTGTTTCAGCACTAAAAGAAGCATCTGCATTCACTTTCCATACGCCAGCCCCGGGTGGCTTCCACTGGTTGGTTTCAACGTGTTGCACCTCATGCAGAGGATCAGCCATAGCCGACCAGATACTCTTCCCTCTTTCATCATTTTTCTCCCAATGGCTTCCCTTAAAATCCTTCCAGTAATTCTGTAGGAAGGCGACAGTCAAGACATGAGCTATCCAGTGTAGGTTCAGACAATTCATTCATTCATTGCAGGTTCTGCATGTCTCATTATGTCTTTTTGCTTCATATTCAGGGTCAAACTGGGCTATATTTCTTTCATTGAGGCGAGGGTGATTCCAGCAGGTGAGGTGCATTTTAGACATTCGGATGATGTCTTGCTATGTCCAGGTGGTACCATGTCTGAATTAAGATTTCCCTTGCAGATTTTGCTTGGCGTACTCGCCTTTTTTCTTGAAGTTGGGCGTCAGTCGTCTCTACGGCAAGTTAAGCTTATCCCATTTACTTTGTTCAACCCAGAGTCAAGATTCATATCCCCTTCACTGTCATTTCATTTGTGAGCATTTATTCCATTGATCTATGTCGTCGGCACCCTCACGATTTAGCCTTTTCTGCTGATCACAATTGCTTGCATCTGCCATCTCATTGAGGAAATGCCCCTGCTCCTCTTAATTAAAATTAATGTGAAATATTTTTCTACCAAAATTAATGTGAAATATGTTTCTAGCAAAATTAATGTGAAGCACTATTGAGACAACGAATTTCAACTATGTTATGAGCCAAACCATATTAAGTATGTGCATCCTCGCTGGAATGCTTTCTGTTCATGAGTTGGTCTCCCAACACGTATTGTCGAGAAAAGAAAAGAAAGGACCTTTTAAGTTCTTAAGAGGAGCAAGAGAGCTTCTAAGTACTAACTGTCACTCATATCCTATCCTAATTGAAACGTATTAGCCAACTTGCCTCAGCGATGTTCTATTTCACAAAAGCTCGCTCCTTCACATATATGGTGGTTCTTTTCCTGTATTATTACTTAAATGGTTGATGGCCTTGCTTGATGCTTGCCACGTGTTTGATCGTTAACCTCTGATGCCATGTTTTCTCCATGCAGGTGTCTGGTACAATTACTAGAAGTAGCGGATCTACTTTTATTTGTTGTCCTAGCTTGCCATCAACTTATGCCAACGACGCAAGGTATGATGTTTGATTAATAGCTATTCTTAGAGGATGGATCCAAATATTGTTTAATTTGTCGGTTCTATACTTGGGTGCAATTTTTTACTAAATGAATGGCTCACGTTTTTTTGAAAAGGAGGTTAAAACCCCCGGCATTTGCATCAATCGATGCATACAATCATCACATTGTTACGTCGCCTAACATATATGTACATTTTCTTCAAGCCTTAAAGTGTAGTTAGCACAACATACAGACACACTTTGGTCATGGGATTAGCTTTCCCATTAAATTATTTAAATTGATAGCTCAAAAACTAACTCTGTAGGTCTATTAAATCTTCTGTAGACCCACATAATTGATATTACTTGAAAAGTAAGGAGGTTACCTTTTACTTTTAATACCTGGAACCAAATTGTTTGATACCAATTGTATCTGGGCGCAGTTTCATACAAGATACAACTTAGTAGCAAAATTTTTTGCCCTGTCTTATTTCTCCATACATTGGATTCATATTTGTTCCAAATTTACATCAAGAAGCTTCTAGGCATTTGTACTTTCAGAATCATTCTGAAACTGTGGTTCAGAGCAGAGATCATTTAATAAGGATGGTTCTATTTCTGAATCTTGCTCTAATCCCTAAAAGGTGAAACTGGGCATGATTTTGATATTTGTTTTACAAGATATTACATCGATTTTCTGGTTTGGGCATACTTATAATTGTTTTCTTCAGACTACATCTTAGCATGCACTTTTGTAGACTATTCTTGATTAGAAGATGTATATGAATGTGAGCAACAGAGTTCTTTACTCCTAGAAATTGCACACGCCAATGAAATTTAGGTATCCCTTGATAAGTCTCTCAACATTTTGCTTTCGTTCGTAGAATTAAAATTTGCCATCAAACAAACAAATAGTTGTGTTACTAAGTTTATTCTGTAATTTGCATGACAGTTTTGCATATGCTTGGTTTGTTCTGACAAAAGGTTGTTTCACACAACATTAGAATTGAAGTTTCTCCATAGCTTCGGTTCCGTGGTAGCTTTAGCCTTTTTACATGTGTGAGTATGTGTTTTTTTCCATTGACATGAGAACAAAATAGGTCATGACATGTTAAATTATTAATAATAGTCCAAATTCAAAAAGAGTCTTTGATGTAGAGATTAATATGCTTATAAAATTCCCTCTTTTCTCATTATAAATTTCCTTTTTATTCTGAGCTGGGTTCTAAGTGTAAAGCTAATTGGTTTGCTGAAAACACTGCATCTATAGTATATATCTAGACCATATAGATTGTTCATTTGTTTCTTAGAAAAGAGTTATTTAGCTAATCTTTGGTACCGATGGAATATGCAGTGATTACTCCCATAACCTATGATAAAGTAATATAATTACCATTTCGGTCAACTTTCCAACAAATTATGTCCATGCAGTAACTAACATTGTGTATTTTTACATAGATTTGTTCATCGCATGAAGCAAGGAGTTGAGACGGCCATCCACTTCATATTGTTAACTGGATGGTGTCGCACTATGCTTTATGAAAGCAACCTAAATAAATTGTTGTAAATAACCCTAAGGATTTTCTTTAACTTGAACTATCTTTAAACCTTTCTTCTTGCTTCACTTGATGCTTTTGGACTTCATGCTGCCATTGACCGGAATGTAAACCGTTATATTTCTGAATGCGCTATGTATGAGATCTCTGATGCTACTAATTATTGGACTGCTTCGGGTCATCTATTTCCTTGTGCAGCAAGGATTCTGGATCGGGCGCAGGTCGTCGCCATAAGAGAGCCTGGCTGGTGTGGTCTTCATGCTTGGTGTGGAGAAGCAAGGGAGGATGAGTAGGACGGGCATGGGGAAGGAGCAGCGAGGCTGGAGCTCCGACGTTGCTCGCGTCATGGTCGAATGGAGCCGGCCATCACTATGGGCTGCTGCTCACCGGTCGTCGTTCCCCAATCTCAGTTGCTCATCTTTGACTTCACCATCTTCCTCCCCTGATCATGCATCTATTTTAGATCATATAATTATGCTATATCATATATGTTGTTTAGTTTAGACTTGTGCATGTGCATGCATTGGCATTGATTTAGACAGAGATATTGCATGATTTGTACACAAAAGGAGTACGGATGATCTAAAGAATAAATGTTTGAATAAAGTTAGTAGTGAGATTTAGGTAGAGTTTACCTGCACTATTCTGTTTTATGTAGATTCTAAGCTGCAAAATCATACATGGTCCTGTTAGTAGTTTGTTTCAGTTGTGAGTTTACGCATTTTCCCTTGGAATGTTTGTATGTGTGATCACTTGCTTTTAGGTTCCCAGCGGTATATCATGAGAAGTTTTTTACTTTGCACCGGGTGATCAACTACATATTTAGACGAATACACTATTCAGGACCAGGAACATTAAGATTTCTAATGTTGTTTTCCTCTTTCAAGATTGCAGTTTTCATAAGCCTTAGATAGCTAAGGTACATAGTTTTCGTTTAACAATTTTTATTGTTCTCTCATCTCCTATATGGTGTCTAAGAAATACTAATGTAGACAATTGAAAAATTTAAAATACCTTCTCGCCAATTATGTGGGGAAGGTGCAGCAAGCCGGCCCTCGTGTTGCAGTAGAGTGGAGCCGGCAATTTTATGATCGGTCTCTAAATATTTCAACTTGCACAGTTTGAATTAGTTTCGCATGCTAAAGTATATAGTTTGAACAAGGTATTCCTTAATTTTTCATATAAAAGGTTTAGAATTATTACCCTCGGTGCTTGCTAAAACTCGAAGTTACTAACAAATGCAAAGGTTTCTGTTACAAAAGGTTTAGAATCATTACCCTTGATGCTTGAATTTGGACCTTGCACCTTACTTGGGTAACATAGAGCCAAATGGCACATTGTCCAAATACACGTTCAAAACACTTCGGGTTTGACATGGTCTCTATCCTTGATCAAACATGAAGTTACTGAAACAGGCAAATATTTCTCAACACGAACAAGTTTTCAAATGGGTCTTTGCGCCATTTGGCGCACCGGGTCATCTAGTACTCTTTAAAAGACGAAGGGAGTAAGTGCCATGATTTTAGTTTAAATTTTGACCTAGAATCAGGACATCTTTTTTGTATCGGATGGAGTAGTTAATTAATGTACCTCCAGCAAAATCTAAATTGATACTTGTTCCTTCTAAACGCGCAAAGAGGAACCAGGTGTGGCGATCCTCATTGGACGATCGGCTTTCATATCTGAAAGAAACATATCATGCTGAAACCGCCCAAAAAGGAGTAAAAAGTTAGAGACAAATGCTGCTATCTCAGTGATCGATATCTTCTGCCCGCTCGTATGGGCTGGTTCATCGATTCTCTGTCTCCTTTCTCACGGATAGCATCCGAGACAACGGCGGCACACGATCGACGACATATGGAGCTGCCTTCTCTCCCCGCCTTTTCCACGGAAGTGATCCAAGCTGCCGGAAAACTCATAGCTGGCCGGCGCTCTCGACGTGGCAGTGGACTCGGGATCGGCGTAGACACGCGTCCGCATGCAACGACCGTTGCGCCGGTAGAGCGTTTCGCAAAGTGCCAAACGGGCTCTCGGCGCACTATTATATTCGGTCGTGGTTGCGCCAAGAATGTTCTGACCGTAACATTTGATTTGATAGATACTTTTTCTTGCATTATTGGCATTATTGCCATGGTAGGGCTGGGCAACTGTGACATGCATAGTAATAATCAGTTAAACTAAGATAAGAAGAGTGCCGACTTCAAGGGGAGTACGTGGCAGGGAGGGTGGAGCGACCCCCATGCAGTGGTGGTCGACTGGTCGCACGTGGCTTTCTGGCGAGTGGGTGAGAGATACAGCGGCAGGCGGGCATAGATGCAAAGGAAATGAGCTGCCGGTGCCCATCATCCTTTGGCGACGTGGACAGATGAGCAGAAATGCAGATATCTGGCTGGCCGACTAGCCGCATGGGACAACCGATTTCTCTGTAGGAATCCATAATTGACAATTGGGCATACAGATCCTTTTCTTAATCCTCGCCCGGCCGAGGTGGGCCTTAGGGCAGCCAGACGCATGCACGTGTGGTACTAGTAGTAGAGAAGCAGCAGTAGTATTAACACCTGGTGTCACTGATTAGTGATGCGATGGGGCGAAAACTTCCGCGAACTGGGCTGCCAAATCAGCGGAGCTTGGTACGTGGCCAGTCGAACGTACTACACGTCGTCCGGCGAAGAGTTGTCCCAAGAAAGAAAACGGGAGAGAGCCGAGCCGTACGTGCTCAACTGCCGGACGAGAGTGGCGGGAAGCAGTGGGAGCTGCGAGGAGCCGGAGCAGGTGGCCAACTTGCGAAGAGAGCGAGCCTTCACAGTGACCGGCGGACCGATGCCGGATCACGACGCCGCGGCGAACAGCAATAAACAAAGGAGATTCAAACCTGAGACGCGACGCGCCCTGCCCCCTGCAGGCTAGTGTCGACATAGAGCCACACGTGTCGAGAGGGCAGGAGGCCGCTCGAGATAGCGTGGGCGTGGAGCCCCGGGCAGGTCGGCGGGCCCGCACGCAGCACGCTCCTCTCTCTCTCGCTGCGGGTCAGTCTCCGCTGCAACTCTGTACCGAGCACTACCGACCTGCACTCAACGTCTGAACCACCCCCCTACTCCTCTCGTCTGCCCGACTGCTTTTTCTCTGTCTTTATCCGTGACGCCCTTGCCTTGACTTTCCCGGGAAGCACAGTGGCTCCAAGTCTTGGTTTTGTTTCGTGAGATGTTTCTTCAGGGGTAGCTCAGCTGGACGCTGCTTCGGTGCCTTGACAGGTGCCTGGCCCACTTGTCATAGACCCAAAGGTAGGTGCCTTTAAGGCACCGAAACTCAATCCAGCTCGGCTATGTTTCGGAAAGGGCCGTGCGCCGAGATACATTGCTCAAACAGTTGGGTGGTATATCTCCCCATGGATACAATACAAAATAATACTCCCTCCATTTATAAATATAAGCCTTTTAGAGATTTTAATAAAAAAACTACATAAGGAGCAAAATGAGTGAATCCACATTGTAAAATATATCTATATACATCCGTATATAGTCCGCATTCAAATCTCTAAAAAGACTGATGTTTAGAAACGGAGGGAGTACAACTCATCATACTAAAATATATATTGGGTGGTGGTAATATGATATCACATCATGCTGGCCTAGTAAGATATTATCCACTACGAGAGGCATTACAGTTTTCCCTCAAACTTGCAAGGTGTTTTCGAGGGGCACTTTTCATATTACTACTTGTAGGCAGGTCGGCGGAGAGCTCCAACCAAATCAATTGACTTTATCTCCGAAAGAGAAAGAAAGATAGGCTTTCTGATAGGTCATTTCCTCCCGCATTAGCTTTCCCGTCCGGTCCTAATCCATGAGCCGACGAGCCGACGAGGCGCCTCTTGGCAAATATCTGTCGCCCCTGCTCCCAATTCGAGGCTCCTCCTCGCGGTCCCGGACATCCGTCGTTCTCGCGGAGCTGCCATCGCACACACACACTGGTGAGCCAGTGGAGCACAGCATCAAGAGTACAAAGGTGACATGGAAGCTGCGTGGCACAGCTCATCAAGCAGCAGTACCTTGCGCTGCTGGTCCAGTGTCCCGTGCCGATCGACCTTTTGAAATTTGAACGTTGGTTCCCGTGGCGGGTCATTTTATAGTACTACATGCACTGTGGAAGCGTTCGACCAGACCCGCTCACATGGGCTGATCGTCCGGTCATTCCGTTCTTCTTTCTTTTCTTGAGCGCAACATGCCACTGAGGTGTACCTCGGAAGCTGAGGTGAGGTGTGTGCTCGCCGAGTCGCCTCTGTTTTGTTCACGTCGAAGAAAGATCTCCCTGTTACTTTGGGTGGGCCGATCATATCATTTTTTTAGGGGTACAGCCTAGCATATTTGCGTAGCTTGATAAGTACAGTGTATATAATGGACTTGTTGCACGTCCAGTCGGCAGCGACCCCTCCTCTCTCACTCTCTCGTCCGAACCGTATCCAAAGCTTCGCGTTCCCGTTGGGGACTTGGGATATCCGGCCCTCTTGGCCTCTTCCCTTCCGCTCCCGTCCAGTGTCCACGACCACGTCCCACCACCACCCGTGTCGTCAGCTAGACAGACATGTACCGGGCCGCGCTGGGGTCCGTGTCTCATTGCGCCCCTGGGCCAGCCATGATTGACCCCGCGAAACAGAACGGATCCACGCTAAATGGATTATTGGCCAGGTCCAGTATGCTGAAGTCCCAAGTCGACGATGATTCGAAAAAATGGTCCATGTCGTCTACAGGTATATATGAAACAAAGCGCAAAGAGCAGCTTTTCCTATTTTTTCTATTTAATAATTCTGTACATTTCGGTTAGCGGAACTGTTAACCGAAATGACTTTATTGAAACCGAATGTTCGGTTAATCCACTAAACCGGTACATTATTCAGTTTATTACCAAAAAAAGATCACCCAGTTGCTGCCTATCAATACATGCAGCACACCCTATTATAGAGCTGAGCTCTCCTTTCCTTCTACTAACAAGGCGAGGCGGGACTAAACATGGAACATCATATGCATCATCGATTCGTCCTGCGTTTTTTTTGTTGAGAAACGTCGCAAGCTTTATTGATTATCAATGTTTACAGGAAAGACAAAAGTATCAAAAGGCACTAAAGCCAAACATTGCGTCCCAATTCTAAAGAACTAGCATACTTAGCGATGCAATGAGCTTCGAAATTGTTAGTGCTGCCTTTCTTACATTGGCCGTCGTGAATGTGCACGTATACATTACAGTCAAACTTGAGCAGGCTCAGGCGGGCAAAGCTATTTCTCGCTTCAAACGAGCTATATGAGAACGTTGCCTCAAGCGCGAGAGTGTTGGGCCTCTGTTTTTCATTCGTTTGGTTCTCTTATTATATTTCTTTTCTTCAAATTTTCGAAAAATAATACGAAATAGATCTATTTGAAAAATAAAATTTACTTCAAATTAAGATCATGAATTTAAAAAATATTAACACACTCCCTTCGATCCATATTAATTCACGCTACTTTAATACAGCTTTGTACTAAGGGTCTCCTAAAGCGGCGTCAATTAAAATCGGGGGGGGGGGGGGGAGTAGTATATAATTTTTCTTAGCTTAGTTTTAAGAATTGATAACTTTTAAAAAGATGTTCATGACAATGAAAAATGTTCCGCGTTCCAAAAAATGTATGCAACTTTTGATTTTGAAGAAAAAGGTGTCCAATGTAAAAAATATATTTGTGTAACGTAAAAATATACATTTCGTACAATTAAAAAATATAAGTGAGATTTTAAAGAAATATTTCCGCATTTCAAAAACTGTCCTTGTCTTATTTAAAAATATCTATATGATGTAAAAAATATCCCATTGAAAAAAGTGTAAGTGACATTTTAAAGAAATTTGCGTGTTTCCAAAAAATGTTCATCATTTTTTTAAATGTTTATGCAATGTAAAAGAATGTTCGAGTAGTTTAAAATGCCATTTAAAAAGTACAACGTGTATTTGGAAAATGTTTCCATGTATTCAGAATGTTTTCCAAAATATGTATTTAAAAATATTGAACGTGTATATTTTTTCGTGTGTGCGCTTAAAACATACACTGTGCACTGAGAAAAAGTTGACCTGTGTTTAAAAGAAATCAGATAAAAACCGACAAAGAAACAAGAAGAAAAGCAAAGAAAACCAGGAAAAAACAAAGTATAACAAAGAAAGAAACAAAGCAGTGAAAAAAACAAAGAAAACCAAATTTGTCTATACCACCAAAAACCTAGAAATTCAGTTTCTTTAGTTTCAACATCGATACGGTCTTAATTTTTTTGATTTTTCTGTGGCGTCCAAGCACTTCAATTTCTTGTAGCGACGACAAGTGTAAAAATGTGAGTGATATATTTAAATAATTATTTAAATAATTGTTGCGTAAGGACAATAATATATTTGTTTCGTCCATTCGGGTTGTGTGAGGCTGTGAAAGAAATACATTAAATCTATTAATTGATCCTCCAAACTCCCATTGTCAAACATACCGAGCCATTCGACAGGCTAATTCTATCATGATACTTCTTAATAAAACATGATTTCAGTATACAACATAAATTGATCCAAAGAAAAAGAATTGGTTGAAAAATAAATAAGTACTACAATTTAGACTCTTTGGTATCCCATACCATAGGTTGTTCACTCTTTCCTCATGACGGCATGTAGATTTCTCCCACGCACTCTCGGTAAACTCTCTATTTCTCGTGATTAAGATTAAAGGGTAATTTTTGAAATGGTTAAATAAATACATTGCTTAGAAGCTGAAAACAGCATGTAGTTCCATTTAAATATAGGGTTTTTACCATTTATGCTACCAATTGTGTTCCACTACTCAGTTTTGCAACTAGAATTTTCAACTGCTCAAAAATACCATCGATCCGTGAGATGCTTGCTCAAAAATGCCAATTGATATCTAAAAAATGTCATCGTTCCATCAGATTTTTGCTTAAAAATGCCATTAGACATTGTTATTTTCACATTAAACCCGTTGACCATGTTATATGACAAAAATAAGCCTAGACCCACATGTCAGATCTCTATGTCTCATATTGATAAGTGTGGCCCCACTTGTCAGGAGTAAGCAAGAGAATAATTTTACAGGAAAATAAGAACATTGTTGGGATCTAGTGGGCCCCATACTTGATCGTAGTGAGATAGACGGAAAATTGTCAAGTTGGTTCATAGGTATTTATGTCATTATAACATTGCAAAAGAGATTTGAGATCACGATAATGGTGTTGAGTGGCATTTTTTAGCATGTGTCTAGCAAAGCGATGACACTTTGAGCAGTTGAAAATCCTAGTGGCAAAAGTGAGTAGTCGGACACAACTGGTGGCATAAATAATAAAAGCCCTTAAATCTAAAAGGCTACATAACTGTTTTAGTATGAACAAACTTCAGTCAAAGAACTATTATTACAATTAGGTGTCAACCACAATAGTGAGAAGGGTCCACTATGGTTTCTTGAAAAGAGGAGGCCATTGTCAGACTATAGAGAAGTGTAGAGACGTCTTGACCGCAAAGATTAAGCTGTAAAACAAGACAAAACAAATGCTAGTTGGACCATTCTGTACTGCTATTGCACCACAAGTGTCGTACGTGTCTGGAAGCAAGAAAAGTGACTTACTTTATTATGAAAATAGAACATGTAAACCAAATAAAAATTGCAGTGAATTTTTAAATAATTATACTTCTTATTCGCTGGGCAAAAACATCAATATGCCAACTTGGAACAGTAACTTGAGCGTTACACATTTCTTTAAGGGCTCAACATTCTTAAGTTTTGACAATATGACAAATATCCTCTCAGCTTGTAGATATAATGATATGAAGATAATAATTTGGATGCATAGGCTAGCAATTGTAAGAATAACGGTGGCAAAAAAAGGCCAACAAATGCAGGTTTAGAAGAAAAAAATTGCAGACATGCTTCCATTGTAGCACCTCTAGTGGATAAAACATACCTATACTTCTCAAGTTAGGAAATCGTCAAATGAGAAAATGTACTTATTAAGTCACCGGTTCATTTTTCATAATCCCGAATTTGCATGTCGATCTCCCTGGATAGGATAATTTTCTTAAAGTTAGATGAAAAACACAACACATAGAACCGTTTTTTCTTACGACAACACATACAACAATTTAAGTTGCCCAAATTAGTAAACACAGTAATGGGTATAGAACACCCGCAAAAAAATAATGGGTATAGAAGGAGTAGAAAGTGCATTAGCCTGTATGCTAGTAATGTAATACCTAGGTCGCCCTGGGCTTCTTTCTCTAGGATACCTTAAACGAAAAGTTTATTCTACTTTGTGCATGATGATTCTATTTAGGCTGCATGCAAGTGAAGGATTTTCCCCCTAAGCATCCTCTAATTTGCAAGAAAAATCTTGCTCCATTTTTAAACCGAAGTGCATATTTTTCCATATCTCGTTCCAACTCCTATAGTAAATCACTTCACAAAAAAGAACTCTTTTATTATAGTGACCCATTAAATAGTTTTGGAATCTTCATAGCTATACGATGATAAGTCACCACATGGCTTATGTGTTTTCCTGAGAAGGTTACCGCCATTATAAGAAAATGAAATTGAGCTATTAACCATGTTGTAATCCTGACTGGGATACAAGAGCTGAGGCTAAAACTATACCTTACAAACTGAAAAGTTTAATTGTAGTGATGCACCAGGCAAACATGACTAACTAGTGGAGCATTTGATTTTTTCCTTCAGAAAATTGAAGTTGTGCAAGATTGATCGACAAAATAGTCTTATTGTTTGAAGTCAATACATATAGCGGTGTAAATACTAAGCAATGGGCGGAGTTTCGTATTTTCCCTAGCGGTGCAGTACATTCAGTCAATGTAAATTGCTAAGTGCATAGATAGATCGAATTAGGTTAAGTCCACATGTTAGATTGAGTTTAGTGTGCCTAATCATGCGATGACAATTGATCTGTGAATGTTTAGTGCGATGCGTTTAGAGAAAACAATGTTTGCTCTTCTATAAGTATAGAGACAAAGGGTTCAACCACTGAGTATGTGGATCCTGATTCTTAGGGGCACGTGCATGAATATTTTTCGGCTGTCATCAATAAGGTCAAGCCGACTTCAGAAGGGTAGCGGCGACAACAACACATCGACAACTCGTTCCGGTGACTGTAATGGTTGCTCAATGAGCTGGAGATCTCAATGTCATTCTTATTATGTTTGAGATGCTTGTACTCCTGATAAACTTTTATAATACTCTAGCAAATTATGGAAACCTTTCAAAGCAACTCGCTTTATACTATTGTACAAAATGCATCGTAGACAGCCTCGTGTGCATTCAAATGAACTTTAGTTTGTGCCTGCAAAAATCATCAATTGTTTTACTCTTCTTTTTTTTAGAAAATTTGATTCTCCTTTGTACATGTTGCATTCATTTTTTTGAGGGGTTGCATTCAAATGGTTCAAATCCAAGTACTCCCTCTGTTCCTGAATATAAGTTGTTTTAATAGTTTAAGTTAAACTACCAAAACGACTTATACTTAGGATCATAGGGAGTATATTATATCGCAAAAACATCGGTTACACCGACATCGGAAGTTGTCACGGCGGCGAAGCCAAAATCTGCCTTCATCTATATCTATATCTATATCTATACTACTATTAAAAGACCAAACATTACTTTCCCTACGTCCACACCGGAAAGTGCACACGGGATAACCCCCCACGTCCGATCAAACCCACTTAGTTACATCCAACTGTCCATGTTACATCCAACAAACTACAATCAGATCTACGGTTCAAAAGAAATGTTCTGCCGGCAGACTCTCCCGTCCAGGATGCTACAGAGCCCAACGATGACCCCTCCAGGGAATTTAACATACCTCCACAATCAACGCAGCCACCATACCACAAAACTCCACGATCAACGCCAGCATCAGTCCACGAACCTCGCCTCGGCCATTAGCCCCGCCTCGCTCGGCCAGCTGCCCCGTCGTCCTCACCCCTGGTCTCCGCGACGTCCTCGACCCGCTGGACATCCTCCACCCAACTTGCTGCCTCTCCTCACCCCGGCATCTTCGCCACGCCGCCCTCGCCCCAGGCGTCCACGACGTCCTCCACCCGGTGGACGGCCTCCAGCCGGCGTGCTGCCCTACCTCCGGTGTCATCACCCCTGCCAGTGCACATGTTAGATCAGATTAATTTGCAAGGTGGAAGATGAGGCAAAAGATAGATGTAATTGCTCTTTTAATCTGACATTCTATAATTTGTACTCTGAAATGTCATACTTAAAGTACAATCATGATCAGCATGTCAAACTAAGATGAGGCAAAAGATAGATGTAATTGCTCTTTTAATCTGACATTCTATAATTTGTACTCTGAAATGTCATACTTAAAGTACAATCATGATCAGCATGTCAAACTGAGTTGCCGAAGGGTTGAAATTCACAAAAAAAATCATTGAGAAGACAATATGGCATCCTCTCAGCGTAGTGGAGTACGCACTCCCTTTCAGGATGTGACGAACAATAGCAATTCAGGTAAATATACAGTTATCACCTACTCTTGCCTACTTATATCTTGTAAATCCAGCATATGTCATTGCCCCGTAGGTCAACCAACAGATCCAAAAGAGCAGAAGAGACAAAGGGAAAGGGAGAGGTATGCACTAAATAGGGATGCAATATTAAAAAAACGACAGGAGGCAAGGGATCGTAAGAAGGCTACCACCGCTATTGTAACTAGAACCAACACTCCATCAAAGCCATCCGGGGCCATGTCACCTGGTTACTCCATTTTACCTGTCCTTTATCATGCATGTCGTGAATGACAAGTAAAATCATGTTGATTAAGTGTTATTTCTGACAGATTTAGATACTGTGGAGAGGCCAAGTGTGCAGTCTGCTGTCACCCACCAACAACACACAACAGCCGCTGAAGGTCATGTGTTGTCCTACAATTGATATTTGTGTGTCACCCACCGGCGTTTGTGTGTCAACAACTGATATTGTACATACAATTATGATGCAGGCATACCTGTTGATGTGATAATGAGTGATCTAACTCCACTTCATGGTCCAGCTTCATTAAGAACACCGGATACAACCGTTTCTAACAAAGAAAATGTCAACAATTTTGACTCTGGCGTTGGGTCCTCCCAACCGACTATGTTACGACCGCCACTTCAAGCCTACAGAGGAAGCAATTCATATGGTAGTCAATTGTGGCTCATATTAACTATCATACCGAGTAAAAAACAATGGTTATTCAATTAGTCTTATACCTAATTATCACTTGATATACAGAAGCAAAACAAGCACTCAAGAGGCAGAGGGAAAATGCCAGGTATGAGCAACATAAGCAAGGGATATTGCAAAGCCTACGTGACAAGCGGAGGCGAGCCAAATCGTCAACAATAGTCCTTACAGCTGGAGAACAAAATCAATCCGATACAGGTGATGCATAATACATAAAACACTTTTTATCCAAACTTTGATTTCCTAACTGACAGCCACTCAATGTTTCTGTAGCTGATGAAGATTGTGATTGGTTACACACAAATGATACGCATCGGATACAAAACTCTCGAAGGAGGATGAGCCCAGACAACATACTTACTGCGCCGTCATGTGGACACAATCCCATACACTTATAATGGTGCTTTAATTGACCACTACTTGGTTCATTCCTTTCATTCTTCGCTCAGTCTTGCCCATTTTACAAGCTGAATATTCTGTCAGGCAACGACCACGGCAATGATGCTTTAATTGACTACTACTTGGTTCATTCCTTTCATTCATCGCTCGGTCTTGCCCATTTTACAAGCTGAATATTCTGCCAGGCAACGACCACGACAATGATGCATATGGAATACTGGAGCCGGATGGCAACACAAACAATATTGATGGTTCGCATTAATGCATACATGGTTCTATCTTTAATATACGATATCTTCTACAAACTAATATTTGCCTACTACAGAATGTTGTGGAGACGGAAACCTTCTACAAGCTGAATACCTTGAGCCTGATGAAGAAGCTAGGATGTTCGCCCACCAAGGTACATTATTGCTATGATGAGTTACCATATAATATAATATTGTCATTTCTGTAACAAATGGTGCCTGAATATTCAAATTTTGTTCCAGATATTGAGTTTGAATCCTACCGAGTTGAACGACGTCACACTGATGGAACACACACAAATGATCTTCATGCTATGGTGTACATGAACCTACCCAAAAATCACCACGTCCTTGATAGTGACCGAACCTCGATGGCGAGATCCGACCTGTTGTTGCGGCCCGACCTTTCACGACACTCCACCACCAGCAGTAGCAACCTCTCGCCCGCGCACACGATGTACACGAAGTAAAGGGTTTGAACCTTGCGGCCCAGCACGAGAAAACCAATCTTGACGAAGGTACTCACGCGCAAAACAATTTCCACCAAGAGAAATCGCAACACAGAGGTTTTCTAAAGGAAAAAGCTTACCTTCTACCGGCCGATCGCGCTCACCCGTCCGCCGGCTCCGTGGCCGTTCGATCGTGTGTTGATCAGACGTTCGACAACGTCCCCGCGTCCGCCAAAGCCGCGTCCATTTTCCTGCAACTCACCTGTTGTTTCAGGACAACCATTCCTGCAACCGGGTAACTGTAGGCTGATAACCACGCCGCATCCGCCCCCTTCAGCTATTGACACGCGTCATGTGGGCCCCCACTCCACCGATATCCTTATCACGAGCGAAACACCTCCACACTTTTCTCGCCCGTAGCCAAAACTCACTGTGAGTGAACAGCTTGGCCAGCGCCGTCCGTCCGCGCGTGCTTCGCCGGCGAGCCGCACCCCTTGTCGCTGCTCGGCGTCCCTCCGCATCAGGCTAACCCCTGCGTCGCGGTTGCCGCTAGAGGAGCACATCAAGAAAAGCAACAACTCATCCAGGCTTGTCAGCGACGACGACTGTTCGGCGGCGGTGTTGAGGAAGATGGCCAAGGAGCGGTCCCTGGTGACGCAGCTGCTCGTTGTCTTGCTTCCGGCGATCCAGCTAGCCGGTGGCGAGCTCGCCGAGGTCGTTGCCAAGATGTTTGAGAGCATACTGGACTGCTCGTCCAAGGCCAAACCGTGTTGAAGCTTTTCGGCTCGATCTGCTGACACATAGCTTCTACCACAACATCACCTTGGTTGCAATTTTTTTCGCAACAATGGTCTTGTTGCAGGAATGCAGAGAAGAGGCCGGAGATGTTGTTGAAATTTTTGCAACAAGAGTCTTGTTGTAGGAATACAGAGAAGAGGTCGCCGATGGTCTTGCAACAAAGGTTATCTTGCAATGCAGGTTTTGCAACATGGGTCTTGTTGCAGGAACATTGGCGGGTTGGGGGCAGCGCCACGCTGGGCGCAACTGTGTTGGGGCCAGGGGCAAGGTTGTTTGTTTCTGCAATAGCGCGCTTGTTGTGGGAATTAATGAGGGGTCATGCGGGCCGCGGGCACTACATCGGACGGCTAACAGCGCGGGAATCCAACAGTCATCGGTGCGGCGGATATTTTAAAATCATCGGCCGGCGGACGCGTAGCAGCGCCCTTTTCTAAAGGTCCCTCCAAAACTTGATACGGGTGTCTACCCTAATAAACACATCGTGTCTATTTCATATAAAAATAACCTAATTTTACAAAGAACTAAATTGGCTTTATATAATAGCCGCACACCTTAACTTTCTTGGAAAACAAGCCTTGGTACGTATTTGAAAGAAAAGATAACACATAAGTATATGCTAGTCTATTTAAGAAAACAAAAACTACTAGATTTATTGCATGCTTCGCCGGCTTTTGTTTTTCTGTTGGAGGACCCCATCCAGTTTCCTTCAAACATAGAAGACTCCATATATTATACGTCTGGTTTGCTACATGACATCCCTTGCACGGCAGGAACAAAAACAACCAACGCAGTTTGACCCCTAGTCTGTCTTTTTTAAATGAATCTGATCTCCTTCTGTAATACGAGCCAACAATACCCTGTATTCCCGCATGCACACCAAAGCTTCCAGAATAGATGTACGTGTATGTCTTACACACAAACGTGTCCTCGTATTTTCCTTTAAACTGAAACAAACAAAATCTCTCTGACTGCTCCGGATGGATACAAGCCACGGCAACTAGCTTTTCCTTATTTGTCGTGGCCGTAATTGTATCTACCATCGTAGTTAACTTACACGCGGTCATATCAGTCCTTAGAAAAGTTAGGGACTGCCTCCAATGTGGAGCATTGCGGTTTCAGTATGAGGGACCTGCATTTTGTTGCAGAAAGGGGAAAGTAGGTTTGTTTACACCTGAGGTTCCGGATGAGTTGAAACGGCTGTTTACAAGTCAAGGTGATGACGATGCTAAATATTTTCGAGACAACATACGGCATTTCAACTCTCACTTCTCATTCACAAGTCTTGGAGTCACCCTTGATCGTCGAGTAAGCACTGCGGCAGGAACCGGCGTATATACCTTTCGTGCATGTGGGGGGTTGTACCACGCTCTTGATGATCTGGTGCCGGCTGATAATGGTCCTAGGCATTTGCAGCTCTATATTTATGATACAGATCATAACTTGGTGCACAGGGCTAAGAGGCCTCCAGATCTTAATATAGAACTCATACGTAAAATTCTGCTAATACTAGAGCCGAACCCTTATGCACAGGCTTTCAAGAGCCTTGGGTCCGTTCCAAATCTAGATGAGTACAAGATCTCACTAAACATAGATATCAAGTTGGATCAACGTAGGTATAATGCCCCAACGACTTCTCAGGTGGCAGCTATATGGGTTGAAGGGAGCGACCCACAAAATTGTTTTGACAGGAGTGTTGTTGTGCATGGCAAAAAAGGCGGCCGGCCCCTGTACATTAGAGCATACTATGGGTGCTATGATCCATTGTCATATCCACTGTTTTTTTCCACGTGGGGAGACAGGTTGGAATCGCTGGATGCCGTATGTTCAGGAACACAATGACACAAACCAATAACCGGTGCATTATTCAGATCCGCAAGAAAACCGGGCCTCTGAATTACATACAGGTATTCTATTCATTATTGTTGTGTTATCTACATACTATCTTTATAAATATAATAACATTTGTCTTCGTTCACCTATCGAGCAGATGAAAACTTGATGGGTGGAAGGGAACAAGTTGGCAACTTTGGGCCAGATGAAGACCGAGTCACTGATTTACATGCAGGTATGATGTTCATTATTAAATTGTTATGGCATTATCGGTGAATAAAAACTTATGTCTTGCTCCCCCAACAAAACAGAAGGTAATTTGATTAATGAAAGGGAACAAGTTGGGAATTTTGTGCCAGATGAAGACCATGCCAATGATTTACATGCAGGTGCCGGTCATTATAGTGTACCACTTATTCTTAATAAACAAATCTTATGTTGTCAATCATTATGATTCCAGCCATTATACTTGTATTTATATTCGATATTGTCACCATCGTTGCCGGCGAGTCACGTGGTGATCGGATTGGTAAGAGAATCGTGCTTCCACGCACGTTTCCTGGTGGTGATCGCGACATGCAGCGAAGGTTCCTCGATGCAATGGCAATAGTCCAACGGTGGGGTAAACCGGATTATTTTATCACGATGACTTGCAATCCCTACTGGGAGGAGATAACACTTAATCTGATGCCTGGACAACTGCCACAAGACCGTCCAGACCTGGTGGCAAGGGTATACAGGGCTAAACAACGAGATATGATGGACTTGCTAATTAAGGGTAAGCATTTCGGACAAGTCGCAACTTATGTACATGTCACAGAGTTTCAGAAACGAGGCCTCCCTCATGAGCATATACTTTTAATCATGAAAGCAAATAGCAAGTTGGCAACCCCGGATGACTATGATCGGGTGATATCCGCAGAGATACCTGACAAAGAGAAACACCCAGTTCTGCATGAGCTGGTCGTCAAACACATGCTGCACGGACCCTGTGGTGAGTTGAAAAAAAGTTGTTCGTGCATGATTGATGGACAGTGTAGGTTCCATTATCCGCGAGATTTTTGTGATGCCACACAACAAGGGAGAGACTCTTATCCCATCTATCGGAGGAGGGACGATGGGCATGGAGTTAGGATTAGAGGAGCCAATTTGGACAATAGATGGGTGGTCCCTTACAACCCTTGTCTGCTTATGCGATACAACTGCCACATTAATGTTAAAGCATGCTCGAGCATCAAGGCAGTGAAGTATTTGTTCAAGTACATCTATAAAGGCCATGATCGGACGTCATTTGCTTTTGAGCAGGACATAATCAATGATGGTGGAATCATCAACGAAATCCGACAATATAGGGATGCACGCTATGTATCTCCTCCAGAGGCTATTTACAGGATTTTTGGTTTTAAAATGTTTGGTGTCAGTCCATCAGTGCTGCAGCTCCAACTTCATTTGCCAAATATGCATACAATTGCATTTAAATCTGGTGAAAATCTAGAAGATGTTGTCGCTCGACCATCTTCATCTAGGTCCATGCTTACCGAGTACTTTGAGATGAACCGGAAGATTCCACAAGCACGAAAATTGTTGTACAGAGAGTTTCCAGAGCATTATAGATGGATAGCTGGAAAAAAGAAGTGGCAGAAGAGAAGAAATAACAGATCGCAGATTGGAAGACTTGTGTACGTGCACCCTGCTGAAGGAGAGAGGTACTACTTGCGTGTGTTGCTAAGTCATGTCCGAGGTGCCACTTCATTTGATGATTTAAAAATAGTAAATGGCAACATGTGCACTTCCTTCAGAGAGGCATGTGAACACTTAGGCCTCATTGAGCACGACAAGACTCTTGATGATTGCATGACAGAGGCGGCCACATTTCAGATGCCTTGTGCCCTAAGACGGTTGTTTGCGACTATATTGGTTTTTTGCGAGGCAACAGAAATCCGACAATTGTGGGAGAAACATCTACCATCAATGCGTGAGGATTACCGTCTTAATGAATCAAATGAGTCAATACTTGAGCAGATGGTCCTTAGAGATATTAGGGATATGTTGTAATCCATGGGAAAGGATATTAAAAACTATGGACTTCCGGATCTGGTAGAGACCGATGGTTCTTATGACGGTGAGTACAAAGAGGTAATAGAAGAGAGGCAAATCACCGCGGACATAGAACATCTAGATCTATTTAGCAGTTTGAACAATGAGCAGTTGGCTAGTTTCAATGACATAATGGATCATGTGATGAACAAAAAAAGCCAGATATTCTTTGTTGATGGTCCAGGAGGCACTGGGAAGACGTACCTGTACAAGGCATTGCTTGCTAAGGTGCGTTCCATGGGCCAAATGGCGATTGCAACTGCTAGATCTGGTATTGCAGCATCGATAATGCCTGGAGGACGGACATCACACTCTCGGTTCAAAATACCAATCAAGCTCACTGACAATAGTATGTGCAGTTTCACAAAACAAAGTGGTACAACGGAGTTGCTTAGACAGGCGTCCTTGATAATTTGGGACGAAGTCGCTATGACAAAACGTCAAGCAGTTGAGACGCTTGATAGATCACTACAGGATATAATGGAATGTTCTTTGCCGTTTGGAGGAAAGGTTGTCGTCTTTGGTGGTGATTTCATGCAGGTCCTACCCGTTGTGACACGTGGGACAAGAGCGCAGATCACGGATGCTACACTTCTGAGATCCTATCTTTGGGAGAAGACCCGCAAGATACGTCTCACACGCAATATGCGGGCACATGCTGATCCTTGGTTCTCGGAATACCTCCTAAGGATAGGCAATGGAACTGAAGAGACAATTGGCGACGACTATGTCCGTCTCCCTGACGACATTGTCATTGGCTATACCGAGGATGAAAAAGCTATTAACATGCTCATCGAAGATGTCTTCCCACCGTTGCATGCCAATGCTACATCCAGAGAGTACATGAGTGCACGTGCTATTCTATCGACCAAGAACGATCATGTCGATGACCTGAATGACAAGATGATCTCCAGGTTTCCAGGTGAAGAAAAGTTATACCATAGTTTTGACTCAATCGAGGATGACCTAGAGAATAATTACACAATTGATTTTTTGAACTCGATCACACCAAATGGCTTTCCCCCACATGTTTTGAAATTAAAGGTCAACTGCCCGGTCATTCTGCTACGGAACCTCGACCCTCATAATGGTCTATGCAATGGAACACGGCTTATGATCAGAGCCTTTCAGGATAGTGCAATCGATGCAGAGATTGTTGGTGGTCAGCATGCTGGAAAGAGGGTGTTTATACCTAGGATCCCTATGTCGCCCTCGGAGGACATCTCACTTCCTTTCAAACCTAAGAGAAAACAGTTCCCCATCCGTCTAAGTTTTGCGATGACAATTAACAAGGCACAGGGTCAGACCATCCCAAATGTTGGCATTTACCTTCCCGAGCCAGTATTCTCACATGGTCAGCTATATGTTGCATTGTCAAGAGGAGTGTCGAGAGAGACAACACGGATTTTGGCCAAGCCAAACAAGGATGTCGATAAATCCGGGAAAAGCACCAAGAACATTGTCTACAAAGATGTTTTGGAGAGATGAGGCAAGTGCATTATTCCATTATTTCTTTTCCCCTACTATGTTTGAAGGAAATATGCCCTAGAGGCAATAATAAAGTTATTATTTATTTCCTTATATCATGATAAATGTTTATTATTCATGCTAGAATTGTATTAACCGGAAACATAATACATGTGTGAATACATAGACAAACAGAGTGTCACTAGTATGCCTCTACTTGACTAGCTCGTTAATCAAAGATGGTTATGTTTCCTAACCATGAACAAAGAGTTGTTATTTGATTAACGGGATCACATCATTAGTTGAATGATCTGATTGACATGACCCATTCTATTATCTTAGCACCCGATCGTTTAGTATGTTGCTATTGCTTTTATCCATGACTTATACATGTTCCTATGACTATGAGATTATGCAACTCCCGTTTACCGTAGGAACACTTTGTGTGCTACCAAACGTCACAATGTAACTGGGTGATTATAAAGGTGCTCTACAGGTGTCTCCGAAAGTATTTGTTGGGTTGGCGTATTTCAAGATTAGGATTTGTCACTCCGAATGTCGGAGAGGTATCTCAGGGCCTTCTCGGTAATGCACATCACATAAGCCTTGCAAGCATTGCAACTAATGAGTTAGTTGCGGGATGATGTATTACGGAACGAGTAAAGAGACTTGCCGGTAACGAGATTGAACTAGGTATTGGATACCGACGATCGAATCTCGGGCAAGTAACATACCGATGACAAAAGGAACGACGTATGTTGTTATGCGGTCTGACCGATAAAGATCTTCGTAGAATATGTAGGAGCCAATATGGGCATCCAGGTCCCGCTATTGGTTATTGACCGGAGATGTGTCTCGGTCATGTCTACATTGTTCTCGAACCGTAGGGTCCGCACGCTTAAGGTTTCGATGACAGTTATATAATGAATTTATGAGTTTTGATGTACCGAAGGAGTTCGGGGTCCCGATGGGATCGGGGACATGACGAGGAGTCTCGAAATGGTCAAGACGTAAAGATCGATATATTGGACGACTATATTCGGACATCGGAAGGGTTCTGAGTGGTTCGGGTATTTTCGGAGGTACCGGGGAGTTACGGGAATACGGGGAAGAGTATTGGGCCTTACTGGGCCTTAGTGGGAAGGAGCCAGGAGGTGGCGCGCGCCCCTCCCAAGCCCAGTCCGAATTGGACAAGGGGTTTGGGGGCGCGGCCCCCTCTCCCTTCCTTCTCCACTCCCCTCCTTTCCCCCTTCTCCTAGTTGGACTAGGAAAGGTGGAATCCTACTCCCGGTGGGAGTAGGACTCCCCTTGGCGCGCCCAAACCTAGGGCCGGCCTCCTCCCTCCCTTGCTCCTTTATATACGGGGGCAGGGGGCACCCCATGGACACACAAGTTGATCTTCGTGATCGTTCCTTAGCCGTGTGCGGTGCCCCCCTCCACCATATTCCACCTCGGTCATATTGTAGCAGTGCTTAGGCGAAGCCCTGCGACAGTAGAACATCAAGATCGTCACCACGCCGTCGTGCTGACGGAACTCCTCCCCGACGCTTTGCTGGATCGGAGCCCGGGGATCGTCATCGAGCTGAACGTGTGCCAAGAACTCGGAGGTGCCGGAGTAACGGTGCTTGGATCGGTCAGATCGTGAAGACGTACGACTACATCAACCGCGTTGATATAACGCTTCCGCTTTCGGTCTACGAGGGTACGTAGACAACACTCTCCCCTCTCGTTGCTATGCATCACCATGATCTTGCGTGTGCGTAGGAATTTTTTTGAAATTGCTACGTTCCCCAACAGTGGCATCCGAGCCTAGGTTTTATGGTTTGATGTTATGCACGAGTAGAACACAAGTGAGTTGTGGGCGATACAAGTCATACTGCCTACCAGCATGTCATACTTTGGTTCGGCGGTATTGTTGGATGAAGCGGCCCGGACCGACATTACGCGTACGCTTACGCGAGACTGGTTCTACCGCCGTGCTTTGCACACAGGTGGCTGGCGGGTGTCAGTTTCTCCAAATTTAGTTGAACCGAGTATGGCTACGCCCGGTCCTTGAGAAGGTTAAAACGGAGTCTATTTGACGAAGTATCGTTGTGGTTTTAATGCGTAGGTGAGATTGGTTCTTGCTTCAGCCCGTAGCAGCCACGTAAAATTTGCAACAAACAAAGTAGAGGACGTCTAACTTGTTTTTGCAGGGCATGTTGTGATGTGATATGGTCAAGACATGATGCTATATTTTATTGTATGAGATGATCATGTTTTGTAACCGAGTTATCGGCAACCGGCAGGAGCCGTATGGTTGTCGCTTTATTGTATGCAATGCAATCGCCCTGTAATGCTTTACTTTATCCCTAAGCGGTAGCGATAGTCGTAGAAGCATAAGATTGGCGAGACGACAACGATGCTACGATGGAGATCAAGGTATCGCGCCGATGACGATGGTGATCATGATGGTGCTGCAGAGATGGAGATCACGAAGCACAAGATGATGATGACCATATCATATCACTTATATTGATTTGCATGTGATGTTTATCTTTTATGCATCTTATCTTGCTTTGATTGACGGTAGCATTATAAGATGATCTCTCACTAAATTATCAAGAAGTGTTCTCCCCGAGTATGCACCGTTGCCAAAGTTCGTCGTGCCCAGACACCACGTGATGATCGGGTGTGATAAGCTCTACGTCCATCTACAACGGGTGCAAGCCAGTTTTGCACACGCGGAATACTCGGGTTATACTTGACGAGCCTAGCATATGCAGATATGGCCTCGGAACATGGAGACCGAAAGGTCGAGCGTGAATCATATAGTAGATATGATCAACATGATGATGTTCACCATTGAGAAATAATCCATTTCACGTGATGATCGGTTATGGATTAGTTTTGATTTGGATCACGTAATCACTTAGATGATTAGAGGGATGTCTATCTAAGTGGGAGTTCTTAAGTAATATGATTAATTGAACTTTAATTTATCATGAACTTAGTCCTGGTAGTATTAGCATATCTATGTTGTAGATCAATAGCTCGCGTTGTTGCTTCCCTGTGTTTATTTTGATATGTTCCTAGAGAAAATTGTGTTGAAAGATGTTAGTAGCAATGATGCGGATTGGATCCGTGATCTGAGGTTTATCCTCATTGCTGCACAGAAGAATTATGTCCTTGATGCACCGCTAGGTAACGGACCTATTGCAGGAGCAGATACAGACGTTATGAACGTTTGGCTAGCTCAATATGATGACTACTTGATAGTTTAGTGCACCATGCTTAACAGCTTAGAATCGGGACTTCAAAGACGTTTTGAACATCATGGACCATATGAGATGTTCCACGAGTTGAAGTTAATATTTCAAGCAAATAGCCGAGTTGAGAGATATGAAATCTCCAACAAGTTCTATAGCTAAAAGATGGAGAAGAATCGCTCAACTAGTGAGCATGTGCTCAGATTGTCTGAGTACTACAATCGCTTGAATCAAGTGGGAGTTAATCTTCCAGATAAGATAGTGATTGACAGAATTCTCTAGTCACCATCACCAAGTTAGTAGAACTTCGTGATGAACTATAATATGCAAGGGATGACGAAAGTAATTCCCAAGCTCTTCGTGATGCTGAAATCAATGAAGGTAGAAATCAAGAAAAACATCAAGTGTTGATGGTTGACAAGATCACTAGTTTCAAGAAAAGGGCAAAGGAAAAAAAAGGGGAACTTCAAGAAGAACGGCAAGCAAGTTGCTGCTTAAGTGAAGAAACCCAAGCCTGGTCCTAAGCCTGAGACTAAGTGCTTCTACTGCAAAGGGACTGGTCATTGGAAGCGGAACTACCCCAAGTATTTGGTGGATAAGAAGGATGGCAAAGTAAACAAAGGTATATTTGATATACATGTTATTGATGTGTACTTTACTAGTGTTCATAGCAACCCCTCAGTATTTGGTACTAGTTCAGTTGCTATGATTAGTAACTTGAAACAGGAGTTGCAGAATGAACAGAGACTAGTTAAGGGTGAAGTGACGATGAAAGTTGGAAGTAGTTCCAAGATTGATATGATCATCATCGCACACTCCCTATACTTTCGGGATTAGTATGGAACCTAAATAAGTGTTATTTGGTGTTGAGCATGAATATGATTTGATCATGTTTATTGCAATACGGTTATTCATTTAAGTAAGAGAATAAATTGTTGTTCTGTTTACATGAATAAAACCTTGTATGGTCATACACACCAACAAAATGGTTTGCTGGATCTCGATCGTAGTGATACACATGTTCATAATATTGAAGCCAAAAGATGCGAAGTTAATAATGATAGTGCAACTTATTTGTGGCACTGCAGTTTAAGTCATATTGGTGTAAAGCGCATGAAGAAACTCTATGCTGATGGACTTTTGGAATCACTTGATTATGAATCACTTGATGCTTGCGAACCATGCCTTATGGGCAAGATGACTAAAACGCCGTTCTCCGGAACAATGGAGCGAACAACAGATTTGTTGGAAATCATACATACTGATGTATGTGGTCCGATGAATATTAAGGCTCGCGACAAGTATCATTATTTTCAGAACTTCACAGATGATTTGAGCAGATATGGGTATATCTACTTGATGAAACATAAGTCTGAAATGTTTGAAAAGTTCAAAGAATTTCAGAGTGAAGTGGAGAATCATCGTAACAAGAAAATAAAAGTTTCTACGATATGATCGCAGAGGTAAAATATTTGAGTTACGAGTTTGGCCTTCAGTTAAAACCATGTGGAATAGTTTCACAAACTCATGCCACCTGGAACACCACAGCATAATGGTGTGTCCGAACGTCATAACCGTACTTTATTGGATATAGTACAATCTATGATGTTTCTTACCGATTTACCAATATCGTTTTGGGATCATGCATTAGAGACAGTTGCATTCATGTTAAAAGGGGCACCATCTAAAGTCCGTTGAGACGACACAATATGAACTATGGTTTGGCAAGAAACCAAAGTTGTCATTTCTTAAAGTTTGGGGTTGTGATGCTTATGTGTAAAGTTTCATCCTGATAAGCTCAAACCCAAATCAGAGAAATATGTCTTCATAGGATACCCAAAGAAGACAGTTGGGTACACCTTCTATCACAGATCCGAAGGCAACACATTCGTTGCTGAGAATGGATACTTTCCAGAGAAGGAGTTTCTCTCGAAAGAAGTGAGTGGGAGGAAAGTAGAACTTGATAAGGTAATCGTACCTTCTCCCTTATTGGAAAGTAGTTCATCACAGAAATCTGTTCTTGTGACTACTACACCAATTAGTGAGGAAGCTAATGATGATGATCATGTAACTTCAGATCAAGTTACTACCAAATCTCGTAGGTAAACCAGAGTAAGATCCGCACCAGAGTGGTACGGTAATCCTGTTCTGGAAGTCATGTTAACAGACCATGACGAACTTGCGAACTATGAGGAAGCGATGATGAGCCCAGATTCCGCGAAATGGTTTGAGGCCATGAAATCTGAGATATGATCCATGTATGAGAACAAAGTATGGACTTTGATGGATTTGCCCGATGATCGGCAAGCCAAAGAAAATAAATGGATCTTCAAGAGGAAGACGACACTGATAGTAGTGTTACTATCTACAAAGCTAGAATTGTCGCAAAAGGTTTTCGACAAGTTCAAGGTGTTGACTACAATGAGAGTTTCTCACTCATATCTATGCTTAAGTCTGTCCGAATCATGTTAGCAATTGCCGCATTTTATGAAATCTGACAAATGGATAATAAAACTACAATCCTTAATGGATTTATTAAAGAAGAGTTGTATATGATGCAACCAGAAGGTTTTGTCAATCCTAAAGGTGCTAACAAAATATGCAAGCTCCAGCGATCCATCTATGGATTGGTGCAAGCATCTCAGAGTTGGAATACACGCTTTGATAAGTTGATCAAAGCATATAGTTTTATACAAACTTGCGGTGAAGCCTGTATTTACAAGAAAGTGAGTGGGAGCACTACAGCATTTCTGATAAGTATATGTGAATGACATATTGTTGATCAGAAATAATGTAGAATTATTCTGCAAAGCATAAAGGAGTGTTTGAAAGGAGTTTTTCAAAGAAAGACCTCGGTGAAGCTGCTGACATATTGAGCATTAAGATCTATAGAGATAGATCAAGACGCTTGATAAGTTTTTTCAATGAGTACATACCTTGACAAGATTTTGAAGTAGTTCAAAATGGAACAGTCAAAGAAAGAGTTCTTGCCTGTTTAACAAGGTGTGAAATTGAGTAAGACTCAAAACCCGACCACGGCAGAAGATAGAAAGAGAGTGAAAGTCATTCCCTATGCCTCAGCCATAGGTTCTATAAAGTATGCCATGCTGTGTACCAGATCTATTACATACCCTACCACTGAGTTTGGCAAAGGAGTACAATAGTGATCTAGGAGTAGATCACTGGACAGCGGTCAAAATTATCCTTAGTGGAATAAGGATATGTTTCTCGATTATGGAAGTGACAAAAGGTTCGTCGTAAAGGGTTACGTCGATGCAAGTTTTGACACCGATCTGGATGACTCTAAGTCTCGATCTAGATACATATTGAAAGTGGGAGCAATTACCTAGATTAGCTCCGTACAGAGCATTGTAGACATAGAAAATTGCAAAATACATAACGGATCTAAATGTGAAAGACCCGTTAACTAAGATTCTCTCACAAGCAAAACATGATCACACCTTAGTACTCTTTGGGTGTTAATCACATAGCGATGTGAACTAGATTACAGAATCTAGTAAACCCTTTTGGATGTTGGTCACATGGCGATGTGAACTATGGATGTTAATCACATGGTGATGTGAACTATTGCTATTAAATCACATGGCGATGTGAACTAGATTATTGACTCTAGTGCAAGTGGGAGACTGAAGGAAATATGCCCTAGAGGCAATAATAAAGTTATTATTTATTTCCTTATATCATGATAAATGTTTATTATTCATGCTAGAATTGTATTAACCGGAAACATAATACATGTGTGAATACATAGACAAACAGAGTGTCACTAGTATGCCTCTACTTGACTAGCTCGTTAATCAAAGATGGTTATGTTTCCTAACCATGAACAAAGAGTTGTTATTTGATTAACGGGATCACATCATTAGTTGAATGATCTGATTGACATGACCCATTCCATTAGCTTAGCACCCGATCGTTTAGTATGTTGCTATTGCTTTTATCCATGACTTATACATGTTCCTATGACTATGAGATTATGCAACTCCCGTTTACCGTAGGAACACTTTGTGTGCTACCAAACGTCACAACGTAACTGGGTGATTATAAAGGTGCTCTACAGGTGTCTCCGAAAGTATTTTTTGGGTTGGCGTATTTCAAGATTAGGATTTGTCACTCCGAATGTCGGAGAGGTATCTCAGGGCCTTCTCGGTAATGCACATCACATAAGCCTTGCAAGCATTGCAACTAATGAGTTAGTTGCGGGATGATGTATTATGGAACGAGTAAAGAGACTTGCCGGTAACGAGATTGAACTAGGTATTGGATACCGACGATCGAATCTCGGGCAAGTAACATACCGATGACAAAAGGAACGACGTATGTTGTTATGCGGTCTGACCGATAAAGATCTTCGTAGAATATGTAGGAGCCAATATGGGCATCCAGGTCCCGCTATTGGTTATTGACCGGAGATGTGTCTCGGTCATGTCTACATTGTTCTCGAACCGTAGGGTCCGCACGCTTAAGGTTTCGATGACAGTTATATAATGAATTTATGAGTTTTGATGTACCGAAGGAGTTCGGAGTCCCGGATGGGATCGGGGACATGATGAGGAGTCTCGAAATGGTCGAGACGTAAAGATCGATATATTGGACGACTATATTCGAACATCGGAAGGGTTCTGAGTGGTTCGGGTATTTTCGGAGGTACCGGGGAGTTACGGGAATACGGGGAAGAGTATTGGGCCTTACTGGGCCTTAGTGGGAAGGAGCCAGGAGGTGGCGCGCGCCCCTCCCAAGCCCAGTCCGAATTGGACAAGGGGTTTGGGGGCGCGGCCCCCTCTCCCTTCCTTCTCCACTCCCCTCCTTTCCCCCCTTCTCCTAGTTGGACTAGGAAAGGTGGAATCCTACTCCCGGTGGGAGTAGGACTCCCCTTGGCGCGCCCAAACCTAGGGCCGGCCTCCTCCCTCCCTTGCTCCTTTATATACGGGGGCAGGGGGCACCCCATGGACACACAAGTTGATCTTCGTGATCGTTCCTTAGCCGTGTGCGGTGCCCCCCTCCACCATATTCCACCTCGGTCATATTGTAGCAGTGCTTAGGCGAAGCCCTGCGACAGTAGAACATCAAGATCGTCACCACGCCGTCGTGCTGACGGAACTCCTCCCCGATGCTTTGCTGGATCGGAGCCCGGGGATCGTCATCGAGCTGAACGTGTGCCAAGAACTCGGAGGTGCCGGAGTAACGGTGCTTGGATCGGTCAGATCGTGAAGACGTACGACTACATCAACCGCGTTGATATAACGCTTCCGCTTTCGGTCTACGAGGGTACGTAGACAACACTCTCCCCTCTCGTTGCTATGCATCACCATGATCTTGCGTGTGCGTAGGAATTTTTTTGAAATTGCTACGTTCCCCAACAATGTTTGTGTTGAAAACCAACTTATGAAAGAAGCTCCTTAGAAGTTTATCATTTTAGTAGCCGTAAGTCCTGCCATGCACTAATCACTTCATAATTTCTACTGATTCAGGGTTGACAAATATTTCGTGTTCAGGAGAATTGAGGCTTTAACGTGGTTATATTGGTCTCCAGATGTGCCAACTTGTAAACCTATTTCAAATAGAAGAAGATTGTGGAATGATGCCACGTCATGGTGTCAGATCATCCATAATAAGGAACACTTTGTGTTGTATATTCTGTACTATCTAAATTTAGCAGCCAGAATTCTGTTCTATTAAAGATGTTCTTGAACGCCTAAGTGCTATGCTCTCTGATATATTTGTAATGAAAACTGGAAAAATTTATGACATTCATGGAATATATTGAAGTTAAAAGGCGTTATTACTACTATGTTGCACATATGTTGTTCCCGAATCTAGAAATGTCATGCTTGGGTTTTCAGGAAAACATCAACAAGGTAGCAAAGGATGAGGATATAGATAATATGCAGATTGAAGATGTAAAGAAAGACGAGGATACAAACACCGAGGCGGCAGAGGTGATACAAGAAGAATCTACTATGGAGGATACAGAGAATATGCAGGTTGAAGAGGTGATAACCGTACAAGAGGATACAGATCCCGACTCCACAAAAGGCTACACAAGAGTCCATTAGGGAGGGTCCACTAAACATGCTTTTTGATGCTGTGATAACCAAGGATGGATATACAATCCCCGAATCAATAGAGGCAAGTTTTCTTTCCACATGTCTAACGCCAAAGATCAGTTTGTAATTATCTTAGTACAATATCATTACAAAAATATATTCACGCTCTTATAATATTATACTACCATGGGTTTCAGCTACCTAGCGATGACGAAACAAGTGAGATACTCAACAATAATGAAGTGGAGGCAAATAATTGCATGGATAGCCCAGAATATACACCTATTCTTGAAGAAAACATAGCAAACAGAGAGGATGAAGATTCTGAGCATACACAGGTGACTTTCCTTTTCCAACTATATCTTCCCAAATTATTCTAATTATATTATATCCTACACAAGGGTAATTCATTCAATATTGTTCTCAGAAACTAACCCACAACGAAACAAGTCAACAAATGGTGGCAGCTCAGGATGAGGAATTGGCACAAACATGGGACACGGAAGGGCTTCAGACTATAGAGGACGAGCTAACAATGCCCGTGCATATAAATAAACATAAACGACGGCATAACAAGCCTAAGAAGGCACAAGACTATGTTGTTTCTCCACAAGGCACGGAACAATACATTCAATGTCCTTGTGCTGCTACATTATTGTTTTTGTGTTATTATCATTACATGTTATCATTGCCATCGTGACAGATTATGCCTGCAGTGGCGATGATTGGTCTGTTATAGAAAATATCCGGTCTGAACCAAGCAAAGAAAGAAATTTAGTGAGCATTGGCGACGCATTTTAAAAAAAAAGACATTTACTATCTCTTCTAACTCCCGGAGAATGGGTTGGCGACGAGGTGAGTATATTATTATTATTATCGCATTACGACTAGAAGATGCTATTTGATTATCAGTATGTGTCATCTAATATACTATGTGTGCTTTTAACTGTAGGTCATAAATACGTACATAAATTGCATGACTGCTACGGAGCATCTACAAGTAAGGTCAGGTGGAAGTGTGTTCTTAGAGAATGCATGCATCTCTAAGATGATAAAGATCGGTAGCTATCTGCCCTCAGATGACATGGATGTTGCACCAGCATGGGTACTAAACAGAGCCAAAGCGTATTTGGAAAATGATATGGTTAGTCTTTGTGTCCTACATAATTGGATGAATTACAACTACAATGACCGATTCATCCACGTACGAGTATAACTAAAATAATCATTTTCTTCAAGTATACTTTCCAATAAACATGGAGGACGTTCACTGGTACCTATGTGTTATAAATGCCAGAAAAAAATGTGTCCAGGTGCTCGACTCGCTAGGCCCATACATGAGCCGCAAGGACCTCACTGATACGGTCTGCACTTCATCCTACTACCCCATCTTTTCTAATAAGCTTTTTTTTTCTTATTTCTCACTTGTGATGCTTATACTTTTTCCATTTCTTGGTACACCAGCTAGAAGGACTGGAGGATTTATTCAAATATGCATCCAAGCACATGGAATTAAAATCCGATAAGTGGACTGGTCTAGATGTTACAACATGGAAAAGAGAAGAATATATTAAGAGCAGTCTTCAGAACGATGGGTATGCCTCCTAATATAACTCAGAGCATTTATGCTTAACAGGGTACATTTGGTATGCTATTATTTTTATTTTTACCCTGCATAGCATTCCTAAAGCACATTTGATCAACAGATTTGGTATGCCAATGCAATTCTTTACCTTATTGTATGACAATGCAATTCACAGAGCACCTCTCATTAGATCTGGCCTATATAATGGTGCTCAAGGCGATACATTTCATTAGGCTGCATATTATACATTTGAACAACGAATATGTTACTACACATATGGAAAGAAGCAGATATATAGCATACCTGTATATGTGTTCCGCTAACAATCTTCCAAATCTCTATATCCAATGCATCCATGCCAACATAGAGAAACAGAAACATCTCACAAATGAATGACAATGTGGTGAAGGTGCCTGTTGTGCATACAATGGCATAAGCATCAACAAAGTTAAGATGTCAAAGAATGGACTCACATGTATTTCTGATAGAAACAGTGCAGATACCAACTTGGTTGCGACACTACAACGTCTCAAAAAGCAAAGACTCAACATCAATTAGAGCTAGCTGATAGTGAAAATTAAGCCACCCAAAATTCAAATCCACAAATTAAGAAGCTTTATCACAACATGGTTGCCTAAAAAATGTCACCTGACTAAATCCCCACTGATAATTGTAGGTGCGTTAACAACATCTAATCGAACAGCATACCTTCAGCAACCGAACACCTACGCGAGCTGCGAACTCCTTCCCGGAGAGACTGTGTGAGGTCGACGCACTGGATCTCGGTCCAATTCAAGATGCCTGCTCCCGCATCGTGTCCAGCAGCTCGCATCTCGATCTGCTCTGCGGCAGTATGATGGCGGCGGCAGAGTTGATCTAGGGAAGATCCACGGGGTTGGCGGCGAGACAAGTCCGCGGTGGTGAGAGGAGGCGGCGGGGCGAGGCCGTGGTGGGGATAAGAGCCGGCAAGGCGAGGCCGTGGTGGGGATAGGAGACGGGGTGAGGCCATGGTGGTGGTGGTGGTGGTGCGGGGAGGGGGAGGGGGGCAGAAGACGTCGTGGCGGGAGAGGATGCGCCCTGCTCGAGAGAAGGCAGCCGGCGGCGTGCGCCCTGCTCCACACAAGGCGGCCGGCGGCGTGCGGCGGAGAAAGCAAAGTGAGTGTCTCTCACCGTCTCACCACGCACACATACTGTTGTGAGAAAACGACTGCTCCACATTAGTGTGCGGGGAGACTGAGATACTTTGCACCAGCTGCTCTTTTTTTAATTTTCTTTTCGCCCGAAGCTCCTCATTAGTGTTCCTCTGGTTGCTCTCTTTCCTTTTGCAATGCAACCTCTGGTTTCTTTTGCGTGGCCAAATTATGTCGCCGAATGGATCTTCGGCCGTGTCCCTTTTGTTTTATTTTTAATATCTATGGTCGACAACCCATTTGCTGAAGGAATAATTATATGGGTTCCTCTCAAAGAAATTATGCATTGACAAATTCATTTTTTTATTGATAGCCTTTTTGTTCAGTTGATTTATAATAAAAAATATTTGTTGACAAATTCAATTATTTTATTGGTAGCCCTTTTGGTCATTTGATTTAAATTAGCGGCAAACGTTGTTCAATTCCTTTTTAATCGAGCGTGTCCGATATGACTTGTGGTTCGGTCAACATCATTTTATAATACTAATATTTTAGTACTAATATAATATTTTTGTTATTAATCATATCAAAAAATTGTAATCATCCAGGTCATCTTGTGGTCTCTGGATGTTAAATTACATGGAGTACTTCACGGGAGACAGTCTGTCTGACACTCCCAAACAGGTATAATTTGCATCATATCATGATACTAATTATTTCGTATTTTATCATTATTTGAAAACTAAGTCTTGTTACTACTTCACTTTAGGTTCATATGACAGATTTTAGAACAAAACTAGTTGTCATTTTAGTCGACTCGGAATTCAATGATGATGATATAAGAAACCGAGACTTGGATGATGATGAAACCAACACGGATCCCACCGATTGTATGATCGTCGAAAGACCTCCTAACAAACCCAAAGCATCCAACTCATCATCACAAGTTGAGCTCATCTCGCAATCATTTATCCTTTCGCCGTTTGTCACTCCAACAAACGACAACTTAATGGATGAACTTTGCTTGTTCATCAGCATGGTTGATGATATCCCTTTGCTAGAGTAAGACACATTTTTCCAATTCTTTTTTCTCTAATAAATTATTACTCATGTATAATTATAATTGACAGAATTCCCATTTCACAGGAGCGAATGGGTGAAAAGCTCTCAACCTTATCCTATTAGTTTGAACTTGAGACAATTAAAGAACATATTAAAGATGGCTGTGAGGATACTAGCATGCCACGACGTCCAGCTTGCTAGAGACGTCCCAACACACTATATGGATCTACGATTCTGTGTAAGTTATTATAATCACATTTTACAGTTTGCCTCATTCTACTCATGTTTTCTTACATTACTGTAGTCCATGTCCCAATATGCATGAGTCCCAAGTCATCATGATGGTATGGACATTGCTATGTTGGCACAACTATTTGATAGCTGGCCTAATAGCAATGAGTATCATATCTCAGAATGTGATACGGTAAGATTTCAATTCAAAGTCATTGTTTATTTGGTCCTAATAAATGATAATGATTGATGCGTCACTGCAGATTTTATTGCCTTGTGATATTCTTGGACTATTTTTGTTGTTCATCTTGGACCAACAAAAAAAAGTTGTTTCTATTTTGGACCGGCTTTCAATACCTACTTTCGGAAAGCATATACTTAAAACTATGGTCAACGATCTAAACCTTGCACTTCAAACTGCAAACCCTGCCTTTAAGGACGACATTTTGAAATGGGGATGCAAAGTTCCTGTTGTTCCCACAAATCCATACGGGTAAGAATATTGTCAATACATCACAATCTTAATTGATTCATTCAACTCACATGTAACATTTCATACATGCAGTCCCCTATCTGGTTATTTGATTTTCAATTTAATGAACTCATGGCATGATGGAACACTACATTTTCCAGTACCCAAGGTAAGTATTTCACACCATGCTCCTTTCTACACACGTTACTCATGTTTTTTTTCTAATAACAATGTTATATAATGCATATGTAGGATGATTTTGAACTGAGGAAGCGCTTTTTGGTTCATATTTTGAAGTATGAAGAAAATGAAGTTCTAAACAATATCCCAGTCTTAGAACGAAGCATTATAGATCGAATCAAAAGATGGACCTTCCAGAGAGGATCATCATCAAATGATGATTACTAGATAATGTTGCTTAGTTGTTATTTTAAGTATTTTTGTAATAAGTAACAATTACAATACATTTATGTGATCATTAATTTTATGTGAAGACATGTGTATTGGTCGTGTGTTACATGCATGAGTTTTTTCATTTTTGTATTTTGAATTTTGGAATCACAACATTTCAACAATGAAAATCTTTCACCGTCAAACAAGACCTATGACTTAATCTAAAATAAATTATTACATTAAAAATTGAGTATGACACACATTTAAATGTTTCGGTACAACAATACAAAAGTTCATGTTTTTATTTTAGTTTATTAGGATACGTGCGTTGCACGTGCACGCTTACTAGTGGCTAACAAAAGTTACTCGCTTTATAAGTAGTTATCTAAACACTTTTATATTTCTTTACGGAGGGAGTGTAGGTTTAGTTTTTTTGGGTTTCCTCCCCATTCGCTCAAAGTACTGGAAAACCCATTCGCTCGCTATTCAAGTGGAAAAAGAACAAAACATTTGGTTACAATCCCTAACGAAGCAGGGGCCCAAAGCCCACTAAAGCCCGCATGCCATTACGCGGGCCCTGCATACTCCATCTCCATCCACGTGCCCATCAAGCCACTCACAACCGTCCGATCCGCCTCCCGAACCCTAGCAAGCGAAACCCCTCCTACTTAATCCGCGCACTCAACCCCGTCACCGCCGCCGCCTCTCCTCATACCCTCGCCGTCTCCTCTCCCAGGAAGCGCAGCCCGTCGAGGTAAGCACCGGCCGCCTGAACCCGCCGCCGTTTCCTCCCCGTCTCGATCTAAGCCTGAAGGATCTGTGGCTGATTGCGTCCGCGCAGATGGCCTCCGAGGCGGCGAAGGTGCCGGTGCCGGAGTCGGTGAACTTCAAGAGGAAGAGGGGAGAGCAATGGGCCGCCGCGAAGAAGCAGAAGGTCGCCGACGAGAAGAAGAAGGACGCGGAGAACACCAAGGTCATCTACGCCCGCGCCAAGCAGTACGCCGGGGAGTACGAGGCCCAGGTCAGTTCGCTGCCCATGTCTCGCTCGATCCAATGCCCCTTGCTCGTTCGTGGTTGTGGATTGTATTTCGGAGTTGCAAACGTGCGATGTGCGGTTGTGCCATTGATTAGGTTTTGGGGCGGTGCCAAGTCGAATTTGGACTGTATCAACTACATATGCTTTACTTGTGTTCGGTCGATAGGGAAAAGGAGTGATCGGAGTTTAGCAGTTCTATATGCAAGATTTGTTCATACCTGTCCATTTTTGTTTGCTTTTGTGCATCGTATTACTGCGAGTCAACTGATATCCATGTATAGTCGTGTTAGTTTTGTTTAATTCCTTCAGATTCAGTTTGTTTTGCTGTAGTCCAACATAGGTACCACTACCACATAGGTATAATCCAGCTCGATTGATCATTGACATGTCGATGTTTCTGCCTGATGGAATCATTAATAAACATGCTCGCAGTAACGAACGAGAACTCTGTTAACTACTACATATGCTAATGTGGGTGTTGTGAGCAGGACAAGGAGCTGGTGCAACTTAAGCGTGAGGCCCGGATGAAGGGTGGGTTCTATGTCAGTCCTGAGGCAAAGCTGCTGTTTGTCGTCCGTATCCGTGGGTAAGGCATCACTTGCCACTTGATCGTTGCTATCTGCATTGATTTGGGTTTGTGTGCACATGGTTAGATGCTAAATTTCTGAAACGTTTCACTACAGTATCAATGCTATGCACCCAAAGACCAAGAAGATCTTGCAGCTTTTGCGTTTGAGGCAGGTGGGTTGATCAATTATTTGGTCCTGTGAATGCACATGTTGCTTGATACATCTACTTCTGAAAATGATTACTGATGCTCACTGCTAAAATTTACTTCTACAGATTTTTAATGGTGTGTTCCTTAAGGTCAACAAGGCCACCATTAACATGCTGCGTCGGGTTGAGCCATATGTTGCTTACGGGTCTGTTATCTGTCTACTTTTGAATCTTAATTGAATGCATTCCTGTTGTCTTCCTTGTCCCCTAATGTAAAATAAATTATACCTGGACTTTGGTTGGATGAATTTACCACTTTGTTATCTACTGTCTACTAAGCCATTTTACTGCTTCAGGCTGTCTTGTTTAGCCACTTGCAAAGTCTTTTGAAAAGTTTAGTCCCCAAGCAATTAATTATGTTAGTTTAGCTGGTGATGTTAAATGTTGGTACAAACCATAGTCCATCATTTTTCTCATATGTAGTGCCATCAACCAAGATTTCAAGTGATCAATTCAGATGAACTAGAGACTTATTATGATGTTGCATTGTTGCTGACTAGTATGATTCACGATCTGTGTAGGTACCCTAACCTCAAGAGTGTCAGGGAGCTGATCTACAAGAGAGGTTACGGAAAGCTCAACAAGCAAAGGATCCCTCTGTCCAACAACAAAGTCATCGAGGAGGTTTGTTTCTTCAACCATAGGCCCTGTGCCCATCTGTTATGCATATCCGTGCTAAGTTGAATCACTGCTTCTTACCAGGGTTTGGGGAAGCACAACATCATCTGCATCGAGGACCTTGTGCACGAGATCTTGACCGTCGGCCCACACTTCAAGGAGGCGAACAACTTCCTGTGGCCATTCAAGCTCAAGGCTCCGCTCGGTGGCCTGAAGAAGAAGAGGAACCACTATGTCGAGGGTGGTGACGCTGGGAACCGTGAGAACTACATCAACCAGCTTGTTAGAAGGATGAACTAGGTTGAATGAGCTACTTGATGATAATTGCCTGTGTTGGAAGGATAAACTTGTTTCACATTAGGAAGCGGATGATGAATATGCATGCGTTTTTTGTATTCAGAACTAGACATGTTTGGATGAAATCTCACATATCCGTTGCAAACGTGCTTTTGTTTCTGTTATCTACCATATACTATTTGCTCTTATAATAGTCTGTTACTCATTCTGCCCAGCTGCCTTTGCCATATTTGAGCTATAGAATGCAACCTATATGTCTTTTGTGCTAATTTCCTCTAAACTAGAGGCTACTGTTTGCTCTGTATACAGGAGTCAGTTGCACTACTTTTGCTGTGTATACAGTTTGTTGCTGCTCCTGCACTGCTCTTGGTGTTATTGCTGAGTTGAGGAGTCGGTGCATCGCCAGGGCTCTGTGCACCGCAACCAGTTTGTAGCCCACCGGTCTGTCGCATCGGGAAAGGGGATTGGCGCTCAGGGAGGTCGGCAGTTTAAGCTTCATTCCTGATGCCTTCAAATCCAAAAGGTTCATAACAAGCTGGATTCCTTATTGGATTTCTCCCACCGGCTATGACGCGAACACAATTTTAACCGTGGATACATGTCGTGCCATCTGTTTCGTTTCCTTGTTTCTCCCCAGTTGGCATCTCTCGTACAATTTCACATAAATAAAAAGCTTCGGCCCATAGTGTGTGCTTATATATACACGCACACCTAGGAACATGACAGCAACATAACTACTCGTCAAAGGACTTGAACCTAGACCTACCGCAACTCCCAACAGGACAGCAACGTGACTAGTCAAAGGACTTAAACATAGACCTACCGGCTACCGCAACTAAGTTCGTCATGACAATGGACCATTCCAAACACCTTATATTTATAGCAGTAGTACGTAGTAGCAAAACCTGTTCAATCTCCGACTCTCAAACATGGCAAGCTAGCAAACAACGACATCAAAACGGGCTTTATCAGGGTAAAGAGTATTTCCAACAATCTTTGTTACTTGTCATCTCTTGTACTCCCTCGAATGCTGACTTGTTTAAGATCCATGACTTGTCGATGCAACTCAATGCATTGACTGGGACAACCCGACTACGCTAGCTCCCTCCTTACATACCGGTTGAGACCACACGAGCTCACGTAGAGATATGACTTCACTTGACACACCCACCTTTGTTGATTACCATTCTACTACATGCTCAAGCTTCATCTCTTGTCAAGACATGCACAATACAGCATGCCATCTTTTCTTCACACACAATTTCACCCAGAATAATACACCACACTGGACAATGGTTTGACTGTGACACACTTAAACTGCAACAGAGCCACATATCGACATGCACTTGGATATGAACACTTGACATGGTGTCATCCAGAGTAATACACCTCACTGGATAGTGGTTCGACCTTGATATGCTTCAACTGCATTGGAACCACAGATCGGAATGCACTTGTATATGAACACTTGACATGACATCGACTGGATGAGTACGCATGCACATGACTCCTTGATTTATCTAACTTTCCACTGATGATGCTTGTGCCTCGCCAATGATTTGGTCCTTGCCATCTTTGCCTCGGTAATCTACTGAACGACGACCGACCACCTCAAGATGCTAGGGGCCACCTCGCTTGGATTCAAAACCTAAAACTTTGGTACCAAATATTAGGTTTCTCCCATGGAATGGTCACACAAAAATAACGCCAACACACACGAATGCCGAACTTTATGTATGCATGGCTATGCACACAAACTCTATTTAACCAAGCACATGAGATAAGCTGGGGACAAGCAATTGATTTCATCATTGAATATGGAATTACTTATAAAATCTTCCGACCCCAGCTACTCCACATTAACTTAGCTGCTTAGTAGAAGAAAATTTCATGGGCGAACAAGTTCAAAGAAACACCAAAACAAAATAACGGTGTGATTCTCAAATTATTCACGCACATGCTGTCTGTGTGCCACTTATCATTCCTAGTTATGTATAGATAAAGTCCGGTCGTCGATCTTGTGCACATGCCCACTCAGCTAGGCTGATACAATTAAATTCAGGCTGATACAATTAAATTCATGTATCATGAAGAAGCGACTGCATAATTTATCTCAAGATTTGAGGCATTTCTCTTGGTCACGAGTCAAAACTTAACTCTCATGTCACAAGAAAAATGTAAACTCTAGATATACAAAGACTGATGAGGCGAGGTGCAGAACAATGCATTACTAAAGTCTAGCGGCTTTGGTAGGTGGTGGCGAGCATCTTGCAAGTGATATGGTGAAGACAAAATGTCCCTCGACAGGATCCATGACCTTGCCACATCGATTTGTGATCAATGCACCTGAGAGACAAAACGACGATGATCCAAGCGCCAGTCTTGTTCCTCTTCTTTCCTCAAAGCATTCCATGTACTGTAGCGGAAAGGACAAGCACCATAATTCCCTATCTTAGTGAGTTCATTCTAGTTGGTTTGAGTTAGGCTCGGTAGTGCAATACAGTAGTAGGATTAAAGTTCTTGATGCATGCTTTAAAAAAATTTCAAAAATTCTTGTCACATGGTGATGTATCTTATGTAGTCCCAAAAGGGTTGGAAGATTTAGCAGTGAAACGAAGGCAAAGGCACACTTGACTATAAAACAAATGCTCACCCTTGTTATCGATCCGTTTGTCTACTAAGGGTTCTCATGCTCCTTGGCAATGCAAGCGACCATGTTGCTTAGGAGGCCGGCTTCTCTGCTCGAGTTGTCACTGTACATGTATTGCAACTGTTAAAATCCGCTCCGCATTGTAACCCGATGCCCCCTCTTTGCATCAATGGAGGATTCCAAAGACCTCGGCAACAATGATAGCCTGAAGCGCACTATTGAGGAAGTGGCCGCACATAGCCTTACTGGCCGATATGCATGTGTCTCCTGCATCCAGAACTAGACATGTTTGGTAGAAATCTCACATTTCCTCTAGAGGTTTCGAGTTATTTAATCTGTTTTACCGTTGGTTACAAACATGTATTTGTTTCTCTCGTTGGTTTATTACTCCCCATCGCTCCCTATGTTGGTGGATGCTTGTGTTCTTGATTACAATAGCCATTTGTGAATTACATGAATGGGAGCCAGGACATGTAAACAGATTCTTAGAGGAGTTCAAACTGTACTTTGGCTCATTGGTGCATGTCAGTTCTTGGGTTCAGAGAAGCTTGTAAATAAGATGATTTGAGATGATGAATCTCTACACTACTTCAAAAAGATTTAAGGTTACTTTTCCTGCCAGGGACAACATTCCGTGCAACCTTGTGTACATTTCCCCCTCCCTCTCTCTATGTTTTGATTTTATCCCTCCTATCTTTGGTTTGTTTCGTTGGTTTTCCTTTAAAACCATCTTAAATGTCTTGCCCTTTTTTTTATTGATTTCTTTGGCAAGCGAATGAATTTTTACCAAATAAGTGTATTTTTGAGGAAATCGTTTATTGTCTCGCAAAAAAAGAGGAAATTGTTTATTGGTAGCTACTTGGTTTGCTAGTGAGTAGGGGATTAATAGGCTAATCAACAAGTTAATTGGCAAGTTAATCCATTAATTAGACGGTTTATGAGTTTATCGGCTACTCGATGACCATACGAGTAGGGATTAATCGGCAAGTTAAGTGGTTAATCAGACGAATTCTTGAACATGGGAATAAGTGATTACTAAATAAAATTCCAAAATTTATTTAGTTAGGTAAATCACGAGTCTTAATTGAATGCATTCCTCTTGTTTTCGTCATCCCCTAATGGAAAATAAATTGTACCTGGTTTTTGGTTGGATGAGTTTACCAGTGTGTTATCTCCTGTCTACTAAGCCATTTTCCTACTTCAGCATATCTTGTTTAGCCACTTGCTAAGTCTTGTGAAAATTTCAGTCTGAGATCAGAACCATCCTTGCTTTAATTCACTCTTAATCAATTATGTTTGTTTAGTTGTTGATGTTAAATGTTGGTACAAACTACAGGCAATCATTTTTCTCATATGTAGTGCCATCAACCAAGATTTCAAGTGATCAAGTCAGATCAACTACAGACTTGATATGATTTTGCATTGTTGCTGACTAGTACAATTCATGATCTGTGTAGGTACCCTAACCTCAAGAGTGTCAGGGAGCTGATCTACAAAAGAGGTTACGGAAAGCTCAACAAGCAAAGGATCCCTCTAACCAACAACAAAGTCATCGAGGAGGTTTGTTTCTTCAACCATAGCCCTGTGCCCGTCTATGGTGCATATCCATGCTAAGTTGAATCATTGCCTCTTACCAGGGTTTGGGGAAGCACAACATCATCTGCATTGAGGACCTTGTGCATGAGATATTGACCGTCGGCCCACACTTCAAGGAGGCGAACAACTTCCTGTGGCCATTCAAGCTCAAGGCTCCGCTCGGTGGCCTGAAGAAGAAGATGAACCACTACGTCGAGGGTGGTGACGCTGGGAACCGTGAGAACTACATCAACTAGCTCGTTAGAAGGATGAACTAGGTTGAATGAGCTACTTGATGATAATAGCCTGTGTTGGAAGGATGAACTTGTTTCACATTAGGAAGCGGATGACGAATATGCATGCGTTTTTTGTATTCAGAACTAGACATGTTTGGATGAAATCTCACATTTCCTCTAGAAGTACTGAGTTCTTTTAGCTTGTTTTTACTGTGGGTCTCAAAAATACTTTTGGTTTCTGTCCTCTACTATTTTATTTAGTCTTATATTGGCCAAGTTCCTTGCCATATTTGGGCCATAGGCACGCAAAGCTTGTACTACCTCCTTCCCAAGTGCTTTGACCTTTCTTGTTTTAATCGCACAACTTTAACTGTGCTTTTCACCTATTGTATGTACACTAAATTAGTATAAATATCCATGAAACAAAGTATAAATATACATGAAACAAAGTGGAAGTGCTGTTCTGCAAGGATGTTATCAGTTATGCATGTTCAATTCGTGCATTTTTTATATGTATTAACGGTCAAAGTTGTGCATGAAAGACCATGCAAAGTACATTTTGGGAAGGAGGGAGTATCACTTCCAACTTGGATCCAGTCTTTGGCGCTAATTTCCTCTCTGTCCTAGAGGCAATCCTTCTCCTAATTTGCTAGTCAGTTGTACTAATGTTAGTGTGTATACAAGCGCAAAAAGGGATTCCTTGCTGTTCTTGTAGAGCAGAGCCAGAAGTCCATTCAAGAAAGCCTTGTTCCACAAGCGCAGAAGAAAGTTGTTGCTGTTCTTCTCGGGCAGAGGAATCTGTGCATCTCGAGTGCGGGTTGTGCAGCGCAAGCAATTGTCGCCCACCGGTCTGGTCCATTGATGCATGGGAAGAGGAGCTGTGCGACCAGGATGGCTCTTGCGAGACCCCGATCTGGCATTGTAGCAGTGTTAAAGAGACCTGCTGTTTAAGCTTCATTCCTGATGCCTCCAAATCCGAAAGGTTCATAACAAGTTGGATTACTTGTTAAATTTCTCCCACCGACCGGTTGCATCGAAATTTCATGGAACACAGGCTATGATGCGAACACACAACTTTAACCAATGATACATATCGTGCCATCTGCTTCCTTATTTTTTCCCACATCTCTGGTACAATTTCACCATTGCTACAAAACTTCAGCCCCTAGTGTGCTTATATATACACATACACACCTAGGAACCAGACTCAACGGGACAACAACATGACTAGTCGACGGACTTGAACCTAAGCCTACAACAACTCTCAACAGGACAACAACATGGCTAGTCAAAGGACTTAAACCTACACCTACCGCAACTAACTTCGTCATGATAATGGACCAAGCCAAACACCATATACATTTACAGTAGTAGTAGCAAAACCTGTTCAATCTCCAACTCTCAAACATGGCAAGCTAGCAAACGATGACTTCAAAACGGTCTTTATCAAGGGAAGAGTATTTCCAACAATCTTTATTACTTGTCATCTCTTGTACTCCCTTGAATCTTGACTTGTTTAAGATCCATGACTTGTTGATGCGACTCAATGATCGGGACAACCTGACTACGCTAGCTCCCCGGTTACATTAAGGAGAGTATAACCACACCTAATCCATGTCCTTACAGCGATTTGGGTTTTAATTAGTCCGTCCGTTTAGTGATCTGGGAGTCCTCACAACGATTTGGGTTTTCGGCCATCCGTAGTGATCTGGGAGTTTCTACCCGTCAGATTTCGCCTGAAAATCGCGCAATGTGTGTAGTCTGGCCCAACCGTGGGCTGCTGCTCCAGAGGTCGAACCGAAGGCCTCTGGTGCACTGGGCCGTTGGCCAACCCATTCTACCGTGTGTGGGGTTCGAGAGATCCATCGGAGGAGTGACAGAGGATGTGCTCATCTTCCTCCATCCAGCCTACGCGAGCCTCGGAGGGATTTTGGTGCCGGTGGGGATCAATCCGAGGCGAAGCTTGCCAGTGATCCGGTGCCGGAGGGGATCGACCCGAGGCGACGCGCGCGAGGATCCAGCGATCGACAGGATCCTGATGCAAGTCCTATGGAGAAAACCGCACACCCTTTCCACCGCCGCCACCACCACCATCGTCACCTCCTCCGTTGATCTCCTATTCCTTTTGGTGTCGACGCAGCTGAGGGCCACGACGAGCACACAGGATCCCGACCAGTGGCGAAGGACTCCAGTGGGCAGGGTATGGCGGCTGCCATACCTTAATTTTGAGCAAAAAAATCTATACCTATGCATCGATCGGCTCAGCTATCTCTCATTCGTTTGACCACTGGCAGAAAACGCTATAAACAGAAAGAGGCTGGCCGCTGGCTTGATGGGCCAAATATGTTGGACCAGGTACCAGTCCAGAGTCGAGACGTCGAGTGGTCAGGTTCAATCGAGCGCCCATGCACGAAGCAGAGACACACACGAACACCGTATGCGACCACTCCAGGCACAAAACAGACCCTAAGCTGCAACACGTTGGCGGCGGCTGGCCATTGAAAGCTTCGTTATATTTATCTATATGTTTTAGGGCAGTGTTACGCGTCAGCCGACGGATAAACTAAAAAGATCTGCCCGCTCAGCAGCCGTTAGATCTGGTCCAAACCAACGGTTAACCCCGTCCTCATTATTGCAATAAAGTTAGTGTTGTAGAACCCTCTTTGCAACAGAGTTCATGTTGCAGAAACATTCAAGTGTTACAATTTTTTCGTCTTCAGTTTTTTGCAACATGGATGATGTTGCGGAAAGACTTTTGCAACATAAATGGTGTTGCACAAATTAGAGGAAGAACGGGAGCTTGGGAGGAACACGGGAGGAAACTGCGCTCGAGGGATCCAGATCCAGATCCTGTAACATACGTGTTGTTGCGGTGGGAAAACTGCAACAAGGGCTCAGTTGTAAAACCATAAAAGATAATGCTAGGTGAGCTCCATAGGACACGCGTCACAGGGACAAGGCGAAGGATGCCCGAGCTGCGATCTGCCGGCTGAAGCGAAGCTTTTCCCCATGTTTTAGGTTGTTTTCCAATTGAAACATGGAGCCTCTCAGCTACCTGAAGAAAGATTGTACCACTTTTTATATGGACCATCAGATCTTCATCCAACCGTCCAAAATAGATCACTGTTCATTTTCTTCCTCTCTTCTTGTTCCTCCTCACGACTCCCCCACCCTGCCCCACTCGACACTACTGCGAACCTCCCCCCCGGTGCCCTCCCCTCAACCTCCTCCCACCGCTGTTGCTGGCCGCCGCCTCAGCCATCCCTCTAAGTCACGCCGCACCAATGAAGAACTCTGGTGTATTCCCTTGCACACCACACCAAAAGATAGATAGTAGGGTAATGGCTTGCTCCTAAGATAGACAGTTGGGCAATGGCTTCCCTCTAAGATAGATATTGGGGCCGCCCCTTCTCCCGCGAGCTCGGATGAACTTGAAAAAGCGACTGACGCGAATAAAATTTCCCTCAACCAGTCAAACTCAGCAAAACTCCAGGCACATGTGATACAGCAAAACGATTAAAACATGTCTACATTTTCATTGTATTTGGTTATTCGATTTGTATAAAAGAATAATCTTTGCTTAAGACTTTGCCCCACCTTAATTTTTTTCTGTTCTCCGCCTCTGATCCCAATGTAGCAAACAACGGTTGCCCGGAGACAGCAACGTAGCAGACGACAAATATACGCCAGTGGAGTTCTGCTACGCGTATGGCTCAACCCTCCTCCACACCCGCCCCGACGACACTTCCATGGTCGACTACATCCTTGGCATCGACGACCCCCTCCATTGGCACTCCGAGGAAGGCTAGGTACACCCGATGAACCAGTCTTCCTTCTCCCTTCATTCTTGCATCATGCTCCTCTGAGCTTATCCTGTGCACCAAACAGATCCTATTTGTTTGCTTGGTTTGATGTTGTATATGATGGATGGGTGGCAGAACTTGGTGAGGAACCCCACACATTACTATAGCTAGATGTCGCGCCGTGGCCCCGAAGTTGTACGTTCACTCTCATTTCCCCAAATGCATCATTTACTTGGTCACCTGGTTAATTGGCTGGATAATTTTTCCCTTGGCTCCTTCTTGGTGGTCAACCGAATCTATTCTCAGGTCACTTGGCTGGCAGATCGTGTCGGTATCAGGGGTGTACTTCAATCGTTCGTTCAGTGGAGAGACATATAATTGTTTTATTTTTGTCTATTAAAAAATGAAAGCTAGGATAGTGTCACATTCAATTCATAAGTACCCCACTAAAACTGAGACATAAGTAGTTCAGTACATCTCATCAGTGCACTCCATCAACAATTATTTCAATCTAAATTTCGCAACACTGCCGTGTGATCCCGAGACACCTAGCAAACCGCAACTCAAACAATACAAGTAATATCTTCAATGGCTACTGTAGTTACTACACAAAAATTAGCTCATTGTAAACCTGAAAATTGGTACACAATTGTTCAGGTCACCACCCATGCACACATGATAACCTTTTTTTGCAGTGTCAGTTTGTTCTGGCTAGAATTCTTTGTTCCTTACAAAAAAGAGGAGGGCACGTTGAGATAAGAGGCTTGTTAGTCAATTTGATCAAACTCTAAAACACAAAAAAAATAACTACATGATTAATATAAATGACCTAGAATTTCTGTAGTTTTGATTGTCAAATATGGTTGCTGCCCTTCCGCCCTACAACCACACTGTCATGCCTTCCCCTGCACATGTGAGGAGGAGTTATTGCAGGAGGACAAGGAGGAGCACTCACCTAGCTCGCTGCAGGTCCCCATCTTTATTTTAACCTTCATCTTGTGCTGCCTATGGTTCAGATTTAAAGGAACACAAGCTAGAAGATTAGCACATCTTGAAGAATTATAAGTATCGCTCTCTTTGTTTTATAATTATCCATCCAAAGATTATTATTGTTAGCGGCTGCCAAATGTTTGATATGTGTTCTGGTTGTTTCAGAATTTCTGTGAGATTTATACATTGGACACAGGGGACTGTTTCACATATGAAAATTATTCTCCTAACCTTCCAGGTTACACCATCCCCTCTACCGCTTTCTATTTAACTCTCCAGTTTAATAGAAGTTGGGGTTATTTATATTTGGGTAGGGCAACACTAAACCAAATGGAAAAACAGCAGCCAAGAATACAATGCGAGGTCAGTTGTGTTGGAATAACACAGTGATGGTCCTGGGACAAAATGAAACTTAAGCTATTCATTAGTTATCTTGGTTGCTGCAGGTTCATCCCCGAGAAGCTTAGGGAAAAATTACATGTGAAGACATTCTTATATTAATTTACCAGATATGACTCCCATGATTTATGCCTACCAAGTGACAAAACATGAAAATGAAGCTATTTTTGTACCGTAAGCAGTGTATTCCGGGGTTAGTAACAAGAAACTATTTATACATGGAGAAAGCTCCTACAACTCGATATGGACATGTTGTGATGTAAAAGGAAAGATTCAATATTTATAGTTTTCAGTACTGTTCATCGGTTGTATATCTAGATGCATATCTTCATATAGAACGATAGCATTAATTTCTCTGAGCGTGTTATAGTTACATGTTTGACTAGGTTTTTGTACAATAAATCTGAGTTTATATTAACAGTGGTAGAGAATCTCTTGGCTACTTAGAAGACTATATTGTGTTGTTAGAATGAGAAATTAGTGTGACATCAAAGTCAAATTATTTCCATATATGTATGTTTGGTATTACTTCTGTGAAAATTGATCAGAGTTACATACATACATGATTCTTGTTATAAACTAGTGACTTGTCATGAAGTATTGTACTATGCCAACGCATAACTTTCGACCCATTTGCTCTAGCTAATTTAATCCTTACAACGGTGTTTCTTCACTTTAATTTACAATTCTTGTGTTTCCTCCATACATATGTCAGGTTACTGCCATTTATCCACTCAGGGAAGGCTAATTGCTGTGCCTATGTTCATAGTCCAGTGGCGGCTATAAATCAAAGCGAGCTACAAATGCACACATAAAATTGAAAGAAACTAAAATAGTACTTACAGTAGCGATAATTCATGCTTATTATCTTTCTCTCGTGGGTTGCTCCTTGCCATCGATTGGATCATATTTTATTTCAACATGGAAGGAAAACTTCCCGGAAACAATTATTTTAGTTTATTTTAACTTTCTATAGTTTATCATGCATATTAGGGTATCTCATGGATTCAGGTGCTGTAGAGGATCACTACATGATTGTGATTGGTGGTCGACGATGGAGACAATGGGCATGGCTCGGCGATATGCATGCTCTTGATGCTCTAGATCTGCAAGCCCTATCTAGGTCGGAGTGATTGTGTTCCAAGCGAATGCTTTGACCCTCTACTATAGTCATGTGCCCGCTAAGCATCATTTTTCCTCCTTTGAGGCGTCCTCGTAGAACTCCGCTCTTGAGCTTTCCGAGTGAATACCAGGATGATATCCAAAGCATGCAATGGCGGTATGCTCATTTATAATATCCCTTTTGGAATCTTTGTCTGATAGAATACAATGTAATACTACATGAAGGCATTGAATTTTTTTAAATAATAAATGCTGCCCAAAAGTTTTAAATTTTTGCACAGGCTATTTTTATGTTTATTTTTTAAAATATTGGTAATGTCTTTGTTCAGTATTTGTGAGAGATTTTTTTAGGAGCCAAAAAGATGTCCGTGATCAATCATGAAACATGTATCCAAATCATCCTAATTCTTTCAAATAAATGTATTTAAATTATTTTATATCCCTAACAACTACAAGCCAAAATAGACGGACGCATCAACGCGCGCCATCAGCGATATGAACACTGTACATACCTCACTGTAGAGTGGTTCTACTGTGTCACAATATGAATACTTGGCATGAAGTTGACCAAATCCGCTAGTGTACATGCCATGACTCATTGATTTATCTAACTTACCACTGATGATGCTTGCGCCTCGCCGATGATATCGTACTTGCCATCTTTGTCTCGGTAATCTACCAAAGGGCGACCGATCACCTCGAGATGCTAGAGGTAGCCTCTCTGCTGCAAGCGTGGATTCAAAATTTGAAACCTTGAGTGGTGTTGGAACGGTCACACAAAAATTTCACCAATACATGAATGCACAACCTTATGTATGCATGCCTATGAACATGAAATATATTTAACCAGGCACATGAGATAAGCAGGGGAATACCAAATTATTTCATCATTGGACATGGAATTACTTATAAAATATCCCGGCCCCAGCCACTCCACATCAACTTAGTTGCTTCGAAGAGGAGAACTTCATGGGTATGCAAGTTCAAAGAAACACCAAAAGAACAAAACTGTATGATTCTCAGAGTATTCACACACATGCTGTTTGTGCAACACTTATTATTCAAAGTTATGTGAAGATAAAGTTTGATCATCTCGACCTTATGCACATGCCCACTCAACTAGACTGACAGAATTAGATTCATGTATCATGAAGCAGCGACTGCATAATTAATGTCAAGATTTGCGGCGTTGCTCTTGGACATGAGTCAAAACTTAACTCTGATGTCACAAGAAAAATGTAAACTCTAGAAGCACAAATGTCGATGCGCCCATGAGGTGTAGTAGCGATGAATTAACTATAGTCCAACAGCTTTGGTAGGCGGTGGTGAGCACCCTACCTGTGACACGATGAAGACAAAAATGACCCTTGACGGGAGCCATATCAAGTTGATCATCATTTTTGTGTTCTTCGCAGGGTGTGGGGAAGCACAACATCTTCTACATAGAGGACCTTGTGCGCGAGATCTTGACTGTCGGCCCACATTTCAAGGAGGCGAACAACTTCCTGTGGCCATTCAAGCTAAAGGCACCGCTTGGTGGCCTGAAGAAGAAGAGGAACCACTACGTCGAGGGTGATGATGCTGGCAACCATGAGAACTACATCAACCATCTCGTTAGAAGGATGAACTAGGTTGAGTGAGCTCCTTGATAATACCCTGTGTTGGAAGGATAAACTTGTTTCACATTAGGAAGCGGATGATGAATATGCATGAGTTTTTTGTATTCAAAACTAGATATGTTTGGATGAAATCTAACATTTCCTCTAGAGGTTTATGAGTCATCATTAATGCTTTTACTGTGGGTTGCAATCATGCTTTTGTTTCTGTCCTCTACCATATTATGTGCATTAGCATGGATATTTGGTGACTGGGGTAGCACTTGAGTGTGGCTGTGCTTGAACATTTAATATTTCACTAGATGACCAGTTGCGCCAAATGGCGCAAAGAACCGTTTAAAACCATGTTCGTGTTGAAAATATTTGAATTTTTTCAATAACCGTATATTTGGGTACATTTGGTAAGAACTTATACCCCTATATATAAAGGAAATTAAATGCAAATATTTTCTTAAGGTAATAATGCCACAAATTAGATCATCGGTAGGTCAAGATAGTTGAGTCCGCAATTAGGAACTCCCAGTAGCTGTAAACTTGCATTAAAAAAGAGTAAACACAAATGACACAATAAAATGTACTTAATACATGTACTCATGAACATTGTGTACATGATTAGTTAATAGAAATAGTGGTCAATTACATCATATAATTTGGTTCTATACTCTTTTGTGTATATATTCTCAATGCTACCCCTTTGTGATCAACTCTTTGTCCATCGAATCTAATGACACAGCTACTGCCCCTTGTGGAAAAAGAAAGGACTCTATAATACCCATAAATGTAAAAGGAAAACATCATGTGATGCATCTCAATGTGCGCAAAACAATGTAGAAACCATACATGCCATCTACATACTCTCATTGTCTAGCAAAGTATAAGTAGCTGAGGGACCCTGTACAAAAGAATTGACAATTACCAAGAAAGAAACATGCCATCAGCTGTCTGGACAGACATAAAACAATAAGTGGCAAAATCCCGATCAGAATTAGCATTTGCCGTCCAATTTATGAGCTAAAGTTGATCATTCACCAATCGATAAAACATATTAAGCATCAGCTATAAAACAAACTCTATTTTCTTAATAAGACAACATAGTTATGAAATGGGCAAACTCTGTTTTGCCATCCAGTTTATGAGCTAAAGTGGAAAGCTATGGTCACAAATGCATAAATAAGCAAAATAGAAAATTAGTTAAACAGATTAGAGAAATCCATCCAGATCACATACACTGTGGCTGCGTGTATGAGTCAAAGGTATACAGAAATGAGACCAAGAGGCCAACTTGTTGCTATTTATGAATAAGACGGAGCACGACTCTAAAATATTATTCGATGGTAGCTTTGATTGCAAAACGAACAAAACGGTTATATCTCACTGTTGTTTGAGGTTTCATAATCCGAGAAGAAAAACATTGTCTTTAACCAACATACAACAATGTAACCATCTATCAAGGAATGGAAAATATGGGGGATTCCTCTTGTAATGCTGGTTCTCGCCCAAGATGAGCGAACACCTTGACTGTATGAACCCTGGACACACACGGCAGCTGGCCTGGTTGCACTCGTCCAACTTGACAGCATGCCTCGAGTACTCGCTCAGGGTGCCCCTACTGGTCTGGTTCCGGACACGGCTCAGGATGAAGATATGCCCAGCCGGTAGCACGACTCTCAACCTCATCAGAGCCGGGTCTTGAACACGAAGGGCCAGTTGAGCCAGCCTTGCCAGGTCTTGAATGCCTACAGCAGCAAAGGTGAATAATCCTCTCCGTTACTAAAAGATATGTGTTGTGGATTTGGGCAATAGTGTCATTCCTGCAGTAGAAAAGAAATCTCCAGCATAGCTGCCACTAATTTTTCCTGAAGATGCCACTACCTATTGTGAAGTTTAATATCAATGGACCAATACTCATTTCAAACTACGAAAATAGAATGCTGACAGAGACCAATGATATTCAACTATCTAACAATCTCATGAGTTAAAAAGAGGAAGGCAAGACTATGGAAACATCTGGGTGATTTGAGTACAGTTCAAATAAAACCTACATAGGTATACATATGTTGCCATATGGTGCTGTAAACCAAGACAGAGGCTGTTCAAGGCAGAACATCAAACAGTGACAAAGGAACATCAAAGCATTATATAGAACACTTGGCAATACACAGAGCAGAGAGCCTAATGCTTGAACTCTCATGGAGTTATAATTTAAGCTTTAAACACTATTGTGAAGGAGCTTTACCTAGGTTGTAGCACCAGAGTACATGAATCCAAAAAAACTAACCATTAGAATTAAGTCCCATGAGCATAGTATTTGGAAACCTATAACTCTGGGTGAACATAAGATCATTCAGAGCACAGTGTAGGAGAATGAAACACACAGAAAAAACCAAGAACAATTGAACTGAAATATTGCATGAAAGATAAAGCATTCTCAAATTCTTTTGTATTTTCGAGTTGAATGACTCCTTCCAGAACAGATGGCCAAGCTGGCCATAGGGACATATAAAAAATGTCGATAGAAGCGAATCAGTATAAAAAAAACTGTATGCAGATAATCAGGATGGGACGAGTGTTTTTAAGCACCATATCAAGAACCAAAGGCATGGCAAAAGTTTTGGTGATTTCATATGTAAATAAACCTACAAAAGTAGCAAGTTGACTCAGACTAACAAACAAATCGCCATAACCCGTGATTAAGAAATTTAGTTAGTACTCGCGCTGAAGATAACTAATTATACCTTAATTCATCCCAAAATATAATCTGCAGGCAATTTTTCTGACAATGTTACTTCACAAACATGGCTAGAAGATGAATGTTTACCTTAAAAGTACCTGAATAAATTGCAAAACATGTACTAATTGGTGCCAGTTCTCTTACTGCTAGATGTTGAAAGTGCCAATGTCATAGTCCCGCAAGAACAGGTCACATCAGCTAAACAGACATGTATATACCTACTGGAAAGGAGAGGGAGGAAGGAACAGGTGACAGAGAGGAACCTGGAGGTGCAGGGGCATGAATCTGCTTGATGACGGGGCTTGACCTTCCTCCTACTGTCGCTGGTGGCCATGGAAAAACCCGAGCGCATATAATGAAATCATATTCCCAAATACAAAAGTGAATACAAGTAGAACTGGACGCAAGCGCCAAACATATCCTAAAAAAAGATGAAATCTAAGGAACATTCTTCAGCAGCATATCAGTGGAAGTGCAAGACCATAGCAGATTGTAAAATTTTATCTTCGCTCCTTAAACTCCCAAGCTTGAGAACATACAAATGCTTCTATAAAAGTTTCAGGTCACCAATACCATTGTAATCCGTGTCAACCGGCCTTGGCAAAGAAAACAGTAGATTCAGCAAAATAATATCAGTTAAACATAAGTACTGAGGATTTTGAATGAACATTATACACTCTCAAGTGCATATCCATGTCACTTATCAAGAACAACCATGACTCTTCTTGAATCTACAAGATCACACGACAAAAAAAAATCCAAGGCGAGTCAACTAAAACAAATTTAGATCAAAGTTTTCACACCACAATCAGAAAATTCAAAAACCTATTTATGGAACCACTTCTAACAAAGACCACATGTTCATAACATACACCGCATGGATCAATATTTGCTAAAAAAATGTCTGAGTACCCAAATTCATTAAACACACCTGCTTCACAACCACGCCACATATACAGTATAATCCCGAGCCTTTTACTATTCCTGGTCGTCTTACTATTTGTGAGCACATCTATCCATATAAACCATGGAGAGCATAATTACAAACTGTATAGTCACCAGGATAGCAGAATCATCGGAACTAAACACACTGTTATAAATGAGAACCAATTGGGCTATTTATTTGACGCACCTCTGCTTTGAACTGCATGCCTGTGATGCAGGCGATGCAATCGAAAGACCGTCTGCAATGCACACCATGTAACCAGAAGCTTGGCAAAGTACCTACAAGCAAACAAAAGGGAAGAATCTTTAATTCATTCTTTTCTCTTAAGCGGGTCTCAAGAACAAACTATGTCATTCATTGCGGTATCATGAGGTCGTTAATGGAGTGGAGGCCATTAGCAGCCCAACACCCAACTGCAGCAAGCCAGCATGAAGCCATGAACACGTACAACAAGCGCGCGCGCACACACACACACACACACACACACACACACACACAGCAAGCCAGCAAGCACGCAGACCGGAGGAGAGCAAGGATTGGGAAGAAGGGCATCTCCTCGAGGCCTCCTTCCACAGCAATATCTGTACAAATACCATATCCAATGAAACCTGCTGCTGGGCTTGCAAAGACAGCTAATGATGCTAGTGAGGCTTCAGCGGCACCAAGGGCTGCATCAGGTGATAATGTCGAAAGCATCAGGTTACATTTTCATGTTTTATGTTAATTCAATGCACATAGCGCAAGGGTAATACTCTTTCCTTTGATTTGAGAATGATGATAGTCGACTATTTGAGACCTTGCTGAGCAATTAAACAATAACAAATTGCCTATTTGAAAATAAATAAACATCCAATAAATAAGATGTATCAGAATTTATCACATTATTATTATGTCGAGATAATACCTAGCCATCTCTAGATTGTCACTCTCCTCAGGCCGTGAAATGTTACTAAACTTCATTCCCGCAAAAAAACGTGTTGTTCAAATACCATCACCGCACATCTTGGTTGCGGCCACACACGGGTCGTCGCTGTTAGCAGTGCGAAAGGACATGGCTACTCTCGAACCTTCAAAGCTCTTTACGTTATATTTCTCTTTCAATTTTCTCTCTCTTTTCAACAAAATTAGACGCAGTAAAGAAGGTAAAGCAATTAACTTTCTTGATATACCGAGGAAAATTGCAGAACCTACATGAAATTTCTTCTGCATCTTCAATGACTCACGAGCTTAGTAGAGAGTGCGAGAGATTCGTCTTTGCTTGACCTTCCTCTACTGGTGGTGACCACGGAGCAAGCCAGCTAAGAAATAGACACACAAAAACACTCAGTAAACCTGTACCAAATGGCAACCTGTGGTAAAACAGGAAAAAATGCTCATAACTATGTACTAATCATAGTTTAGGATATGAAAATTCTGATTTGCAGCCATCTGTATGGCTGCATTGAGTAATGACTAATTTTGATATCCTGCAATATGGATCCTTATAAACAGGATATATACTTCTTTCTGGAACAAAAATTAATCAAACACTGTCGTATATTTAGGAACCATACAAATCTAAAAGGTATGCAGCATAGTATATATATGCATCAAATGAAGTCTCTTTCCCTACAGGAGGAGGCCTAAACAACAACTCAATTTTGAGGCATCACTGCAGAGCGCCGGCGGCCGGAGATGGCGCCGTCTCTGCTGCCTAAATAAGCGTCCAACACAAATATGAGCTGATCACAAACACAAATAGTTTCAATACCCGAATATGTATCGCCATAACTCTAGTTCTCCAAACCGAGGAACCAACAAAGCCTATCTTTCATTTCAGGAATACTTCAAGGTGAATATAAAACTCCAAGGCTTACATTTGCAGTAAATTTCACAACTATATTCTTTCTGCTAAGATGTCATCTATAATCGTAAAGGAAAACTGCATGAAAAGGTAAAAACAATGATAAGTTTATACGAGTTAGATAATGTGCCTCGTTGATCTGCATTCCTTAAATCCATTGCCATGGAAGTAGCTGATGCACTCAACCTGTTTTTCAGGATGATCCATCACCTAAAGAAAAGTGAGAACACATTAATAATTTGAAGGTGTTAAGCTATAACTGTGTAATAAAGTGTAGACTTAAACCAATGTTTTTCTTGGAAAGGGTAACATGTATATGCCCCAAAGCTAATTATCCACAATTCATTTATTCTGTAAAAACTAACAAATAAAGACCAGTGTATCAGCAAATAATATATCTTTGGTTAGGACCGTAATATAGAATGGTGCAGTTTACTGTCCGGCCCTGATTCAGAAATCAAAGCATATGTGTGCGTGAAAAACAATGGCATGTTGATCTTGCCAAATGTGTGGGAATCCCACAAGAATCAAATGCCTAAAGGATCTCCTCCCCACTGGATCCAGTGTCAGCAAGCCCCTAAGATGATGAACACGGTGAAAACAAAATCGAGCACCATAGAAAAAATGGGAATAAAGCAACAGGGAAAAAGGCTAGACCGGAGCACTGGACCTAGGCGATGACTACGAACCTGACGATTGTGGTGGATGACGAGGACCTCCTCCTCCTACTTGATGTGGTGATGTAGGACAAGGGCCACCCTGCTCCTCCACAAGCACCAGAAGACCAGGCCACCCTTGCTCTCCCGCGGAGGCAACCTGCGCCGATCCAGAACCACGACACACCTTTCCCACGGCGGCGACCTGCGCCGATCTGGAACCATGCCCCACGGCGGCTGCAACGGGCCGTACGCTCCTCTCGTCGACGCGGCCATGCCGCTCATCGCCGTGGAGTGCCCTCTCCTCGCTCACCTCACGCCTCACGACCAGCGCGTTGGCGCCGATGGGGAGAGGAGAGGAGCAGACGGCCGTGGCCTCCTCCTCCTCAAGCGTCTGTCCTCTCCCTCTCCTCGCTCTCCGCACGCCGCGCCCCACACACTCGCACCGACTGGGAGAGGAGAGGACCCGACGGTGGCAAGAGGGGATGAGGGTAGCGGGAGGAAGAAGAGGCCAGGAGGTAGGGTCCGGCACGGGGCAGAGGAGAGCGGTGGCGGCGGCGGGGCAGAGGGGAGGGGTGGCGGCGGCAAGGGAGGCTCGGGGGGACGCGGGGGCGAGCGACGGCTAGGGTTTCTCCATTGCAGAGGACACAGTTTTATACACCTGTACTTGCCTGCACACGAAATTACGAAAATGCCCTTGGCGGGGCACAAAATTACAGGCGCGGTGCGGTGGTCTTTTTTCCCTCGCGTGGTACCGTGCACGCGGTGCGGTGGTCTTTTTTCCCTCGCGTGGTACCGTGCGCTCGAGGCCTTCGTTGTGACTACCACTCTAGGAGGCTTTATATGTTAGATTTGGTTGGGTCGCAGAAACTGTTGGGGAATGTAGTAATTTCAAAAAAAATTCCTACGCACACGCAAGATCATGGTGATGCATAGCAACGAGACGGGAGAGTGTTGTCCATGTACCCTCATGACAATGCGGTTGATGTAGTCGTATGTCTTCACGATCGATCGATCCTAGCACCAAAAGTACAACACCCCTGCGATCTGCACACGTTCGGCTCGGTGACGTCCCACGAACTCATGATCCAATAGAGTGTCGAGGGAGAGCTTCGTCAGCACGACGGCGTCATGACGGTGATGATGAAGCTACCGGCGCAGGGCTTCGCCTAAGCACTACAAGGATATGACCGAGGTGGATTATGGTGGAGGGGGGCACCACACACGGCTAAGAGATCAATGATCAACTTGTGTGTCTATGGGGTGCCCCCTGGCCACGTATATAAAGGATGGAGGGTGGAGGAGGCCAGCCCTCATAGAGCGTGCCCAAAGTGTGGAGTCCTACTAGGACTCCCTAGTCCTAGTAGGATTCCACCTCCCACAGGGAATAGGAAAAAGGGAAGGGAGAAGGAGAAGTAAGGAAGGGGGCGCCCCCTTTCCCTAGTACAATTCAGACCAGTCCATGGGGAAGGGGCGCGACCACCCTTGAGGCCTTTCTCTCCTTTCCCGTATGGCCCATTAAGGCCCAATATGAATTCCCGTAATTCTCCGGTACTACGTAAAATACCCGAATCACTCGGAACCTTTCCGATGTCCGAATATAACCTTCCAATATATCAATCTTTACGTCTCGACCATTTCGAGACTCCTCATCATGTCCCCGATCTCATCCGGAACTCCGAAAAAACTTAGGTCATCAAATCATATAACTCATGATACAAATCGCCACAGAACGTTAAGCGTGCGGACCCTACGGGTTTGAGAACTATGTAGACATGACCGAGACACATCTCTGGTCAATAACCAATAGCGGAACCTGGAGGCTCATATTGGCTCCTACATATTCTACGAAGATCTTTATCGATCAAAACCGCATAACAACATACGTTGTTCCCTTTGTCATCGGTATGTTACTTGCCCGAGATTCGATCGTTGGTATCTCAATACCTAGTTCAATCTCGTTATCGGCAAGTCTCTTTACTCGTTCTATAATGCATCATCCCGCAACTAACTCATTAGTCACATTGCTTGCAAGGCTTATAGTGATGTGCATTACCGAGAGGGCCCAAAGATACCTCTCCGACAATCGGAGTGACAAATCCTAATCTCGATCTATGCCAACTCAACAAACACCATCGGAGACACCTGTAGAGCATCTTTATAATCACCCAATTACGTTGTGATGTTTGATAGCACACAAAGTGTTCCTCCGGTATTCGGGAGTTGCATAATCTCATAGTCATAGGAACATGTATAAGTCATGAAGAAAGCAATAGAAACAAACTAAACAATCAAGTGCTAAGCTAACGGAATGGGTCAAGTCAATCACATCATTCTCTAATGATGTGATCCCGTTAATCAAATGACAACTCATGTCTATGGCTAGGAAACTTAACCATCTTTGATTCAACGAGCTAGTCAAGTAGAGGCATACTAGTGACAATCTGTTTGTCTATGTATTCACAAATGTACTAAGTTTCCGGTTAATACAATTCTAGCATGAATAATAAATATTTATCATGATATAAGTAAATATAAATAACAACTTTATTATTGCCTCTAGGGCATATTTCCTTCAGTCTCCCACTTGCACTAGAGTCAATAATCTAGTTCACATCGCTATGTGATTTAACACCAATAGTTCACATCACCATGTGATTAACACCCATAGTTCACATCACCATGTGACCAACACTCAAAGTGTTTACTAGAGTCAGTAATCTGAGTTCACATCGCCATGTCATTAACATCCAGAGTACTAAGGTGTGATCATGTTTTGCTTGCGAGAGAAGTTTAGTCAACGGGTCTGCCATATTCAGATTCGTATGTATTTTGCAAATTTCTATGTCAATAATGCTCTGTAGGGAGCTACTCTAGCTAATTGCTCCCACTTTCAATATGTATCCAGATTGAGACTTAGAGTCATCTGGATCAGTGTCAAAACTTGCATCGACGTAACCTTTTACGACAAACCTTTTGTCACCTCCATAATCGAGAAACATATCCTTATTCCACCAAGGATAATTTTGACCGCTGTCCAGTGATCTACTCCTAGATCACTATTGTACTCCCTTGCCAAACTCAGGGCAGGGTATATAATAGGTCTGGTACACAACATGGCATACTTTATAGAACCTATGGCTGAGGCATAGGGAATGACTTTTATTATCTCTCTATCTTCTGCCGTGGTCGGGCTTTGAGTCTTACTCAAATTCACACCTTGCAACACAGGCAAGAACTCTTTCTTTGACTGTTTCATTTTGAACTACTTCAAAAACTTGTCAAGGTATGTACTCATTGAAAAAATTTATCAAGCGTCTTGATCTATCTCTATAGATCTTGATGCTCAATATATAAGCAGCTTCACCGAGGTCTTTCTTTGAAAAACTCCTTTTAAACACTCCTTTATGCTATCCAGAAAATTCTACATCATTTCCGATCGACAATATGTCATTCACATATACCTATCAGAAAGGCTGTAGTGCTGCTACTCACTTTCTTGCAAATACAGGCTTCACCGCAAGTCTGTATAAAACTATATGCTTTGATCAACTTATCAAAGCGTATATTCCAACTCCGAGATGCTTGCACCAGCCCATAGATGGATTGCTGGAGCTTGCATATTTTGTTAGCACCTTTAGGATTGAGAAAACCTTCTGGTTGCATCATATACAACTCTTCTTTAATAAATCCATTAAGGAATGCATATTTGTTTATCCATTTGCCAGATTTCAGAAAATGCGGCAATTGCTACCATGATTCGACAGACTTAAGCATCGCTACAAGCGAGAAAAACTCATCGTAGTCAACACCTTGAACTTGTCGAAAACCTTTCGCGACAAGTCGAGCTTTGTAGATAGTAACACTACCATCAGCGTCCGTCTTCCTCTTAAAGATCCATTTATTCTCAATGGCTTGCCGATCATCGGGCAAGTCAACCAAAGTCCATACTTCGTTCTCATACATGGATTCCGTCTCAGATTTTATGGTCCCAAGCCATTTCACGGAATTTGGGCTCATCATCGCTTCCTCATAGTTTGTAGGTTCGTCATGGTCTAGTAACATGACTTCCAGAATAAAATTACCGTACCACTCTGGTGCGGACCGTACTCTAATTGACCTACAAGGTTCAGTAGTAACTTGATCTGAAGTTTCATGATCATCATCATTAGCTTCCTGACTGATTGGTGTTGAAATCACTGGAACTAATTTCTGTGATGTACTACTTTCCAACTCGGGAGAAGGTACAATTACCTCATCAAGTTCTACTTTCCTCCCACTCACTTCTTTCGAGAGAAACTCCTTCTCTAGAAGGGATCCATTCTTAGCAACGAATATCTTGCCTTCGGATCTGTGATAGAAGGTGTACCCAATAGTTTATTTTGGGTATCCTATGAAGACGCACTTCTCCGATTTGGGTTCGAGCTTATCAGTTTGAAACTTTTTCACATAAGCATCGCAACCCCAAACTTTAAGAAACGACATCTTAGGTTTCTAGCCAAACCATAGTTCATACGATGTCGTCTCAACAGATTAGACGGTGCCCTATTTAACGTGAATGTAGCTGTCTCTAATACATAACCCCAAAACGATAGTGGTAAATCGGTCAGAGACATCACAGATAGCACTATATCCAATAAAGTACGGTTATGACGTTCGGACACACCATTATGTTGTGGTGTTCCAAGTGGCATGAATTTGTGAAACTATTCCACATTGTTTTAATTGAAGACCAAACTCGTAACTCAAATATTCGTCTCTGTGATCAGATCATAGAAACTTTATTTTCTTGTTACGATGATTTTCCACTTTACTCTGAAATTCTTTGAACTTTTCAAATGTTTCAGACTTATGTTTCATCAAGTAGATATACCCATATGTTCTCAAATCATCTGTGAAGGTCAGAAAATAACGATACCCGTCGCGAGCCTCAACACTCATCGGACCGCATACATCAGTATGTATTATTTCCAATAAGTCAGTTGCTCACTCCATTGTTTCGAACAACGGAGTCTTAGTCATCTTACCCATGAGGCATGGTTCACAAGCATCAAGTGATTCGTAATCAAGTGATTCCAAAATCCCATCAACATGGAGTTTCTTCATGCGATTTACACCAATATGACCTAAACGGCAGTGCCCAAATAAGTTGCACTATCATTATTAACTTTGCATCTTTTGGCTTCAATATTATGAATATGTGTATCTCTACGATCGAGATTCAATAAACCATTTATATTGAGTGTATGACCATAGAAGGTTTTATTCATGTAAATAGAACAACAATTATTCTTTGACTTAAATGAATAACCGTATTGCAATAAACATGACCCAATCATATTCATGCTCAACGCAAACACCAAATAACATTTATTTTAGGTTCAACACTAATCCCGATGGTAAAGGGAGTGTGCGATGGTGATCTTATCAAACTTGGAATCACTTCCAACACACATCATCACCTCGCCCTTAACTAGTCTCTGTTTATTTTGCAACTCCCATTTCAAGTTACAACTCTTAGGAACTGAACCAGTATCAAATAACGAGGGGTTGCTATAAACACTAGTAAAGTACACATCAATAACATGTATATCTAATATACCTTTGTTCACTATGCCATCCTTCTTATCCGCCAAGTATCTAGGGCAGTTCCACTTCCAGTGACCATTTCCTGCAGTAGAAGCACTCAGTTTCAGGCTTGGGTCTAGCTTTGGGCTTCTTCATGGGAGTGGCAACTTGCTTGCCATTCTTCTTGAAATTCCCTTTCTTTCCCTTGCCCTTTTACTTGAAACTAGTGGTCTTGTCAACCATCAAAACTTGATGCTTTTTCTTGATTTATACCTTCGCCGATTTCAGCATCGCGAATAGCTTTGGGAACGTTTCCGTTATCCCTTGCATATTATAGTTCATCACGAAGTTCTTGTAACTTGGTGATAGTGACTAGAGAACTCTGTCAATCACTATCTTATCAGGAAGATCAACTCCCACTTGATTCAAGTGATTGTAGTACTCAGACATTCTGAGCACATGCTCACTCGTTGAGCTATTCTCCTCCATCTTGTAGGCAAAGTACTGTCAGAGGTCTCGTACCTCTTGACACGGGCATGAGTATGAGATACCAATTTCAACTCTTGGAACATCTTATATGCTCCGTGGCGTTCAAAACATTTTTGAAGTCCCGGTTCTAAGTTGTAAAGCTTGGTGCACTAAACTATCAAGTAGTCATCATACCGAGCTTGTCAAACGTTCATAACGACAGCATCTGCTCCTGCAATAGGTCTGTCACCTAGCGGTGCATCAAGGACATAATTCTTCTATGCAGCAATGAGGATAATCCTCAGATCAAGGACCTAGTCCACATCATTGCTACTATCATCTTTCAACATAGTTTTTCTCTAGGAACATATAAAAAATAAACGGGGAGCTACATCGCAAGCTATTGATCTACAACATAGTTATGCAAATACTATCAGGACTAAGTTCATGATAAATTAAAGTTCAATTAATCATATTACTTAAGAACTCTAGATAGACATCTCTCTAGTCATCTAAATGATCACGTGATCCAAATTAACTAAACCATGTCCGTCATCACGTGAGATGGAGTAGTTTTCAATGGTGAACATCACTATGTTGATCATATCTTCTATATGATTCATGCTCGACCTTTCGGTCTCCAGTGTTCCGAGGCCATATCTGCATATGCTAGGCTCGTCAAGTTTAACCTGAGTATTCCGCGTGTGCAAATGGCTTGCACCCGTTGTATGTGAATGTAGAGCTTATCACACCCGATCACCACGTGGTGTCTCGGCACAACGAACTGTAGCAATGGTGCATACTCTGGGAGAACACTTATACCTTGAAATTTAGTGAGAGATCATCTTATAATGCTACCGCCGAACTAAGCAAAATAAGATGCATAAAGGATAAACATCACATGCAATCAAAATATGTGACATGATATGGACATGATCATCTTGCGTCTTTGATCTCCATCTCCAAAGTACTGTCATGATCTCTATCGTCACCGGCATGACACCATGATCTCCATCATCTTGATCTCTATCAACGTGTCATCATATGGTCGTCTCGCCAACTATTGCTCTTGCAACTATTGCTATCGCATAGCAATAAAGTAAAGCAATTATTTGGCACTTGCATCTTATGCAATAAAGAGACAACCATAAGGCTTCTGCCAGTTGCCAATAACTTCAACAAAACATGATCATCTCATACAACAACTTATACCCCATCATGTCTTGACCATATCACATCACAACAAGCCCTGCAAATACAAGTTAGACGTCCTCTACTTTGTTGTTGCAAGTTTTACGTGGCTGCTACAGTCTTAGCAAGAACCGTTCTTACCTACGCATCAAAACCACAACGATTTTTTGTCAAGTATGTGCCGTTTTAATCTTCAACAAGGACCGGGCGTAGCCACGCTCGATTCAACTAAAGTTGGAGAAACTGACACCCGCTAGCCACCTGTGTGCGAAGTACGTCGGTAGAACCATTCTCGCGTAAGCGTACGCGTAATGTCGGTCCGGGCCGCTTCATCCAACAATACCGCCGAATCAAAGTATGACATGCTGGTAAGCAGTATGACTATTATCGCCCACAACTCACTTGTGTTCTACTCGTGCATATAACATCTACGCATAGACCTGGCTCGGATGCCACTGTTGGGGAACGTAGTAATTTCAAAATAATTCCTACACACACGCAAGATCATAGTGATGCATAGCAACGAGAGGGGAGAGTGTTGTCCACGTACCCTCGTAGACCGCAAGCGGAAGCGTTATGACAACGCGGTTGATGTAGTCGTACGTCTTCACGATCGACCGATCCTAGCACCAAAAGTACGACACTTCCGCGATCTGGACACGTTCGGCTCGGTGACGTTCCATGAATTCACGATCCAGCAGAGTGTCGAGGGAGAGCTTTGTCAGCATGACGGCGTGATGACGGTGATGATGAAGCTACCGGCGCAGGGCTTCGTCTAAGCACTGCAACGATATGACCGAGGTGGATTAAGGTGGAGGGGGGCACCGCACATGGCTAAGAGATCAATGATCAACTTGTGTGTCTATGGGGTGCCCCCTCGCCACATATATAAAGGATGGAGAGAGGAGGAGGCCAGCCCTCATAGGGCGCGCCCAAAGTGTGGAGTCCTACTAGCACTCCCTAGTCCTAGTAGGATTCCACCTCCCACATGGAATAGGAAAAAGGGAAGGGAGAAGGATAAGGAAGGAAGGGGGCGCCCCTTTCCCTAGTCCAATTCGGACCAGTCCATGGGGAAGGGGCGCGGCCACCTTTGAGGCCTTTCTCTCCTTTCTCGTATGGCCCATTAAGGCCCAATACGAATTCCCGTAACTCTCCAGTACTCCGAAAAATACCTGAATCACTCGGAACCTTTCCGATGTCCGAATATAGCCTTCCAATATATTGATCTTTACATCTCGACCATTTTGAGACTCCTCGTCATGTCCCCGATCTCATCCGGAACTCCGAACAAACTTCGGTCATCAAATCACATAACTCATAATACAAATCGTCACAGAACGTTAAGCGTGCAGACCCTACGGGTTCGAGAACTATGTAGACATGACCGAGACACATCTCCGGTCAATAACCAATAGCGGAACCTAGATGCTCATATTGGCACCTACATATTCTACGAAGATCTTTATCGGTCAAACCGCATAATGCTACGTCTCGAGCTAGCATTGGTTTTCCCCGAAGAGGAGGGGGTGATGCAGCACAGTAGCGTAAGTATTTCCCTCAGTTTTTGAGAACCAAGGTATCAATCCAGTAGGAGGTCACGCGCAAGTCCCTCGTACCTGCACAAAACGGTAGCAACTCGCAACCAACGCTTAGGGGTTGTCAATCCCTTCACGGTCACTTACGAGAGTGAGATCTGATAGAGATAATATTTTTGGTATTTTTGGTATAAAGATGCAAAGTGAAAAGTAAAAGCAAAACAAGTAAAATAAAGTAATGGAGTTGATATGATGAGAATAGACCCAGGGGCCATAGGTTTCAATAGTGGCTTCTCTCAAGAGCATAGATATTCTACGGTGGGTGAACAAATTACTGTTGAGCAATTGATAGAATTGAGCATAGTTATGAGGTTATCTAGGTATGATCATGTATATAGGCATCACGTCGGTGACAAGTAGACCGACTCCTGCCTGCATCTACTACTATTACTCCACTCATCGACCGCTATCCAGCATGCATCTAGAGTATTAAGTTAAAAATAGAGTAACGCCTTAAGCAAGATGACATGATGTAGAGGAATAAATTCATGCAATATGATAAATACCCCATCTTGTTATCCTCGATGGCAACAATACAATACGTGCCTTGCAACTCTTTATGTCACTGAGTAAGGACACCGCAAGATTGAACCCAAAGCTAAGCACTTCTCCCATTGCAAGAACTACCAATCTAGTTGGCCAAACCAAACGGATAATTCAAAGAGACTTGCAAAGATAACTCAATCGTACATAAAAGAATTCAGAGAATATTCAAATATTATTCATAGATAAGTTGGATCATAAACCCACAATTCATCGGTCTCAACAAACACACCGCAAAAAGAAGATTACATCGAATAGATCTCCACGAGAGAGGGGGAGAACATTGTATTGAGATCCAAAAAGAGAGAAGAATCCATCTAGCTACTAGCTATGGACCCGAAGGTCTGAAGTAAACTACTCACACTTCATCGGAAGGGCTATGGTGTTGATGTAGAAGCCCTCTGTGATGGATGCCCTCTCCGGCGGAGCTCCGGAACAGGCCCCAAGATGGGATCTCGTGGATACAGGAAGTTGCACCGGTGGAATTAGGTTTTTGGCTCCGTCCCTGGTCTAATGGGGGTACGTAGGTATATATAGGAGGAAGGAGCACGTCGGTGGAGCTCCGAGGGGCCCACGAGGCAGGGGGCGCGCCCAGGGGGGGCGCCCTACACCCTCGTGACCTCCCCGGAAACTTCTTGGAGTAGGGTCCAAGTCTCCTGGATCACGTTCGGTGAGAAGATCACGTTCCCGAAGGTTTCATTCCGTTTGGACTCTGTTTGATATTCTGTTTCCTCGAAATACTGAAATAGGCAAAAAAACAGCAATTTCGGGCTGGGCCTCCGGTTAATAGGTTAGTCCCAAAAATAATATAAAAGTGGAAAATAAAGCCCAATATAGTCCAAAACAGTGGATAAAGTAGCATGGAGCAATCAAAAATTATAGATACGTTGGAGACGTATCACATTATGGAGCAATAAAAAATTATGGAGCAATCAAAAATTCCCGGCAAGCCACTTGCTGCAGTTCCTTTTCGAGTGTCTGGGTTCCTTGCAATAAAAGCAAATACTCCCCGAAGTCGTCCCTGACTTAGGCGCAACAGCTGCAGTTGGAGTTGCCTCCTTCTCTTTGCCCTTTGCCTTAGCCTTTTTCTTGGACCAGCTCTTCTTGAACTTAGCCGAGTTCTGCACCATCAACACTTGACGATGCATACCTTTCTTGATATCCTGCTCTGCCACTTTGAGCATCCCATGCAATTCAGTGAGCTTCTTTTCCATCCCATGCATATGGTAGTTCGAGATGAACGGCCCATAGATTTCCGGAAGAGAACCCAAAATTGTATCCGTGGACATCTCATCCCCAAGTGGGAAGCCCAGCCTATCCAGAGCTTGCATGTACCCGATCATCTTGATCACATGCTGGCTCAGTGGATCACCCTCTAATTTTTTAGCCGTACGTCCGAATGCAGCAAATATATGGCGTTGGAAAGCTTGAGGAAATGCGAAACATTTAGGTATATATTGTTTCTCCCAATTCCTTATGGTTTTAAGTCAATTTTGTAAATGGCTAAAATGTATTTTTGCCGAAATTTCTACAAACTTTATCAGAACGGGGCAAATAATATAACATTGAAAAGCTATGGAAAATACAAAACTTTTTTATGTTGATGGTTTTCTCTGATTCATAGCCGTTTTCAAGTAATTTTGAAAACGGCGAGATCATTCATTCTTCCTCTATCGTGAAACAGATTCTTCAAAAAATGCACCGTGTGAAGAACTTGAACTTCTCGGCATGTCTACTTGAATTTCACTCTGTTTTTCACGTGCTTTTTTTGCTTGTAGCTCTCCATCCACTCACCGGAATGGACCAAGTGATATACCGATGGATAGCTGATGTAAACATGCAACTTTTCTGTGTTGATCATTTTTTCATACTCGCGACTATTTTAAAAGTTTTTCATCTGAAATTCATTCAGTGTAGTAGTCGAACTTCCAGCTGTTTTCACGTTGAACTTCTGTGACGTATTTTCTTTTGTAATTTTCTCATCCATTCGTCAGTGTTACACAAATGATATTCCTTTTGTACAAACCTCTCTTACAATAACTTTTTTACTTTCTCCGACCGAGGACTTTAACTTATGGCAACAACAAAATTTGGACCTTGCCTTTTTATTCATTTTTCTCACATTAAACACACACCATGTAGTACATGAACTTTTTTTGTTTTTATAATTTGATTTTTTGATTTTCTTTGTGAAATCAAATTGCTCCCAAATAATAACTGAAGTTCTTTGTGGATTGAGAGAATTATTTCTAAAATGCAAAAAACAATTTCTTTTCTGTGTTTTTGAACATGGAAATACAAGATGAACCTCTCTCGCAAGAATTTTTGAACTTCCTCTGAGAGAGCACTTGAAATTCTTTCAGCAAACATTTTAAGCTTTTATTTTTCTATACTTTTATTCTCACCTGAAATGCATTCCTCTGCAGTGTTTGAACTTCTTGTTGTTTTCACTATGAACTTCAGTCACATTTTTGTGTATACGTTGAATTACACACAAATGAAGATCGGACGCTATTTTTTGCCGTTTTAAAACATGTAATTGGAGGACAGACATCCCACAATATAAATTCTGAACCATGCACGGAGGTGCACGTGAACTTATTGCAACAAATCTGAGTTTTTTATATACTTCGAACTTCTCTGTTATTTTAATTTCAACTTCTTCGTCATATTTTTAGAAAGGAAATATGTTTTTAAATAAGCATCAAAGATATTTTTGTAAATTGCACTTCATAGTTTTATTTTTATTAGAGGCGGTAATAATTTGAGTTTCCCGTAAGCATCGAACTAATCCTCTATTTTAATTTGAACTTTGTCATTTTTATTCTTTACTAACAAGGAAAATCTGAGTTTCTTTATAAATATCGAACTCCTCTATTTTGTAATTTGGACTTCTTCGTTTATTTCTTGTAGCATCAAAATATCCTAGTTTTGTCATAATATTGGACCCCCTCCAAATTTTGTATGTTTTGATTTATTTGTAAAAACATAGACACAAACGGGAGAGAGAATTATGTGTGCATATTGTTGGGGAATGTAGCAGAAATTCAAAATTTTTCTACGTATCACCAAGATCTATCTATGGAGAAACCAGCAACGAGGGGAACGAGAGTGCATCTACATACCCTTGTAGATCGCTAAGCGGAAGCGTTCAAGTGAACGGGGTTGATGGAGTCATACTCGTCGTGATCCAAATCACCGATGATCCTAGTGCCGAACGGACGGCACCTCCGCGTTCAACACACGTACAACCCGGTGACGTCTCCCATGCCTTGATCCAGCAAGGAGAGAGGGAGAGATTGAGGAAGACTCCATCCAGCAGCAACACAATGGCGTGGTGGTGGTGGAGGAGCGTGGTGATCCAGCAGGGCTTCGCCAAGCACTACGAGATATGAGGAGGAGAGAGGCAGGGCTGCACCAACAGGGAGAGATCAAATCGCATTGTGGGCAGCCCCTAGGCCTCACTATTTATAGGAGGAGGGGAGGAGGGTGCACCCCCTCTAGGGTTCCCACCCCTATAGGGGCGGCAGCCCTAGATGGGAAAAGGGGGGGCGGCCAAGAGGGGGAGAGAGGGGGGGCGCCCTAGGGTGGGCCTTAGGCCCATCTGTGCCTAGGGTTTCCCCCTTCTCCTCTTGGCTGCGCCTTGAGTCTTGTGGGAGGCGCACTAGCCCACTCAGGGGCTAGTTCCCAACCACTCTTAGCCCATGCAAGCCTCCGGGGCTTGTGGCCCCACTTGGTGGACCCCCGGACACCTCCGGTGGTCCCGGTACACTACCGGTGATGCCCAGAACACTTCCGGTGGCCAAAACCATACTTCCTATATATAAATCTTTACCTCCAGACCATTCCGGAACTCCTCGTGACATCCGGGATCTCATCCGGGACTCCGAACAACATTCGATAACCACATACGAACTTCCTTTATAACCCTAGCGTCACCGAACCTTAAGTGTGTAGACCCTACGGGTTCGGGAGACACGCAGACATGACCGAGACGTTCTCCGGTCAATAACCAACAGCGGGATCTGGATACCCATGTTGGCTCCCACATGTTCCACGATGATTTCATCGGATGAACCACGATGTCGAGGATTCGATCAATCCCGTATTCAATTCCCTTTGTCTAGCGGTATTGTACTTGCCCGAGATTCGATCGTCGGTACCCCGATACCTTGTTCAATCTCGTTACCGGCAAGTCTCTTTACTCGTTTCGTAACACATCATCCCGTGATCAACTCCTTGATCACATTGTGCACATTATGATGATGTCCTACTGAGTGGGCCCAGAGATACCTCTCCGTCACACGGAGTGACAAATCCCAGTCTCGATTCGTGCCAACCCAACAGACACTTTCGGAGATACCTGTAGTGTACCTTTATAGCCACCCAGTTACGTTGTGACGTTTGGCACACCCAAAGTATTCCTACGGTATCCGGGAGTTGCACAATCTCATGGTCTAAGGAAATGATACTTGACATTAGAAAAGCTTTAGCATACGAACTACACGATCTTTGTGCTAGGCTTAGGATTGGGTATTGTCCATCACATCATTCTTCTAATGATGTGATCCCGTTATCAACGACATCCAATGTCCATGGTCAGGAAACCGTAACCATCTATTGATCAACGAGCTAGTCAACTAGAGGCTTACTAGGGACATGGTGTTGTCTATGTATCCACACATGTATCTGAGTTTCCTATCAATACAATTATAGCATGGATAATAAACGATTATCACGAACAAGGAAATATAATAATAACTTATTTATTATTGCCTCTAGGGAATATTTCCAACACATATAGTGGGTAGCAATTTCCAACTTTCCCTCGTAGAGCACTTGAACTTCTAGCAACAAAACTTTTAGCCTTTATCATTTTTCCATACAAATGCACACCGCGTAGTACGTGAACTTCTGAGAGTTATCAATCCGAACTTCTCTCGGTTACGTGAAAACATCTGAGTTTATAATAGACATTGAACCACTTTACCTTTTTGATTTGAACTTCATTGTGTATTTTTAAAAATGTGAAAAATTGGAGGTTTTTTTTGGTACATTGAACTTCTTCGTTATTTGAAATTGAACTTATTGGTTTTATTCTTTAGTAACTAGAAAATTCCAATTTTTCAAATAAATATCAAATTGCTTCGCCTTTTCAAATTGAACTTCTTAGTTTTATTCTATATTGATGAGAGAACCTGAGTTTATTATATACATTGAACTACTCCTTTTTTTCAAATTGAACTTCTTGATTTTAATCTTTAGTACTGGGGAAAATCTAAGTTTTTTTATAAACATCAACCAGCATCATTTTTCTTAATTATGAATTCTTTGTGTTTTTCATTAGTAACACGAAGAGTCCTAGTTATGTAATAAATATTGAACCGTTCAATTATTTAATTTAAACTTCTAGGACTCTTTTGAAAATAGGGAAACTCTGTTTTTATAAACTTTTTGAGATGCTCAGTTTTTTTATTTTGACCTTCTTGGTATTGTAAAAAACATTGAACTTCTTGGTTATTTAAATTTGAACCTCTGGCCTCTTTTTGTAGAAACGGGGAAAATCTATTTTCTCTATAAATTTTGAGTTGCTCTGTTTATTTTAATTTGAACTTCTTCCTTTTATTCTTATAGTAACATGAAAAATATCTAAGTCTTTTGTAAAAGTTAAATAATCTGAACTTCTTGTTTTCTCGTTTTGAACTTCATTTCTTTAAAAACAGGGAGTATACAGGAATGAAATGCTCTTCACCAACCTCTCTGGACTTCGCATAGGAATAAAAAATTATTCGCTACAGAAACTCTTTTATCCTCAACCTCTCTGGACTTTCTATATTTTTTCCCATAACTTTCTTCGGGGTATTGGATCTGTTTGTAGTACTAAAAACACACACTTTTTTTGAACTATGAAATTTCATTTCAATTAACCACTGTGCCCGGCAAGATCGCCGGCAATCAAGTCTCGGATAAAGTTAGGAGCAGCGCCTGGCCATACGACTTGGGACACATGCACCATCTTCGACCCGTCCATTGCTAGAGCATCCGCAATATTATTACAAACCCATGGGCAAAAAGAGATAGAAAAAGAACTAAAACACACACTTTTTGGGAGAGAAGAAAATAGTGGTACATCTTGTGAAGGCATGAACCTGCGGGGCAATAATATTTGAACTTCTTTGTATAGATTGCCTCTGTCAACATGCACATACTTTTTCAAACCAAAATCTGAAATAGAGTAAGAAAAAAGTACAAAGAGCACGAACTAGCATAAACATGTACGAAAAGTCCATCACAATCTGAATAACATCTCTGATTTTTTACGAAAAACTCTCTAAAGCTTTTTCTTCCCCTGTTATGACTGATCTTCAATTTACAAACTCACAGCAAAAAGAAGAGAAGAAAAAGAGATCCATGGGGAGGCGTATGTGCAGAATAGCAACAGGGGAGTGCTCCCTCAAGTGCACTGCACACACATGTGCATAGACGGCGAATGCGCTGATGCGCCATCGTTGGGAGGGTGTGTCGTCCTGCTGCTCCGGTGCAGGTGCCGTTGTTTTTTCTTCTTCTATATAAATACACTCCAAACTATTGTAAAAAAATAAAGAGAAACTTTAGACCACAAAAATACTAAACATCCATTTTTCTTGAACTGAACCATCATTTCTGCACACATCTAACTGATCAAACTGGTCTAGGGATCAAGAATTGCGTGTGTGGAGCTTTGCGCAGATTTTCCCCGCATAGGGTTAAAACTTATTCACACAAAGATAATAATTTTCAGATAGCAATATGTTTGGCTAGAAAATTTTCTGCTATTTCAAAGACTTAACCAAGTTATGATCAGGTTCGAGTATTTTCAAGGAGGCAGAGTATAGTCGATCAAAAAAAATTTCGTACACACATGAGACTATAAGCTACAATGGAATGTTAGTCTCGGAAATTATTTGATAAATTATGAAGAGGCTAAGAAATGAAAAACAAGGGGAAACCCTCTCTGAATGTACTAAAAAACACATCTTTGAACCTTAATCCACGTTCACTCTGAACTTCAGTACCCCTCAAAACCCATTGTGTGATCCCCCGCTGAAAAATTGGACGAGTTGGTTTCTCATCGTGGCACCGCCAGAAGCCAAGGCGCACAAATAAGGAACGGGAGCAGGACACGCCGGCGGTTCTACTACTCCATGCGACAGAGTTCAATCATCCTAAAGGGGAGGAGGAAGCAGGAAGAGGAGGAAGGTCATTACGCGTGAGGAGAGAAGGTCACATGTAGAATATGAACACAGGCAGGCGGATGGCGAGGGAGGTGGTGTGCTGCTGCAGACGGATCCAAGGTAGGAGTTCGGCCACGGGGGCGGCGTCTCGGCGCACATTTTTTTGGCACCTAGATAACAAGATTTAGATAGCAGTAGATACAGATCAAAAGGAGAACGCATGCATACATTTTTAGTTCCTACAACAGTGTGTGTAGTTACACCCATTTCTTATATACTACCATGTGTTGTCCTATATATATATATGAAAAATGCATCCTACTACTGGGTATAGTTACACCCATTTCTTATATACTACCATTTGGTAGTATATACTGTACTTTATTATTTTTAGTATGTTCATATACTACATCTAAGATACTCCAAAGTGAGTTATATGAAAATTGCAAGTGAGCCCATAGTTTTATTGTATTTACGAAATACATACATATTTCTACGCAAAATGGAGTATGCAAAAAATATGATACATACTACCAAAAAAGTAGTATATATACTATCTAAACATTCTTATATACTACATACTACGCGTACATACTCTTGGACATGATAGATACTACCTAAAATGTATGGAACAAAAGTGGGAGTAACTACACCAGGTAGTAGGAAAAATTTGTCCTATATATGGAAATTTGTCATATATATATATATATATATATATATATATATATATATATATATATATATATATATATGATTTGCTATCCACACTAGCTGGGATGGTTGTTATCAGAACCCTTTGTTTGCTTTGAGATTTGAACCACTGAGTGGATAAGGTTTTGATTTAATCATTTGTTGAATTTCGCCATGCCGGGGGAGGAAAGCTGGGCCGAACCTTTTTGGTGTCAAGGGCCGAGAAAGGAAGCCTACTTCCTGTCTTTGCAGGCGTACTCAGGGCAAAGTGACAACGTCCCTTTTTGAAGTAGCAGGGTGCGTCGGTAGCTGTTTTGGGCTAGCAAATGCATCGGCTAATTCTGGCTATTTACCAAAAGTTCGACGCCGCGGTGTACTTAGCTGGTAGTGTTGAAGCTGCTATTTTCGTCTAGCAAGCTGTGCACTGTTGGGCACCGTTTGAGAGTAGCAAGATGGTCTTGTGACGCGCCGGAACAGGGGTATAAGATTTGCCATATTTAGCCTAGGTGAATTAAATACTGTTCTGCACCGTCCTGTAGTAATGAACCTGCCGGATGATTAACTGTAATTTGCAGAGGAAAGAGACCTTGGCATGCAACCAACCGTATGGGCTTCTAATTACTAACGCCACCGTCCATGTAGGTGTAGTTGATGGTTCTCGCAGTGCATGACCGAGGTTCCGCGTGAAATGTTGATGCGGTCAAGGGAGGGGGGTCGTATTCACCCATAAGATGTTCCCCCGTTCGAACGCCCTACTGATGCAATTGTATTGTATATCGATCTCACATCCTAAATCAATCATCTCTCGTTCTCTTCCTATACAACATCTCTCAAACACTCGATTAGGTAGCCAAACACGCGCCTAGGAAGAAAGTTTCTCGTACACCCGGAAAATTTGTAAACGTACAGTTGCTTACGGTTCTCAAAGTGCAAAACGAATGTCCCACGTGTTTGCAACAAAAGATCAATTAAAAATAGAGGGTCGGTTCTCGTTCACCCGTAAGACGAGTGCACCCCCCCCCCCATTTGAACTATGCGACGTTCAATCAAAATTGTAAATGAGGCTTGATTGCTCTCTACCTATTTCCCATCAACGATGAGTAAGAGCCGTCAATATGCTCACGGTCTATGCTATATGGAAGGGTTCTCAATCCTTCAGAAAGGGTTTCTACTCTACGTGTGTTGGTGGTTCTTGCAGTGCATAACGGAGGTGTCGCGTGATATGTCCATGCAGTCGAAGGGGGTCTCGTTCACCCATAAGATGTGCCCCCTCCCCCGAACGCCCGTGTGTAGTATGATTTTTTGATAAAAATATATATGAGGATCTATCACTCCCCCCCCTCCCACATCCGATATAACGTAAAAGCAGAGGTTCCGTATGACATGTGAATGCACGGGTATGTTGGAAACCTTCTGTGAAACCAGGAATGAAAATGTCACCTCGGTTTCTCGTTCACCTGTAAGAGAGTGCCACCCCATGTGCAATATGTGATATTCCGACCAACTTGAAAATTGAGGATTGATCGCTCTATCCCTCTTTCCCATCAACAACGAGTAAGAGCCGTCGATATGCTCATGCTCTACATTATATCGAAGGGTTGTCGTTCCTTTAAAAAGGGTTCCTATTGTAGGTGTATTGATGGTTCCCGTAGTGCATGACGAAGGTTCCGCGTGATATGTCGATGCGGTGAGGGGGGGGGTCTTATTCACCCATAAGATGTGCCCCGATCCCGCGAAAGCCCATCTGCACTATGCAATTTTTTTGATAAATAGATATGTGAGGATCGATCACTCTCCCCGGCCGCCACACCCCTCCACATCTGATATCCATCTGGACACATTTACACCCATATTTGCACCCGATTTGCGTCCACAAGGGCACGAGACGAGTGTGCTGCGTGTCCGCTTGGTGTCCGCCATGACCCCACCTATCGACCGCCCAACCACCACTCGCAGTCGTAATGAATGTGGATACCTAACTCGCGCTTGCATGGCAGCGTCTCGAAGCTCTTAGTGCACGTTCTTTTTAATGCAAGCGTGCAGGTGCGGCCTCATCCACTTATCCTCCCCACCCACATCTGGCCACCCTCGCTCCCTCGCCAGCGACAACAAAACCTTAGCTCGCCATGGGTATCTTCGGCAAGGGCGATGACAAGCTCGACGCCGGCTTCGACTTGTCCCGCGCACTGCCTCCGCCGCCGCCGTGTGCCTCCGAGATGGAGCCGCTTGCGGCAAGGGGTCGCCGGTGACGTGACCGGCTTTACTTCTCGATGCACCGTGCGCGCTGGCACTGGTATTACCGCCAGCCGCTATCACGACCGGATGTTAACCTAGAACACAGTTGGCACCTTAGCTCCAGCGCATCCGGGTGCCAGAGGTACCGCGGTCGTTGCAGGTGCACACAGAGGAGGTGCGCAAGCGTCACGCCCTCCTGACGCTGAATCAATGGCGTGACCCCCGCCTACGCGCCAAACTTCACCTACTGGGAGGTATTGTTCGCCACGAAGCATGACATGGTTCACGGCATGCAAGTCAACCCCCGGTTCATGCCGCCGCCCCTAGGTGATACCGGAGGAGGAGGCGGAGGAGGCGGAGGAGGCACCCTACAAGGCCACATTTGACACGGTGCTACAACGCACCCTGGAGGAGAGCCGGCACGAGGAGGATACGCGCTGAGAAGGCTTGGAGGAGGCCCTCGCGTTGTCGACGGTGGGGGACTGCGTCTATCCCCCGGGGCCGCCGCTGATGTTGCCCAAGCTCAAGGCCCAGCCAGAGCCGCCTCCACACCCACGACGCGGCCAGCGGACCTCAACCGGTGGTATGAGTAGCAGGGCCGCCTCCGTGAGTGCATGAGCGTGCCGCATGTGTGGTTGGGCGCGCTGCCGAAGAGTAGGCGATATACGTCTAACAATGGAGGGCCACACACGCTGGTGGGGGAGCGCGAGTACGGAGAGCGGTGCATGCAGCAGGAGCGCGAGGAGGAGGAGCACATGTGGAGATGGAGAAGCGAGGAGCAGGAGACCGCGTGTCGTGCAACCTGAAGCAGCCTGCGAAGGATGCAACACGGGATACGTGTCAGCAGGCCTTCCCCTAGGCGGGGCCGCCACTGGACTTCGTCGACCTCACCGGCCCAGACGACGACGCATAGGGCAGCGTGGTGGGTGGCGGATGGGCGGCGGTGTTTTTAGTTCTAATTTGTGTTTAATTATGTTTAAATGGACTTTGACAGCGACTGATGGGCCATTTAATGTTATTTTTTTAGAAACAATTTAATGTTTAATTATGTTAAATCTAGGCGCATGTTTTCGAACATTTCTTTTTAAGCCCACGTTACAAATGCGTCGGCCATCGTTGGGCGCAGCGGTCAAACCAAATGAAAAATCGGACATATCCGTCCTCTCGGCCAACACAAACGAAAAAAGCAAACAAAATCCACGTCGATTTGCGTCCCCTCTTGTTGGAGTTTCCCTTATTATCTTGGACCAGGACTAGCATCCAACGTACCAACGACGGCAGTGGCGAAGCTTGACAAGAATGTATTGTGGGTCCAAAAAAATTTAACCATTGCAATAAACTAGAAATCGTAGTCTTCAGACAAAATTATATTCATATTACGTGTATTGGTTGCAAAGTGCATACATACATACTTCAAAAAACAGCTAACTAGTACGGATGAGCTATGTACGGCCGGCCACATGCCACAGGCATTCAATCACTCACCGGACACAGGCCACAGGCCACATGATCGGAACTTGCATGCGCGCTCAACCGTTGGCCACGGGCGGACAGAGGCGGGCCCGCAGTACATGCATGCACGCGCGCTCACAGGAGTATCCGTCGGGTAGGGCAGCAACACGTTTGGATGTGTGTGGACGTTGCTTAGTTTCCATTGAATATACACAAGCCCCTCCATGCTTGCACCCTGATCGTCGCCAGTTTTATGAAAGTCATGGGTCAACTTACCAACACCAGCGTGCGACCTGCTTGCGGCAGTCAAATGATGGAGCCTGCTCTCCGGTTGGTTGCTAGCAGGCTGCATCCCTGTGCTATGCCTTTTATAGCGAAGGGGTCATAGGTTGTAGCGCACAGATTAATGAAGGTCAGCTTACTTTTTTAGTCTCATGGCAGCGACCTGCCATTTCACAACAAGGTTTTGGAAGCCATGGTGGACATTGCTCGGCTGGATGAAGAACCTGCCAGTGGTGGTGGAATTGTAGTAGGCTCAGGGTGGCAGAGTAATGACTCTGGCTCACGGTGCTATGCTACAGTAGTCGGACGGCAGACAAGGAGATGTTTGTGAAAATGGTTGCTCGCCGCCGTCCACCACACTAAAAAGCAAGTTCACATCCATCAATCCATGCGCTACACAGTGTGGCACACTCCATGCATAACGTACTGGTGCAGCCTGCTAGCAACCAATAGGACAGTAAGTTGCATCCTTAGACTGCACCAAGCAGGTAGCAGCTTGGTGCTGGTAACTGGTAAGTTGACCAATCCTTTCATAAAACTGGTGACGAACAGGTTGTATGCATGCGGGGGTTTGTGTATATGCACTGGAAAGTGACAGACGTCCACACATGAACGTGCCTGCATGCATGGATGGTTGTCGTGCATGGGGGCCGCTACCACATTCGTCCACCCGCGTGGACATGAAACGTTTTATGAAAGCGATTGGTCAAAGGATGCATGTTTTGGGTCAAGTGCCCGGGTCCGGTAAGTGGGTGAAACGCATGCAAGTTTGGGTCAAAGGGAAAACTACAGACGAGTTTCGAAATGAAGACAGCTGTTTGGTTCAGCGCTGTAAACGCAAACGTAGTCTTATCAAATTGCACTGTTAACGTAAAGGGAATGCGGTCAAATGAAAACGTGTTTTGTAGATCTCAAGGAATGGAATCACGATCTCAGAAAATGGAATTATGCTGCCGCATGTTACCCTAGTTGCTCATGATGGTCTGGATGATCAGAGCTTTGAGCTTTCCATGGAGAGCAGCCATGGTGTGGTGTCCGCCTCAATCAAGGGCATCGTGAGGCGAGAGGAAAACCTAACAACGCCGCGGCAAAACGGCAACATGCCGCCGTCGTCGGCCACCACGCCGGCATCGTCGTCAGCTTCTAGGTTCTGTCTGCCCGAGAACAAGATCGCATGAGCTAACACGGCCGCCACGAGCCAGGGCAAGAAGTTGACTAGGAAGCGTGCATGGCTTCGCCGACGATGGCATGATGACCTGGGGGTTCCTGCGCGCGCTTGCCGGGTGCGGACAGTACATCTACGACGCCGACCTGGTCTACCTCGACGCCTCCACGTCTCTGTTGACCGGCAGCTCCGCGACGTTCCAGGCACGGTGCTTCACAGCGGCGCTGCGGAAGCTCGGTGTGGGAGAGAGGTGCAACATTGTCGGGTTAGGCTACGGCGGGTTCCTGGCGTTTGAGATGGGCCACGACACAACATGGCCTCGTCCGCTCTATCGTCGTCTCTGGTGTTGACGTGCAGTAGAAGTAGCAATCCGGAAGAGAGAGAGAGAGAGAGGGACGGCCGTGAGCTTGGCGAGGTCCTTGCTGGAAGTGGTCTTCAGCAGCGCCGTCGCCGACGAGGTCACGGCTCCTAGCGTAACAAGGAGATGGAGTTCGGCACGCGCGCGCAAGAGAGAAATGGGCTGTGACGGATCCGGCTGTGAGTGGAAATAGATCACGGGCGCCGCTGCTCGTGATGCAGAGCACGTATGGGCGGGATGGACGGCTGTAACCATGGCCGGCGGCACCGGCGGCACGGCTGGGGTGCTGTTGTTTCCAGGGTAATCGATTACAGGCTAACGAAACCAAACGTGTTACTTTAACGATATTAGATTGTGCTGTAATCAGATAACGGGCAAAAAAACGCGAAACAAACACCAAAGTTGTTCTTCTGTATAAAAGGGGAAACAAAACCCTGGCTGTTTGTTTGTTAGCTATATGGGCTACTAACAAAAGGTGACATCCCGCGAAGGCAACAAGACCTGAAAGTCTTGAATAAAAAAAAGCAAGGCATAAGGGAAAAACGGCAAAGAAACGAAAGGTTCAACCCTTCTCCCAACAGTTTTCCTTTTCTCTCCTGGAACCGTTCAGGCCGCTAGGCGAGTGGTCCATGCCGGCTGCACTGCCATGTTGGCAGCCTAGTGCCTGCGCAGTGCAGATCCCTTGTAGTCAGCGTGGCCCACATTTCTCTATAAGAGGAAAATAGCATCAAATGGAATATAGCATCAAAATGCAAATGAGGTAAGAGGAGGGACCGGATCCCCACGCGAATGAGCGCTTGTGATTGCAACCGCGCCAGCGAAACTTTATATCTTTGCTTTTTCATATATATATATATATATATATATATATATATATATATATATATATATATATATATATATATGGAAAATAGATACGGCGTCATATCCTATGAATCCAGCCATATTTGTGCATCCCTGCATCCGCTCTTCATCAGCCGTTTGATCGAGATCTTCTATCTGCTGTGCGTCCGCTCTCCTTTTTGCACAAAAAGGCCCGCAGCCAGCTAAGTCGCCCTGTAAATTTTCTAAAAAAATCCTCAGCTGATGGCAGGCCTCCTAGTTCACTACTCCCAGTCATTTCTCTCCCAATCCCTAATCACGTTGCAACCTGTGCATCCCACCGGCGGCCATGGGACACGACGGAATGCATCTACCAACGAATCCTCCTCGTACGATACGCCGCAACCGATCACTATGGCGGCTACTGCTGCCAGGGATGGTGAATCTGCTTCCACAACAATCGAGATCAACATGTTCATCGTCCTTCCTCCATAAATCAAGAGGCAACCCTGCGCTTTGCCTAATTGCCTTGGCATAGTAGTTGTGAGCAAACCCATCATAAAATTCCCTGATATGGGCGAGGACAATCTTCAGGCCAACTCCATAGTGATCTGTTATTGCGCTATTGGTATCCTTGCTATCTGCCGCAAGCAATTCCAGTTCTGAACACAAGCATTTTCTGGTCCATTTGTTATGGGAATCTTCAGTATGAGCAATTGCAGGATGTTCTTGTTCTTTTGCTGCAGCTATGTAATGCTTGGTTTCAGTTGCCATCTCTTCTTGACCTGCTATTATTATTGCAGAAGGAGGCAATGTGCAGACCGTATCCCCACCCCCACCCGTCAGTCACAAGGATGATTACTTACTAGGAAATGGGTTTTGACTCCTGTCCTCAATTATATTATCCACAGCTACAAATGTTTACAACAAGTGATGAGGTAGTAACAGGTCATGAATTAGCATGGTTCACTTGAACTATTGAAGCTCGTGACACATTTGGTCCGGATTCCTCTGCTTTTGTGCTGCTACTCATGGGATCTCAACTGAACAATACTTGCACGAGAGACCAATGGAAGTTTGCCTGGTTTTTGAATCACACAATTCTGTTGTGCGCTCCTGGAAGGATCTTTCCTTGGGTTTCTCACAAATGTCAGTGGCGCTTGCACTTTCTGTTCGAATGATCTGCAGCTGTGATAATAGAGTGTTCTGCTGATGCTCACAAGTCGCTTTGGGAGTATCTGGAGCATGAGATCTTGCACCTTCTGTTTGATTGTTGTGCAGCTGTCTGAATGCTCACTCCTAGAATCTAGTAGCTGGATCCTAACACTACAGAACATGAACATGAACATCTCGCTTTCGGACGACTTATAATGTTCATGCATGTGCAGCTAGGGAATTGGGAAATAGTTCGCAAGCTCAATTTTGATTCTTGTATGTACTGAATTCTTGTAATGAATGAGAATATGTCTTTTGTCAAACTGTCTTTTTCTTATTTTCTTTAACCAGTTGCAAGTTAAATGGAGCGTACCAACTAGCAGAAGCACCATAATAAATTATGTTCTCATAAACCTGAACGTGCTTTCATTCTGTTATACCAAGGAGCAACTGCTATCACACAGGAGAAATTCATGTCCAAGAAACATAGCCAGACTGTGAGCTCATCTGTTTATTCTGTTGTATAAGCAGTGTTCAGTTCAACCACTCATCAGCTAATTGGGATGTTAGCTGATTAGTAGTAGAAGTAGGATGTACTGGGTGTAAGCATGTGGTCGCAGCATACAAGACTTGTGAACCAAATTGCGGTATGAATTATGCAAGAAACAATTCAGCTTATGAATACACATGAACCTCAACGATGACATTCACCAAAGAAAGTAAAACACTATTTTCTTGAGAGTAAACAAGAGCTTTTATTCTATCATGCAAACACGTTTACACTGTGATTTCCGGTACAAGATCAATTCCTAGCCAAGATTCATTTATCCTGTGACTTCTAGCTCAGGCAACAGATGTTCTGCCCAGTTGCTCCCTCTCTCAATTTTCTGAAAGACAAATTCAAAGAACTGAAATTCACCTTTTCTGAATTTTACATTCAGCAACACACATTACTCTAGTTTTGAAGCTGGATTGCCACATCCCAACAAGATAAATTGTTGTTGGAATTGGCAAGAGGAGTTCATCTAGAAAGAACTACTCCTAGCTACGTAGTCGCAGTACTGGTCATCTAATAAACGACGGGGGGTGTGGTCGCCGCCGACTCAGGACATGGTGGTTGTGGTCGCGGCCGTCGTTGGGATTTGGTGGTTGTGGTCGGCACCGTCATCGGGACGTGGTGGTTGTGGCCAGAGTCGGAGTGTCATGGTCGCATACTGCTGTCTTCATCACCGGCGGTCACCGCTGGGATGCGGCCGCCGCCTACGCAGATCACCGTTGCACGCTTCATTGCGTGCTCCGTCTAAGGCTGCCGTCCATGGTTGATGTTGTGAATGTGATGGCCATCCACACGGTCGTCGCAGGTTGCCGTCCCCGTCGTGGCACTCCGTGATGGCCGCCGGTGGGATTGGGGATTGGAGGGATGAAGAGATTTTGGGAGAGATGACCTCGGCTTAGGAGGAGGGGGTGATTGCAAAATTCACAGGGCGAATTAGCTGGCTGCGGGCGTTTTTGAGCAAAAAGGAGAGCGGACGCACAGTAGACGGAAGATTTCGATCAAACGGCCTATAAAGAGCGGATGCAGGGATGCACAAATATGGCTGGATTCATAGGATACGACGCCAATAGATACTACCATGGGTGGTAGTTACCTCCGTCCTCCGTGCCATCCGATTGCATCATGATCCGTGCAATTCTTAGCGGGTCGTGGAAAGGGAAAGAGTGGATTTCTCGTGCCCGCTTCGTGGGTTAGTTAAGCTAGATCCCGATTTACTTGCTTTGGCTGAGTGTTTTCTTTCCTCGCTAGTTATTTGGATCAGGACGCCAGATGCCATTCCACGAGAAAAGGATTGGATCTGGCCTACGAACCAAAACAAGCTCGTCTATCTCCACTACCAAATCAAAAAGAGAAACGTTTAAAACCGGCGCACCGGCCGAATCATTGCGCCGGTCTCACTCGCGCAGCACAACGCACTTTGTTGGACCCACACACCGCTTTGGCTACCTTATCTATTCAGTCACGCGTGGGATGCGCTCTCCTCCACCCCTTTTTCTTCTGCCCCCATAACACATCTGTGCTAGTTCTTATCTCTATCCGCATCCTCGCCGGCGCGGCACACAACTCCTGTCCCCCACTGCAAACCATTTGTTTCTCACCGATGCGAGTGTCTCGCCGGATTTGTGGTCAGCCAGCCACAGCGGCGCACGGCGTTGACTACTCCGAGCTGCCAGTGCGGCCGCACAAATCTGCTTCCTCGCGCCGGAGTTAGTGTTGTCCTGCCACCGCCGGCGACAAGGCGGACAACCTTTTTGGTGTTGCAATCAGTTGCGCCCTTCGACGACGGAGTTGCATCCGTGCACGCGGGAGCTGCAACCGGCGTTTTTGGGAGCTGCAAGGTCGGTTCTTTTTCCTATGATGTGAGTTTTGCTGGAAGCGGAGCTTTTTTTGCTGGAACCCGAGTAAATTTTTGCTCCAAACGTTCACTGGAGTTCCTAGTTGCTCATGTTGTTTTTGCTAGAACCGCAGTTTTCTTTTGCTGGAACTAGTGTTTGGTTTTGCTTCATCTGACCACCAGCGTTTTGGGGAGCTTCAAGGTTGAGTTGTTGCTGACATGATTTTTGCTGGAATCTTTGTTATTTTTCGCTGGATCAAGGGCGAGCGGCGATGGTTGAAGCAACTTGAAGGCGAATCCGGTGTTGCAACCACCACAGCAACGACCGACGAGCGACCGGGACGGCGAGAGTAGATATTGGAGGCGGGGGGAACCTCTACTGGCGACAATGGGGGGCGAGATGCTGCAACCGGCATTCGTGGTGCTACAACGGGCATCACCGGAAGCTGGAACCAGCATTCCCGGTGCTGGAGCCAATGCACCATTATTTTGCATTTTTTGCTACCACCGTTTTGTGGTTTGCTACAACCAGTGTCAATTTTTGCTACCATCCCTTTTTTGATTTTGCTGGAACCAGCATGTTTGCTACCACTTGTGTTTTTATTTGCTGGAACAATACCCAATTTTTGCTACCACCATTTCTTGGTTTGTTGGAACGCCCAAATTTCCCAATTTTGCTACCAACGTTTTTTTATTTTTGCTGGAACCATCATGCTGTTTTGCTACGACAGGCAGCAATTTTTGCTGCGTCCAATAAATCGAGGGCGAGGTACAACACAAGCTCGACGACGGGTGTTGTGGCGCCCGTCGCCACCGGAGCTACGGTCATCTCTACCAGAGTTGCAACAGCAGGGTGCCCGTGCACTCTGTTGCATGCGTGCCGACGAGAAACGCATGCGGCGACCAGCGGGGAGGGCGGCGACCGGCGGCGAGGGACCTGCGGCGGCGGTGCTTCGAGGGTTGTTGCCTGGGTCATCCATGGCGAGTGTTGGCGGCGGCCACTGCTTTTTTCGTGTTCCCCTCTACTTTTTGTTGGATGCGATTATTTTATAGAAAAAACGATTCGGGGCCGTGATCTGACGGCTACACGCAGTTAAATCGGATGGCCGCGCATTGACCGGCCGAAAGTTTAGCCGGTGCGCCGGCGCCTATCAGTGCCCAATCAAAAAGTGCACCTGCTAGCAGAAAGGTATGGCTCAGCAATTGATTTACACGCATGCATGATTCTTTCATTTACATCTGTGTGCCCAATCAAAAAGTGCACCTGCTAGCAGAAAGGTACGGCTCAGCAATTGATTTACACGCATGCATGATTCTTTCATTTACATCTGTGTATGCATCCTGATGCTAATTGACTTCTTTTTCCTGCAAGCATTCGTCGACACAGAAGTGCTCATGTTTGAATCAGGCTAGAGATGGCTTCCGTATTGGCAAGACAATTTGGTAGGCTATTGCCGCCGCCGCCGCCGTCGTATACCACCTGCTACTGCTGCTACCACCGATAACATCTGCAAGCTGCAACATCCTACATGACCTCAATTCTGATCAGCGATCGACCAGGGAGATTTTCTACGGTGACGGCGAGGACTGACAAGCGCACATGGCCGACGGGTGGCTGCTCTATGTGGTGGTAGAAACCAGTGGCAACACAGGAGTACGGCCGACAAGTGACTGGCTGACTGATCTAGCACTGCGGCGTCGAAATCGCACCGGCCACGCGGTCGTCTCCCTGATCCATTGAGCAGCCTGGACGAACATCACGCACTGAAGCCTCTCCATGCAAATCCTCGCTTTCATGTTGAGCCGATCAAGATCGTATACGACCGAGCAGCGATAGCAAGACTTATTCGAGTGAGATGAACAGTATTTTGTGCAGGATGAGATGAGCAGTATTTGGTGGTCAACGTTGCTCCTTTTTGTGCAGGATGAGATGAGCAGTTTTTGGTAGTCAACGTTGTATGCATGCATGATGCACCTACTGGACCGTGAAATCAATACCAAATGCATTATTAGCAGTATATAAATAGAGAGATATTAGCATGTACTCCACTTCATTCTGGCCGGCCGAATGCATACTCTTCTTTGTTATTATATATACACTTCAAATTTAGTTTTTTAATACCATATACTTCATACTTTATACTTGATTTTTTTTTCTCAATGCAATATACTCCATTCTTAATACTTTTGTTTTGAAATATACTACATACTCCATACTTCCACATATGGAAGACATACTTCATACTCCTTAGAGTATAGACATGTACACTATGATTTTGAAGATATCATCATGTAGTATGTATCCTCGTCGACGCTGAACATGTCCTATCTGCTACTCCACAGTTAAAAGTATATATACTCCATACTAAATATGACAATTGGAAGTATATATACTCCGGAAGCCATACTACATACTGCCATATACTATACTACTTTTCTTTATTATCTCTACTTCTAATGGGGTTGAATAGTCCCACCACTTTTGTCTGGTTTTTTTTGTCTGGTTTTTTTCGCTGGTTTTTTTCGTCCTCTCGCCCTTCCCACTCCATCCCACGCAGCCACAAAAAAAACCCCACACCCATAAAAAAAACTCCATCGACCCCCACTCGTCTCGATCCCATCTATCGTTGCCGCCGCCGCCGCGTCTCTCGATCCCATCTATCGTTGCCGGCGACGCCACCGCCGTCCGAGGGGGAGACGCCGCCGCTGCCGCCGCCACAAGGCAGGGCGCTTTGAATCCCGCCGCCGCCGAACTCCGGGAAACGCCCGACGGCGTACCCTGGAAGGCCTGGATCAAGGAGGAGCACAGGTATACCCAGGCCTCTTCTCTTCTAGGGTTCGCCGCCTCGGGCGCCCCCGACGTTACACCTCTGCTGCCCCTCCCCCTCTTCCTGCCTCCTATACCTCTCCCTTCGGTCACTCTATGGGAGATCAAGCGAGAGTAGCCAGCCGATGAGCCGGCTCGTTTCCCGGCGGAACCTCGTCGCCGCCGCGGCCCTCCGATGATCCCCCGCCAGCTCGCTTCCAGGTGACCCACCTCTCACCCGTGCTTCGTTTTTTTGGCCGCGATCCGATTCCGTCAAAAGCTTGTCATCCTGCTCCGAGGCGGCGGGGCGATTTCAGGCGCGATCTGGGCTGGTAGCTGTTAGGGTTCCGACTCCGAGGGGATCCTGAGATTGATTTGCTACTCCTCGATTCTGCACTAACCACGGACCATTTGGTGGTTACTAACAGGTTTTTAGCGATGCGCAGGTGGCTGCACACGCCAGCATTTGCGATGGTCCAGCATTTGCGATGGTGAGGTCTCTGGTCAAGCCCATGGGAAATGCAGAATTTTGGTAAGATGGCCGGGATTTTGTTTATCTGCTTGTATGCGTTGTTTTAAATTGGTCCTGCGTGATAGCTTTGTCATAGACAAGCTTCAGAACTGTCTCTATCCATGGGGTCACTGGTTACTGCTTATGATGTTAAAGAGCGACACCCAGGAATAAGATTATTTGTACTTCATTCCTGTGAAGTTCCTATTGGGCAAAGTGGGCAAGATGTGTTTGAATAATATCATGATTTGTTTTTTAGGCCCGTGCTATGATAACTTGACCCCTTTGTAGTACACAGCGATCCCATGTGTTTGTCCTTCAGCTACAGTGTTCAAATATTACTGTACTACTGCCGAGCAATAATTAAAAAAATACAGAACCTGGAATTGAATTGTTGAAACATGGAATGAATAATATCGTGCTTTGTTTTTTAGGCCCGTGCTATGATAACTTGACCCCTTTGTAGTACACAGAAATCTCATGCGTTTGTCCTCCAGCTACAATGTTCAAATATTACTGTACTACTGCCGAGCAATAATTTTAGAAAATACAGAACCTGGAATTGAATTGTTGAAACATGGAATCATTCTGCTTCGTAGTTTAATCTATGACTATCACATTCCCCACCAACTGATGTAGTAAGTTCAGTGCAGGGAAGATGGATAAAGTCCTATAATTGGCGATAAATTTATCAAAGTTGCTCAGGTTTAGGGATATGAAATAAATGTATTGATGTTTTGGGGTGCTTCTCTTTTGATTTCCATGATACAGTGCTATGAGTGTAATTTAGTCATAGTATCTATCAACTTCTCTCTCATCTCAAAATACATTTTTTTCTTCGAAAAGAGCTCAAAATACAAAGACTGTCTTTTCCTTGTTTAAACTTTACTGGTATTGTCGTGTGTGTGTATTAGCTCTGAAGTGTGTTCTCAAACAATATGTAATATTTTTGTGTTGCAGCCATTTTTGGAGAGTTTATCTATATGCCCAAAGCATGTACTTCACAACCCACTTGGAGCTCCAGAGAGGTATGTGTTATTTTCTTGTACTATTTTTGGCTCCCCGTTGTTTTGAATCTTATGTTTCAAAATTAACTCAACTAGAAAACAATGAGTTGGGGCGCGGCAGGCAGGGGAGCGTCACCAGGGAGACGGAAATGTATTGTGGGAAAAAGGACAGAGATCCCCGAGCGTTTGCGAGAGGGGATGAAGCGGCGGTTGCGTCGACTCGACCAGTTGCAAGTGGATGGAGCGGTGGCTGCACGGGCATGCTCCTGGAGGTGCCGGTATGCACCCTCATTTTGAGCCTGGGAGGATCCTCGCCCTGTCCTGGCCTCAAGGGTGCTCATCTACTTGGTATCGTGCTCTGCAGTCAGAATGATGCACTAATGCAGGTTTGATTTTTTACTTATTCCTTTTTTCTATGCATATCCCTGAATTTTGCGAGCCATGCTTTAAATGTTGTTGTGTTTGCCATTGTGTCATGTATAATGACTCTTATTGACGCACTGCTGCAACCCAGTTTGTTTAACAAATTGATGCAAGAAACAAACTAATACAGAGAGAGTACAAGTTTATTGCACTAATCTATATATGCGTTGCAGTACCTCTGTGTTTGGTGAAAGGCAGAGATGGATAAATTTTGTATCTTTTTGTTCCCGGTTTTCCCATCGAAATTATGGATTTAGAAGCTAATCATGGATTGTTTCAATTGCCTGCTATATTATGGATTTGCAATGAGCACAAGCCTGCAAAGAAAAGCCGTTGCCGCTGATGACATAACACTGTGGCTGAGATTTTTTATTATGTTAGTACAGACTGATATTACGTCGCAACAAGAATGTATAGAGCTCCAGAGCTCTCTGGATCCTTCTCTTCACAAAAGGTGAGGTGTAGAGTTCATGATTTGTGCTTATAATTGTAAGCTCGTAGTATAATTATTCACTTGTCTTAACTTATCCCATATATTAAAAGCAAGAGAGGTTTATCGTGACAAAGTTAAAACATTGGCCCAACTGACCAGTAAATCCCATGTAATCCCTTGGTGCAGGCACTTTGTGTTGGGGAACGTAGCAGAAATTCAAAATTTTCCTACGTGTCACCAAGATCTATCTATGGAGAAACCAGCAACGAGGGGAAGGAGAGTGCATCTACATACCCTTGTAGATCGCTAAGCGGAAGCGTTCAGGTGAACGGGGTTGATGGAGTCGTACTCGTCGTGATTCAAATCACCGATGACCAAGTGCCGAACGGACGGCACCTCCGCGTTCAACACACGTACAGCCCGGTGACGTCTCCCATGCCTTGATCCAGCAAGGAGAGAGGGAGAGGTTGAGGAAGACTCCATCCAGCAGCTGCACAACAGCGTGGTGATGATGGAGGAGCGTGGCAATCCAGCAGGGCTTCGCAAAGCACCGCAAGAGAGGAGGAAGAAGAGACGCAGGGCTGCACCAACGAGAGAGAGATCGAATCACGTGTTGTGGGCAGCCCAATGCCTCAATATATATAGGGGAGAGGGAGGAGGGTGCGCCCCCTCTAGGGTTCCCACCCCTAGGGGGGCGGCAGCCCTAGATGGGAAAGGGGGAGGCGGCCAAGAGGGGAGGAGAGGGAGGCGCAGGGAGTATGGGCCTTAGGGCCCATCTGCCCTAGGGTTTGCCCCCTTCTCCTCTCCCTTGCGCCTTGGGCACTTGTTGGGGGGCGCACCAGCCCACCTGGGGCTGGTCCCCTCCCACACTTGGCCCACGCAAGCCTCCGGGGCTTGTGGCCCCACTTGGTGGACCCCCGGACACCTCCGGTGGTCCCGGTACACTACCGATAAATCCTAAAACCTTTTCGGCGACCAAAACAGGACTTCCCATATATAAATCTTTACCTCCGGACCATTCCGGAACTCCTCGTGACATCCGGGATCTCATCCGGGACTCCGAACAACATTCGGTAACTACATACAAGCTTCCTTTATAACCCTAGCGTCATCGAACCTTAAGTGTGTAGACCCTACGGGTTCGGGAGACATGCAAACATGACCGAGACGTTCTCCGGTCAATAACCAACAGCGGGATCTGGATACCCATGTTGGCTCCCACATGTTCCACGATGATCTCATCAGATGAACCACGATGTCAATGACTTAATCAATCCCGTATACAATTCCCTTTGTCTATCGGTACGATACTTGCCCGAGATTCGATCGTCGGTATTCCGATACCTTGTTCAATCTCGTTACCGGCAAGTCTCTTTTACTCGTTCCGCAACACATCATCCCGTGATCAACTCCTTGATCACATTGTGCACATTATGATGATGTCCTACCGAGTGGGCCCAGAGATACCTCTCCGTTTACACGGAGTGACAAATCCCAGTCTCGATTTGTGCCAACCCAACAGACACTTTCGGAGATACCCGTAGTGCACCTTTATAGCCACCCAGTTACGTTGTGACGTTTGGCACACCCAAAGTATTTCTACGGTATCCGGGAGTTGCACAATCTTATGGTCTAAGGAAATGATACTTGACATTATAAAAGCTATAGCATACGAACTACATGATCTTGTGCTAGGCTTAGGATTGGGTCTTTTCCATCACATCATTCTTCTAATGATGTGATCCCGTTATCAATGACATCCAATGTCCATGGTCAGGAAACCGTAACCATCTATTGATCAACGAGCTAGTCAACTAGAGGCTTAATAGGGACATGGTGTTGTCTATGTATCCACACATGTATCTGAGTTTCCTATCAATACAATTCTAGCATGGATAATAAACGATTATCATGAACAAGGAAATATAATAATAACTAATTTATTATTGCCTCTAGGGCATATTTCCAACAGTCTCCCACTTGCACTAGAGTCAATAATCTAGTTCACATCGATATGTGATTAACACTCAAGGTCACATCCCTATGTGACTAACACCCAAGAGTTCTGGGTTTGATCATGTTATGCTTGTGAGAGAAGTTATAGTCAACGGGTCTGAACCTTTCAGATCGGTGTGTGCTTTACAAATCTCTATGTCATCTTGCAGATGCAGTTACCATGCTCTATTTGGAGCTATTCCAAATAACTGTTCTACTATACGAATCCAATTTACTACTTAGTATAATCTGGATTAGTGTCAAAGTTTGCATCGGCGTAACCCTTTACGACGAACTCTTTTTCCACCTCCATAATCGAGAAAATTCCTTAGTCCACTAGTTACTAACGATGACCTTGACCGTTGTCCTGTGATCCATTTCTAGATCACACTTGTACCCCTTGACTGACTCATGGTTTGGCACACTTCAGGTGCGGTACACAACATAGCATACTTTAGAGCCTACGACTAAATCATAGGGGACGACCTTCGTCCTTTCTCTCTATTCTGCCGTGGTCAAGTCTTGAGTCTTACTCAATACTCACACGTATAATACAGCCAAGAACTCCTTCTTTGCTGATCTATTTTGAGTTCCTTCAAAATCTTGTCACGGTATGTATTCATTTGAAAGTACTATTAAGCGATTTTGATCTATCCTTATAGATCTTTATGCTCAATGTTCAAGTAGCTTAATCCAGGTTTTCTATTGAAAACACTTTTCAAATAACCCTATATGCTTTCCAGAAATTCTACATCATTTCTGATCAACAATATGTCAACAACATATACTCATCAGAAATTCTATAGTGCTCCCACTCACTTCCTTGAAAATACAAGTTTCTGATAAACTTTGTAAAAACCCAAATCTTTGATCATCTCATCAAAGCGTACATTCCAACTCCGAGATGCTTACTCCAGTCCTTAGACGGATTGCTGGAGCTTTGCATACATGTTAGCATCTTTCAGGATTGACAAAAATCTTCTGGTTGTATCACATACAACCTTTCCTCAAGAAAATCGTCGAGGAAACAATGTTTTGACATCCTATCTGCATAATTTCATAAATAATGCAGTAATTACTAACATAATTCAAACAGACTTTTAGCATCGCTACGAGTGAGAAAGCCTCATCGCAGTCAACTCCTTGAACTTGTCGGAAAACATATTAATGACAAGTCGAGCTTTCTTAATGGTGACATTTACCATCATTGTCCGTCTTCCTTTTTAAAATCCATCTGTACTTAACAGCCTTACGACCATCGAGCCGTTCTGCCAAAGTCTACACTTTGTTTTCATACATGGATCCTCTCTCGGATTTTATGGCCTCGAGCCATTCATCGGAATCCGGGCCCACCATCGCTTCTCCATAGCTCGTAGGTTCATTGTTGTCTAGCAACATGACTTCCAAGACAGGATTACGTACCACTCTGAAGTAGTACGCATCCTTGTCATCCTACGAGGTTTGGGAGTGACTTGATCCTAAGTTTCATGATCACTATCATAAGCTTCCACTTCAATTGGTGTAGGTGCCATAGGAACAATTCCTGTGCCCTGCTACACACTAGTTGAAGTGACGGTTCAATAACCTCATCAAGTCTCCACCATCCTCCCACTCAATTCTTTCGAGAGAAATTTTTCCTCGAGAAAGGACCCGATTTAAGAAACAATCCCTATTGCTTTCGGATCTGAGACAGGAGGTATACCCAACTGTTTTGGGTGTCTATGAAGATGCATTTTATCCGCTTTGGGTTCGTGCTTATCAGCCTGAAACTTTTTCACATAAGCGTCGTAGCCCCAAACTTTTAAGAAACAACAACTTAGGTTTCACTAAACCATAGTTCATACGGTGTCGTCTCAACGGATTTGTGTGGTTCCCTATTTAAAGTGAATGAAGTTTTCTCTAATGCCTAACCCATGAACGATAGTGGTAATTTGATAAGAGACATCATGGTATGCATCATATCCAATAGGGTGCAGTTATGATGTTCGGACACACCATCACACTATGGTGTTCCAGGCGGTACTAGTCGTGAAACAATTTCCACAATGTCTCAATTGTGTACCAAACTCGCAACTCAGATATTCATCTCTATGATCATATCATAGATATTTTATCCTCTTGTCACGACGATATTCAACTTCACTCTGAAATTACTTGAACCATTCAATAATTCAGACTTATGTTTCATCAAGTAAATATGCTCAGTATCTACTCAAATCATCTGTGAAGTAAGAGCATAACGATATCCACTGCGTGCCTCAGCACTCATTGGACTGCACACATCAAAATGTGTTACTTCCAACAAGTTGCTTTCTTGTTCCATTTTACTGAAACCGAAGCTTTCAGTCATCTTGCCCATGTGGTATGATTTGCATATCTCAAGTGATTCCAAAATCAAGTGAGTCCAAACGGTCCATCTGCATGGAGTTTCTTCATGCGTATATACTAACAGACATGGTTCACATGTCTCAATCTTTTCAGAAATGAGTGAGTTCAAAGATCCATCAACATGGAGCTTCTTCATGCGTTTTATACCAACATGACTTACATGGCAGTGCCACAAGTAGGTGGTACTATCATTACTATCTTATATCTTTTGGCATGAACATGTGTATCACTATGATCGAGATTCAATAAACCATTCATTTTAGGTGCAGGACCATTGAAGGTATTATTCAAATAAATAGAGTAACCATTATTCTCCTTAAATGAGTAACCGTATGATAGACATAATCCAATCATGTCTATGCTCAACGCAAACACCAAATAACAATTGTTTAGGTTTAACACCAATCTCGATGGTAGAGGGAGCGTGCGATGCTTGATCATATCAACCTTGGAAGCACTTCCAACACATCTCGTCAGCTCACCTTTAGCTAGTCTCCGTTTATTCCGTAGCTTTTATTTCGAGTTACTAACGCTTAGCAATCGAACCGGTATCCAATACCCTGATGCTACTAGGAGTACTAGTAAAGTACACATTCACATAATGTATATCCAATATACTTCTATCGACAGCCTTCTCATCTACCAAGTATCTAGGGTAATTCTGCTCTAGTGGCTGTTCCCCTTATTACAGAAGCACTCAGTCTCGGGTTTGGGTTCAACCTTGGGTTTCTCCACTAGAGCAGCAACTAATTTGCTGTTTCATGAAGTATCCCTTCTTTCCCTTGCCCTTCTTGAAACTAGTGGTTTCACTAACCATCAACAATTGATGCTCCTTCTTGATTTCTACTTTCGCGGTGTCAAACATCGCGAATATTTCAAGGATCATCATATCTATCCCTGATATGTTATAGTTCATCACGAAGCTCTAGCAGCTTGGTGGCAATGACTTTGGAGAAATATCACTATCTTATCTGGAAGATCAACTCCCACTCGATTCAAGTGATTGTTGTACTCAGACAATCTGAGCACAAGCTCAACGATTGAGCTTTTCTCCCTTAGTTTGCAGGCCAAGAAAATCGTCGGAGGTCTTATACCTCTTGACGTGGGCACGAGCCTGAAATCCCAATTTCAGCCCTCGAAACATCTCATATGTTCCGCGACATTTCAAAAATGTCTTCGGTGCCTCAATTCTAAACCATTTAACATTACCGAACTATCATGTAGTCATCAAAACGTGTATGCCAAATGTTCGCAACATCCACATACCACGTTCGAGGTCCAGCACACTGAGCAGTGCATTAAGGACGTAAGCCTTGTACTGTCCGCATAATTGCTACTATTAACTTTCAACTATATTTTCTCTAGGAACATATCTAAAACAGTAGAACTAAAGCATGAGCTTACGACATAATTTGCAAAGATCTTTTAACTATGTTCAGGATAATTAAGTTCATCTTATGAACTCCCACTCAGATAGACATCCCTCTAGTTATCAAAGTGATTACATGATCCGAGTCAACTAGGCCGTGTCCGATCATCACGTGAGACGGACTAGTCAACACCGGTGAACATCTTCATGTTGATCGTATCTACCATACGACTCATGCTCGACCTTTCGGTCTTCTGTGTTCCGAGGCCATGTCTGTACATGCTAGGCTCGTCAAGTCAACCTAAGTGTTTCGCGTGTATAAATCTGGCTTACACCCGTTGTATGTGAACGTAAGAATCTATCACACCCGATCATCACGTGGTGCTTCGAAACGACGAACTTTCGCAACGGTGCACAGTTAGGGGGAACACTTTCTTGAAATTTTAATGAGGGATCATCTTATTTACTACCGTCGTTCTAAGCAAATAAGATGCAAAAACATGATAAACATCACATGCAATCAAATAGTGACATGATATGGCCATCATCACTTTGCTCCTTTTGATCTCCATCTTCGGGGCTCCATGATCATCGTCGTCACCGGCATGACACCATGATCTCCATCATCATGATCTCCATCATCATGTCTTCATGAAGTTGTCACGTCAACTATTACTTCTACTACTACAGCTAACGGTTAGCAATAAAGTACAGTAATTACATGACGTTTATGTTGACACGCAGGTCATAAATAAATTAAGACAACTCCTATGGCTCCTGCCGGTTGTCATACTCATCGACATGCAAGTCGTGATTCCTATTACAAGAACATGATCATCTCATACATCACATATATCATTTATCACATCCTTTTGGCCATATCACAGCACATAGCATACCCTGCAAAAACAAGTTAGACGTCCTCTAATTGTTGTTTGCATGTTTTTACGTGACTGCTATGGGTTTCTAGCAAGAACGTTTCTTACCTACGCAAAACCACAACGTGATATGCCAATTGCTATTTACCCTTCATAAGGACCCTTTTCATCGAATCCGATCCGACTAAAGTAGGAGAGACAGACACCCGCCAGCCACCTTATGCATCTAGTGCATGTCAGTCGATGGAACCGGTCTCACGTAAGAGTACGTGTAAGGTTGGTCCGGGCCGCTTCATCCCACAATGCCGCCGAATCAAGATTGACTAGTAACGGTAAGCATATTGAACAAAATCAACGTCCACAACTACTTTGTGTTCTACTCGTGCAAAGAATCTACGCAATAGACCTAGCTCATGATGCCACTATTGGGGAACGTAGCAGAAATTCAAAATTTTCCTACGTGTCACCAAGATCTATCTATGAAGAAACCAGCAACGAGGGGAAGAAGAGTGCATCTACATACCCTTGTAGATCGCTAAGCGGAAGCGTTCAGGTGAACGGGGTTGATGGAGTCGTACTCGTCATGATTCAAATCACCGATGACCAAGTGCCGAACGGACGGCACCTTCGCGTTCAACACACGTACAGCCCGGTGACGTCTCCCATGCCTTGATCCAGCAAGGAGAGAGGGAGAGGTTGAGGAAGACTCCATCCAGCAGCAGCATAACGGCGTGGTGATGATGGAGGAGCATGGCAATCCAGCAGGGCTTCGCCAAGCATCGCAAGAGAGGAGGAAGAAGAGACGCAGGGCTGCACCAACGAGAGAGAGATCGAATCACGTGTTGTGGGCAGCCCAATGCCTCAATATATATAGGGGAGAGGGAGGAGGGTGCGCCCCCTCTAGGGTTCCCACCCCTAGGGGGGCGGCAGCCCTAGATGGGAAAGGGGGAGGCGGCCAAGAGGGGAGAAGAGGGAGGCGCAGGGAGTATGGGCCTTAGGGCCCATCTGCCCTAGGGTTTGCCCCCTTCTCCTCTCCCTTGCGCCTTGGGCACTTGTGGGGGGGCGCACCAGCCCACCTGGGGCTGGTCCCCTCCCACACTTGGCCCACGCAAGCCTCCGGGGCTTGTGGCCCCACTTGGTGGACCCCCGGACACCTCCGGTGGTCCCGGTACACTACCGATAAACCCTAAAACCTTTCCGGCGACCAAAACAGGACTTCCCATATATAAATCTTTACCTCCGGACCATTCCGGAACTCCTCGTGACGTCCGGGATCTCATCCGGGACTCCGAACAACATTCGGTAACTACATACAAGCTTCCTTTATAACCCTAGCGTCATCGAACCTTAAGTGTGTAGACCCTACGGGTTCGGGAGACATGCAGACATGACCGAGACGTTCTCCGGTCAATAACCAACAGCGGGATCTGGATACCCATGTTGGCTCCCACATGTTCCACGATGATCTCATCGGATGAACCACGATGTCAAGGACTTAATCAATCCCGTATACAATTCCCTTTGTCTATCGGTACGATACTTGCCCGAGATTCGATCGTCGGTATTCCGATACCTTGTTCAATCTCGTTACCGGCAAGTCTCTTTTACTCGTTCCGCAACACATCATCCCGTGATCAACTCCTTGATCACATTGTGCACATTATGATGATGTCCTACCGAGTGGGCCCAGAGATACCTCTTCGTTTACACGGAGTGACAAATCCCAGTCTCGATTCGTGCCAACCCAACAGACACTTTCGGAGATACCCGTAGTGCACCTTTATATCCACCCAGTTACGTTGTGACGTTTGGCACACCCAAAGTATTCCTACGGTATCCTGGAGTTGCACAATCTCATGGTCTAAGGAAATGATACTTGACATTATAAAAGCTATAGCATACGAACTACATGATCTTGTGCTAGGCTTAGGATTGGGTCTTGTCCATCACATCATTCTTCTAATGATGTGATCCCGTTATCAATGACATCCAATGTCCATGGTCAGGAAACCGTAAGCATCTATTGATCAACGAGCTAGTCAACTAGAGGCTTACTAGGGACATGGTGTTGTCTATGTATCCACACATGTATCTGAGTTTCCTATCAATACAATTCTAGCATGGATAATAAATGATTATTATGAACAAGGAAATATAATAATAACTAATTTATTATTGCCTCTAGGGCATATTTCCAACACTTTGGCACACCCAATGAACACTCATTCTTCTCGCTGTTGTTCTTTGATATTTATTTTGATGCATGATATGATGTCTTGTGAGTAGTGACAACTTCCTGGCATGTGAAATACTCTTCTAATTTGTTTTTCCTCGTCTAATCTACAGGAGTAGGAATAGTTACTTCCTGCTGCGGTTCTTTGACGACTCTCATTATACATGTTTTATCACCACCAGTGGCTATGAACATCAGTAGTAACACCATCATTGGGTATGCACACAAGTTTTATATTCTTTCTTGATGTTTTCACAGGCTGGGTTTGGATTATATTAATTGCCGTCTATCAGATACATTAGCCCGACCGGTCTGTACAACGATTGCATTCTATACCAGAGGCTGCAACGCCATGTTTTTCTTTTCTTGTATCACGTGCATCCTCAAGTAGTAATATAAGTCTTGCTTACCCTGCAGTACGTTCCCTTGTTTGGAGAGATGGAATATGATCCGAGCTGCCAGTACGCGTTTCTAGCGATAGAAGAACATTGGGGCACTTGTGAAAGACATAGGTGATGTCAAAGGTATGCTGCGGGGTTGTTTGTTTGTCTGTGCTTGCCTATTTCTCCAAGACATTAATTTTTCTGTTTTGGTGGATTTACTAAACTGTTGGCATTATATAAGGTAAATTTTCCTTTGAAATAAAATGCAATATGGATTGATGAAGTTCCTTCAACCGAGTAGTGAAGTGGGGATTTTCAGGTGCGCTCCAAGGTACTAACATTGCAACTAGATAGTTAACATTCATATTCGGTCTTTGTTTGTTCTTGGTGCAGAGGCAGCAGTGAGATACCTTTGTTTTGCAATTCTAAAATTGTGCAAAAATTAGGGAGAATTGAGTACAAAAAATATACGTACATTGTTTTGGAGAATCGTATGTCCAATCTGATCGAGTTCGTGTAAAACAACTTGGAGATTTTGTGTCATGGCCGTGGGCTTTAAAGTGTTGTTTTCCATGCCGGTTTGGGTGCCAGTAGCAAGGAGGAATTGTGGTAAAGACCTTTGTATTTTTATTATATGCATGTTAACAAGGCTGAATTACAACATCCAGCAATGCTACAGTTGAAGCTATCTGTGCTATTTGATTTAGATATTTCCATGAAGATGTGTATTTGGATCTGTAGAGGAAAATAAAATTGTAAATACATATTTCTTTGCCTGCATCAATTTGTGTGCAATGACAACCCTTTCTTCAGAAGAAAAAGTGAATATATAGGTGATGGCCTTTTAGGTTGTCAATAATTTCTTCAAAGCTTTTCACAGTTGTTGACAAATTATGTGTGTTTTTTCCTTTCTATATTAACAATTTCCCATGTGTGTGCCTTCCGTCTGAATCATACCACGATGTACCTTGCCGTTAAGTTTCTTTACTGAGAACTACTTATATTTCATACTATTCATCGTATGAGCTGGATGGGCTATTGAGTGCAGCGACGAGATTGTACTGATAGATGGCGATGGTGGGTGGAAGAAGAACAAGGAGGAGGGTGATATAATGGTAAAGAAAGAACTTGACCATCTTTTGGTACATGTTTGGTATAACTGGTTATGCCCCCGTTGCAACGCATGAGCAATTACCTAGATCCGAGCTTGTTGGTTTGGTATGCGTTTTTGATTCATTTTCCCCATGGAATCAGGACGTTTTCATGGTAGTTTGATTGCATACAGTGCTTCCCATTAGAACGTGCAATTTATGGTGATGCTATGTAGCTGAGGTCTTATTTGCTGTCCCTTCTGTTTTGTATAGATTGATGGAAGACCTTTGTACATAACCGAAGATTAGGAGGAAGAGAAGCATAAGAACAGTTCTGCAAGTCCTGCGATGGAGGCAAACTTACTTTTCTGATCCATTTTCGTCATATGATTGTGTTGGGGATCGTAGCAGAAATTAAAAAATTTCTACGCATCACCAAGATCTATCCATGGAGTATTCTAGCAACGAGGGGATAGGAGAGCATCTACATACCACTTGTAGATCGCAACGGAAGCGTTCAAGAAGAACGTGGATGATGGAGTCGTACTCGTCGTGATCCAAATCACCGATGACCAACGCCGAACGGACGACACCTTCGCGTTCAACACACGTACGGTCGGGATGACGTCTCCTCCTTGATCCAGCAAGGGGGAAGGAGAGGCTGATGAAGATCCAGCAGCACGACGGCGTGGTGGTGGATGCAGCAGAATTGCAGCAGGGCTTCGCCAAGCGTCTACGGAGAGAGGGAGAGGTGTAACAGGGAGAGGGAGGCGCCAAGGCTGCAGGGTGCGGCTGCCCTCCCTCCCCCCTTTATATAGGCCCCCTATGGGGGGCGCCGGCCCTGGAGATCCATCTCCAGGGGGGGCAGCGGCCAGGGGGAGGCTTGCCCCCCAAGGCATGTGGGGCGCCCCCTGCCCTAGGGTTTCCAACCCTAGGCGCAGGGGGAGGCCCATGGGGGGGCGCACCAGCCCACTATGGGCTGGTTCCCTCCCCACTTCAGCCCACGGGGCCCTCCGGGATGGGTGGCCCCACCCGGTGGACCCCCAGGACCTATCTGGTGGTCCCGGTACAATACCGGTGACCCCCAGATCACTCCCGATGGCCGAAACGACACTTCCTATATATAATTCTTTACCTCCGGACCATTCCGGAACCTCTCGTGACGTCCGGGATCTCATCCGGGACTCCGAACAACCTTCGGTTTACTGCATACTAATATCTTTACAACCCTAGCATCACCGAACCTTAAGTGTGTAGACCCTACGGGTTCGGGAGACATGCAGACATGACCGAGACGATCTCCGGTCAATAACCAACAACGGGATCTGGATACCCATGTTGGCTCCCACATGCTCCTCGATGATCTCATCGGATGAACCACGATGTCGAGGACTTAATCAATCCCGTACTCAATTCCCTTTGTCTATCGGTACGATACTTGCCCGAGATTCGATCGTCGGTATACCGATACCTTGTTCAATCTCGTTACCGGCAAGTCTCTTTACTCGTTCCCGTAACACATCATCCCGTGAACAACACCTTGATCACATTGAGCTCATTATGATGATGTCTTACCGAGTGGGCCCAGAGATACCTCTCCGTCATACGGAGTGACAAATCCCAGTCTCGATTCATGCCAACCCAACAAACACTTTCGGAGATACCTGTAGTGCACCTTTATAGTCACCCAGTTATGTTGTGACATTTGATACACCCAAAGCACTCCTACGGCATCCGGGAGTTGCATAATCTCATGGTCTAAGGAATGATACTTGACATTCAGAAAAGCTCTAGCAAACGAACTATATGATCTTTTGTGCTATGCTTAGGTTTGGGTCTTGTCCATCACATCATTCTCCTAATGATGTGATCCCGTTATCAATGACATCCCCATGTCCATAGTCAGGAAACCATGACTATCTATTGATCAACGAGCTAGTCAACTAGAGGCTTACTAGGGACACATTGTGGTCTATGTATTCACACATGTATTATGATTTCCCAACAATACAATTATAGCATGAACAATAGACGATTATCATGAACAAGGAAATATAATAATCCTTTTATTATTGCCTCTAGGGAATATTTCCAACAGTCTCCCACTTGCACTAGAGACAATAGTCTAGTTACATTGTGATGAATCGCACACCCATGGAATTTTGGTGTTGATCATGTTTTGCTCTAGGGAGAGGTTTAGTCAACGGATCTGCCACATTCAGGTCCGTATGTACTTTACAAATCTCTATGCCTCCATTTTGAACACTTTCACGAATGGAGTTGAAGCGACGCTTGATATGCCTGGTCTTCCTGTGAAACCTGGGCTCCTTCGCAAGGGCAATTGCTCCAGTGTTGTCACAGAAGAGAGTCATCGGGTCCGACGCATTGGGTATGACTCCTAGGTCGGTAATGAATTCCTTCACCCAAACTGCTTCTTGTGCTGCCTCCGAGGCTGCCATATACTCTGCTTCACATGTAGATCCCGCCACGACGCTTTGCTTGCAACTGCACCAGCTTACTGCCCCTCCATTCAAAATATACACGTATCCGGTTTGTGACTTGGAGTCATCCAGATCTGTGTCTAAGCTGGCGTCGACGTAACCCTTTACGACGAGCTCTTCGGCACCTCCATAAACAAGAAACATATCCTTAGTCCTTTTCAAGTACTTCAGGATGTCTTTGACCGCTGTCCAGTGTTCCTTGCCGGGATTATTTTGGTACCTACCTACCAAACTTACGACAAGGTTTACATCGAGTCTGATACACAGTATGGCATACATAATAGACCCTATGGCTGAGGCATAGGGGACGACACTCATCTCTTCTATATCTTTTGTCGTGGTCGGGCATTGAGCCGTGCTCAATCGCACACCTTGCAATACAGGTAAGAACCCCTTCTTGGACTGATCCATTTTGAACTTCTTCAAAATCTTGTCAAGGTACGTACTTTGTGAAAGACCGATGAGGCGTCTCGATCTATCTCTATAGATCTTGATGCCTAATATATATGCAGCTTCTCCAAGGTCCTTCATTGAAAAACACTTGTTCAAATATGCCTTTATGCTTTCCAAGAATTCTATATCATTTCCCATCAATAGTATGTCATCCACATATAATATGAGAAATGCTACGGAGCTCCCACTCACTTTCTTGTAAACGCAGGCTTCTCCATAAGTCTGCATAAACCCAAACGCTTTGATCATCTCATCAAAGCGAATGTTCCAACTCCGAGATGCTTGCACCAGCCCATAGATAGAGCGCTGGAGCTTGCATACTTTGTTAGCATTCTTAGGATCGACAAAACCTTCCGGCTGCATCATATACAATTCTTCCTTAAGAAAGCCGTTAAGGAATGCCGTTTTGACGTCCATTTGCCATATCTCATAATCATAGTATGCGGCAATTGCTAACATGATTCGAACGGACTTCAGCTTCGCTACGGGAGAGAAAATCTCATCGTAGTCAACCCCTTGAACTTGCCGATAACCCTTAGCGACAAGTCGAGCTTTATAGATGGTCACATTACCAGCCGCGTCTGTCTTCTTCTTAAAGATCCATTTATTTTCTATGGCTCGCCGATCATCGGGCAAGTCATTCAAAGTCCATACTTTGTTTTCATATATGGATTCTATCTCGGATTTCATGGCTTCTAGCCATTTGTCGGAACCTGGGCCCGCCATCGCTTCTTCATAGTTCGAAGGTTCACCGTTGTCCAACAACATGATTTTCAGGACAGGGTTGTCGTACCACTCTGGTGCGGAACGTGTCCTTGTGGACCTACGAAGTTCAGTAGGAGCTTGATCAGAAGTATCTTGATCATCATCATTAACCTCCTCTCTAATCGGTGCAGGCACCACAGGAACATTTTCCTGAGCTGCGCTACTCTGATTTTCAAGAGGTAGTACTTCATCAAGCTCTACTTTCCTCCCACTTACTTCTTTCGCGAGAAACTCTTTTTCTAGAAAGGACCCGTTCTTGGCAACAAAGATCTTGCCATCGGATATGAGGTAGAAGGTATACCCAACTGTTTCTTTGGGATAACCTATGAAGACGCATTTTTCCGATTTGGGTTCGAGCTTTTCAGGTTGAAGTTTCTTGACATAAGCATCGCAACCCCAAACTTTCAGAAACGACAGCTTAGGTTTCTTTCCAAACCATAATTCATACGGTGTCGTCTCAATGGATTTTGACGGAGCCCTATTTAAAGTGAATGCGGCAGTCTCTAAAGCATAGCCCCAAAATGAGAGCGGTAGATCGGTAAGAGACATCATAGATCGCACCATATCCAATAGAGTGCGATTACGACGTTCGGACACACCGTTACGCTGAGGTGTTCCAGGCGGCGTGAGTTGTGAAACGATTCCACATTTTCTTAAGTGTGTGCCAAATTCGTGACTTAAATATTCTCCCCCACGATCTGATCGTAAGAACTTTATTTTTCTGTCACCTTGATTCTCAACCTCACTCTGAAACTCCTTGAACTTTTCAAAGGTCTCAGACTTGTGTTTCATTAAGTAGACATACCCATATCTACTCAAATCATCAGTGAGAGTGAGAACATAACGATAGCCTCCGCGAGCCTCAACGCTCATTGGACCACACACATCTGTTTGTATGATTTCCAACAAGTTGGTTGCTCGCTCCATTGTCCCCGAGAATGGAGTCTTGGTCATTTTGCCCATGAGGCATGGTTCGCACGTGTCAAATGATTCATAATCGAGAGACTCTAAAAGTCCATCAGCATGGAGTTTCTTCATGCGCTTGACACCAGTGTGACCAAGGCGGCAGTGCCACAAGTATGTGGGACTATCGTTATTAACTTTACATCTTTTGGTATTCACACTATGAATATGTGTAACATCACGTACGAGATTCATTAAGAATAAACCATGAACCATCGGAGCATGACCATAAAACATATCACTCATATAAATAGAACAACCATTATTCTCAGATTTAAATGAGTAGCCATCTCGAATTAATCGAGATCCAGATACAATGTTCATGCTCAAACTTGGCACTAAATAACAATTATTGAGGTTCAAAACTAATCCCGTAGGTAAATGTAGAGGTAGCGTGCCGACGGCGATCACATCGACCCTGGAACCATTCCTGACGCGCATCGTCACCTCGTCCTTCGCCAGTCTCCGTTTATTCCGCAGCTCTTGTTTTGAGTTACAAATATGAGCAACGACACCGGTATCAAATACCCAGGAGCTACTACGAGCACTGGTAAGGTACACATCAATTACATGTATATCACAAATACCTTTAGTGTTGCCGGCCTTCTTATCCGCTAATTACTTGGGGCAATTCCGCTTCTAGTGACCAGTTCCCTTGCAATAAAAGCACTCAGTTTCAGGTTTGGGTCCATTCTTTGACTTCTTCCTGGCAACTGATTTACCAGGCGCGACAACCTCCTTGCCGTCCTTCTTGAAGTTCTTCTTACCCTTACCTTTCTTGAACTTAGTGGTTTTATTCACCATCAACACTTGATGTTCCTTTTTGATCTTCACCTCCGCAGATTTCAGCATTGAATACAACTCGGGAATGGTCTTTTCCATCCCCTGCATATTGTAGTTCATCACGAAGCTCTTGTAGCTAGGTGGGAGCGGCTGAAGGATTCTGTCAATGACCGCCTCATCCGGGAGATTAACTTCCAGCTGAGTCAAGCGGTTGTGCAACCCAGACATCTTGAGTATGTGTTCACTGACAGAGCTATTTTCCTCCATCTTGCAGCTAAAGAACTTGTTGGAGACATCATATCTCTCGACCCGGGCATGAGCTTGGAAAATCAATTTCAGCTCTTCGAAAATCTCATATGCTCCGTGTTGCTCAGAACGCTTTTGGAGCCCCGGTTCTAAGCTATAAAGCATGCCGCACTGAACGAGGGAGTAATCATCAGCACGAGACTGATGGGCGTTCATAACGTCCTGGTTTGCTGGGAATGGTGCATCACCTAGCGGTGCTTCTAGGACATAATCTTTCTTGGCAGCTATGAGGATGATCCTCAGGTTCCGGACCCAGTCCGCATAGTTGCTGCCATCATCTTTCAGCTTGGTTTTCTCTAGGAACGCGTTGAAGTTGAGGGTGACATTAGCGTGGGCCATTTGATCTACAAGACATATTGTAAAGATTTAGATTAAGTTCATGATAATTAAGTTCATCTAATCAAATTAATGAATGAACTCCCACTCAGCTTTGACATCCCTCCAGTCATCTAAGTGATACATGATCCGAGTCAACTAGGCCGTGTCCGATCATCACGTGAGACGGACTAGTTATCATCGGTGAACATCTCCATGTTGATCGTATCTTCTATGCGACTCATGTTCGACCTTTCGGTCCTCCGTGTTCCGAGGCCATGTCTGTACATGCTAGGCTCGTCAATCCAACCTAAGTGTATTGCGTGTGTAAATCTGGCTTACACCCGTTGTATGCGAACGTAAGAACCTATCACACCCGATCGTCACGTGGTGCTTTGGAACGACGAACCTTAGCAACGGTGCACAGTTAGGGAGAACACATTTTTGATATTTTAATGAGGGATCATCTTATTTATGCTACCGTCGTTCTAAGCAAATAAGATGTAAAAACATGATAAACATCACATGCAATCAAATAGTGACATGATATGGCCAACATCATTTCGCTCCTTTGATCTTCATCTTCGGGGCGCCATGTTCATCGTCGTCACCGGCATGACACCATGATCTCCATCATCGTTTCTTCGTGAAGTTGTCACGTCAACTATTACTTCTACTACTATGGCTAACGCTTTAGCAATAAAGTAAAGTAATTACATGACGATTTAAGTTGACACGCAGGTCATAAATAAATAAAGACAACTCCTATGGCTCCTGCCGGTTGTCATACTCATCGACATGCAAGTCGTGATTCCTATTACAATAACAAGATCATCTCATACATCACATACATGATTCATCACAACTTCTGGCCATATCACATCACAAAGCACTTGCTGCAAAAACAAGTTAGACGTCCTCTAATTGTTATTGCAAGTTTTTACGTGGCTGTTATAAGTTGCTAGCAAGAACGTTTCTTACCTACGTTAAAACCACAACGTGAATTGTCAATCTCTATTTACCCTTCATAAGGACTCTGTTCATCAAATCCGATCCAACTAAAGTGAGAGAGACAGACACCCGCCAACCACCTTATGCAACTAGTGCATGTCAGTCGGTGGAACCGGTCTCACGTAAGCGTACGTGTAAGGTTGGTCCGAGCCGCTTCATCCCACAATACCGCTGAACCAAGATAGGACTAGTAACGGCAAGAAGAATTGACAATTCGACGCCCACAACTACTTTGTGTTCTACTCGTGCATAGAAACTACGCATAGACCTAGCTCATGATGCCACTGTTGGGGATCGTAGCAGAAATTAAAATTTTTCTACGCATCACCGAGATCTATCCATGGAGTATTCTAGCAACGAGGGGATAGGAGAGCATCTACATACCACTTGTAGATCGCAACGGAAGCGTTCAAGAAGAACGTGGATGATGGAGTCGTACTCGTCGTGATCCAAATCACCGATGACCAGCGCCGAACGGACGGCACCTCCGCGTTCAACACACGTACGGTTGGGATGACGTCTCCTCCTTCTTGATCCAGCAAGGGGGAAGGAGAGGTTGATGAAGATCCAGCAGCACGACCGCGTGGTGGTGGATGCAGAAGAATTCCAGCAGGGCTTCGCCAAGCGTCTACGGAGAGAGGGAGAGGTGTAACAGGGGAGAGGGAGGCGCCAAGGCTGCAGGGTGCGGCTGCCCTCCCTCCCCCCCTTTATATAGGCCCCCTAGGGGGGGCGCCGGCCCTGGAGATCCATCTCCAGGGGGGGCGGCGGCCAGGGGGGGAGGCTTGCCCCCCAAGGCATGTGGGGCGCCCCCTGCCCTAGGGTTTCCAACCCTAGGCGCAGGGGGGAGGCCCATGGGGGGGCGCACCAGCCCACTATGGGCTGGTTCCCTCCCCACTTCAGCCCACAGGGCCCTCCGGGATGGGTGGCCCCACCCGGTGGACCCCCGGGACCTATCTGGTGGTCCCGGTACAATACCGGTGACCCCCAGATCACTCCCGATGGCCGAAACGACACTTCCTATATATAATTCTTTACCTCCGGACCATTCCGGAACATCTCGTGACGTCCGGGATCTCATCCGGGACTCCGAACAACCTTCTGTTTGCTGCATACTAATATCTGTACAACCCTAGCGTCACCGAACCTTAAGTGTGTAGACCCTACGGGTTCGGGAGACATGCAGACATGACCGAGACGATCTCCGGTCAATAACCAACAGCGGGATCTGGATACCCATGTTGGCTCCCACATGCTCCTCGATGATCTCATCGGATGAACCACGATGTCGAGGACTTAATCAATCCCGTACTCAATTCCCTTTGTCTATCGGTACGATACTTGCCCGAGATTCGATCGTCGGTATACCGATACCTTGTTCAATCTCGTTACCAGCAAGTCTCTTTACTCGTTCCCGTAACACATCATCCCGTGAACAACACCTTGATCACATTGAGCTCATTATGATGATGTCTTACCGAGTGGGCCCAGAGATACCTCTCCGTCATACGGAGTGACAAATCCCAGTCTCGATTCATGCCAACCCAACAAACACTTTCGGAGATACCTGTAGTGCACCTTTATAGTCACCCAGTTACGTTGTGACGTTGATACACCCAAAGCACTCCTATGGCATCCGGGAGTTGCATAATCTCATGGTCTAAGGAATGATACTTGACATTCAGAAAAGCTCTAGCAAACGAACTATACGATCTTTTGTGCTATGCTTAGGTTTGGGTCTTGTCCATCACATCATTCTCCTAATGATGTGATCCCGTTATCAATGACATCCCCATGTCCATAGTCAGGAAACCATGACTATCTATTGATCAACGAGCTAGTCAACTAGAGGCTTACTAGGGACACATTGTGATCTATGTATTCACACATGTATTATGATTTCCGAACAATACAATTATAGCATGAACAATAGACGATTATCATGAACAAGGAAATATAATAATCCTTTTATTATTGCCTCTAGGGCATATTTCCAACAGATTGCTGTAACATGAATTGTACATCATTTCCAAGAAAAATAGAAAATTGTACATATGTAAATGGTCGAGTGAAATTGTGAATTGATTTTTGAAGGAATAAAAATGTGGGCTTTTCTATACTTATGCATGATTACATCATATTTGTTTTGATCATGTTATTGATGGAAAGTTGATAACCCCAACTATAGGTAAGATCTTATACGGGCAGTTCCATCTGGATTTCTCTGCATCTACTGATTCAAATTACATTGTAATTTATCCCCTCAATAAAAATAGTTTGAAACTGAACTATTTGATAATCATTTTAATCTCGAGTTGCGTTACCGATGGGTGATGATCATGCGAGAGAACTAGGACAAAACAAAGTAGCTATTGTCAGCTATTGTTAGCGGTGTGCTGATCATGTGAAGGGGGGGGGGGGATGCATTGTGACCCGTCGTGCCACCGCTGCTGTTTGCGTGCACTTGAATTGGACGTGGCAAAGCTTATCTTGGAGACCGAGTAAAAAATAGTGACGGCTAAGTTAAGAAGCTCATAAATTGATAGATCAATCTATGGCCTATTGTCGAGGAGGTAAAGCAGTGCATGCGATGAAGGGAGGAGTTCAGGGTGGCATGGGTGAGATGATTGACTAATGGAGCTTCTCATTGGCTAGGAAAGGAGGGTTGTGCGAATAAGTTACGTAAAACTTGGGCCAGACTGTTGGATTGTATTCGTGATGTTTTTGACTCGGATCATGCCAAGATGAATAAATAAACCACAACCCATTCCAACTAAAAAAACATTGAATTGTCAATAAGAGCATCTATAGTCAGATTTAGCAAATTCGCCACCCTAAATGTGAACAGTCGCGGTCGGTCAGCGTCTGTTTTGAGCCCCTGTTTGTTCTGTGCATGCAATCATACTTCTCATTTTCTCCCTTATATATCTGGTGACTTGCATGTGATTGAGGGAGATTAAGAGATAGAAAGAAAAGGAAGAGATTGTGGTCTGGGGGCGGGTCGCGTCCTAGATGGCGGATGGACCGGGTGCGTCTGCGAGCCCTCATATCCTCCTCATATTTGGTGTCAATATGAGAGTCTGTGGACAACCCAGACTTGTAGGGACGATATGAGGGGTCCGGTTGGGTCACCTTTTTCTCTCTCCCCTATTTAGTGACTGACCGGACGTGTCCGCGGACGTTTGAGCAGGATTTAAGGGGACCAATTGTAGGTGCTCTAAGATTATTGTGTTTGATATTTTGATGTGTGTTAGATGATCATCAAAAAAAAGATGTGTGTTAGCTTAGACGCCATTATTCTCGATTATTATAGCTCAATGAGTAGGAGTGGCCGAGCTTAGTGGAGGCCAACCTAGGAGGTCATCCCCAGCCCATGGGATTCCTTCATACTATTCCTCACTAAATTAATTCAGAGAATCAATGAAATCTAGCTAAAGCCTGGTTTGGGTCCACCCCCCCCCCCCCACCCAAAAAAAAGCACATTGCCCCTCTTTCAAAAGCCCGTGGCAACGCACGGGCATTCTACTAGTTCTACATAGTGTATAAACTCCATACCATACTCCATCTCAGATTATTTTACATACTCCGTACGCCTAGAAACAAAAGTTCATATATATACTATCGCTTTCCGGATCAACTACATATACTTGTTCCAAAAAAAACTACATACCTTTTTTGCAAAGAAACTACATACTATATGCGCACTCAATAATATATAGTACGATCTTCCAGTAATACCAAGTATTTTTTTTTTTGCGAAACAATACGAAGTATCATCCCCACACAAAAAAACTAAGTACCATATATGGCTATTTCCAAATTATACACAATATACTTTACGTTATTTCTTGCACAAGGTATTTGCGGCAACACACCATACTAACCCGTCTTTTTTGCGTTTTACGTGGGTACATGACGGCGCTTATCCATTCAACACAGTTGGTTAGTTTAGAAGGCCTACAAATTAGAAGGTCGTTGAAACTAACGCACGTAATTTCTTGCTAGTTCTTTTTCCGAATGGTAATCAGAGGCTAGTTAGTTACCCTGCCATTGGGTTTCCCACATCCACTAACCCGTCTGGTATGGAGAAAGAATGAGACACGTGGCAAGCAAACACCTAGGTGGTAACTGTGAGGCAGGTGCGCGCACTGTGCCCTGGTGCGCCATTAGTATTTTTGGAAAAAAATTATTACTAGTGGGGTGATAAACACTAATGACGCACCAGACCCATTAGTGTGGTAGCCCTCTGTTGACCGAAGGTATTCCACCTCCAGCTAGAGGAAGTGAAGGGCACATGGTGGACTCGCCATCACGTCCGTCTCTATGCGGAGCTCACCTCTGTGGATAAGCCACAAAGAAAATGTGGTGGACCACATGCTCGCTATGGGAGAGGTTGCAGCCATGGCTACCAAGAAATGTTGTTAGAGCCAGAGTGCAGGGAGAGACGGTGGAACTTGGCGTGCTCGTGGATGTGCCGAGAGGTAAGTGACTCATGACATTTAAACATTTCATAAATACATTTGTTATACTGCAACTAATCTTGAGTTTCTTTTTCATAAGTTGCATGTGTATTGACGTCATTGCGTAAATGCATATGCTTCACCCTTTTTTTGAGCCGCATACCGTAGAACAATTGCTCTTCGGTATTTTTTCATTAATACAAATAGTATGTTACAAGGGGAAAGGAAGAAAGAGAGAAAAGCTAAAGCCTACAAAACAACCTATCGTTCACCTTGCAAACTACAAAACAACATATTGCGTACTTTTTAAAATTATTATACATGCTTGCTTTTATGTTGCATGTGATTGTGTGGGAAGATTTTTCCTCACAACTTTCTTTGAACCACCAAAAAGTTATTGCAGTGGTGTTGTAACAAAACAATTGATTGTCTGATGGTATGCCTCAGTTCGCTCATCCAAGTGAGATCAAAAGTGACATATTTCTTTCCTCATTGTGAGCGCCTAGTTTGCATGTTCTGACAATGAAAAAAATCCTGTGAAAATATGATGGCTCTATCCAACACTGTCCCAACATTGCTAGAGTTCAGGGCACAATTAACAGGACAAAATCGGAAAGATACTTGTGGGTGTTTGGCTAGGCTTAACTCTAGCTTTTGGGTTTTGGCTTATAAGCCTAATAAGCACATATTTATTTGCTTTGGGCTTATAAATTCCGAAGCCAAAATCACACAAATAGGCACGCCTCTTTCCTTTGTCACATTGTGCTCCTATGTTTGTTTGGCTTGCATATATTTTCTCTAGCTAAGGTTGACATATTGTAAACAAAATATTATCAGGTTCATTTAGAGAGTATCATAGTTCGTGATTGGAGCATCCGTGTGCAAGGAACACTCTTATACTAAAGTTGCACAAGTGGAGAAGCTGCGGGAAGACACATGAAAAACAATGGGGGGGGGGGGGGGGTCCTCGTACTACGGTGTGGCTTTCTGCTGGGTTGGACTCTAGGAAAAAGAAAAAACAATGGATGTGGCTAGATCTCAGTCGACTGAGACTTAACGAAGTCTCAGTCAAATGACAGAACATATAAAAAGAAGAAAGAAAAAGGAAAAAAAGAAATTTTACACGAATCTCCACATAAGCTCTCTTGAATATAGCATCGACTAAGACTTTGTTAAGTCTCACTTAACTGAGATTTAGCGATCCCGAAAAACAATTATCTATGTGAGAGTTTCCATTGCTAATTGACGGAGAGATGCCATGTCATGTTTCAAGCTGCAACTTTCCACCTAAAATCAAATTAATTCGAAATTGTCTAGCATGTTCAGTGGGAAGGAGATGATGCTATCTGAACCCAACCTGCAAGCACAACAGATGGTGCACGATTTAAGGTCTTGAGTCAAAAGTTATGCAAGTTTCCAGGCAAGATGTGACATAATTACTTACCGCGTGAGGCTTCATATGTTTGCTCCCTCTACAACCTGGTTGTCATTCATTTTGACATTTTGAGCCATGTTCACACCTAACTAGGTGCCTCTAGCATAATTATTCCCTATATATATATATATATTCCTTGTAAGCTGGGGATGAGATTTCTTACTTGTGAATTTAGTTTGCAGACAACCGGTGATATTGTTACGAGCACTAGTTTACCTTCAGTGTTGGCTCTTTTGTGTTTATTAAAGGATTTGTGCTTAATCGACATTATGATCCTCGTCTTTCCGTCTAGCGATTCTATCTGGGTTTGCAAGTTTTATGATTTGAGCCTGTCTTTGTAAACCAAGCTACTCGAAAGAGATTAGTTGTTGTTGCTCTCAAGTTGTTTCTAAGATTGTCCTCACAAAGTCTCGCATCATCGAGGTTTATTAGAGCTGCTGCAAAAGCTAGGTTTTAGCGCTAGATGGAGAGATTGGATTGCCCTCCTACTCTCTACCTCATCATCGTCCTTCCTGCTAAATGGCATCCCCGGCCGGCGAATCCTCCACCATCGAGGACTGCGACAAGGCGACTCCCTTTCGCCGTTTCTATTCATCCTAGCGATCGACCCCCTGCATCACATTCTACGGGAGGCCACCCAGCGGCAACTAATTGCGCCTATACCAGGAAGGGAACTAAAACTTCGTATTAGTCTCTACGCTGACTATGTAGTCATCTTCGCCAACCCAGTGCAACATGAGGTAGATGCACTCCTAGGCATCCTCCAAGGCTTCGGCAAATCAACGGGCCTGCATATAAACCCTTCAAAATCGTCGGCCCTCCCCATTAGATGCGAGAATATTGACCTATCGACTGTGCTACACAATTTTGGAGGCAATCTAGGACAGTTTCCCACTACATACCTTGGGCTCCCGATCACCATCAACCGGTTGAGGCTGGCAAACCTATAGTTCATCCTAGATGGAATCAAAGCCAGGTTGGCTGGCTGGAAGGGCAAGCTAATTCCCATTGCAAGTAGGAGAGTGTTGGTTCAAAGTGTTCTCACTAAAAGTTCCAAAGAAGCTACTGAAAGAAATTGACAAGTGCAGACGCCGGTTCCTATGGAAATAGGATGACGAGCTGACGGGGGCCAGCTGCAAAGTAAGCTGGCCCGTGGTGTGTGCGCCAACCTCCAGGGGGGCCTGGGCATCCCGGACCTGGACCGCTTCAGCCGTGCCTTGCGACTGCGATGGCTCTGGATCCCCTAGGCTGATCCGGACCGCCCATGGGTGGGCACGGCACCACCATGCAACGGGGAAGACAAAGCTCTGTTTGCGGCTGCGACGACGGTAACAATTTCGGGCACTCCTCTTGGATTGGCTCAATCACGCTGGCCACTGCCTACCCAGCCCTCCTCAACCACTCCAAGTGCAAAAACAGGACAGTTCGAGAAGCTCTTAGAAACGACACTTGGATTGAAGACCTGAGACATGGAGACACGCAGCCGCTGCTGCATCAGTTCGTCCAGCTAAACCGCTTGATCATCGCCGCTGCCCCAGAGCTCCGGGAGGGAGAGAGGGATACAATCCGATGGAACCACGAGGAAACAGGCAAATACACATCAAAGTCAGCATATGCCATGCAGTTCCAGGGACGGATCCTATCAGCTTTGGATGAGCTCGTTTGGAAAACATGGGCACCAGGAAACATCAAATTCTTTGCTTGGCTGTTACTGAAAGATCGCCTCTGGACAAATGATCGTCTCCAGCGGCGCGGTTGGCCAAACAACTACTTCTGCCAGTTTTGTGTCCGTAACCTGGAGTCGACCCACCACTTGTTCTGGTCATCCCAAACAGCGCTTGAGGTCTGGGGCTTGATGGGATCAAGAGAAGGATGCCGGCAGCTAGCTCCACATCACTCATGGCAAAATTCCAACTCTACAGCGATCATGCAAGGGATGATCAGCAAGACCCCGCCGGCCAAACGGAAGGGCGCCAGCACGATCATGTTTTTGACTTGCTGGGAGATATGGAAAGAGCGGAACAACTGCATTTTCAGAGGCAAGCAGCCGGCTGCAAGGGACATCGCCAAGGCCATCGAAAATTCAGTGCACCTTTGGCGGCAGGCGGGCGCAGCATGCTTGGAGAGACCCTTCTGGGATCCGCCATGAGATATAGGCCTTTGTTTCTTTTCACTTTTTTGGTCAGCAAAGCCTAGACCGAAGCTGAGCTTGTTGTAATCTTTTCTGTACTGGTCTTAGGACCTTCCAACACACCTTTGTTTTCCCATTGCTTTCTGCTAATGATATGAAAAGCCAGCGATTGCTGGATCTTTAAAAAAAAAACAAAGTCTCGCATCAAACAATATGCCCAGAAAGCTGCAACTGATACTAAATCTAGTTTTCTTTCTTGTAGGCAAGTGGATCATCACATGCTTAAATTGTGCTCCCCTGGATAGCGTTATGCAACTGACCGCATTTTCTTATTTTGGGCATTGAATTGCCAAACGCTATTTGGGCATCGTGTGCCATCTGCCTACCTAGAAATCTCTCTCTCTCTCTCTCTCTCTCTCTATATATATATATATATATATATATATATATATGTATGTATGTATGTATGTATGTATATATATACTAGATCGTTGATGGCGCGCGTTGCCGCGCCCATCTATTTCAATGTAAAATAGTAAGAATTTGTGTAAATATGCGAACATGATAGCTAAGTTGATCATGTGGAGATTTTAAGATAAAATACAACTGTTGGAAAACTGCGAGTATTTCAAATACGCCGCTTGATGTAGATCGCAACCCACGGTACATATTTACAAAGCAAATAGGTATAAAATACAGAAAGTCGACATGCTAGGGAGGGAGGGAGGGAGGGAGAGAGACAGAGGGAGGGAGGGAGAGAGAGGGAGAGAGAGAGAGAGAGAGAGATTTATCAATAAACTGCTATGCTGAATTGGATATGTTTCCTGGAAGTGTGGTGAAACCCTTTGCAGCTCCTCTTGTTGTTGTTTGCAACAACGACATCAGGCCAGCTATTCATATCTATTAGCTCTTTGATATGGGGTGCTCTTTCCATGACATCGTCCACACCTTCCTAAGAAAAATACTGCAGATTACAGCGGGGTTAGTCAAGAAAACAAAAAAGAAGTCATATAGGAGCGAAGTGAATCCAAGAACACAAATGTGAACTGCTAATGTATAAATTCTTCAAATTTAGGGTGCACTGAAAGCTAAATCTTAAAATCAGAGATGCTTATTTCTGCAGGTAAGGTAAATATCTAGAAACTATAACATCTTGCCCTATAGATGAAAAAGCTATAAAGACATTCATGCCTTTCAACATAATTATTTTACAAATCTTAAAGCAAAAGTATTGAGCAAGCTGCCTTAATTTGGATCAAGAAATTAATCTCATAGTTAACATCATGTAATATACTTTATGTATCTGATTCTTTTTGTGGCAACGTACTGCGGAAAAAGGCATGGCCAGCATGACACAGACTTGGACGACACTACGGCAGCATGCCAGGGACACCAGTTCAACCGGCCAGCTATCGTGCAAAGTTGACAAGTCACAGTGGCCGCTGTTGTGTGTGATGGAGGTCGCAGAAGAGGTGCCACCATTTGAGGTCGAGGTCGGGGAAGCAGGACGCTTGCATGACCAGGAGGAAGAAAGCAGACTTCACCGTGTTCTAGGCTTGTAGCTCAACTATGGATACTGCTAACATCTGGAAAACTATATATGTTTAGTTCTTGATATTAAAAAATCATTAGTTTATTTATTACTTTGCAACAACACCACAAAAGTTCTAAGCTTCAGGATACTGTTCAAGTGCAGCTTCTCAGTTTAGTTTTATAGAGTGAATTTGCTCTATGCAGGGATGTTCTCCTCTAGCTAACATTCATTATAAGAAGATTCTATTAATATATCTGATCAAATGGCCAGAGCCAATAAACTTGACACCTGGTCAAATTCTGCTCTACCACATCATCTCTCCAGTTACTACATATATTTGCCTATGGTCATTTTCAATAATACACTAGTAGAAAACAGGGCTATGGTCACGGGGCAATATTCACATTAGTCCCGGTTCAGTCTAGAACCGGGACTAATGTGAGCATTAGTCCCGGTTCGTGCGGCTAAGGCATTAGTCCCGGTTCACCTGAGCCCTTTAGTCCCGGTTTAAGACACGAACCGGGACTAAAGGGTGCGATGACCTTTAGTCCCGGTTCGTGCCTCAAACCGGGACTAAAGATTAGACCTTTAGTCCCGGTTTGAGGCACGAACCGGGACTAATGGGGTTGAGACCTTTAGTCCCGGTTCGTGCCACGAACCGGTACTAAAGGTCCCATTTTCAAACTCTACCCCCCCCCCCCCCGTGTGGATCGCCTTTTCAGTTTTAAAAAAAATAAAAGAAAATGATGGAATTGTCAAAAAAATAAAAGAAAATAAGTTTCCCATGTGATATGTGGTCTAGTTGTTGGGAAAATTTGCAAATGTGAATTTTGACTTTATTTGCAAAATCTTTCTGAAATTTGTAAAAATGGGCATAACTTTTGCATACTAACTCGGATGAAAAAGTTTTTTATATGAAAAATCATCTACTCGAAAAGTTACACCCGAATTTAACCGGGGGAACCCCGTTAAACATTTTCAAAATCCTCAAAAACCTAACAGAAAAAAATACAGGGCTTTTAAGATCTGGAGAGGCAAAAAAATTCAAAAAATTTCAAACTGTGGTCAAACAATGGTCAAACTAATTATTCTAGAATATTACTGTTACTAACTAATTATTTTAGTTATTTTGAATTTTGGTTAAATCTGGTCAAACTATGGTCAAACTGTGGTCAAATAGGTCAAACAATGGTCAAACTAATTATTCAAGAAATATTAGTGTTACTAACTAATTATTGTTTTTTAAAACAATAGTTTCAAACTCAAACAGTGAAATGTGTCACTTCATGCTCAAGCAAAATTCCCGAGGGTTAATAGGATTGACATCTTACTATTGTCAGGAAAACAACAAGTGCAGACTTGGAAATGAGAGAGAATAGAACCCGGAAGTTAAGCATGCTCAGGCTGGGGGAGTGGGAGGATGGGTGACCGTTCGGGAAGTTAGATGATTTGGAATGATGAGGGGTGATTAGAGATTAGAGGATAAATTAAGTAGTGATGAGGGGGTGGTGATTAGAGATTAGATGTTAAAATAATTCAGAAATTTGAAAATAAAAAATTTCAAAAAAAATTCAAAAAATATTTTCCAAAAAAAAATCATAAAATTTCCTTTAGTCCCGGTTGGTGTTACCAACCGGGACTAAAGGTGGAGCTCCACGTGGCCGCGCCCTTTAGTCCCGGTTCTGGATTGAACCGGGACTAAAGGGGAGAGGCATTAGTACCGACCCTTTAGTCCCGGTTCAAAAACCGGGACTAAAGGGCCTTACCAACCGGGACTAAATCCCCTTTTTCTACTAGTGATAATTTCTTTGCTCCGATATTAATAAGAGTTTCCAAAATGCAACATCAAAGATTGCTTCTAATTGATTGGCGTTTGATTCAAGAAGCTGCTCGTTTGGACAACTGCATGGTTTATGATGACGATAATGACAACTTTGGTTTCAAGACCCTGAAGAAGTGTTACCTCTTGAAGTTTGGTGAGAATGTTGTCCAAACTCCACATCACATGATAGCGTTCTGTTAGGCCACCAGGATGCGACCAGATTGATATTCTAAATCATGACATTATGTTAGCACTGGTTTACTTGTATGACATTATACATCAGTGTCATTCCTTCCTCGAATATGGGTCCTGATTTATGCCCTGCCTATATCGAGAACTGTAATTTGAACCTTCAGAATTTTCCATATGGTTGTTCCATGGGTGTTACCTTGTTTCCGATGAAGCTAAAATTCCTATGAGATTAGAATGCACTTATGATCTTAGGATTCTGTAACTAATATTTATGACTATATTCGCCGTATTACCCTCCTAAGAACAAGTACCAGTACTCTATACTGTAAATCAAGGAAGTTCTTCGTAACTTTCAAGTACTCTCGATTGTAAATCAAGAAAGGTCTTTGTAACTTCCATGTATCAAGCCACCATATATTTAAAGAAATTCCGACCATTCTACCGGAACAAAGGACGGGCGCGGCAATGCAAGCCATCATGTACGCTCACCGTTGTGTGCCACTGACCCGCAAGTGCCGCCTAAATTGAGTTTTTGAACCTCATATTTGTCACCAAACATTCAATAATCATTTATTCTCCATGGGAATTGTACAAACATCGGATATGTCCTTTTATCAGATAGGAACAAATTAAGAGTGTACAACACTTATGTTTGTGCATATCGATCTACCATCCTAAACAACCTCATGCATATATACAATAATAATCGGCAGTAGCTTGTCATGATTAATTACGAACAAATAAGCATGGAAAATAAGCAATCATATGAACACACTGGATATGGACAAAATATATGACATTCCACGTAATTAACCTGCCAGTAGCCATTGGGATCCCAGTTTTCAGAATTTAGGAACAAAAATAAACACAGAAACACCCAGAGAAATTTGGTAAAACAAGCCAGAACCAGTCCCGAGCACTTGGGCGTCAATAACTGTAGCAAATTAAGAGCAGAAATCAGCATCAACAGGAACCATATTAGAGCACAAATATTGGGTACGAAGGGACTGTAGTGGCGAAGGGAAATATGCAGCAAAGTTCAAGATGAAGGGACGAACTACTGGAGAAGCACAACTCCTGGATGTTACTGTGTCACTACCGGATGAAGAAGGGGGAGAACCTGGGTATCGACACACTGCATATGTAGGTAACTCGCCAACATCACATTCTGCGCAATCCCATAGCTCTGCAAATATATCAAAAACAACACACATAAACAGGGGAGGCATTCACTCAAACCTTTCAAACCTGGGGGAGCATGGCAAACTTTGAAGAATACACGAACGATGCGATGCGATGGGTGAGCGCCAGGCCAGGGTAGGCGGGGCGGCCCCACCTGTCCGTACCTTCATGGAGCCGTGGATTAAGCAGACAAACATGGACTTTGCTCGTTTATTAGTACAGGCAGAAGATGTCGAGGCTTCGTCTCCCTCTACGACAGAATGGTTACGTTTTTCGCCCATTGTAATACTACTTTTCTAACTCACCTGTTCCACACAGGAGCATGATATGAATACCAGAGGAACATATTATTTAAACGATTTGCGGCGTAGTAGTAAAATTGATAGCAGAAGATGAAAGGATAATGTACGGAGTAATTACCTGTCCAAAAGCCATTTGAGAGATGATGAACGGCTAATCACAAGAATGGACAGTAGGAAAGCTGCAGAATCTGGCCAAATCAATTGTGCACGCGTAGCATGAACATCACCTGCACATACATTTTTTTGGCAGAGGGTATGAGTATCTTTTCTGTGAGACGATACAACGACATGGCAACTGTTTGATGCAATTTACAGGTAAAATACATGAGCATATTGCCGAAGAAGATGTAGATGCTAGAGCGTGTTGTGCATATACAACGCCGGGGAGCAAACCATTATATAGTACCGCTGCGCACAAGAAAGGTTTGCAAATTTACCAGCCATGAATGCATGAATAATACGCCATGATTGCTAGCTTCAAGTAGAGAGGAGCAGTTTCCAGCAGAGGAGGGCCATGATTGCAAGATTGAAGGAGGACAGAGCAGTTTCAATCAGGCCAGGAGTCTGTGGGCGCCCACCGTCGCGCCGGCCCCAAACCGTGCCAGCGCCCGGATCCTGCTCCTCCGGTCGCAGGGATCGACCGGATGGACACTCGATCCATCCCTCGCCCCGTCTTCAACCAGGATCGACCACACCGGCTGCTCCTCTGCTCCGGTCGCTAGATTGGGTGGGTGGACCTCGATCGGGATCAGGATTGGGCGAGCTTCGACCGGGATCGGGAGGGCGACTGGATGCGGTCTCGTGGGGACTGGATCAGGTAGGCTTCGGGAGCGGATGGACATTTTTTTTTTTGAGGAATGGGAGCGGAGCGGATGGACTTGTAGTTCGTAGGCCTCACTCCTTCGATGGGCTGCCGGCTCGCTAAGGCCCAATGCACGAGAGGGCTCTGTTTCGGCCTGTGGAGCAGCAGCCCACAGGACAGCCGGGCCAAATTTGGCACAGTGCGGCGTAGATCGCTTCTCAGACGAGATCCGACGGCCAGAAACACTCAGATCGCGAGAACGGACGGCCGAAAACGCAAATCGCTGTGAGAGCTCGCTTTAGGTGCGGTTATACTGTCCTTAATATATTACTTAAAAAGAATGTAACGTTCCCATTTCATCTTTCTTCCCACCACCCTTCTTGCAACCTTCCATGTATATGATAATCAATCACCTTAATTTACTTACCTCCTGAATCAATTTTTATTTAATTTACTTACTAAACTTCTAATCAAAATATAAGGTAATTCACAGTTAGAATTTGATGAACATTTACTTACACAATTGCATCATTTTTGATAGGTAAATCACAAACTAACGTACTAGAATATTTATATCCCGTTGCAACACATGGACATTGTTCTAGTGCAACTTTTAAATCTGTCCACTCTTGTTGCATTTCTAGGGCAGGGTGACCAGCACACCTGGTGAAGGATGTAATGTATGCTAATATGCTATCGAGCTCTAACTTGTATGCTGCTGGCAATCAAAAACCTTTTCTCTATGACCCATATGCAGCTATGCACGTGTGGGCGGTGATGGATATTGTCATAGTTGTGTTTGTGTGGTGATGAAAAATTCAATGCGCACGCTAATTCCGGTGGGGATTGAATTTATACGGGCATTGAATGTGGCTAGGAAGGCTAGTGTACTAATTCCCCACCGGAATTAGCGTGCGCATTGAATTTTTCATCCTTACGGACATTTACACGATCTCCACCCCACGCACGCATAGTACTCGTACTCGTACGCAAGCATCCCTCTGTTTCCTCTGTTTCACAATCACAACGAGCCTTCCTAGCCTGCTTCTGTAGCTTATAGTAGTGGCAAGATCGACATCAACAACACTGCTGTAGTAGTAACATCGGCACGAGCAGATAGGTGGTACAGCAGGTAACATGAGCATCGATTTGTGCGGAAGCGCGTGTAGGAATGCACAGCCTAGCAGCTCGATTACAGTCGTCTATTCCTCCTGCGGCGCAATTTCCATGCTCGCCACGCGTCGCACAGAATTGGCAGCCATTTCCATACCCTATCATGCGATGCGACGCGACGCGATGCATGAATCTGCATATCCATACGTCTCTCTCCATGTTCTCAATTTCTACTTACTGTACTGTAGTACTCCCTTCTTTCCGGTTTATAGGGCTTATCTCAAAATTTTAGTTTTTTTATTTTATAAGGCTCAATTTGGTTGTTTTTCATCACATGTTCAGATTCCAAAGTGCATTAAATCATTGCATGCACGTATTAAGAGAAAATTGACCAATGCATGTAATTTATGCATGCATGCATTGCAATTAATGCATTGGTAAACATATTTTTTTAAGGAAAACAAAAGCATTAATTGGGTGCTTTTGCAAACTACAAAAAGTATTTCACCACTCATCATCTACCTTGGTTGGTGAGAATTTTAAATTGAGCCTTATACACCGGAAAGGAGGGAGTACTATTTCTTTTCGCGCACACGTGCTGGGCAAACTTGCCTTCTTTTTCCTCTACCTACCCTTCCCCTCTTCGTCTGTGGTGTGTGGACATGCAGGTTCGCCGTCGAGGCTCTCTTGAATAAATTGTGTTTTGCATGTGTGGCGATCGCTGATTAGACGCCGACTACTAATTGCGGCGCGCATCACATGGCTTGCACGCACGAACCTTCCCCTTCTGGAGGATAATCGTAATTAATCCCTGAGCGCATCTTGGTGCCTGCTCGGGACTCAAAACAATCTAGAGATCAGGCGAACTCCACAGCACGACCTTATTCTGTCCGTCCCTGTTCGTTTGAGATAAAACGGACGAATAGCGCGGCCCAGCGCGCGGCCTCAAACGGACAAATGTCCGGATTCCTTTCGTTTTCGACCCATCCCTGGCCCAAACTTGCGTTCGGTTTGGGGTGAAACGGAAGCGCGCGGACGGTCTGGACGCACGCCCTTGTCCCTCCCGTGGACCGCCTGTCAGGGACACTAGCAGTCCCTCCGCTCCCAACGCTTCCACCCTTTCTCTCCCGCCCCGCCCCGCCGCCTGCGCCGCCGCTATTCTCCGGCCGCCTCCTCACCGCGCAGCCCCCGGCTGTAACATCCCCAGTATCACACTACAGTGATCACCCTTAGTTAATGCCATGCCAGCAAATTTAACATTGTCTAATCATCATTTGCATCATATAGCTTTTCAAACTCCTAATTCAAACTTCAATTAAATTCAAAGTGGAAAATAAAAGAAGTTCAAATAAGAAACTAAAATGTTCATTAAATGGAAAATAATTCAGAGGCTGTTATAAAATTGTAACCAAAATTTTATGGATTAATTAAGTGACACTAACAACCTGAAACAGTGGCTAACAACAACAATTAATAACCTTAAAATTAATCTAAATTTAATTTTGAAATACTATTTTACCCAAACTAGTTTTTGGTGCTAGGATATATTGCACTAAAATTTATGAGCTAGCTCCCTTATGTTATAAAAATAATTTAGGTGATAAACTTTTTGCAAACAGAAAAGAAAAACAGAAAACAGAAATAAGAAAATAAAAAGGGGCCTAATTTCTACTGTGCACTTAGGCCTACTAGCTACAGGTGCGGCCCAGCCCACCTGGAGTCCCCTCCTACCTCCTACTGCTCATCCGAGCTTGGTGGCCGCCGGGCGCTCGTCCAGGCCGCGGATGGCCATGCGGCAACCATCCGTCGAGCCCCCCGCGCGGCTAAGGCCACCCTCGACCCCCTGTAAACCCTAGCTACCCCCAATTTTCCCCCCTCGCTCTCTCTATCGCTCCCGCTGCGAGCTTGCCCGAGAGCTCGCCGCCGCAATGCTCGATCCCGCGGCCACCGTGCCCCGATTGCCCCGCCGACGTGCCTGAACGGCTCCCCGACGTCGACTACGCCGAACGGAACGTGTTGGGAAGCCTCCACACCGCCGCCATCTTCTTCTCCTTCCTCGGATCACCGCCGTCTATCGTCGTCGATTCCGGATGCTTCGCGCCTCCCCGAGCACACTGCCACTTCCCTGCGGCTCCCGGTGAGCCACCATGTCTCTCCCCTCGCTACCCCGCACGGATCCATCACCGTAACCGCCGTTGCCATCGCCGCCCGAAGCCCACTACGCAACGGAGCTAGTCACCGTCGTCCTCGTTGATGTCGTGCTCACCCGACCTCGCCACCGTGCTTTGGGACTCGCCAGGACCCCGTAGACCCTCCCCAGTAGTCCTGCCGTGCCCTCTAGTCGCAGTTCGCGCGAGGGCTGAACTTCGGTGTCCGCTCCGCCGCTCGCCGTCATAGCTTCCGGCCGTTTACGACCGCACCGCTCCCGTAGATGGATGCGGCGTTGAACGCTCGTTTGAACGAGCCTAAGCACGCCCCGAACGGAGTGCCGTAGCATTTTTCCGGCCAAGTCCGGCGAGCTCCGTCGCGTTTTTGGTCGTCGGAGTTGTCTCCGGCACCGATGCCGACGTGGCGCAGTGGGCCCCGCCTTTGTGTCACTGACCAGTGGGCCTAATGGGCCCCATTGACTTGGTTGACCCAGTCAACACGCTGACTGGGCAACCACAACCACCGACATGCGGGCCCCTATTTATAATTAGTCCAGTTAAACTGTTTTAATTAAAACTAATTAGTAATGTTAATTAGACAATGACACGTGGGGCGTGCCTGCTAATTAACCCTGTTTAGTTAAAATAAAACCATGTTAGTTCCCTGTCAATGACATGTGGGTCCCGATGGACCCACAGGTCAGTTTGACCTGGTCAGCCGTCCTGTTGACTGCTGACGTCACAGTGATGTCAAGCTGACGTAGTATTTCTTTTCTGATAATTTATTTAATTCCAGAAAATGTTTAGATATTTAGAAATTCATAGAAAATAAACCGTAGCTCGGATGAAAATGTTTTCTATACGAAAGTTGCTCAGAAAAATCCAACGAATCTGAATACACGGTCCGTTCATCTGTCACATGCCCCTAGCATGCTGAACATGGAACATTTCCCCTCCGGTCATCTGTCTGACACAGGTCCGGAACTGGGAATACATTCCCGGTTGAATTCCCCCTTCACCTATATCGTGTAGCCGTACGTTAGGTCACACCGGCACAATATATTGCCATGTTATACTTTGTGATGCCTTGTTTGCTCTATATTTATTGTTTCTTCCCCCTCTTCTCTCCGGTAGACCCCGAGACCGATGATGCCCCTGTGATCGACTACGTCGATGATGACCCCTCCTTGCCAGAGCAACCAGGCAAGCCCCCCCTTTGATCATCCCTATATCGCCCATTCCATTCTCTCATGCTTGCATTAGATTTGCTACTGTTATTGTTTGCTCCTATTCTGATGCATAGCCTGCTTTTGTAACCATCATGTGGGCATAGTATGGGCGTTCTGCGTCGTATACATCAACCGAAGCTTAATAGACGTTAGTGACTGAGCGGCGCGCGCCGGGTTGGACTGGTAAGCACCTACCTTTTTTACGGAGGTAGCTAGGTCTGCTCACCGGCCGCCCACGTAACGTGCAGGAGTTCCCGGGGTGATGGCCCATGACCCCTGGGGGCATAGGTTTAGTATGGAGTGCTGGGGCGTATTGTTTGGCCGAGGCCGGGCATGACCCAGGAAAGTGTGTTCGGCCGGAGTTAATCGAGCGTGGTGGGTAAGTTGGTGCACCCCTTTAGGGAAGAAAACATCTACCGATAGCCTGTCCTATGGTAACGGACACTTGGATTTGTATCCCGATTGATACAACTAGAATTGGATACTTGAGATGAGACATGGATATGAGAAATGGATTGTGATGATAAGTGGATAGTATGGCTCTGGGATTTCTTTCTCGTAGGGAGTCGAGAAAGGATCTCTGGCCGAGGTTGATAACACTACTACTACTTTACTTTATGCTACTCTACTCCCTCCTGTTGCAGCAAGATGGTGATTTTCCAGAAGATGCTAGTCTTCGATAGGACTAGGCCTTCTCTCTATTCTGGCATTTCTGCAGCCCAGTCAACATATACAACCTTCCTTTGATAATGTTGCATATGTAGTGTAGATCCTTGCTTGCGAGTACTTTGGATGAGTACTCACGGTTGCTTTGTTCCCCCTTTTCCCCCTTTCTTCTTCTTTCCGGTTGATGCAACCAGATGTCGGAGCCCAGGAGTCAGATGCCACCGCCGATGTATACTACTACGTGGAGACCGTCGGTGGCCAGGAGTAGTTAGGAGGCTCCCAGGCAGGAGGCCTTGCCTTTTCGATCGATGTTGATTTTGTACTAGCCTTCTTAAGTCAAACTTGTTTAACTCATGTCTGTACTCAGATAATGTTGCTTCCACTGACTCTTGTGTATTCAAGCTTATGTATTCGAGCCCTCGAGGCCCCTGGCTTGTAATATAAAGCTTGTATTATTTTAATTTCTGTCTAGAGTTGTGTTGTGATATCTTCCCGTGAGTCCTTGATCTTGATCGTACACATTTGCGTGTATGATTAGTGTACGATTAAATCGAGGGCGTCACACCGGCCATCCCTACCAAACCATGTCTCGACATGGCCGCCACCACGCCCTCGCTTTGGCCGTAGTTTTGGCCGTCCATCAGAGGTTTGTCCATCGCCGTCTTTGCCGGTCGCAGAGGGGACATGACCGCCAGCGACGTACCACGGCGGCCTCGGCAACTTCCGACGAGAGCTCCAGAGCGGCCAGTAGCCGGCCGGCAACCACCCCTACTGCGTCGAGGTGATCATCGCGGCCTCTTCGCCACGACGACCGCAAGGTGTTCGGCATTTTGCCCACAAAGGTATGGACAGTGAAGACGCGTTTTTCTTCCATCACTTCCTTTGTTCATCGGACGATTCGTTGTCGGATGATGAAGATCTTGTGGTGGCTGCACTGGTCGTTCACGACCCATTCAACGACAGCTTCCTCGGTACAGGGGGTCAGTCCCTGGTCGTGCTCCCAACCTGAACCGCAAGAGGGAGAGAGGCCACGCCCTGCTCTATGTCGATTACTTTGCCAACACCCCGCTCTTCAAGCCGGATAAATTTCGTCGCCGTTTTCGAATGGCAAGGCATGTGTTCAATCGTATCCGAGAGGGAGTGGTTGCTCATGTCCCATATTTCGAGGGCAAGACGGATGCCCTTGGGAAGCTTGGATTCTCCTCTTGCCAGAAATGCACCGCGGCCATCCGCATGCTTGCATACGGAATTCCAGGCGATCTGGTGGATGAGTATGTGCGTATGAGTGAGACAAAATGTCTGATGTCAATGTACAAGTTTTGCCAGGCTGTGATCGAGGTGTTTGGCCCAGAGTACTTGAGGCAGCCAACTGCCGCTGATACAGAGAGATTGTTGGCGACCAACGCAGCTAGAGGCTTTCCAGGCATGCTTGGCAGCATAGATTGTATGCACTGGAAGTGAAAGAACTGTCCATTTGCTTGGCAGGGCCAGTACAAGGGGCATGTCAACGGGTGCACTGTCATATTAGAAGCGGTGGCATCGCATGATCTTTGGATATGGCATTCTTTCTTCGGCATGGCAGGTTCTCACAATGATATCAATGTGCTGCAGCGTTCTCCAGTCTTCGCGAGGCTTGCAGAAGGCCACTCCCCAGCTGTCAACTTTGAGATCAACGGCCACCAGTACAACAAGGGATACTATCTAGCAGATGGTATATATCCTCAGTTGTCAACTTTTGTGAAGACAATCTCGAAACCCCAAGGTGAGAAGAGAAAGAGATTTATCCAAATGCAAGAGAGTGTTAGAAAGGATGTGGAACTTGCTTTTGGTGTGCTTCAATCCCGGTGGGGTATCGTTCGAAACTCTGCACTGTCATGGGATGAAAGGAAGCTTTGGGAGGTGATGACTGCTTGTGTGATCATGCACAACATGATCGTCGAGGACGAGCGTGATGAGAGTATCTTCGACCAAGGATTTGATTATCAAGGTGAAAATATTGAGCCCCTGCACCAAGACCCGGCCACATTTGAACAGTTTGCCCAATTCCACCGTGAGATGCGTGATTGGCACACTAATTTGAATATTTAAAATGACTTGGTTGAGCACGTGTGGGATCACATTGGCAACCAATAGATGTATTGGTCCATTTTATGTTCAGTCAAGACAATTTTGATTTGGTTGTAAAACTATTTTATTAAAGACAATTTCAATTGGGTTGTAAAACTATTTTAATTTTCAGACAAATATTTGGGTTGGAGAACTAGTTTTGATGAAAATATGTGCATTTTTGGCAAACTGTTGCTACCAAACTGTACTATCCAAACAAATAGAAACCGGACAAAACGGACGCAGTGGAGTTGGCCTCAGATCACGGCAGACGGCACTCTCTCGACTCGACGCGTTGCTACCAATTTTTCTTTTGGCAACTAGTGATGATCCCAATGTACTCTGCCTGGTGCGCGTACCGCTCGTTTGCGCGATCAGATTGGCCGGACGGCTAGTGTGCAGCCGTGCAGATCGACGCGCCCGTCCGCCCGGCCGTCGAATCGTGGGGATTTTACTCGTACGTGGTATGTGATGTCCGCGAAAGGAACTGGCAACCAGCGGAGGGACGGACCAGCCGCTGCTGTGGCTTTTGTGAGAGCATGCTACGGTTGGATCCAGTGACGTGCTGTGCGCATGTCATCTTTAAACAGCAGCGTAACATGCGGGCGGTTTAAGGACAATCATTGCGTATCATCTTGCCTTCAGTGTGGTCATCCGAAATATGAATACCCGGCTAAACTAAATCTAAGTCATGATTCACCTAGAGCCGAAGGGGATTCATGGGTTCCCGCAGAAAAAAAGGAGATTCATGGGTGCGTTTGGATGCTGCCCACGCACAGCTTACCAAATCGCCCGCAGCCAAAATATTGACGAACCTTTTAGCCGCCGCCGACTCGCCAATGAGTTGGCGTAAAAATGAGCCTGTGAAATTGCATCTGCCCAGGCGAGCCAAAACTATAAGACCAATGGGAACCCGCGTACCCTGGGCCAGCAGACCCGGGCCTTGATAGTGGCGCCCAGCAACGATGTCGTGCTGATTTACACCATGAAGAGCAAGACCATCCGACAAGCTACGCCGCGCTGGCTTGCTCCGCGAAGGACTGCTGCTTGCCCGGAGATTCGTCCGGCAAGCACCATCTCCCGGTAAGCTATTCCATCCCCGCGAAGAAAACTGGAGAATCTGCCTGTCAGAGACATTAAATGCACACTACCGAGCTACGGTAACTGGCGTCTGCAGCTGGGATGGAAAAAGGTGTGTCCTCCTTTTGACTTTGCACCGGCATGGAGTCCCACCCCGTGGTCAACTACAGGGGCCGGAGAGGCGCCACCAACCCAGTGCATGTCTATAGCAATCTACTCGGCTTCCATGCCCCATCGCACCGGGCTGGTATGGATGGCCCTCCTCTGTTTGTGCTGGCTAAGCGGCAACCCCCTGACTCGATAAGGAGAAGACCAGAGACAATATAAATAGAGGACTATAACCTAGCAAAGGGCTTGACTCATTGGCAACATACCACATACATTGTAACCAGTTCGCCTAGAACATAGCAATATCATCCATAGCACAAGTAGGGTATTACACCTCGATGATGGCCCGAACTTTAGTAAGTTCAGTCCCCGGCCAAATTCCCAAAAAGGTTGTTTGCACACATTCCAATGTCTGGTTCCTAGACATCGAAAAAAACATTGGTGCGCAACCAAAAGGCTGCCCACGCTCTGGTCATCCTGCGCTTCCTGTGGTGGGCAGGTGCAAGATAGTCCCTCCGTTTTATTGACTCCGCATATTAGAGTTGACTGAAGTCAAACTTTGTGAAGTTTGATCAAGTTTATAGAAAAAAGAATATAAATATTTACTATAACAAATCTATATGATATGAAAGTACATGTTAATATTTTTGTTTATAAACTTTATTAAAGTTTATAAATCTTGATTTTGATCAAAACTAATATGCGAAGTAAATAAAATGGATGGAGTATGACGGGAAACGCAGAAATAGACCCACTCAACGATGCATGCCGGTGACCCCAACCTCTGGTCTTCGCCCTTCCGTTTCCGGACAGACGCCCTCTGTCGTCGCTTTCAGTTTTTGGGATGAGTTCGTCCCAGTTCCAGTCGGTCAAGGTCAGCCAGTCAGGCATCGGCAGCTTCCTGATCCGATCCCCAGTAATGGTACGCATCCCTCGTGTTCTTTCTTCTGTTCCGCAGCCAGCCCTCGCAACGTGCGTAGAAGCTTCTTGCATGTCAGGATTGTAGCTAAGACCGATACCGTCACCAGTTATATCTCGTGTGCATCAGCAAGTAACATCGACAGGGATCGATTTGTGTATAGAAAGGGAGCACTCGCACATCCGCTATCAACTCGGTTGTTTATTACTCCTGCGGCGGAATTAGCAGCCGTAATATGCCCCCACCATGCCATGCGATGAATCTGCATATCTATCCACACGTTTATAGATAGATAGATATAGGCATGGCCATATATAGCTCCTTTCTCTCTACCTACCCTTCCCCTCTCCAGCTGGTGTGTGGACAAGTAGCTCGCCGCCGACTCATCTCGTTTTGCGTGTGGCGAACCAGCGATCTCGGACTGGACACAGACTAAATGCGGCGCATCGCATGGCTTGCACGCACAAACCTTCCCCCTTTGGAGGATAATCGTAGTTAATCCCCGAGCGCATCTTGGTGCCGGCCCGGGACTCGGAGCAATCCAGAGATCAGATCACGGCAGACGGCACTCTCTTCCGATTTTCATTTTTGGCAACTAATATCAGACCCAATGCCCTAGTGCCGGCTAGTGCGCGTACCGTTCGTTTGCGGGTTCGGATTGGCCGGACGGCTAAGGTGCAGCCGTGCAGATCGGCGCGAATCGTGGGGATTTTGCTCGTACGTCGTACGTGATATGCCCGCGAAAGGAACAGGTAACCAACGGACGGACGGACGGACGGCCGGCCGGCTGCTGTGGCTTGTGGGAGCATGCACACCGGCCAAAGCCTGGCGTCACCGTCGATTTGTGGCTGCTACTACTGTAGTGATGGGCACAATACATGTTGTGACAGTGATTGTGTGGCTGCTACTACAGTGATGGAGGCTTGGGGGATCGATGGATGGAGACGGGCCAATGTACTTTTGCGTATCTGCGTGTCCATGATGGTCCCATCAGTACGTTAATTACCATCTTAATGAAGCGCATTACTCTACAAATTCCCAATATTGGCCAGTGCATTAAAGCTGAGGTGCCCCGCCACCATTGACAGGGAGCTTACTGCAAGATACAGCAGAGTGCCAGTTTTGCAGCGCTTCACGCGATGCACGCCAACCAAATTAGCTAGACTTAGCTACTAGGAGTACTCCCTAGAAACCAGAAGAATCAACACAGAGTCACCATTACATTACATTAGCCAGGCTCGCAAGCTACTCTAGGGCCGAGAAGAACCAAAGAACTCGAGCGGATTATCTGGTTGCCTCCGTACGTCGCTAGTCGATCGATAGATCCATGGATGGATCGGTGCTAGACTAGAAGAAGCTCGAGCTAGCTGTAGACGGTGACGAGGCGGCGGAAGCACCTGGTGCAGGAGTACTTGCGCTTGCTCTTGAGGCACAGCGGGAGGCAGAGGATGCGCCGCTCGCTCTCCACGTCGGTCGCCACCACGGGGCCGCCGCAGGACGGGCAAGCGCCGGGCGCCTTGCCCGTGCCCACCACCCGCTCCACCTTCGTCCCGCAGATCATCTTCACAGCTCCGCCCACGCCCATTGTTGCCATGGATCGATCGACGATCCCCTCGGCCGCAAGAAACGAAACGAGAGGAGGAAGAAGAGGGGATCCGAGAGAGGTGGGATTTTGGGCTTGGAAAGTCTGGGGATTTTGAGTGGCCGGTGCCGGGGATGGCATATATAGCGGAGGGGACGAGGGCGCAGGGGCAGGACCGTGCGCGGACCGCTGTCCGCTGCGCCTGCGCGTGCGGCAGCGACAGGCTTGGTGTTGGTGCCCGTTTGGGTTTTTACCTGCTCGCATACGTCAGGGTGGGCAACCCACGGGCGGCTAGCCCATGTGCGGCCCTGCAGTCTAGTAGAGGAGTACACGCTACAGTAGCAGCTGCTAAAAAAAAGCAGCACAGGGTTTCATTTTTGGACAAACCGCTAGTGTATCTCCTTCGAAAATTATTACTACATGACTATATCTTTTTTTTCGAGAAACACATATTTTTAGGGGACTTCGAGAAACATATTAACATCGGCCGTTCTGCCAAAAAAATATCTACCGGCTGCCGAAAAACAATAGACCGCCTATATACTACTCCCTGTGGAATTCTCTTTTAGTTCATTACTCCACTTCAATGTAACTCTAGATCTGTTGAATAGGAAAACCCGCAAAAAAACGCAGTCTTCATAATTTTGTTGTTGTTGGAAATAGCCTCCACGCTATAATCATGTGAAGTTTGTACCGTCCTTCCTAGATATACAAATTAGTTAGTCTAAACGGTAGGGCTTCGTCACCCTACAAGCCATAGATTGAGTTCAACACACACATACGAAAAACAGAAAAATGAAAAAAATACAATAAACAACATATGTAGACATCGATCATACCTCATATGTGTAGGGTTACTTTCACTATCCCCCGAGAAAAGAACAAGCTCCCAGGTTGCATATTTTTATGTTTAACAGGAGGTCAAACCTATCGGGATAGAGATTGTACCAACTGGAAATTGAATATCCAAGGAAACATATTTCCATGGCGTTCATGTTAGATTCTCTTAGTTTAGTTCTCCAGTTAACTATACTAAAAATGTATTTGTTGAACACTAATTGGTGAACCATGTAAAGGAAAAAGGTGTACCCATCCACACCTTAATTTGGTTCATAAGATTTGAAAACATCGGAATAAAAAAACATAGAATTTTGAGGTCATGGTGAATCCTACATAAACCGAAAGCACATAAACGTGTAATAGGTGTTGTTATGTTGCACTAGTGATAAACTAGTGTTGTCTATAAGGATTAGATGTATGTCACATTGGCGTCGAAGTAAAATAGTTCTATTAAGTAAGACTTAGTGAATGGAAAGAGCAAATTATTTATGGCTAGATTTGTCTGGCAATGAGATGAAGATACAAAGAAATATCATTTAATGAAGATCAAGGGGGTTTGAGGAATTTGAATCTTAAACTTATGAACAAAGCTCTGATGGCTAAGTGGCTTTGGAAACTGAAAACTAAAAGTGGGTTATGGGAAAATATTGTTTTGAATAAATATGTCCAAATTGAAGGCCTAGCCGGGCTTAAACCAAAGGTGGGGAGTTCCCACTTTCGTCCAACTTAAAGAAAATCAAAGACATCTTCTACCAACACTGTAAGAAGATAGTGGATAACATAAAAACACAAGGTTTTGGGAGGATTGGTGCTTTGGTGATAAACCTGTGGAAATAGTAATGGTTGTAAATAGCGCGCTATAGCTCCCATTTTAAATAGCGTGATATAGCTCTATCGCCTTTAGAAGAGGTCCGCCGCTAAGATGCTTAGTGCGCTATTTAAAACTATAGAAAATACCCATGTTATATTATACAATTTTAGCTTTGATTACAATATTTATGTGGATGATGCCTTGAAGGACGGGAGTGTACAAAATCTAGACGGACCCTGTGGGGTGGTACTTTAGCTCTCTGGGGTGGAGTAGTGTTAAGCTGACCCTATGATAATAAAGATTCCATAAAGTGGATGTTAACTGTGGATAGAGTATTCACTTTCAAATCTCTTTACAGACATTTAGTTGTGGCAGAAAGTGGATTCTCATAGAAGTTTATGTGAAGATTAAAATTTCTTCAGAGTAAGGCATTTTTCTTCTAAAACTGCCACCGTTTAATTTCGGGTTGCAACTAAAATTGTCTAGAAAATGTGTTTGCTTGCCACTCCCCTCCCAGGGTACGTTACGGTCAGTATATTTCCAAAGAAAAAGACTAAATTTTCATTTGAAATTATGGGGAAAGTGGATTACGTGAAAAACTCGTATGGATGATCCAAAGTTTTCAAACAAACCACACTCTGTCGTGGACGTTATTAGTCAATTGATGACAAGAGGCTTGGGAAAGCTTGAACCCAAGTCCTACGATGATGGATATAAGCGCAATTGAAATTTTCTAAGGAGTTACACATTTGTGTATGGATAAGACTGTTCATAGTTTCTGGAAGTGCGATCTCCCTCCCGAGATGAACCATACAACCAAGAAAAATCATGAACCGGAATATAGAAGAGATTGCCCCACGCATGAGTAAATATTTGGTATACCTTATTAATCCTACACATAATAAGCCAAGCCTAAACTATGAAGAATGCATAAGGTGCAAATAGTTTCTGATTAAAGATTGAACTAACACACGTTTTCTCCTCCCCCACGAGCAACTCCCAGGAAGCTAGGGTTTACCCGCTGTAACGCCCGGATAATTTGGCTACAGTAAAACTTTCCTGATGATGCCATGTCATCTGTGTTACTGTTGCTAACCTCGCAATAATCCGAAACCGGTCGAAATTCAGATTCAAATTACTGATAACAATAAAAGTTTTCAAAAATTAAAATAAAATTATTCGGTGGTTGACGAATATTACAAAGGTAATTATGGTGAAGTAAACACATTTTTAGAAAATGCCTAAGTAATTTTAAATGATTAAAACATAAAAGAAATAATAAAAGAAAATACAAAAGGAAAAAAAAGGAAGACATAGACCCCCCCCACCGGACCCGTTGGCCCAACTGGGCCATGGCCCAGCTAGGCCAGCCCATTCCCCCACTCCCTTAACTCCCCCTGCCCACGACCGAAACCCCCCACCGACACCCCACACCTCCCCCCACGAAAATATCCCCCCCTCTCCCCCGATTGGATCGGGATCGAGGAGGGGAATCGCGCCGGCGCCGCCGGCGATCCCCGCCGCCAGGACGCCGCCACCTCGCCGGACTGCCTCCCGCTCCGCACGCCATCCCCGTCGCCCCCCCCCCCCCGAGCTCCACCGAGCACGCTGTCCCGATCCCTACGTTCCGTGGTGAGGCCCCCGGCCTCCTCTCTCTCTTCCTCACCAACCGCGCCGGGCCGCGCCTGCGCTGCTCCCGCGCCGTTGCTGCCTGTGCCGCCACGTTCCGGCGCGCCAGGCGCGTGCTCACCGCGCCCGGGCCGCGCCCGTCGCCCCGTCTCGACGCGCCTCGCCGCGGCCACCCGCCCGCACGGGCGCCACCCCCATCTCCCTCTCTGACCCGCGGCCATGTCGACCTCCCCCGCGCCCTCTTCCCCTGACGTGCTCCGGAACCGCCGACCGTGCCCTGCTCGCCGTTTGTCGTCGCTGCTGCTCCGCCACGGCCCCGCACGGCGCTCGTCCCGCTCTCCTCTGCGCCTCGCGGCACGCGCCTGGGCCACGCCTCGCCCGTGTGCGCGCCCGCCTGGGGCCGAGTGGCCTCCGCCGCGTCGTGCCCTGCCGGTCCCCTCGCCGCTCCGGGCGGCGCCCTCCGCGGCTACCCTGTCGGTGCTCCCGCTGGCCTCGCCGAGGCCACAGCCTCGCCCGGGCGTAGCGCCCCTCGAGCACGGGTGCCCGCCCGTTAACCCGCACCGGCCCGTTGGCCTTGAGCCACTGGCCTATGGGCCCCCCAGCGCCCAGAACGTTTTTAGGAATTAAAAAAATAATAATTAAGTAAAAATAAATAAATAATTAATTAATTAATTAATTAATTAATTGAGGAATTAATTAAGTTAATTAATCATAATTAGATTAACCTAATTAACTAATTAGTTTAATTAAACAGTAATTAGTTAGTTAAACCCTAATTAACCTAATCAGAGAATGACAGGTGGGTCACGCTGGACCCACACGTCAGTTTGACCAGTCAACACCCCTGTTGACTGCTGACGTCATGATGACGTCAGCAAACACTGTTTTGGATAATGTTCAAATTAAATAATTAATTAAATTCCAGAAATTAATAAAATCTTTAAAAAATCATATCTTTTAATCCGTAACTCGGATTAAAATGTTTTCAACATGAAAGTTGCTCAGAACGACGAGACAAACCCGGATACGCAACCCGTTCACCCGCCGCACACCCCTAACATATCAAACTCGCAACTTTCCCCCTCCGGCTCCTCTGCCCGAAAACGCAAAACACCGGGGATACTTTCCCGGATGTTTCCCCCCTTCACCGGTATCATCCCATACCGCGTTAGGGCACCTCTAACGCCGTTATTTGTCATGTCATGCATCACTATGCATCTGCTTGCTTAAATATTTATTGTTTCTCCCCCCTCTTCTTTCGATAGACACCGAGACCGACGTTGCTGCTGCCCCGTTCGACTACGGAGTTGACGACCCCTCTCTCTTGCCAGAGCAACCAGGCAAGCCCCCCCCCTTGATCACCAGATATCGCCTACTCTGCTCTTACTGCTTGCATTAGAGTAGTGTAGCATGTTACTGCTTTTGTTATTCCTATCCTGATGCATAGCCTGTCTTTGATACTGCTGTTGATACCTTTACCTGCAATCCTACTTGCTTAGTATAGGATGCTAGTGTTCCATCAGTGGCCCTACACTCTTGTCCGTCTGCCATGCTATACTACTGGGCCGTGATCACTTCGGGAAGTGATCGCGGGCATATTCTATATACTTTACACTGTTACATTACCTGTGATACTGTTCTGAGTTGGGGGCTGAAGGGGCAGGTGGCTCCATCCCGGTAGAGGTGGGCCTGGGTTCCCGACGGCCCCCGACTATTACTTTGTGGCGGAGCGACAGGGCAGGTTCAGACCACCTAGGAGAGAGGTGGGCCTGGCCTTGGTCGGCGTTCGCGGATACTTAACATGATTAACGAGATCTGGGTATTTGATCTGAGTCTGGCCATTTGGTCTATACGCACTAACCATCTACGCGGGAGTAGTTATGGGTATCCCGGCGTCGTGGTATCAGCCGAAGCCTTCGTGACGTCAGCGACTGAGTGGCGCGCGCCGCATTGGATCGTAAGCTCGCTCTTGTATTAAGGGGGCTAGATCTGCTTCCGGCCGCGTTCGCAACGTGCAGGTGTGCTAAGGGCGATGGGCCCAGACCCCTGGGCGCTTAGGTTTAGACCGGCGTGCTGACCTCTTTGTTGGTCTAGGTGGGGCTGCGACGTGTTGATCTTCCGCGGCCGGGCATGACCCCGGAAAGTGTGTCCGGCCAAATGGGATCAAGCGTGTTGGGTTATGTGGTGCACCCCTGCAGGGAAGTTTATCTATTCGAATAGCCGTGTCCCTCGGTAAAAGGACGACCCGGAGTTGTACCTTGACCTTATGACAACTAGAACCGGATACTTAATAAAACACACCCTTCTAAGTGCCAGATATAACCCGGTGATCGCTCTCTAACAGGGCAACGAGGAGGGGATCGCCGGGTAGGATTATGCTATACGATGCTACTTGGAGGACTTCAGTCTACTCTCTTCTATATGCTGCAAGACGGAGGCGACCAGAAGCGTAGTCTTCGGTAAGACTAGCTATCCCCCTCTTATTCTAGCTTTCTGCAGTTCAGTCCACTGACATGGCCCTTTACACATATATCCATGCATATGTAGTGTAGCTCCTTGCTTGCGAGTACTTTGGATGAGTACTCACGGTTGCTTTGTTTTCCCCTTTTCCCCATTCCTCTACCCGATTGTTGCAACCAGACGATGGAGCCCAGGATCCAGACGTCACCGTCGACGACGACTCCTACTACACTGGAGGTGCCTACTACTACGTGCAGCCCGCTGACGACGACCAGGAGTAGCTAGGAGGATCCCAGGCAGGAGGCCTGCGCCTCGTTCGATCTGTATCCCAGGTTGTGCTAGCCTTCTTAACGCAAACTTGTTTAACTTATGTCTATACTCAGATATTGTTGCTTCCGCTGACTCGTCTATGATCGAGCACTTGTATTCGAGCCCTCGAGGCCCCTGGCTTGTATTATGATGCTTGTATGACTTATTTTTTTATTTGTAGAGTTGTGTTGTGATATCTTCCCGTGAGTCCCTGATCTTGATCGTACACATTTGTGTGCATGATTAGTGTACGATTGAATCAGGGGCGTCACAAGTTGATATCAGAGCCGACTGCCTGTAGGAATCCCCCTTCCACACTCCTTGGCCGAAGTTGAGTCTAGACATTACAAAAACTTTTACTAACTTGGTTGTGTGCCTTACGGGCCCACCTCGCCATCGGGTGGAACTAGGATCTTTTACTCCTCGACCTTTACTCTGGGACTCTAAACTCTCTTCTACTCGGGTTAAACGAATTTACTAACTCTGACACTAGGATCCCGTGACGACATTCACCCCAAAGTTGGATAAAAGCCATAGTTATTCCTTAGTATAGTGTTTTGCACAATTTCCACAATGTCATTTGACTCCTTTGAAACATCTTTGTTTTCAGATGGAACCCACGAGGCAGGTCATGCGCCACACGGCGGCCATTGGTGCCTCGGGATCACCGGCCGTGCTAGCTGAGATGATGACCTATCTGGGTTATCGCTGGCACCCCGAGTACACCGTCACCGAGGAGTACCAGGGCTTTAACCAGGAGCAGTACCGTGCCACCGTCCACCTCTACTCTCGGGAGTATGACTCCACTACAGTGCTGCACACCGCTTATGGTGTTGGAGTGACCATCGATATGGCAGTTCACGATGCTGCCTATGCTGCTCTGACACGCCTTCGTAGGGAGTACCGGGAGTTGGACACCTCCCCCTTCAGGCACATTGCTATCGCATCTGATATTGGTGCGGAGGGTTACTACACTGCTGCCTACTCCACTGTCACCCGCGAGCCCTTCCACCATCAGAACTTTGTTCTGCATGCTGATGGGTTGGATCGAGCTAACCGAGCTCTTCGCCACGAGTTGTACACCACTCGTCAGCACCTCTACCGTGCTTTGACGATGTTGCACCCCTTTGTTGGATCTGGGGAGCTGCCGCGTTCTGCTATCTACCATGCCAGGACCGTGATGCCTCAGGGTGTCGGTTGGCCAGAGGTGGGAGGCTACTCTCCCGCACTTGGTCCTCTTCTACCACTTGAGCGTCGGGTTCAGCACCAGAGCACCCGCGGACCCCAAGTTGCCGACGTGGTGTACCCGTTGCCACACTACCAGCTTTCAGGCTACACCTACCTCCGCAGTGTCATGTGGGACTGATGTAGACTTGCTTGCTTGTGTGTGATGCATTCGCCGCGAGCCTGCGTGCCGCCTATGATGTCTTAGTCTATGTACTGAACTCTGTGTACCGAACTCCATGCATGATCTCTTTTGTAAGATATGCCGACTATTATGTGGTATCTATCGTGCTGTTTTCATTATGCATGTTTCATCTTGAATGATTCTTGTCTTGCAAATATTCTCAAATGCTGAACTACCCCTGTTATATATTAGCAGGATGGTTAGACCAGGTGGTCGTGGTCGGGGTGGCAACTTCCCACCGCCGCCTGAGTACATGGCTGGTATGATCCAACAGCTTGAGATGAATCGCCAGTTCATGGAGAACATGATGGCTCAGTTTCCTCGCCCCAATATGAACCAGCAGCCAAACACAGTAACTCTGCACGATTTCATTCACCTCAACCCGAGTGTGTATCGCAGCTCAACTTAGCCTCTGGATGCTGATGACTGGCTCCGTGACATCACCTATGAGATGGAGTCTGCTGATGTAGCCCCTGCCAGCTATGTCACGTTTGCTTCCTTCTTCCTGAAGGGACCCGCAGCTCAATAGTGGGACAGCCACAGGCGTACTCTGCCAGTTGGAACAATCATCACCTAGCCAGACTTCCAAGCTGCTTTCCGTGCCCGCTTCATTCCTCAGGGAGTCATGGACCGGAAGAAGCGCGAGTTCCGCAGCCTCATCCAAGGCAACAAAACTGTTGAAGCTTATCAGCGAGAGTTTCTGGACTTGTCTCGCTATGCTGAAGAAGACATTGCAACTGATGCAAGCAGACAGGAGAAGTTCCGTGACGGCCTTCAAGCTGACATCAAGCTCGCACTTCTAGTGCACGACTTTGCTGATTTCGCCACCTTGGTGAACAAGGCCATCAATGTCGAAACTGGTCTGCAGGAATACCAGAGCTCTCACAGGCGCAGCCGTGACACGGGCTCATCTTCGGGCCCGTCCTCGCAGAAGCGCAAGATATGGATTCCCAACAGCATGTACCAGCCGAATGCACCTGCCCCAAGGCAGTCCTATGCTGCACCTCGTCTGCCTACTGCTCCAGCTAGGCAGCCAAGACTTCCAGCTCCATCACCACAAGCTCCTGTTCCTACTCCTGAGAATGGTTTGTGCTTCAGGTGTGGACAACCAGGGCACCGTGCTAGGGAATGCAACCAGAAACAGAATCAACTGGCCCTTCCAGCAACTGGCCGTGGAAGCAACCAGAACCGCAACAACAATGCCAAGTCCTATGGTCGTGTTCATGCCAACCACGTTGATCTGAACGAAGCTCAAGACCAGCCTGCTACTGTGATGGGTACACTCCTCGTAAATTCAGTACCTGCATCTGTTTTATTCGATACAGGTGCATCGCATTCTTTCATGTCAGAAGATTTTGCATTCATGCATGGCATTAAAAGCGAACACATGAATGCTTCACTATTAGTACACACCCCTGCGGGCCAATGTCGAACCTCTATGATTTGCAACGACGTCCCCGTTGAAATTGAAGGACTGGAATTCCTTGTCTCTCCCATCGTGCTGAAGTCCTGTAGCATTGATCTCATTCTGGGAATGAATTGGTTAAAAGCGCATACGGCTTCTATCGTTTGCGCCACCAAGACCGTCCATCTGCTACACCCTTCCGATGAAATAATAAGCTACAATGCTCGTCTGGTTCAGAATGCCGAGGCAAGGCTCTATGCCTTGAATGCGTTGAACGCTGCACCACTCGAGGGCATCGAAAACATCCCCGTCGTGCGTGAATTCCTCGACGGATTTCCTGAAGAACTTCCAGGGATTCCCCCTGCTAGAGCTGTCGAATTCGTCATCGACTTGAAACCAGGCACCACTCCTATTGCCAAGCGGCCCTACAAAATGCCGCGCATGAACTCCTTGAGCTTAAGGAGGAAATCGACAAACCTCTTCAAAATGGTTTCATTCGCCCAAGTTGCTCTCCCTGGGAGCACCTTCTCTCTTTGTCAAGAAGAAGGATGGGACAAACCGGCTGGTCCAAGACTACCGTCCTATTAACCAAGCTACCATTCAGAACAAGTATCCCCTTCCTCGGATCAATGATCTGTATGATCAGCTAGCTGGATCATCCGTGTTCTCTAAACTTGACTTGAGGTTGGGTTACCACCAGATCCGTGTTCGTGAAGAGGATATCCCAAAGACCGCTTTTGTGACTCGTTATGGTTCATACGAGTACACTGTCATGTCCTTCGGCTTAACCAATGCCCCAGCCACCTTCTCTCGCCTGATGAACTATATATTCATGGATTACCTCGACAAGTTCGTCGTGGTTTATCTGGATGATATCCTGGTATTTTCCAAGAACGAAGAAGAACATGCTGAACATCTTCGACTTGTACTGGAAAAGCTACGAGAGCATCAGCTGTATGCCAAGTTCTCTAAATGTGAATTCTGGCTTCCTGAAGTAACCTATCTTGGACATGTCATCTCTAAGGATGGTATTGCCGTTAACCCTGAACGAGTTCAGGCTATTCTTGATTGGACTCCTCCGAAGAATGTCAAGCAAGTCAGAAGTTTTCTCGGTCTCGCCAGCTATTGCCATCGATTTGTCGAGAACTTCTCCAAGATTGCCAGGCCTCTGACTAACTTGTTGCATAAGGGCGTCAAGTTCGAATGGACAGACAAATGTCAGGAAAGCTTCCAGGCACTCAAGGACAAGTTGACTTCTGCCCCAGTGCTAGCTCCCCCTGATACAAAGAAGGACTTCGTCATTTACTGCGACGCTTCCCGTCAAGGATTAGGCTATGTCCTAATGCAAGAGCGCAAAGTGATTGCCTATGCCTCTCGTCAATTGCGCCCTCACGAAGAGAACTACCCAGTTCACGACCTCGAGCTTGCTGCTGTCATTCATGCACTGAAGCAGTGGCGACATTACCTTCTTGGTAATCGTTGCGAGATCTTCACTGACCATCAAAGTCTGCAGTATCTGTTTACTCAGCCAGACCTGAACCTCCGTCAGCAGAGATGGATGGAGACTGTAGCAGACTTTGACTTGGGTATTTCCTATACACCAGGCAAGGCTAATGTAATGGCAGATGCCTTGAGGCGCAAGTCTTACTGCAACCACCTCCAGGTTCATAAAGTTCAGCCCTCGCTTGTTGAAGAATTCAGAAAGCTGAACCTCCATATTGTTCCTCCGGGTGCACTCACTCCCCCTCCTGAGGAGTTTCAGAAGATGAACCTCCGTGTTATTCCCCAGGGTTCACTCTATACCCTGGCTGTCGAACCCGATCTCGTGAGCTCCATCAAGACAATACAAGGTTACGACTCTGAAGTCCACAAGATTAAGCGCGACCTCAAGGAAGGAAAGCCCTCATACTTCACTATTGCTGGTGATGGCGCCTTGTACTTCAAAGGCCGACTAGTGGTGCCGTGTAAGAAGGAAAACCTGACCATGACTCGGAAAGTTATGAAAGAAGCTCATGATACGCCTCTATGTATCCATCCTGCTAGTACTAAGATGTACCAGGACATTCGTCAAAGATTCTGGTGGTCTAGTATGAAGCAAGACATTGCTCGCTATGTTGCCGAGTGTGACGTTTGCCGTCGTATCAAAGCAGAACATCAAAGGCCTGCTGGAACTCTGCAACCTATCTCTATTCCTGAATGGAAATGGGACCATGTTGAAATGGACTTCGTCACTGGATTTCCCAAATCGCAGAAAGGTAATGATGCTATTCTTGTCGTCATTGACCGGCTTTCTAAAGTTGCACATTTTCTGGCGGTCAAGGAAACTATCACTGCTAGTCAGCTTGCAACTCTCTATATGTCCAGGATTGTTTCACTTCACGGTATTCCACTGGTTATTAGTTCGGACCGTGGCAGCCTATTCACTTCAAGATTCTGGGCAAGTTTCCAAGAAGCTATGGGAACTCACTTATCTTTCAGTACTGGGTTTCATCCGCAGTCACAAGGGCAAGTTGAACGTGTCAACCAAGTTCTCGAAGACATGCTTCGAGCTTGTGTTATTTCCTCCGGCCAGAAATGGGAGGAATCTCTCCCGTATGCTGAGTTCTCTTATAATAATAGCTATCAAGCTAGTCTGAAGATGGCCCCCTTCAAAGTGTTATATGGACGAAAGTGCCAAACCCCTCTGAACTGGTCAGAAACTGGGGAACGTCCACTCTTTGGTCCGGATATTATCCAACATGCCGAAGAACAAGTCCGCATTATTCGCGAGAATCTCAAGACTGCTCAGTCACGCCAAAAGAGTAATTATGACCGCCATCATAAAGACATGGTCTATCAACCTGGCGAAAAGGCCTATCTTCGGGTTACACCAATGAAGGGTGCACACCGCTTCGGGATCAAAGGAAAGCTAGCTCCCCGCTATATTGGACCTTTCGCTATTCTCGAGAGGCGTGGAAAAGTGGCATATCAACTGGAGCTTCCGCCGAACCTTTCTCAGGTTCACGACATGTTCCATGTGTCACAGCTCCGCCGTTGCTTCAAGGACCCAATCCGAGCAGTGGATCATGAAGTGCTCGAATTGCAACAGGACCTCTCCCATAAAGAGCATCCGGTCCGCATTCTCGACCAAGCTGAACGCCGCACACGCCAGAAGGCGATCAAGTTCCTCAAAGTCCAGTGGTCGCACCATTCTGAAGATGAAGCCACCTGGGAACGCGAGGATCGCCTGCGTGAAGAATACCCCACACTGTTTCCTTCTACCTCCTAAATCTCGGGACGAGATTTCTTGTAGTGGAGGAGATTTGTAACGCCCGGATAATTTGGCTACAGTAAAACTTTCCTGATGATGCCATGTCATCTGTGTTACTCTTGCTAACCTCGCAATAATCCGAAACCGGTCGAAATTCAGATTCAAATTACTGATAACAATAAAAGTTTTCAAAAATTAAACAAAATTATTCAGTGGTTGCCGAATATTACAAAGGTAATTGTGGTGAAGTAAACACATTTTTAGAAAATGCCTAAGTAATTTTAAATGATTAAAACATAAAAGAAATAATAAAAGAAAATACAAAAGGAAAAAAAAGGAAGACATAGACCCCCCCCACACACCGGACCCGTTGGCCCAACTAGGCCATGGCCCAGCCAGGCCATGGCCCAGCCAGGCCAGCCCATTCCCCCACTCCCTTAACTCCCCCTGCCCACGACCGAAACCCCCCACCGACACCCCACACCTTCCCCCACGAAAATATCCCCCCTCTCCCCCGATTGGATCGGGATCGAGGAGGGGAACCGCGCCGGCGCCGCCGGCGATCCCCGCCGCCCGGGGCTCACGCCGCCCCGCCGCCAGGACGCCGCCACCTCGCCGGACTGCCTCCCGCTCCACACGCCATCCCCGTCGCCCCCCCCCCCCCCCCGAGCTCCACCGAGCACGCTGTCCCGATCCCTACGTTCCGTGGTGAGGCCCCCGGCCTCCTCTCTCTCTTCCTCACCAACCGCACCGGGCCGCGCCTGCGCTGCTCCCGCGCCGTTGCTGCCTGCGCCGCCACGTTCCGGCGCGCCAGGCGCGTGCTCACCGCGCCCGGGCCGCGCCCGTCGCCCCGTCTCGACGCGCCTCGCCGCGGCCACCCGCCCGCACGGGTGCCACCCCCATCTCCCTCTCTGACCCGCGGCCATGTCGACCTCCCCCGCGCCCTCTTCCCCTGACGTGCTCCGGAACCGCCGACCGTGCCCTGCTCGCCATTTGTCGTCGCTGCTGCTCCGCCACGGCCCCGCACGGCGCTCGTCCCGCTCTCCTCTGCGCCTCGCGGCACGCGCCTGGGCCGCGCCTCGCCCGTGTGCGCACCCGCCTGGGGCCGAGTGGCCTCCGCCGCGCCGTGCCCTGCCGGTCCCCTCGCCGCTCCGGCCGGCGCCCTCCGCGGCTACCCTGCCGGTGCTCCCGCTGGCCTCGCCGAGGCCACAGCCTTGCCCGGGCGTAGCGCCCCTCGGGCACGGGTGCCCGCCCGTTAACCCGCACCGGCCCGTTGGCCTTGAGCCACTGGCCTATGGGCCACCCAGCGCCCAGAACGTTTTTAGGAATTAAAAAAATAATAATTAAGTAAAATTAATTAATTAATTAATTAATTGAGGAATTAATTAAGTTAATTAATCATAATTAGATTAACCTAATTAACTAATTAGTTTAATTAAACAGTAATTAGTTAGTTAAACCCTAATTAACCTAATCAGAGAATGACAGGTGGGTCACGCTGGACCCACACGTTAGTTTGACCAGTCAACACCCCTGTTGACTGCTGACGTCATGCCGACGTCATGATGACTTCAGCAAACACTGTTTTGGATAATGTTCAAATTAAATAATTAATTAAATTCCAGAAATTAATAAAATCTTTAAAAAATCATATCTTTTAATCCGTAACTCGGATTAAAATGTTTTCAACATTAAAGTTGCTCAGAACGACGAGATGAACCCGGACACGCAGCTCGTTCATCCGCCGCACACCCCTAACATATCAAACTCGCAACTTTCCCCCTCCGACTCCTCTGCCCGAAAACGCGAAACACCGAGGATACTTTCCCGGATGTTTCCTCCCTTCACCGGTATCATCCCATACCGCGTTAGGGCACCTCTAACGCCGTTATTTGTCATGTCATGCATCACTATGCATCTGCTTGCTTAAATATTTAGTGTTTCTCCCCCTCTTCTCTCGATAGACACCGAGACCGACGTTGCTGCTGTCCCGTTCGACTACGGAGTTGACGACCCCTCTCTCTTGCCAGAGCAACCAGGCAAGCCCCCCCCCTTGATCACCAGATATCGCCTACTCTGCTCTTACTGCTTGCATTAGAGTAGTGTAGCATGTTACTGCTTTCGTTATTCCTATCCTGATGCATAGCCTGTCTTTGATACTGCTGTTGATACCTTTACCTGCAATCCTACTTGCTTAGTATAGGATGCTAGTGTTCCATCAGTGGCCCTACACTCTTGTCCGTCTGCCATGCTATACTACTGGGCCGTGATCACTTCGGGGAGTGATCGCGGGCATATTCTATATACTTTACACTGTTACATTACCTGTGATACTGTTCGGAGTTGGGGGCTGAAGGGGCAGGTGGCTCCATCCCGGTAGAGGTGGGTCTGGGTTCCCGACGGCCCCCGACTGTTACTTTGTGGAGGAGCGACAAGGCAGGTTCAGACCACCTAGGAGAGAGGTGGGCCTGGCCTTGGTCGGCGTTCGCGGATACTTAACATGATTAACGAGATCTGGGTATTTGATCTGAGTCTGGCCATTTGGTCTATACGCACTAACCATCTACGCGGGAGTAGTTATGGGTATCCCGGCGTCGTGGTATCAGCCGAAGCCTTCGTGACGTCAGCGACTGAGTGGCGCGCGCCGCATTGGATCGTAAGCTCGCTCTTGTATTAAGGGGGCTAGATCTGCTTCCGGCCGCGTTCGCAACGTGCAGGTGTGCTAAGGGCGATGGGCCCAGACCCCTGGGCGCTTAGGTTTAGACTGGCGTGCTGACCTCTCTGTTGGTCTAGGTGGGGCTGCGACGTATTGATCTTCCGCGGCCGGGCATGACCCCGGAAAGTGTGTCCGGCCAAATGGGATCAAGCGTGTTGGGTTATGTGGTGCACCCCTGCAGGGAAGTTTATCTATTCGAATAGCCGTGTCCCTCGGTAAAAGGACGACCCGGAGTTGTACCTTGACCTTATGACAACTAGAACCGGATACTTAATAAAACACACCCTTCTAAGTGCCAGATATAACCCGGTGATCGCTCTCTAACAGGGCAACGAGGAGGGGATCGCCGGGTAGGATTATGCTATACGATGCTACTTGGAGGACTTTAGTCTACTCTCTTCTATATGCTACAAGACGGAGGCGACCAGAAGCGTAGTCTTCGGTAAGACTAGCTATCCCCCTCTTATTCTGGCTTTCTGCAGTTCAGTCCACTGACATGGCCCTTTACACATATATCCATGCATATGTAGTGTAGCTCCTTGCTTGCGAGTACTTTGGATGAGTACTCACGGTTGCTTTGTTTCCCCCTTTTCCCCATTCCTCTACCCGATTGTTGCAACCAGACGATGGAGCCCAGGATCCAGACGTCACCGTCGACGACGACTCCTACTACACTGGAGGTGCCTACTACTACGTGCAGCCCGCTGACGACGACCAGGAGTAGCTAGGAGGATCCCAGGCAGGAGGCCTGCGCCTCGTTCGATCTGTATCCCAGGTTGTGCTAGCCTTCTTAAGGCAAAGTTGTTTAACTTATGTCTGTACTCAGATATTGTTGCTTCCGCTGACTCGTCTATGATCGAGCACTTGTATTCGAGCCCTCGAGGCCCCTGGTTTGTATTATGATGCTTGTATGACTTATTTTTTTATTTGTAGATTTGTGTTGTGATATCTTCCCGTGAGTCCCTGATCTTGATCGTACACATTTGCGTGCATGATTAGTGTACGATTGAATCGGGGGCGTCACACCCGCCTCCCGCCGGCGCTGCCGCCGATCTGCCTCGTCTCCTGTGGCCTTAGGGCTTTGAACGTGCAGTGGATACCGATCTTGTTGGCGGGAGGGCTCATGCTTCATTTGAGCCTTTTTAGCTTGTTTAGGGTTTCTGTCATGCTCAGTAAGGCAAGACGACGGAAGCTCCCTGAAGATGGAATAAGTTTCTCCTCACTTAGTCTCCGCCCCGGTGGTGCGTCCCACGTCGCAGAGGGCGTGCGGAGGTGTGTCTATAGCAAATCTCTTGGGATTCTATCGGTGCTTGGCTTTGATGGATCTGCGTGGATCCGGTCATCGTTCGTCTGTGTCCATGTGTTTGCAATTTGGATCCTTCCGATTTACGCTTCACTTCATCAGTGACGGTTGATGTACTAGTGTGATGGTCTTTTGGGTCCTTAGCACGACGACTTCTCGACTGTTTACCACAACAATGTTTGCCCGACTCCAGTGAGGGAGGGAGGATGACAATGGCGCCCCTTCAACTCGCTCCAGTGATTGTACTCATCGCTAGGTGGTCTACGGACATAGATGTTATTTTTGTTACTTCCGGTGTTGTTTGTACAGCCATGATGTTTGACGAATAAATTGAATTTTTTTTGAAAAATAAAAAAGCCTACACATAATAATTACACACATCTTTTTGCTTTGAAACAAAATATTTGTACGGTCGAGACGAAAAAGCATCATGATGTTACAGCCAGTCCTTGAATTATCCTTTTTTTTCACCCGTGACTTCCATTTCCTCAGACTCCGGTTGGATTTTCACCTCTCGTACCGTAGTAGACTAGTAGTACTGCAACCTACTGGCGTCATCGGCCTTGATGAGGCGACGGGACCGGGTGCAGTATGGGCAGGGCAGATCTCGCCGGTTGCCCGTTGCAGGTCCCTGAGGAGACCACTTTGGCCGGCCATCCTCGGAGCGGTGCGCATCTGGGCTGGCCTCGGTACGCGACGCGCCGGTTTGTTACAGTGCCTTGTCTCGTCTGCTCCCTCCCCGGCTCCCGCCTAGTGCATGTACGTGACACGGCCACAGCCTACGCACCGCATGTGATTTGGATTTGGATGTACGGCCTTGCACCGTGTAGCGCGTGACATGCCATCGCTCTCTTCTCTCTCGCGGGCTCTCTCGCAATATACTTACTCGGTATGCACGCACGCAACATTTCGAAAATGCTGGACCACATCGAAATCCATTCGCAATTTCACACCAAGGACTTCACACAAAAACAAAATCACACCAAGGCGCTCTACGTCCAACAGTGCTACACTTACGGACGCAGTTTATAGAAACAGGCGTGGCCTGACGTAGTCGGATGGGAGAAAATTAGAGGAAGAGCCGACACGACAACTTCAGATTGACGAACGCCTCGTAGTCGAGAAGAACATTTTCTTTCACTAAACGAATATTATCAAGAAGTCTAACATAAATTCAATAAAAATGTGAACTCTTATGGATTAGTTTCATCACAAGAACCTAACCATCAGAGCTACGCTCAGTTTCATGGAGTTAATGTTTAAGGGACATAACTATACAAGCAACATGTTACGGCGTAGAAATAAGGTCAACATATATGTTTAATTTATGTTGTTTCAATGCTTTCTATGGTGCCATATGAAACTTGTTAGAGCGGGGATCCCTCGCTTATGACTACCATTTGTTTTAGTCTTGAGGGCATCTCCAACATCGGAAATGGTAGTGCCGGCGCTGTCGTTGTCCCACAGTGTCATCGGAGCCCGTCTTCATCATGAGATCGTCCTCGTTGTCGGAGAACTCGGGCGAGCTGGCTGGCATGCCGACCTCAATTTGCCTGACACGACGGCTCTGCCAGGCGGCTACAAAGGGCAGACGCCTCGTGCTTCATCTTCGTGGAAAGGCTCTTCCACAGAGTGTCGATGCCTGCAGTCATGGCGGATGTGGTGCAAGAGGGGAGGATGTGGAGTGGCTTGTGTTGTGACATGGAGTTAGCCGGGTGTGACCGCTTTTAAATAGCGGATTCCGATGAGGCCAGACGTCCGCGTGCATCAATGCACGACACCAGAGTGGGTATCTCGGTCAGCGAGCCTGCTTAATGACGGCATACGGACGAACGGGACACCGAACGAGCATGGTAGATATTCGTCCCGCCCCGTCCAGCAACGCATCTCCGGCATTGAACATACGCGGACAACGAGACATGTCAAGGGCGGTGCCCTCGACCGGCGCGCCGCTTCAATGGCGGAGGCTATGAAAGGTCGCGTCTGCTCTGGGCCGGCTTCAATGTGAAGCGGCCGCTCTACATTGCCATGAATGTGAGCAGCTGATGCCGAAATGCGCGCAAGGGAGGAGTGTTTCTGGTGGGCCAAGGTGGTCAGAAGCACATGTGGGTGCTGTCCAAAACGCCCGCAAAGCCCCCAACGGCTGTCTCCAGTTATGCGGGAGAAAGTGTGTTCGAACTGTCCTATGGACCGATATAGTACTGTGTTAAATGGCATAACAGGTCCAATCAAGATGATTATAGGCGATTTAAGGGTTGACGTTGGAGATGCCCTTTGGTCTAGAGTTGGTTGAGTGACGTTTCAGCTCCTTCGGGTGACCAGAAATATAGTAATAATTAATAAATTCCTCCTACTTCATGATCGATCAGTTCACTTTGTGGCTTGGCATCATTCATCAGTTACACGCAGGTGGCTAAGGTCGTGGTGGAGACTAACAGCAACTTCAACGTAGGTATCCATTTCGTTCGTCCGCTACTGTTTGTTTGGGTTAGCGCGGATAAAAGTGAAGGTCCAACGTTCCGTTTCGTGTCCGCATGGATCCATTTGCGGTCCAAATTTATGACAGAAACGCGTCGGCGTGGACGCGAAGCGGACGCCTCACGCGTCTTCTTGGTGTCCGCCGCATCCCCACCTGGCGGCCGTCCAACTACCGCGGCCAGTTTTATTAATGACGACCGCCCACCACGGGCCCACGCGTCAGCGACGGCGGTCGGCCTTTTGTAATCCGAGCATGCGGTGGGGGGCGTCCTCATTCGCTTCCAGACGCTCTGTCGCCATCTCCCCACCCTTGTGCTCCCCGGCGACGTCAAAAGCCTAGCAAACCCTAGCCACCGCAATGGGCCTCTTCTCCGGCAAGGGAAAGGGCAAGAGCCCCGCCGTCTCTCCCCGCGCGCTTCCCCCTCCCTCCTTCGTTGTCTTCCCAGTGCACCAGGCGGAGTGGCACTGGGAGCACCGCGTCCCTCTCCCCTACCCCTGACGCGCTACACACGACTGGCACTTGGATCCGGAGAGGATCCCAGTGCCGGCGGTGCCACGGTCGGCGAGGGCGCACGCGGAGGAGGTGCGGTGCCGGCGGCAGCTGTTGACGTTGGAGCAGTGCCACGACCCCGCCTACGCCTTCGACTCCCCCGCTTGGGAGCGGTGGTTCAACTTCGAGCACGAGGAGGCCAGGAGGCGCGGCGTCCGCGACGTCTCGCATGGCTCCCCGCCACCGTGCCTCGTCATGCGCGGCGAGGACCAGGTGGCGGAGGACGCCTACCAGGCGGCGCTGGCGGCTCTCCTCCGAGAGAGCGAGGAGGAGTAGCGGCGCAGGGAGGAGGAGGAGGAGGCGGCAGCTTACGAGGCACGCTTGGCGGAGGCCATGACGCTGTCCGTGGCTGGTGACTACGTCGTGCCGCCGCTAGCCCCGTCGTCCCCTGCCAAGGCCGAGCCGGCGCCGACCCCAATCGAGCGCTACTCCTGGACCGGGGTGGTGTGCGAGTGGGTCAGCGCGTCGATCTGGATGGGGGCGACGGATGCGCAGGAGCGCGCCTACCTCGAGCAATGGCGCTAGCGAAGGCTGGCCGAGGAGCGCCGTGAGAGTGAGTACCTCGAGCAGTTGGAGCGCGACGCCGAGGAGGAGCGCCGCGAGGCCGAGAAGGAGGCGCGTCGTGCCCAACCGGCGGTGGCACAGCCCGCGGCGGACGACGTTGCCACAGTCTGGAATACGTCGTTCCCCTGGGCCGGCCCGACGCCGACGCTGATCGACCTCACCGGCCCCGACGACGACGATGAGGACGCCTAAGGCAGCGTGCCTCGTCGTAGTTTATATTTAATTAATGTAAATGTGGACGCGCCGACTCTCGCCGGCCTTTGTGGCTGACATTAATGTTTCTCTATGTTCGAAATATTTGTGTTCTCTTTTTTCACGCGATCTAAAAAATGGTTCGGGCTACCGTTGGGCGCATGCGCCGACTCAAATGCGAAAACGGACATGGGTGTCTGTCGGGCCGACCCTGAAGGAAATATGCCCTAGAGGCAATAATAAAGTTATTATTTATTTCCTCATATATCATGATAAATATTTATTATTCATGCTAGAATTGTATTAACCGGAAACATAATACATGTGTGAATATATAAACAAACAGAGTGTCACTAGTATGCCTCTACTTGACTAGCTCGTTAATCAAAGATGATTATGTTTCCTAACCATGAACAAAGAGTTGTTATTTGATTAACGAGGTCACATCATTAATTGAATGATCTGATTGACATGACCCATTCCATTAGCTTAGCACCCGATCGTTTAGTATGTTGCTATTGCTTTCTTCATGACTTATACATGTTTCTGTGACTATGAGATTATGCAACTCCCGTTTACCGGAGGAACACTTTGTGTGCTACCAAACATCACAACGTAACTGGGTGATTATAAAGGTGCTCTGCAGGTGTCTCCAAAGGTACTTGTTGGGTTGGCGTATTTCGAGATTAGGATTTGTCACTCCGATAGTCGGAGAGGTATCTCTGGGCCCTCTCGGTAATGCACATCACATAAGCCTTGCAAGCATTGCAACTAATATGTTAGTTGTGAGATGATGTATTACGGAACGAGTAAAGAGACTTGCCGGTAACGAGATTGAACTAGGTATTGGATACCGACGATCGAATCTCGGGCAAGTAACATACCGATGACAAAGGGAACAACGTATGTTGTTATGCGGTCAGACCGATAAAGATCTTCGTAGAATATGTAGGAGCCAATATGGGCATCCAGGTCTCGCTATTGGTTATTGACCGGAGACATGTCTCGGTCATGTCTACATTGTTCTCGAACCATAGGGTCCGCACGCTTAAAGTTACGATGATAGTTTTATTATGAGTTTATATATTTTGATGTACCGAAGGTTGTTCGGAGTCCCGGATGTGATCATGGACATGACGAGGAGTCTCGAAATGGTCGAGACATAAAGATCGATATATTGGACGGCTATATTCGGACACCGGAATTGTTCCAAGTGGTTTCAGACAAAATTGAAGTGCCGGAGGGGTTACCGGAACCCCCCGGGGAAGTATTGGGCCTTAGTGGGCCTGAGGGGAGAGAGAGGGCAGCAGCCCAGGAGGTGGGGCGCCCCCCCCCCTCATGGGAGTCCGAATAGGTCTAGGAGGGGGGCGCGGCCCCCTTTCCCTCTCCCTCTCCCTCTCTTTCCTTCCCCCTCTCTCTTCCTAGTTGGACTAGGAAAGGGGAGTCCTACTCCCACTAGGAGGAGGACTCCCCCCTCCCTTTGGCGCGCCCCATAGGGCCGGCCGGCCTCCCCCCTACCTCCTTTATATACGGGGGCAGGGGGCACCCTAGAACACACAAGTTGATCTTCGTGATCGTTCCTTAGCCGTGTGCGGTGCCCCCCTCCATGATATTACACCTCGGTCATATTGTAGCGGTGCTTAGGCAAAGCCCTGCAACGGTTGAACATCAAGATCGTCACCACGCCGTCGTGCTGACAGAACTCCTCCCCGAAGCTTTGCTGGATCGGAGCCCGGGGTGCGTCAGCGAGCTGTACGTGTGTCAAAAACTCGGAGGTGCCGGAGTAACGGTGCTTGGATCGGTTGGACCGGGAAGACGTAAGACTACTTCCTCTACGTTGCGTCAACGCTTCCGCTTCGGTCTACAAGGGTACGTAGACAACACTCCCCCCTCTCGTTGCTATGCATCACCATGATCTTGCGTGTGCGTAGGAATTTTTTGGAAATTACTACGTTACCCAACAGACCCAAACGGACAAAATCACCGTCCGTTTGAGTGAGCGCATTGGAGTTGCTATAAGGTGTTGAACGTGTTCCCATTTCCTCCGACGCGACGTGGTCTGGCCGCTCGATTCAGCGATTGGTCGCGCGAGTTCGTGACCATGACCACACATGAGAGCAAGTATATTAAGGTGATGTAAGCGGGTTGTAAGGATTTAAATAGTATATTGTTGCTGAGCTGGAAGAGAGAGAAGAGAAGCGGGCTGTAGACTTAGAGTTAGCTGTAGCACAAGCTTCAAAAAGTTTTATGAGAGTGGAAGGTGGGTCATATGTTGACAAAATAATACTTTCTTATAGCTAACTATTATACGTGTTGGCTATTACATTGGCTATAGATGACGTGGCAACTTGTTATAGCCAGCACGCTCTGATGTGGGCACAGCATGTGTTGCACTGCCCACCGAGGATTTGGTTATACTACCACAAGTCCCTTATTTTTCTCTGTTTTTGGGGGCTGATCTCATTTTTTTTTTGGGGTAGTACATGCTTCTTTCCAATAATGTTTTTTTTACTTGATTCTCATATAAAATGCCCCTTTGGTATTCATTTTAACTTATTACTTTTTTGCAGGTGCATTTTAACTTATTACTAGTACCAGAGTCGTGAAAGTTGATTATTGAAGAAGTGTAGGGTACGAATTGGTACCACTTGTGTTATTCTCCTTCTGACTTGCAAACGATGCACGAGGCACTTGTCCACAAATTTGTGTAATTTTCAACAAAAAACTGTGCCATTTTTCTTCAGTTTCTTCCACCCCACAAAGTCTATTTTCCTTCCGTCGTGCGATTTGACGATGAATCAGACGGTTCGCGCTAGCAGCTCAACCGAGAGACGAGAGAGATCTGTTGCGTGTCATACGCGGCATCTTGCCGTTTCAGCAGCAAATTAAGCTGCGGGGGCACCACAAGAAAGAAAACGCAGGCAAAAAGGATAGCTCATACGGGCCGTGATGTTGAGGTATGCCCTTATATAATCACAAGCAACTAACTTGCTAAGGAGTGGCGTTTTCTTTTGGACTTTTCGTCCCACGTTCTTTGCACATGGAACGGCATGTAATCAGCCCTAGACAAGGCTGCATGACTTGCAGTCTAAATGCAACGGGACGTTCCAGATGTTACGCAAACAAGCTGGTTGTTAGTGTAAATGCGACGGGGCATGTGCTGTGTTAAGCATGGTCCAAATGTAAAAGTAACTAACTTTTGGATCGTCTAAGGCAAAAAATGCAATTTCAACACACGGCCCATATGTAAAAAAATTGGACCGCGGCTTCCTCGTGATGTAAACTATAACACCTCGCGGTGTAAATTTATATCACGAGGTGCATCTGGTCCAAAACCAGCCGCCGCCCACGAACGCCCAACCGCCAGTTCCTTTCCTTTCCCGCCCTCCCGCCCGTCCGCCGCCAACCCGCCGCCTCCACACCCCGCCGCCGCCCCGCCACACGCCGCCCGCATCAGTCCGGCCCCGCCCCGCCCCCCGCCGCTGTTTCCACCCCGCCCCATCGCCCGCCCGCCCCGGATCCGGCCGCGGCCGTAGCGCACGCCGCCGCCCCGTCCGCCGCAGCTCCGACCCGCCGCAGCTCCGCCCGGCCCCGGCCCGCCCGCCGTAGCTCTGACCCTCCCCGGCTTCGTCTGCCACCGACCCGCACGCCGCCGCCGCCCCGCAGCTTCGCCCCGTCCGGCTCCGTCCGCCACTGCCCCGGCCACACGCCGCCGCCGCTCCGCCGCTCTCACCGCTCTCCTATGGCGCCGAAGAATATGCCGAAGAGCAAGTCGGGCTTCTTCGGCGTGAGGCAGAAGCCCTCCGGTAACTTCGGAGTGGAGTTCTCCGACGCCGGGAGGCGTTGGTGGATCGGCATGTACCCGTCCGCCCACGAGGCTGCGAGTGCCTACGACGTGGCGGTGTGGCGTGCCGGGAGGCCTCGGGAGTACCTCAACTTCCCAGAGATCGAGAGTCGGGCGGAAGCGGAGATGCTTGTGCCGCAGGGCATCAAGATGAAGGAGATCCCGACGAAGAAGAAGACGACGAAGAAGCCGTCGGTTGTCGTCAATGCCGGCGAGACTGACGAGGAGGCGGTGGCGAGGTTTGCTCGGGAGCATCCGGAGTACGTCCAGGCCGAGCTGGAGTACTACTGGAAGCGTGAGGCGGAGCAGAAGAAGAAGGGGGCGAAGAAGGAGGACGAGGCCGGTCCCTCGATGGTGATCCCCACCGAGTCCTCTTCCGAGGAGGACTGGACAGACTTCTCGGAGGAGGAGCAGGAGGAGGAAGGGTGCGACGACTCGGAGAAGGAGGAGTTCTCGGCGCAGTTCCGCAGCTCCGACGATGAGGAGTAGTTTATCTAGTAGTTTGAATAAGTAGTAGTTAAAATTCATGTATGAAACTATGTTGAATTTGATGTTAAAACTATGTTGAATGGTCGAGTAGTTTGTCGTTTTAAGAAATTACATCTTCATTTTGGACCATCTATTGGAGTTATTTTTTTGGACCATCAATTTGGATCATCTATTGTAGTTGAGCTTTTTTTGCAGCTTCAAAACCTACTTTTTGACGGTTCAAATTTTACATCTCCGGTTTTGAAACGCCAAATTTTGGACCATTTATTAAAGATGCTCTAAGCAGACGAGCTGGTAGTTCTTCCGACTTGTGCGAGTATATTCTTCACTGGCACGGTATATTAACCGGAATATGTAGGGTGACAGGTACAATTCTTACAGGGGCGCCGGCAAAACTGGAGAGGATGTAGCCAAGTTGGTTCATGAAGAGATCAGTGGTAGCTTTGGCCGAGCATGCATATTCCCTTGGTCAAGCTAAGACAAGATACTAATCATACTTGTAGCAGCTACCGGATCCTAACAAATCCAAATTATACTACTTGTTATCACCTACTGTAGAACTGTAGCAACCGACCAGATTATTATAATTGATCTGGACCGCGAAGATCTAGCTAATTTCCATTTCAGTATAAGCGCAAGCAGGAATGCCGGAGCTCGGCATGTGTGTGTGATTAAGCCCGCAAATTAAGATCCTTTCGAGGATCAGAGTCTTGCTTTGGTTCTAGCCACATGCCCTTTCTCATTGAGAAGCTTCAAGAGCCACTCACACAGCAGGTTCCTATCGTTTAACCTCGAGTCTTGGATTCCTATACTAGACAGTTGTTTGGAACGCCGCCGCCAGGGCCTAGCCCATCCTCCTCCCTTCCTCCCGCCGCCGGCTTGCGCCCGGAGGCCGACGGCGGTGGCGGGGGCTCTTCTTCCCTCCTGCGTCTCAGGGGTGGCGGGACCCCAACATGCGTGGAGGTGCGTCCGACCTAGAAGTGACGGCGTTGGCTTCGGCGGCGGCGGCGGTCGGCCCTGCCTCGGGCCACGGGCGGGCTGCTGCGACGGCTGGCCTGGATCGGGCGGCGGCGCGACGCGGTCTTCGGCGGCATGTCATCTGGCTTTAGATCGGCGGCGGCGTCGAGGGCCTGGTGGACTGCTTGGCGGCACCCATGGCCAGTGGTGGTGGTCATCTTCTTCGTCGGCGGTGGCCGGCCAGAAACTTGGTGATTGGATCTCGAAATCCATCATCTAGTCCCGGTTGTGAGTTGGGGAGACATGGTTGCCGGTGAAAACCGAGCCGACGGCAGGCGATGTCGGCGTTCTACGCCGTTACCTTGATGAAGGCATCGTCGTGTAACTACTGTCGACCTACTCATGCTCCTCCGGGGGAAACCCTAGGATCTGGTATTTCAGATCGGACGATGGCGGCACTGCGGTGTCGTTTCTCTCTTGGAAGCATCGTTTGTGGAGCAGCGCTGGAAGTCAGAGGCGGAAGGTGGAGCGGCTTCGTCTTGCACGGAGTTTCGGTGGAGATGTCAAGTCATGCCTGACCGACAGGTGCTACGCTTGGTCATGCCTGGTCGGCAGGTGCTACGCACGACAGATCCTCCAAGGACTTCAAGCTGTGTCGGCTGGTGATACTTGATAGCATGGCGCTAAGATGTATCAGTGGCGACCGCGACGTGTTCAGCTGTTTGCGCGCAGGGAGGAGGTGCCGTTGGGCGCCGTGATGGCATCAACGATAGATGGATCGAGCAAGGTTGATGCATCAGCACAGTTCTGAAGATGGAGTGGTGACAGTTGACGGTGGCGGCCTCTGAGAGCACGCCGGACCAGTGTGTGCCCTAGACCCGGCAAGTGGCTAGGTTGGGTCTCAGGTCTTAGATATTAGGCTTAGCTGCGATGTCTGTTTGGTGTTAGGCCCAGGCTATCCGCGCCCCTTCATCAACTGGATAGATGTATGACAGTTTGTTGCTTAGACGGCGGCTTTAGTCTTACTGTTGTATTGATTTTGTAAGGTCTTATGAGAATAATTAATAAAGTGGCCGTATGCATCATCCAGATGCAGAGGCCGGGGGTCATCCTCCTTTTCTAAAAAAAAGTTGTTTGGAACGGTCCTTGTGACGTTGGACGGATCCTCGATGTTGATTTCAATTGAAATTTCCAACACATCCCATTTCTAAAAGTTGTCCTCATTCGACTAGTAGTGTGAGAGTCATCGTGTTAATGGTTTTGGCTCTCCTCTTAGACTTCCATATCAGCGTTCTACGTGGTTGCCTCGCACTATCAGAAATCTATTGTAATTCAAGTATTGGTTGCTACATGTGAAAGCTAGTTATTTATAGATCGCGTGTAAATGCAGACTTCGTTGCTTTACCAAACTTCATGTGCCAGACACCGCTTTTTTTATTTTATTTTCCTGCGAGCTCAGCTTGTTAAAGGGACATAGAGTGTAGTAGTTGTTAACGAACTAACATCTCTAAGGTGCATAAGGGCATCTTCATGAAGCCTCAGGCTTGGGTCCATCTTGGTTGTCAAAATGGACATGGTGTGAGAATACAACCACGGGCTTGAAAACAAAATTATCACATCCCCAAGTCTTTCTCTGTCTATTGCTTCTCCTCTGTTTCTCATGTACACATTTCTTCTTCCTTCGATACGCTAAGATTGTGTAGTCACCAAGTAGCGCCGCGAACCATTTCCAAATACAGTCCCTTGAAACATTTGTCATTTTTTAGAAAAGGGAGGATTTCCCCGGCCTCGGCATCAAAATGATGCATGCAACCATTTTATTGATCTGAAGTTGCAAGACGAAGTCTCAAGTTCCAAAAAGCTCACAGAAGGAGCATGAAACAAATCAGTGAAAAGAGAACTGCTACAACCGGTGAAAAATAGGCCAAGATGACTAAACACCTATCCTATCATTGGATCGTCATCCAAACCGGTTGTAAATAACCCGTGCTACTGTCTCCTACCAGTTGCACCCAATATTCAAAGGCTCCCAGGAAGTCCGCATGCATGAGTAACGACCACGTACGGATCCAAGCAATAACTCTGTGTATAACCTACAAAAAGTTGATATTTGTTTTCTTGTTAAAGATAATATCATTTCTGCAATTTCATATAGCCCAAAATAATGCGCATATCCCTATCCGAACATGTCCTGCAATATGTGATGCACCAATACTTCCAAATCTTGTGAAATGTAGATACTGGAAGCTTCCTTAAGGGAACACATCCGGTTTTACATATCATATATTAACATGCGGACATTAAGATACATATGTGTTGCAAATCAATAAAGCATGGAGCATGGTCAAGTTCAAAGATGAAAACCTTCATAAGACCGCCGATCCTCGATTATGCTTTGAAGGTTCATCATGCCCAGATTATCCATCACGCTGGACCTTTAATTGCGTTGCCAAAATAGCCTAATGCCATGATTTGTAACCATCGCCACTCTGGGAAGAAAATCCGCTCTATAATAACGTTTTTATCCAAGCAAGTCACAATAGACGACACATGAAAATAACACTCCAAAACGGTAGGACCATTGAAGTTGCAGTGACAGTTGGTTGGTTTGCTAGCTGTACCACTCTAATCTCTAAATGGTTAGTGAAATCAGGGTGTCAAAGGAAAACCAGGGATCCTCTTACTAAGACACTATTTTTTGGGTACAAGACGTTGTATGTGTGTATAGTTTCAATATCAAAATTTTCTCACACATTAATTCCGGACAGCGCAGCAAGGCCTGCCTTTACTTCTAATTCCTCATGTGACAGTTAAAAATGGATGCTTCATGGTCTCCTCATGGTCGCCGAATTAACATTTTGAGATACTCCTCTAATTTCTCTTAAGTAGATAAACCTTAAGTAGATAATCATGCTAAAACAACACTCTGATGAAAGTACCCCAATAAAACATCATTTTACTATACTTTTAATTTTCCATAAATATTTGATTTGAATTGGAGCATAGAGTGCATTAACACTGTACACATTGGTTTGTTAGAAAAAAGGAAAAAAAAACTACCTACAAAAATTCTATAAAAATGAGTGCTTGGACCGCAAAATTGGTGGGCACGAATCCAACACCTAGTGAAGCAAGGATATTGGTGTTTGAGTGAGATATTGCCCATCCATATATCCTTCCAAGACCTCACTTGAGAATGATCCTTAATCGAACAGTTATCAGAACTGATAGAAATTCACTGGGCCCTCATTAGGCCAGCCTGAAAGTGAGAGTCAGTACGCTACTGCTCAACTTGTGTAAGTGTTTTAGAGCCCAGATAATAATTCAGAACCAGGGATATGTCTTCCTCATTGGGAAGCTTGAAGAGCCATGGTCCTATCTTTTAACCCAAGTCGTTAATTCATGTACCTCTTGGTTTTCTAGTGCGACTGAGTGCTTGTGCCATCGTACTTGTAATTTTGGTGGAACTCCAAGAAATTTTTCCAATGCATCCCATTTCCTAGTGGCAGACTCATCATGTTGGCCATTTTGCCTATCCTCTTAGATTTCCATACTGCAAGTGCATGCGCCTATCACACGTCTGTACTATGGTTTGAAGCATGCTTCTGTTACACGAGGAAGCCAGTTACTTATAGGGGTGAGTGTATGTACGTGTTGATGAAAGTCTGCGTTTGTAGCGTGTTTCTCAAAGAAATAAGTGTATGCTTCCAGAATTTACCTCTGATATGCTGTCTTTTAAAAAAAATTGTGAGTGTGGTTTTTAATGGGTCTTGCAAGTATAGATGTTGTTAAGGAGGCGGCACGGAGTGGCATGAACCTAATTTCTTTGTAAACATTAATGACTCCGACCAAAATAAGCAAGTTTGAATGACAGGATTCGAACATGCAACTTCGGCCGTGGCACGGACCGACTTTTTCCAAAATTTAGTACACAAAATCTTCATTGTCCGTGTAAATTTTCAGGGGGCCTACGCTTCCGGTGGTGGGTGCAACGACGCAGCAGACGTCCTCCGTCGCTTTCAGGTTTCGGATGAGTTGGTTCCACTCGGTCAAGGTCAAGCCGGTCAGCAGCTTCCTGATCAGATATCCACGCACGTACTACTCATCCCTCGCGTTCTTTTTTGGGGACCGCTAGGCGCCGGTGCGCCGGCTGAAATTTTCGGCCGGTCTGCGCCCTAGCGGTTTTTTTTTTCGAGAAAAACTTTCAATCTATACATCTCCAATCATGGTAGTACAACGAACACTAAAAATAATAAAAATTACATCTAGATCCGTAGACCACCTATCGACGACTACAAGCACTGAAGCGAGCCGAAGGCGCGCCGCTGTCATCGCCCCTCCCTCGCCGGAGCCGGGCAAACCTTGTTGTAGTAGACAGTCGGGAAGTCGTCGTGCTAAGGCCACATAGAACCAACGCACCAGAACAGCAACCGCCGCAGATGAAGATTGTAGATCAAAAGAATCCAACCTGAAAACACACGAACGAAGACGAACGACGAACAGATCCGAGCAAATCCACCAAAGACAGATCCGCCGGAGACACAACTCCACACGCCCACCGATGATGCAAGATGCACCACCGGAACGGGGGCTAGGCGGGGAGACCTTTATTCCATCGGATATAGGCACATGTAACCGTCAGATCCAGAGTAGAAAAAAAAGAAAAAAAAAATCCCCTCCTCGCTCACGTACAAGTCCATGACATCTCACCGCCTCCTGCTAGCAGCTCGCCGGAGCCCCTCGTCGGAGCCGCTTGTCGGCGCGCTCGCCGGAGCCGCTTGCTGGTTGCAGCACCGGTGCCCACTGGTCCGCCTCTGCGCCTCCCGCTAGCAGCTCGCCGGACCCGCTCGTCGGCGTGCTCGCCGGTGCCGCTTGCCGGTTATAGCACCGGTTCTCACTGGTCCGCCCTGAGGCCTCTCGCTAGCAGCTCGCCGGAGCTGCTCGTCGGCGCGCTTGCCGGGGCCGCTCATCGGAGCCGCTTGCCGGTTGTAGCACCGGTGCTCACTAGTCCGCCCCAACGCAACAATTTGTAGTGTCGGTTCCAGCAAAAATGAAATACAGTGGTAGCAAAAAAAATACGGTGGTAGCAAATTTGGAGTGGTTCCAAGCAAAAGAAGATGGATCCAGCAAAAACAAATCAAAAGGTAGGGTGGTAGCAAAAATCAACAACGGTGGTAGCACAAATCAAAACTACGGTAACAATAAAATTGAAGCGGTTCCAGATGGATCCAACAAAAAATCAAAAACAGGGTTGTAGCAAAAATCGAAGATGGTGGTAGCAAAAATCGAAGGCCATGGTAACAAAAGTTTGATACACTGGTTTCATCAAACAAAAAACATGATAGCCCACCATCTCCATCACCGGCAATGCTGGTTGCAACTTTTCGTCGGCGTGGTTCCAGCTTTTCGCCGGCATGTTTCCAGCAAAAAAAAGTCAACCGGTTGTAGCACCGGAGCCCTCCATCTTCATCGCCAGCAACACTGCTTGAAACTTTTTGCCGCCATGGTTCCAGCTTTTGGCCGACATAGTTCCAGCTTTTGGCCGGCCGGTTGCAGCACTGAAGCCTGTCATCTCCATCGCCGGCAACGCTGCTTGCAGCTTTTCGCCGGAATGGTTCCAGCAAAAAGCCGGCCGGTTGCAGCATTGGAGTGTGTCATCTCCATCACTGGCGGCTTCTGCTTTTGCAGTGTCGATGGACTGTAGTCCGGTCACCGCGCATGGCTGTTCCAGCTGTGCCCATGGCCGTCGGCGCTCTCCATGCACAACGCCCCACCACACCGCCTCTCTCGCTTCCATGGATGAGGGAGAGCTGCGTGAGCACCGCAACAGGACAGCTCACCGGGGAAGATTGCGGTGGCGTGGCAAGCAGTGGTTGCGGTGGGATGGGATTGAAATTAGAGAGACTGGGGAAGGGATTGGGGAATGAGTGGTCGGGCAGCTCGCCAGGGAAGATTGCCGTGGCATGGCTGGCCATGGTGGCAAGCAGTAGTTGCGGTGGGATGAGATTGAAACTAGAGAGATTGGGGGAAGGGATTGGGGAATGAGTGGTTGGGCTGAACTGAGGGAAAGGATAAGAGATGAGGTGAAGCGGTGGGGTGGACCATATGCCCACGTGAAGGATTAAAAAGGGGGTGTGACGCGGCGTGACCGGCCGAGTGTTCGGCCGGCGCCCCGGCCCCAAACGTTTCCCTTCTTTTTTCTGTTTCACAACGAGCTTTCCTGTGTGCGTGGAAGCTTCTTGCCTGTCCGGGAGCCTGTAGACTGTAGTAATATATCTCGTGGACATCAGCAGATAACAGCGACATGTATTTGGGTACAGATGCACGAGCATGCAGCTCGATCGGTCGCCTATTGCTCCTGCGGCGCAATTTCCTAGCGTGCGCGTCGGCCGGAATCAGCAGACATAGCCTACCACGCGATGCATGAATCTGCATATCAAAATGTTTCTATCCATGTTCTCATTTTCTAATCGAAGCAATGGAGAGTTAGCTTGTTGTATTTGATTTCTTGCGTACACACGTGCCGGGTGGGCAAAGTTGAACGGGCCTCGACCTTCCTTCTTCGCTAGCTACTTCTCTCTTGAATAAACCGTGTTTTCCATGTGCTGTGATCCCTGATTAGGCACTGAATAAATGCGGCGCGCATGGCATGCACGCACAAATTAACCTTCCCCTTTTGGAGTACCGGCCGGCCGGGAACTCGAAACAATCCAGGGATCAGTACCAATCTTCCTTCTCGGCAACTAATGAACTGTCATGACAGACTCCGGTTACAAAGTGAACACTGAAGAGAAAGGGTCTGGCTCGTTTGCGCGTTCAGATTGGACGGCCGGCCGGTCGGCCGGTTAGTGTGCAGCCGTGCAGATCGAATCGCGGGGATTTTACTCGTACGACGTACGTACGTGATTGCCCGCGAAAGCAACAGTTAAGCAACGCAGCCGCGCGCCAGCCGGCTGCTTCTGCCCTGCCCTGCTTCTCCCCAACAGTTAAGGGAGCATTGCATGAGCTGAGGGCAGTGCCAGCCAAAACCTGCCGCTGTAGTACATGCAGCGACGGAGATCCTGTGGCTGCTATGCTGTTTGTCAGTACAGGCTACTGTAACCTTCGCAAAAAAGGAAAGAAAATAGCGCAGGTTGGACAGCCTTGCGGGATCGATCGAGACGAGTCAATGTACTTCTTTTTTCTTTTGAGAAACAGACGGGTACGCTAGTCACTGGGCAGTGGGCCGAGACTGCATTTTATCGATCACCATGATAGTCGGTCCCAGCCGTGCATTGATTATACCATCTTACTTAGTAACCAATAAGAAATATCTAAAAAAACTTAATCAAGAAGGATTACTCAAAAAAACTTAATCAAGAAGGAGGAGCTGGCGCGTTCCAAATTTCCATTACTGGCCTGCGCATCAACGCGGAGGTGCCCCGCCACCATTGACAGAGAGGTATGGCTACTACTTAGATGAATGAATTACATTAGCCAGACTAGCAAGCTACTCTAGGGCCGCAACCACGGCCAACTAAGAAGAACCAAAGAACTCGGGGATTGTTCGACTGCGCACGCTAGTTGATCGATGCATGGATGGATCGGCAGGAGACAGGAGTAGAGGCTTGAGGTTGAGCTAGCTGTAGACGGTGACGAGGCGGCGGAAGCACCTGGTGCATGAGTACTTGCGCTTGTTCTTGAGGCACAGCGGGAGGCAGAGGATGCGCCGCTCGCTCTCCACGTCGGTCGCCACCACGGGGCCGCCGCAGGACGGGCACGCGCCGGGCGCCTTGCCCATGCCCACCACCCGCTCCTCCTTCGCCCCGATGATCATCTTCACCGCTCCGCCCACGCCCATTGTTGCCATAGATCGACGAAACCCTCGGTCGCGCGAGAGGAAGAAGATGGGGATTGGAGGGAGGTGGGATCTTAGCTTTTGAAAAATCTGGGGATTGTGGCCGGTGACGGGGATGGCAGGCCCATATATAGCGGACGGGACGAGGGCGCAGGCGGGAAGACGGGGCAGGACCGCAGGACCGCGCGCCGCAGCGACCCGTTTGGGTTTTACTTTTTTACCGGCTCGCGTACGTCTCGATGGATATGCGACCCACGGGAGGCCCATGTGGGGTTCCCCAGTGGAGGAGTACACGCTACAGTAGCAGGGCTTTGCTCTTTATTTATTTATTTTTTCATTCAGCGGCGCTAGTGTACATTACATCCTTCCTAAAATCTAAAAAGTGCGCGTGCACTATTCTGTCGAACCGAGCGGCCGCGCCTCGACCACTCGTTTTGTGCAGATCGTGCGGCCCAGCGGAGTCAGGTTCTATTTTGTCGGGGCGACTCTGACCATCCATCGAAGCCCCCGATTCATTCCTCCCTCCGCTCTCCCCCACCCCGCATCGCCGCCGCCGCCGCCTACCTCGCATCTCGCCGCCGTCCTCCGCCTACCTCGCATCTCGCCGCCGTCCTCCGCCCTCGCCCCCACAACCACCACAACTGGCGTCCTCGTCTCCCCTCGGCACAAGAGAAGAGGAGAGGGAGGTCAGGTGACCAGGTCGGTCAGGCGGCGGCCAGATCCGCCCACAACCGACCGGCGACCACGATAATCCGTCGTCAAAGGAAATGCTTCTTCCACCTCGCGCGCCAGATGAGAGGAACCCTTCTGCTGTTTCCTCGCTCCCCACCCCGACACCACGCCATGGGTCGAGCTTCCCCTCCTCCAACCCACGCCATGCACTGAGCTCACTCCCTTCCTAAAGGTCTGCTCTCTCTCGCCCATCTTCTGCTGTATCGCTCACTGCATGCCACGGGGGCAAGCATTGCTGGCCATGGGACTGCTCGGCGACAGGGACGTTCTGGTGGGCTGCGGGAAGATGCCGGACGGCGCGCCCACTAGGCCTAACTGGCGCAAGGACGACCTCGACGATATGCTCCAGGCCACCCTGAACTTTTGCTGGCTTGGTATTGTTACGTAGCGCCTTTCGTACAACCTAAATTGCTCGTTGATGCAGCTACTGTTTTTGAAACTCTGATCCTACTGAAGAGCAGCAGGTGTTTTTTCGGAACTGAATGTTCCAGTTGTTCGAGAGCAAGGGGCTGGTGGAGGCAAACCAAGTCTTGGCTACTCCAGTTTAAGTTTTTGAACATTTCAATCTTCAGACCGTAGATTAGTATTATCTACTAAGATGTTGACTTTGTTCTACAGCATGTAGTCAATGGCATCGCTTGTATGTTCTGTAAATTGTAATTTTAGATTCTATGAAGACCATAAGAAAAGTTCACTCTGGAAGAACTAACAAATCAGTTCTCTGAAAGCAAAAAAGCAGAAGTACACGAGACAAATTCACTCTGGAAGAACTAACAAATCATTTCTAATGATTTTCTGAAAGTCCTAAAAAGAATTGCACAACCATTTAAAGTTGCACATGAACTGCAGATAGTTGGCCGGGGTAGCTGCAGATTGAATCGTCGATTTGCAGCAACATCGAGACACTGGCGGGGATGAGATATTAATATGTTTTTTTTAGCCGAGATATTAATATGTTGTATACACAGTTGCACAAGGATGTACGAACAAGTTTCATAATATGCAATCATAGTCGTACAATTAAGCATAGATAGTTGAACAAGCAGGCGTTATAAATTTCACAAATTACACGACGATACTAAGTAAGCCCGGCGACGTTTTTTTAAGTTGGTCTATTTTTGCTAGTCAATTTTTTTTGGCATGCACAGTAGTTATAGTTGCACACATAGTAGTCCTAGTTGGCACATGTATGGTCATAGAGTTGCACAATCTAATCCGCATAGTCGCATATGAATTGTCGTGGGAAGTTCTCACGCCCCGCCGCGATGTTGCACACTTTCGTCGGCGCAGTCGCACATGCATGGCAACAGAGTTGTACAATCTGGTCCGCATAGTCGCACATGAATTATCGCAGGAGGTTCTCACGCCCGGCCGTGGAGTTGCACATTTTTGTCAGCGCAGTCGCACATGCATGGCAACAGAGTTGCACAATCTGATCCGCATAGTCGCACATGAATTATCGCAGGAGGTTCTCACGCCCGACCGCGGAGTTGCACACTCTCGTCGGCATAGTCGCACACGGACAAAGTTGCACAATCTCGTTCGAATAGTCACACATGAATTATCATGGGAGATGCTCATGCATGGCCGCGAAGTTGCACACTTTTGTCGGCACAGTCGCACATGCATGGCCGCGGAGTTGCACACTCTCGCCGGTATAGTCGCATATGCATGGCCATAGAGTTGCATAATCTCGTGCGCATAGTCGCACATAAATTGTCGTGGGAGGTGCTCACGCATGGCCACGGGATTGCACACTCTCGTCGGCACAGTCGCACATGCATGGACATAGAGTTGCACAATCTCGTCTGCATAGTCGCACATGGATTATCATGGGAGGTGCTCATGCATGGCCACGGAGTTGCACACTCGTCGGCACAGTCGCATATGCATGACTACAGAGTTGCACAATCTCGTCCGCATAATCGCACATGAGTTGTTGTGGGAGATGCTTATGCCTGACCGCGGAGTTGCACACTCTCATCGCATAGTCGCACATGCATGGCCATAGTTGCACAATCTCGTCCTGATAGCCACACATAAATTGCCGGGGAAGGTGCTCACGCCCGGCCGCGGAGTTGCAGACTCTCGTCGGTATAGTCGCACATGCATGGCCACAGAGTTGCACAATCTCATTCGCATAGTCGCACACAAATTTTCGTGGGAGGTGCTCACGCATGGTCGTTGAGGGAGTCCTGGATTAGGGGGTGTCCAGATAGCCGGACTATACCTTCAGCCGGACTCCTGGGCTATGAAGATACAAGATTGAAGACTTCGTCCCGTGTCCGGAAGGGACTTTCCTTGGCGTGGAAGGCAAGCTTGGCGATACGGATATGTAGATCTCCTACCATTGTAACCGACTCTGTGTAATCCTAACCCTCTCTGGTGTCTATATAAACCGGAGTGTTTTAGTTCGTAGGACAACATATAACAATCATACCATAGGCTAGCTTCTAGGGTTTAGCCTTCTTGATCTCGTGGTAGATCTACTCTTGTACTACCCATATCATCAATATTAATCAAGCAGGACGTAGGGTTTTACCTCCATCAAGAGGGCCCGAACCTGGGTAAAACATCGTGTCACTTGTCTCCTGTTACCATCCGCCTAGACGCACAGTTTGGGACCCCCTACCCGAGATCCGTCGGTTTTGACGCCGACAGTCGTGGAGTTGCACACTCTCGTCGGCGCAGTCGCACATGTATGGACACATAGCTGTACAATCTCGTCCGCATAGTCACACATGAATTATCGTGGGAGGTGCTCACGCATGGCTGCGGAGTGGCACACTCTCATCGGCACAGTCGCACATACATGGCCATGGAGTTGCAAAATCTCGTCCACATAGTCGCACATGAGTTTTTGCGGGAGGTGCTGATGCCCGGCTGCGGAGTTGCACACTCTCGTTGGTATAGTCGCACAAGCATGGCCGGCCCACCAGTTGCACAATCTCGGCTGCATAGTCGGACATGAACTGATGTGGAAGGTGCCCACGTCCGACCACGGAGTTGCACACTCTTGTGTGCATAGTCGCACATGCGTGGCCGTGGAGTTGGGACATTCTTATAGGATAGTCCCTCAAACGCGGTTGTGGGGGCTGCACAGGCGCGGCGACTACCAGGCAGTTGGCCAGGGCACCGGGGCAGCAGACGAAATTGCACATTTCACTATTATAGAGTAGTATGGGGTGGTGCCACTAGTGAAAACTGCATGGCATCGGCAACAAAGGAAGTTGCACGTCTCACTGGAAGGAGGCAGTTTGGTGTGGAGGTACCATAGAGGAAAACTGCACGTCTACGGTGTATGAGAAAAGTTGCACATCACTATCAGGTAGTTGCACATCGACGACTAGTTAGTTGCACAAAACGGGGACAAAATTGCACAATTTTTTTTCCGTCAAAACATACCCATGCGGGATCTAGTTTCGAAGATCTCGCCGCAAAGAATCCAATGGTGAAGACGGATCTAAATTCCGGCACGCGGTTTGAAAGATATGGCCTTTTAAAAATTTGAAAATCTGAATTTAATACACAACAAGACAACAATGGGATTGCATTTAATGCAGAATACATGCACGGGGTGGGTGCTTTATTACCTAAAATCTAAAAAGTGCACACACACTGTTTGGGGGAACCGAGCGGCCGGCTCCTGGCCACTCGATTCCGCGCAGACATAGTCCAGGTGCCATCTGTGTTGAATCATTTGAACTGGTTTTGGACTGTTGCCCTTTAAAATAGTGGGCCAGGGAATATAATTAGAAGGAAAAGTAGTACGTGATGTCCATTCTCTCTCTCCGCATGTGACTGATTTAACTATTTTTCACAAAAATTTAAAAAGTCATATCTTTCAAACCTTGCATTGGAATTCAGATCCGTTTTCACCTTTGGACTCCTCACATCGAGATCTTTAAAACTAGATTCCGCATGGGTATGTTTCGATGAAATTTTTTTATGCCAACTTTGGAGCTATATGGTGTAACTTTAGTACTGTGTTGTGCAACTTTAGTACTACATGGTGCAACTTTTTTCAAAACAAAATTTTAGAGCTGCATAATCATGACAACCTGATCTGCAACTAGTATACTGCCGTGGCCAACTACCTAGTCATAGATGTGCAACCATCCTCCCTACTTGTAATGTAGTCTAGTTGCACACACATTGATGTTTAGTTGACAGAAGACTAGTTGCACACACATATGCTTAGTTGGCTTTTAATGTAGTCTAGTTGCATACACATTGATGTTTAGTTGGCTTGTAATGTAGTCTAGTTGCACACACATTGATGTTTAGTTGGCTTGTAATGTAGTTTAGTTGCACACACATTGATATTTAGTTGGGAGGAAGACTAGTTGCACACACATATGCTCAGTTGGCTTGTAATGTTGTCTAATTGCACACACATTGATATTTAGTTGGCAGGACACTAGTTGCACACACACCTATACGCAACCGAGGCGGCAATGTAGTATAGTTGCATACACATTGATATTTAGTTGGCAGGACTAGTTACACATATATGCTCAGTTGACGCGGTAATGTAGTCTAGTTGCACACACATTGATGTTTAGTTGGCAGGAAGACTAGTTCATCGAAACATCCCTATGTAAGATCTACTCTTGAAGAGCACGTCGCGAGGGTTTCAACGGTGAAAACGGATCTGAATTTTGACACGCGGATTGAAAGTTATGCCTTTTAAAAAATTTAAAATCACAAAATAAATGCGAACAAACACACGCACATGTATATGCATGCACAAGAGGAGATATATATGCTGGCATTTAATACGTAGCAGAAAAAGGGACTACTAGACCAAATCTGTAGCATAGACAGAAACAGTGCGCGCGCACAATTTAGAATTTAGGTTGGCCACTCGGTACGGCTACCGATCAGCCGGCCGCTCGCTAGACTTGCCCGCTTTATTAGCAGTTCTTTATGCACGTGATTTGACCACTTTCCTTTTTATTAATGAGGGGACATGTAATTTCCCTTTTAGTCGGCCGCTCGGATGACCTCCTTGGCGCCCACGTGCCGACTAGACGCGTCCTACATCCTTTAAAAAGTCATACTACCACACAAACAGTTTGGTACAGTACATTACCATATGTGTTTATTTGTTGACTAATAAACACTAAAGTTTATGCATGCGTGTGCCCATCTTGCTTTTATACGCATCCATGATAAGATAAAGTTTTTGGTCTTTTGGGCTAGACGATGAACGCGATAAGGCCTATGGTTGAAGACATCTTAGTTTGGATATAGTTGTTCTCTCCCGTGTCTCGATACGCCATGCCCCAGCAAGTCATTTGTATACGTTGCCTACAAACAATACTAGAAAATGGAAAATGTGCACGTGCCAAATTTACATAGTTCAAAATTATTACATGTTATCTGTGTTTTTCTTCTTTACAAGATATGTATTTACATTGACCATTTTGATTTTCACCAAAAAGAATCGACCGGCTGACTCTTCCCTAATTCAAGTCACTGCTTATAAATACTCCCCCATGTAATGCCATGTATGTACTCCATGTCGAATTCTCTTTTAGTTCAGCACTCCACTTCAATGTAACTCTAGATCGGTTAAAAAAGAAAGAAACAACTATAGTGCCCATTTTTTTTTTGCTGGAATAGCCGCCATGCTTTAATCACGTGAACTTTCCACTATCCTTCCTTAGATGCACAAATTAATTAACGTAGACGGTAAGGTTTCGTCACCCTACAAGTCACCGATTGAGTTCGACACATCAATACGACAAATCGAACCACGATAACATTATGATCAAGAACATATATAAACATCAATCATACCCAATACATGCAGTGTTATTTCCATGACCCCTCCACGAAAAAGCAAGGTACCCAGATTATATCACTTGATCTTATCTTAAACAAAAGGTCAAACCTTTCGACCTACGCTACTTTTCATCGATGCCGGTTGTATTCTGTTGTGCCGGTTCTATAGGGCCTTAACACGGCGACTCTTCGACTGTCCACTATAACAAGTTTTGCCCGGCTCCAGCGAGGTAGGGCGATGACGACGACACATCTTCAACTCGCTTCAGTGTTTGTAGTCGTTGCTAGATGGTCTACGGATCTAGATGTAATTTTTATTAGTCCTACTGTTCGTTGTACTGTCATGATTGAAGATGAATAGATTGAATGTCTTCTCATGGAAAAAAGGTCAAACCTATCGGGTTTGAAATTGTATCATTGGAAAATAGGATATCCGAGGAAACATACTACAACGATGTGCATGTCAAATTCTCTTAGTTTAGTTCTCCACTTAACTACAACTCAAGATTTAATTGTTGAACATTAATGGGTAAACAGTATGTAAAGGTAAAAAAATGTGTAGCCCTCCATTTTTTTTTTGCGGGTGAATAACTTGTATTACTCAACTCATAGAATTACAATCATCAGCAGCTAGCTGGACAGTTTCCTCAGGACCAGAACCCAACCAAGTCATGGTTCTACCTTTGGTACGAGCAAAATTAGCTAGACTGTCACTAACCCTATTTTGGGATTGAGATATATGAGTAATACATGATTCACGAAGACTCAAAAGATATCTAATTTCAGTAACTATGGAAGAATACGCCGATCTATCAACTTCTTTAGACTGAACAAGCTTAACTGCCACAATGGAATCCATCTCTATGGATATCGGACAATTGCTTATATGCAAGGAAAAGGAGAGACCCTCCATGCATGCACACAACTCCGCTTCAAGAGCATCTCTGCACGAAAACAGTACTCGACAGGCTGAGAAAATGATATTACCATTGCTGTCCCTGAGCACCATACCTGCACCGGCAGATCCCTCATCCGAGAATGAGCCATCACTGTTTAGTGTAACCCAACCCGAGATAGAAGGCCGCCAAGTTTCAGGGGACGAGTAGATGCTATTTCATGCGGCCGCAGCAGCACCTTATCACATGTGATAATCTGTTTTCCTTTCTCCGGGTCAGAAGCTAAGTCCACCTTCAAGCACAAGATCGAATTCAAATAGGACACAAGAAAACGCTTCGAAGCTTCCATGGTCGGCATTGGTTTATGATGAACAACCTCATTGCGGATATGCCAAGAACGCCACAAGGTAAAGAGAACCATGGAACGCTCCATGTCTGGAAGTGGCTCAAGAACGTTCACTGGTAGAAAAAGAGGCTTCCATACGCCCCCATTAGTCCCCAAAACAACCGAACCGCGACCAAAGGGGTCTTTAGTCGCGGTTCGGGAGAAGACCCGCGACCAACTATCTGGGCCCAGCGCGCTCGGTCGACAGCTGGCGGACGGGAGGGGCTTTAGTCCCGGTTGGCCTGGCCAACCGGGACTATAGGTCCCCGAAGGCCTTTAGTCACGGTTGGCCAGGCCAACCGGGACTAAAGGCCCATCCAGCTGGCGGACGGGAGGGGCTTTAGTCCCGGTTGGCCAGGCCAACCGGGACTAAAGGCCCATCCAGCTGGCGGACGGGAGGGGCTTTAGTCCCGGTTGGCCTGGCCAACCGCGACTAAAGGCCCATCCCTATATATAGGACTCAGCTCACTTCACTTCACTCAGCTCACTTCACAATTTTCAGAAGGTGGTGGTGGGTTTGCTTTTGGTTTCTCCTATGCACACAAGGTGTTTGATGAAATGCCCGAGAGCCTGAAACAAACATGATATGAAGTGTCCGAGCCACACTTGAGCTTTCTCATTTATTTTTCATGCAGATGAATCGGCAATGGATGTACGGTCCCCGACTCTCCGGCGAGTTCACTACGGGTTTGAAAGATTTCCTCGTAGTGGCAAATGCGAACAAGCAGCAAGGTTTTATTATCTGTCCATGTGTTGTCTGTAAGAATCAGAAGGGTTACTCCTCCTCAAGAGACGTTCACATGCACCTGCTTCGGCATGGTTTCATGCCAAGCTATAATTGTTGGACCAAGCATGGAGAAAGAGGGGTTAGAATGGAAGAAGATGAAGAAGGGGATGATATCGATGACAACTATCATGATCATTTCGGTGATACTTTCATGGAGGATGATGCTGAAGGTGGGGAAGGGTTAGGTGAAGGTGAAGAAGAGGCACATGATGAGCCCGCTGATGATCTTGGTCGGACCATTGCTGATGCACGGAGACGCTGCGAAACTGAGAAGGAGAGGGAGAATTTGGATCGCATGTTAGAGGATCACAAAAAGTCGTTGTATCCAGGATGCGATAATAGTCTGAAAAAGCTGGGCTGCACACTGGATTTGCTAAAATGGAAGGCACAGGAAGGTGTAGGTGACTCATCATTTGAAAATTTGCTGAAAATGTTGAAGAATATGTTCCCGAAGAATAACGAGTTGCCCGCCAGTACGTACGAAGCAAAGAAGGTTGTCTGCCCTCTAGGTTTAGAGGTTTTGAAGATACATGCATGCATTAATGACTGCATCCTCTACCGCGGTGAATACGAGAATTTGAATGAATGCCCTGTATGCACTGCATTGCGTTATAAGATCAGAGGCGATGACCCTGGTGACGATGTTGAGGGCGAGAAACCCAGGAAGAGGGTTCCCGCCAAGGTGATGTGGTATGCTCCTATAATACCACGGTTGAAACGTTTGTTCATGAACAAAAAGCATGCCAAGTCGTTGCGATGGCACAAAGAGGACCGTAAGTCCGATGGGAAGTTGAGACACACCGCTGATGGAACGCAATGGAGAAAGATCGACAGAGTTTTCAAAGATTTTGCAGCTGACGCAAGGAACATAAGATTTGGTCTAAATACTGATGGCATTAATCCTTTTGGCGAGCAGAGCTCCAGCCATAGCACCTGGCCCGTGACTCTATGCATCTACAACCTTCCTCCTTGGTTGTGCATGAAGCGGAAGTTCATTATGATGCCAATTCTCATCCAAGGCCCTAAGCAACCCGACAACGACATCGATGTGTACCTAAGGCCATTAGTTGAAGAACTTTTACAGTTGTGGGCCAGACCTGGTGTATGTGTCTGGGATGAGCACAAAGGAGAGGAATTTGACCTACGAGCGTTGCTTTTTGTAACCATCAACGATTGGCCTGCTCTCAGTAACCTTTCGGGACAGACAAATAAGGGATACAATGCATGCACGCACTGCTTACATGAGACTGAAAGTGTACGTTTGGTTAATTGTAAGAAGAACGTGTACCTGGGTCATCGTCGATTTCTTCCCCGAAATCATAACGTAAGAAAGAAAGGCAAGCATTTCAACGGGAAGGCAGATCACCGGCCGAAGCCTGCGGAACGTACTGGTGCTGAGATATTTGATATGGTCAAGGATTTGAAAGTCATCTTTGGAAAGGGTCCTGGCGGACAATCAGTTCCGCGGGGAGTTGACGGGCACGCACCCATGTGGAAGAAGAAATTTATATTTTGGGAGCTAGAATATTGGAAAGTCCTAGATGTCCGCTCTGCAATCGACGTGATGCATGTTACGAAGAATATTTGCGTGAACCTGCTAAGCTTCTTGGGCGTGTATGGGAAGACAAATGATACAAAGGAAGCACGGCAGGACCAGCAACTTTTGAAAGACCCAGATGACCGGCATCCGGAATGGTTTCAAGGTCGTGCCAGCTACGCTCTTACCAAAGAAGAGAAGGTCATTTTTTTTGAATGCCTGAGCAGTATGAAGGTCCCGTCTGGCTTCTCGTCGAATATAAAGGGAATAATAAACATGTCGGAGAAAAAGTTCCAAAACCTGAAGTCTCACGACTGCCACGTGATTATGACGCAATTGCTTCTGATTGCTTTGAGGGGGCTCCTACCGGAAAATGTTCGAGTAGCCATTGTGAAGCTATGTGCATTCCTCAATGCAATCTCTCAGAAGGTAATCAATCCAGAAGATCTACCACGGTTACAGAACGATGTGGTCTAATGCCTTGTCAGTTTCGAGTTGGTGTTCCCACCATCCTTCTTCGATATTATGACGCACCTCCTGGTCCACCTAGTCGAAGAGATTTTCATTCTCGGTCCTGTATTTCTACACAATATGTTCCCCTTTGAGAGGTTCATGGGAGTATTAAAGAAATATGTTCGTAACCGTGCTAGGCCAGAAGGAAGCATCGTCAAGGGCTATGGAAATGAGGAGGTAATTGAGTTCTGTATTGACTATGTTCCTGACCTTAAGCCGATTGGTATTCCTCAATCGCGACACGAGGGGAGACTAAGTGGAAAAGGCAAGATCGGAAGGGAATCCACGATATGTATGGACGGTCATTCTATGACTAAAGCACACCACACAGTTCTGCAAAATTCCAGCTTGGTGGCTCCGTACTTCGAGCAACACAAGAATATTTTACGCTCGGACAACCCGGGGAAGCCTGAATCCTGGATTAGAAAGGCCCACATGGAGACTTTCGGCAGTTGGTTGCGAAAACATTTAATGAATGACAATGATGTTGGAGATCAGCTGTACATGTTGGCCAAGAAACCATCTTCGACTATAACGACTTTCCAAGGGTACGAGATAAATGGGAATACATTTTACACCATCGCCCAAGATAAAAAGAGCACCAACCAAAACAGTGGTGTCCGCTTTGATGCAGCAATCGAGAATGGGCAAAAGGTCACATATTATGGTTACATAGAGGAGATATGGGAACTTGACTATGGACCCTCCTTTAAGGTCCCTTTGTTCCGGTGCAAATGGTTCAAGCTAACAGGAGGTGGGGTAAAGGTGGACGAGCAATACGGAATGACAATGGTGGATTTCAACAATCTTGGTTACCTTGACGAACCATTCGTCCTTGCCAAAGATGTCGCTCAGGTTTTTTATTTGAAGGACATGAGTAGCAAACCGAGGAAACGGAAAGATAAGAAAACGATCAGTACATCATGCGATGATCCAAAGCGCCACATTGTTCTTTCAGGGAAAAGAAACATCGTGGGAGTGGAGGACAAGACAGACATGTCAGAAGATTATAATATGTTTGGTGAAATTCCGCCCTTCAAAGTGAACACTGACCCAAGCATTAAGTTAAATGATGAGGATGCTCCATGGATACGGCACAATCGTAAGCAAGCAGGGACACAAGGGAAGAATTGATGTGTAATAATTTATTGTACCAAACTTTGTATTTGGTCGATGAACTGAATGATGTATCAAACCTTTTGTCAAACCTTCAAGGGATTTTAAAATGAATTAGTTTTATTTTTCTGATTTTTTTGATATATAATTGTATTTTTAAGATTTTAAAATGAATTAGTTTTATTTTTCCGATTTTAAAAGGAAAAATGAAGAAGAAGAAAGAAGGAAAAAGGAAGAAAAAAACAGAAGAAAAAAGGAAAAACAGAAGAAAAAAACAAACAGAAGAAAAACATAAGAAAAAACAGAAGAAAAAAACAAACAGAAGAAAAAAGGAAAAAGGAAAAAAGGAAGAAAAAAAGAAGAAAAACAAAACAAAATAAATAAAGCACAGACCCTTTAGTTCCGGTTGGGGAGGCGGACCGCGACTAAAGGATACCCTTTAGTCGCGGTTGTTGTCCCCAACCGCGACTAAAGGGTCTTTCTGCGCGGGAACGAAAGCGGCGCCAAAACCCTTTAGTCCCGGTTGGGGAGGCGGACCGCGACTAAAGGGTTCCTTTAGTCGCGGTCCGCCTCCCCAACCGCGACTAAAGGGTACCTTTAGTCGCGGTCCGCCTCCCCAACCGCGACTAAAGGTGCGTCTATAAATGCTGCACTTAGCAGTTTTGCCACTTCCCATTCTCCTCTCTCTCGACGCCGAATCGCTGCCCCGACGTCGATCGACGCCGACGCCGACGCCGAAGCCCTGCCCCGACGCCGAAGCCCTGCGCCGACGCCGAAGCCCTGCGCGCCGCCGCCCCCGTCCCCAGTGAGCGCCGCCTCCGTCCGTGCCTGCCCTTGCCCGCCGCCCGTGCCCTGCGCCCTTGCCCGCCGCCCGCCGCCCGACGCCCTGCCGCCTGCCGCCCGACGCCCTGCCGCCCGACGCCCCGTCGCCCGCCGCCCGCCGCCCGCCCGCCCGCCGCCCGACGCCCTGCCGCCCGAAGAAAAAGGAAGAAGAAGAAGAAAGAAAAAGGAAAAAGGAAGAAGAAGAAGAAAGAAAAAGAAAAAAGAAAGAAGAACAAAAAGGAAGAAGAAAAAAAGAAAGAAGAAAAAAAAGGAAAACACAAGAAAAACAAACAGAAGAAAAAAACAAAAGAAAACAAAAAAACAGAAGAAAAACAAAGGAAGAAGTAAAAACAAAAGAAAACAAAAAAACAAACAGAAGAAAAAAACAAAAAAAAGGAGGAAGAAAAACAAAGGAAGAAGAAAAAAAGAAAGAAGAAAAACAAAGGAGGAAGAAAAAAAAGGAAGAAGAAAAACAAAGGAAGAAGAAAAAAAGAAAGAAGAAAAAAAGGAAGAAGAAAAAAAGAAAGAAGAAAGAAAGAAGAAAGAAAAAGGAAGAAGAAAAAACAAGAAAGAAAAAGGAAGAAGAAAAAGAAAGGAAGAAGAAAAACAAAGGAAGAAGAAAAAAAGAAAGAAGAAAGAAAAAGGAAGAAGAAAAAACAAGAAAGAAAAAGGAAAAAAAATGAAAACCAAATAAAACCAAAAGAAAGAAGAAAGAAAAAGGAAGAAGAAAAAAAGAAGAAGAAAGGAAGAAGAAAGGAAGAAGAAGAAAGAAAGAAAAAAGAAAAAGGAAGAAGAAGGAAGAAGAAGAAAGGAAGAAGAAGAAAGGAAGACGAAGAAAGAAAGAAGAAGAAAGGAAAAAGGAAGAAGAAGAAAGGAAGAAGAAGAAAGAGGAAGAAGAAAGGAAGAAGAAGAAAAAAAGATTTTTTACTTAAAGAATCTTATTTTTTAATTCCTCCTCCTCTATGTCCCCTTAATCTTATTTTTTAATTCCTTTATACTTAAAGAATTTTTACTTCATGCAGGAGTGACATATGGCGGACGATAGAACCGAGCCGCTTAGGGATCCGGAGGCTGAACGTTATTTAATGGGCATCATCAACAACGAGATTCCTTATGTGCCGGGCTCAGAATATGAGCAACAAGAGGATGTAGTCTCTTCTTATCTGAACCTTGACGGTGGAACAGAGATTGTCGACGGAGGTCAACCGTCAACAACCGACGATCTCGAATTGCAAGTAGCAACCACCTCCGGCAAGGTATATATATACATTGAGAGCCTCTCGTGATACAAACTTACTGAAATGTGAATACATATGTATTAACGCGCGCGACTCTCTTTCTTTTTTTAGCCCTCCGGATCGAGTACGACAAAGCATGGCAAATCCAAGGCGATGAAAACAGGAGAAACATATGCCATTGAGTTTGTCAGTGAAACCGGCAAGCCCCTACAGCACACCTCAAAGTTTGTCAACCAATGCGGAGTCGTTGTTAGAGACAACGTCCCGATCACCGTCCAGGAATGGAAGGAGCCAAAGAAGGCACGTCTTGGTTTCAGTTTTGTCGACAAGAGAACGAAAAAGGATTGCTGGAGAAAGCTTATGGAACATTTCATTCTACCTCCGGAATACAACAAAGTCGATGAATTCGGTAACGAGGTTCCGGGTGGACGTCAGAGGAGGAGGCTAGTTAAAGAGTTCGCTCTTCAGAAGATGGGCGAAGCATTCCGGAACTTCAAGAAAAATTTAACCCGTGACTATGTCAACAAGGGTAAGACTCCGGATTTCAATGGACAACATGAGAAACTGAAAGATGATTGGCCAGAATTTTTGAGGCAAAAACAATCGGAGCATTTCAAGGAAATGTCGAAAAAAAATAAGGATAATGCGAGTAAGAAAAAGTACCATCATATTATGGGGCCAGGAGGATACCTCCTTTCGGAGCCTAGGTGGCAGAAGATGGAGGAGGACCTGAGGGTGCGAGGAATCCCTCTAGGTACAGAGGGATGGGACCCAAGGGCCAAAAGCTGGTGGTACGGGCATGGGGGATCACTAGACCCGGAGACAGGGGTGTGTGTTCACTGGCAGAAAATGTTTGCTCCCACCCAAGCCCTTATTGACGCAATGACCCAAGCTCAAGAGGGCTTGATCAAGTTCAACAGAGAGAAAGACGCACTGACAATAGCCCTCGGGAATGATGAACACAGAGGACGTGTACGAGGCAAAGGCAAAGTTTCGTGGAAAGTAGGGTTTTCCCAGGACAATGACCCGTACTGTTACAGAAGCCGTAAGAGAAAGACGGACCGGGATGCAGATCTTATGACGAAGTTTGCATCGGAACTCCATGAGTTGAAGCAGACCGTGCATGAACTAGTGAAAGAAAAATCGGCTGCAGGGCCGCATGAAGATCATGAAGCGGATCGCTGAAGCCAGCAGCGGAGAAGCAGCGTGGCTTCCACGGATGCCCCGCCTGGTGCTAGTGCACCGATGATCGAGATTCGTGCACCGGAGCCTCACTACCCCGTGGATGATGTAAAGGAGATGACAGAATGTGATCTGCATTATCCCGTGGGGAACGTTTCCACGAAGGTAGCTAGCGGCAGTGCTTTACCCTATACACCTGGAGCACTCCACCACAACAACCCCATTGCATATGGCTATGCTCGTGTCACGGTGGAAGACATAGTCCAAGGGTTTGAGGACCTGGAGATTGACAAACCTACACCCGAAGGGGAGAGAAGACTTGGATATGTCAAGCGCCAGTTCATTCTATGGAAAAAGAAGTACATAGTGTTTCCAGGCGAGGCGCCAAGGCTAGCAAGTCCACCCCCCTCCGATGGTGGTGGTGGTGGTGGCGGTGGTGGCGGTGGTGGCGGTCGTGGTGGTTCACCTACACCTCCTTCACGCCATTCGACGCCGTCCCCCGATCCACAACCTCCGGCGGGTACGACGCCCCCCAATCCTCCTCCGGCGGGTACGACGCCCCCCAATCCACCTCCGGCGAAGAAGCAGAAGCAGGCGGACAACAAGGAAACCCGCTCCTGGACTATTAACCCGGACCCTTATGTACCTAAGACCACAAGGGTACCGGAGCCATCACTGAAGCCTCTCCTCCCAAGGCCTGGGGAACTTAGTGAAGCTGAAACCAAATTGGCCGCGTCTGCTGATTATGAGAAATGGAAGGCGGATATGAAGGCGAAAAAAGAGCCTGAGCCCAAGCAAGTATTCACTGAGAAGCAAAAGAAGTGGGCTAAGGATTTTTTGACGACACCGTCCCAAGCCGAGCTGAATATGCCTGACGACTATGGACATGAACTTCGTAGGCAAGCAAAAATATTGAGGGAGGAGAAAGAAGAAAGTAAAAAAAGCGGGAAACAAGTTGACCAGCTCGGGATGCAGAAGAAACAATCGATCCCCCCGCTCATAGTGAAAGCCGGTCCGGAAGAGGACCCCGAGATCATAGCAGCTGCGGCAGCACTTGGATTGACTGTAGCGGGTGCCATGAAACAAGCGTCCGAGATGGGTTTGACTCTTCGTGCCTTCTTAGGCCTTGAGGATGCGCCAGTATGTGAGATAGCATTACAATATGTGCGGAATGGGCCTCTCGTCGAGCCTGCGCAGGAAAAGAGTCTACCACCACAAATGCGAAATCTGCTACGTTGGTACAAGAATTTCATAACATGGGCCGACAAAGAATATGTTTATGCGGATGTTACAGATGAGCATCACACCAAACGGTACTCTGTAGAAGTTCATATGAGTGAATTGTTCCAGCTGTTCAATCTGCGCGACCTCGACAAATCTATGCTGAGTTGCTACGTTCTGTAAGTGATTTATTTCTACCTCATCTCGTTCTTCATTGCCTGCACTATATATATATATATTGTGCTAACTATATTGTTGCGTACGCTATTATGCAGATTGAAGATTTGGGAATGCAAAATAAGAAACATCCATGATGTTGGGTTCATTGACCCACATATCGTTAATGGATATGTGTTACAACATCACCCCGAAGACGTGGAGAAAGACCTGTACAAGTTTCTTAGAAAGCATCAACTCAAAAGTCATATTCTATTTCCTTACCATTTTGGGTGAGTGTTTCTCTCTTGTGCCCATTCTCTTTTGTTTACTCCATGCATGGTATGTCTAATCGATGAGTTATGCATGACTGTGCATGTAACGTGTCCGCAGGTTCCACTGGATTCTGCTAAATATTGAACTTCACACCTCCAAAGTTCTAATCATGGACTCTATGGATTCGGATCCAAAGCGTTGGGCCGACATGAGAAAAATGCTGCAAAAGTAATTATTTTCAATCATTTGGGCTCTATATCGATCGGTCTCTTTCGTTAATTTCCTAATATCAAGTAACTAATAACTCCCTTATTCATTTAATTTTCTTTGCCCTGTAGGGTTTGGAGACGGTTCTCAGAAGAAATTGTCGGTGAATTCAAACATGAGCTAGATTTCAGAAAGTTAGTTAATGTGGATAAGCAGCCACCGGGGACCAATCTATGTGGATACTATGTTTGTGAGAACATCCGGAGACACACCACTGAGCGGAAGGCATCAGATAGCGTGCGGAACGCGACGGATAACTTGCGGAGGAGGCTTAGTCCAGAAGCTCGCTTCCGACCAATTCAAGAAGAATTAGCAGGATTTTTCATGAGGGAAGTCATCAATCCTAAAGGAGAACACTATACCGAGGACGAAGAAATTTATATGCATACCCGAGATTGAAACTTGTTCGAAGTTGTATATGGTCATCCATCCTAATTGTGTATGGAAACTTGTTCGAAGTTGTATATGGTCACCCGAGATTGAATATATATTATATATTCCTCTTGAATTCTTCTTGTTTGAAATTTCATATGCATGTATATAGTAGCGTAGAATATGTGTACTGAAACTTCATCAAAAATAAAATAAAACACAAAATAAAATATAAAACAAATAAAACACTACAAATTAAAAAGAAACCAGGTTTAGGGGGGCTGAAACCCTAAACCTGCGGAGGAGGCCTTTAGTCCCGGTTGGCCACGAGAACCGGGACTAAAGGTCCTCCACCCCGACGGACCACGGGCGCCGACGTGGACGGGCCTTTAGTCCCGGTCAGCCACAAGGACCGGGACTAAAGCCTTTAGTCGCGGTCCGTAAGAGGCGCGACTAAAGGGGGGGGGGGGTATTTAGTCGCGCATATTTAGTCCCGGTTGCACGGCCGGGACTAAAGACTGTGGCGAACCGAGACTAAAGGTCTTTTTTCTACCAGTGGTTTAGCAACCACTCGCGCCCATTGTTCTGTATTGAAGAGAGGGTCGGCAGCCGCCATACTTCCGACATAGTGTCCCATAATAAGCGTGACTGAGGACAGCGGCAAAAGGCATGGAAATTATCCTCGGGTTTACAAGCACACCTCGGACACAAATCAGTCAACTCCAGACCTCTAGTGCTTCTCTTTTGCCATGTAGGAAGTGAATTTGTAGACAATCTCCAAGCGAAATTTCCAACCGCAGGTGGTACATCACAAGACCATATTAATTTCCAGCAGGACCGACTACCATCAAGTCTAGTGCTTGAACCAGCAACGTTACTTCTGTGAATTTCGTCAAAGGCCACTATCTTCACGAAGACGCGGGGATGCTCGAATTTTCACAATTTCAACAACGTCCGCCTGCAAGACGTATCGTTGCAATAGATCATACTTCCAAGAGCCGTTATCATTCAAAAGTTCAGAAACAAAACGAAGTCGACACGTCCCTTTCATAGAAATTGGCTTGTAAGCAAAGGGTCGAGGAATCCAATTGTCTCGCCAGATGCGGATGTTACGCCTGTTACCAACTCTCCAAATAAGGCCCTTTTTAACAAATCAAGTCCGTGGCTAATTCCTTGCCAAGACGACGATGCATTCCCTGTGAAAACGGTATCTTCCAATTTGCCTTCAGGATAATATCTAGCTTTCAACACTTGAGCACACAAACAGTCAGGTTTAGATATTAATCTCCAGCCCTCCAAATTTTAATTTGGTTCATAAGTTTTGAAGATACCGAAATAGGAAAAAGCTAGAAATTTGATGACATGTCGTGTTGCTAGCATTCTTCTACTGGACTAGATGTAACCATGATTGTCACCGAAATGAAAGAATTCCGTTAAGGTAGACTCTATGAAAAGGAAAATCCATTGAAATTATATAGAAATTAGATTACATGAAAAAATCATATGGATTATATAATTAATCATATAAAACCATTGATCCAGCCATACATAATTAATCTTATACATGCAATAAATTACTAGACCTCCTTTTTCCTTAAAAGGAGATAGTTCTACAATCAAATATTTTCCATGGATTCCCTTTTTTAGGAGCAGGAGCTGGCAATGGCATTTAATTTTGTTACAACCGTCTATGAGAAAAGCTTAAACTCGCGGCGAAAAATGTTTCAACCATAGACGACGGAAGCCATGGATGATGACGAAAAGCTGCAACCAGCTTCGTTGTTTGCTACAACCAGCTTATTTTTTGCTACAGTCAGAGTATGGCCATGGGGTACTGAGCATGGTGTCTACGGTGGGCGAGGACGGGCGGCGCTGCTCCAGGCAACAATCGGCGTTGTGGTTTTTTGCTACATGCTACAACCAGCATTGCAAATTGCTACTGCCGCATCCCGTCTGACTACAACAGAAGTCATGGTTTGCTACAAACACATACAGTCAAATGCTACAACTGGCAATGATATTGGTACAAGATGCTACGGTCGTCGATGGCCGTGCACAGAGACGAGGATGAGGACGACGACGCCGCGGCAGCTACGAGGCCGCGGATGAGGATTTTTCATGCTGGAACCGGCAAGGCTTGCTACAAGCTCCATGGATCGGGTTTTTTTGAGCACGAGGATAAGGTTGTGTGAGGGCGGCGAGTCCGGGGCGTGCGGCGGTGCTTCAAACTCGGTCGCCTCACGGGGTTTACGGCGGCTGGTCGACGGTGCTCGCTGCTGCCTCCTCTTCTTTCGCTCCGATGCGCGGCGTTGCGATATTTTCAGGAAGACGATGGAGAAGAAGCACAAAGAGAGGAGGCACATCCGACAGCTAGCAGTATAGGAATTGTACTGTCCAAGATGGACCGGCCGAATTGTTGGGCCAGTGCGCTGGCACAGAGTAATGCCTTTTTTGTACCCCGTGACATCATCCTCCTTGGAGACTCTGCTTGGACCTCACCTCTTGTATACGTATAGTACAACCTAGGCACGTGGTTTGCACTTTGCAGCACGCTGGCGTCGTCGGCCTTGATGAGGCGACGGGACCGGGCGCAGCATGGGAGGCAGGTCCCTGATGAGACCACTTTTGGACGGTCTCCTCGGAGCGGTGCGCATCTGGGCCTCCTCCCCGGTACACGACGTGCCAGTTTGTTACAGCGCCTTGTCTTGTCTGGTCCCTCGGACCCTCCCCTAGTGCCGGCTTGTACGTGACACGGCCACAGTCTACGAACCGGATGTGATGTACATGTACGGCCTTGCACCGTGCAGGGCGTGACATGCCAACGTTATCTTCTCTCTCGTGGCCCCTCTTATAGGAAATGCACACACGGCATGCTCATGCAACATTTCGGAAATACCAAAACCCTTTTACACTAGGGCGCTCTAGGTCCAAAGGTGCTAGCCGAGTTAATTAGGACTTTCCTTTCTTCCCGTAGAAAAAAGAAAGTGGCCTAGCCGCCGCAAGGGCGACAAGCTCTCCAACGCCGGCGGCTCCCCTCCGGACTCCGGTGATGACCTTTTGGTCGCTGGTGAGGGGGTTCGCTGGATCTCACACATGCGGACGTGTTAATTTTAGGTTTTGGTCGTCTCACGTCTTGGCTTCAGCTACGGTGACGGCGATGCATAATAAAGAAGCTCCGGATCTTTCTCTGATGAGGCGTCTTGCTCTATGGTCGATGAGGGATTTAAGAACTAGTTTGTTCAAGCGGTGATTGTGTGGCGGTGGCGTAATCCATGTGGTGGAATTGTGTCCCCGGGCTTTTGCCATTCGAACGACGTTTGCTTCAGCGGCGGCATGGAGGTTGGGAGATAATCCAGGAGCGAATGCAGATGGTGGTTTGCGTCAGCGGCATTTAAAAGATGGTGGATTGTGTGTTGGCTTCATGGTTGGTGGCTGACATGTATGGTTTTCTCCTTTGAGATCTTCATTGGGGGGAGGGGGTAGGTGCCAGATCTGGAGTTTGATGATGTATCTGGGATGCTGCCTTAGTCAAATTCTTTCAACGGCAATCGCTTTGTCTTTGATAAGCTATTTTTTGAGGCCCGAAAATCTACATGTCGGTCCATAACTTCTTAGGCCGCATGCATCAATCGGATATTGAGGCCTCCGGCGTGATTTTGTGTTTGATGGTCGGCGCACGACACTCTCTAGGGTAGCGTTCGTGTCAGTTGTCGCAGTTGTGTTTGGTGTCTTGCAGTGGGGTGCGTGGATGGCGGCATGCTCCACTTCAATCGCGTCGAATGAGGTTGACGACACTGGGATCTAGCGGACACTGGGAAGAACCCGGGCCGATGTGCCACAAAATCTCGATCTCATTGCTTGTAGTAGTTCAGTTCATCGGCTCAAAAAGCATCCTTGTGTGCAAAGGTGCTCCTTGAAAGATCTTGGCATGACGGCAGTTTCCCTCTTTCTTCAATGTTGCCTCGGCAACAGAGGAGGAGGATGTTGGGCGAAGTTTTGGTGTGGAACAAGATTTTGCCGTGGTGAAATTCTAGTTTTAATTCTTGCAAAGTCTTTGGTACAATATTGCAAGACTATGTATGTCTCTTGTGATGACCACATGTGTACTCTTTATAATACGTTTGTCTAATGAATATATGCGTGGTTATTTCCAAAAGGAAAAAATATTTCTTTCCAGTAATGCCTCTTTTTTACCTTCACATAGAAAATGCCCTTTTGGTGTTCATATTAAAATATTAAAGTCTTTTTTTGTGGGGGGAAATTTTAAAGTCGTGGAGCTTATTATTGAAGAAGTGTTGGATACGAATTGCTACTACTTATATATATTATTCTCCTTTTGATATGCAAATTATGCACGGGGCACTTATCCACAAATCTATGCCACAATTTTCTTCAATTTCTTCCGATCCCCAAAAGTCTATTTTCCCTCCGCCGTGTGATTTGACACTGAATCAGACGGTTCGCGCTAGCAGCTGAAATGAGAGACGAGAGAGATGCCTTGCGTGCCACACGCGGCATCTTGCCGTTTCAGCAGCAAATTAAGCTGCGGAGGCACAAGAAAGAAGAAACGCACGCAAAAAGGATAGCTCATACTGGTTGCGATGTCGAGGTATGCCCTTGCATAATCACGAGCGACTACTTGCTTAGGAACGGCGTTCTTGTAGTACTTTTCGTTCCACGGTTCTTTTGCAGATTGGAGCGGCATGTTATTAGCGACTAGACAATGCTCCAAGATTTGCAGTCTAAATGCGACGGGACGCACGAAATGTTACGCAGACAAGCTGGTTGTTAGTGTAAGTGCGACGGGACATTGAAATGTTTAAGCAAACGAGCTAGTACTCATACACTTTTGCGAGTATATTCTTCCCCGGCACGGTATATTCACAGGAATATGCAGGGTGACAGGCACCATTCTTACAGGGCGCCTGGGAAACTGAGGAGGACGTAGCCAGCTGGTTAAGAAGAGAACAGTGGCAACTATGGCGGAGCATATTCCCCTAGTGAAGCTAAGACAAGATGTTAATCATCCTTGTAGCAGCTAGCTGACCCTAACAAATCCAAATTATAGTACCTATCTGTAGCAATCGACCCGTACATTATTACAACTTACAACTGATATGGGACCACTAATTTCCATTTCAGGGTAAGCTCAAGCAGGAACGCCGGCGCGCGGCATGTGTGTATGATTGAGCTGCGATGTGATTGCATTCTGTGGAGCGACTTGAAGGGTTGGCTGTTGCCGGTGGAAAAAGGGCCTTTGGTCGCGGTTCACAACTGCCATTAGTCGCGGTTGCGCAACCGCGACCAAACAGGCGGGACTAAAGGCCCCCCCCCCTTTAGTCGCGGTTGCTTAAGAACCGCGACTAAAGGCCCGTTCACGTGGGCACCAGGCGGCCGTCGGGGCGGAGGACCTTTAGTCGCGGTTTTTCTGGCCAACCGCGACTAAAGGCCGCCGCAGGTTTAGGGTTTTAGCCCCCCCCTAAACCTGCCCCCCCTAAACCTGTTTTCTGTTTAATTTGTATTGTTTTATTTCTTTTATGCTTTATTTTAATTTTGAAGGAGTTTCACATATTCTACGCTACTACATACATGCATATGAATGTACAATTTCAAACAAATTTGAAATTAGAACCAAAAAGAATTCAAGAGGAATATACAATATATATTCAATATCATCGGATGACCATATACAATTTTGAACAAGTTTCCATACATAATTTAATGCATATAAAGTTCTACGTCCTCGTAATGGTGTTCTCCTTTAGGATGGAGGACTTCCCTGCTGAATCATCCAGCTAGTTCCTCTTGAAGTGGTCGGAAGCGAGCTTCTGGACTAAGCATCATCCGGAGGTTATTCCTCTGAGCATTGGTATCACTCGGAACCCGCTCAGAGGTGTATCTCCGGATCATCTCACAGACATAGTATCCACATAGATTGGTCCCCGCTGGCTGAATATCCCCACCATTCTTAGCCTTTGACTTTTTGAATTCTAGCTCTTTTTTGAATTCACCGACCTTTGTATCTACGAACCGTCTCCAAACCCTACGAGGCAAAGAAAATTAAATTAACAAGAGAGTTATTAGTTACTTGATATTAGGAAATGAACGAAATAGGCCGATCGATATAGAGCGCAAATGAATGAAAATAATTACTTCTGCAGCATTCTTCTCATGCCGCCCCAAAGCTTTGGATCCATATTCAAAGAGTCGTGGACGAGACATTCTGAGGTGTCAACTTTAATTACTAGCAGAATCCAGTGAAACCTGCGGACACGATACATGCACAGTACGTCATGCATAACTCATCGATTAGCCGGCCACATACCATGCATGGAGTAAACAAAAGAGAATGTGCTCAAGACAAAAACACTCACCCAAAATGGTAAGGAAATAGAATATCACTTTGAGTTCCTGCTTTGTAAGAAACTGCCACAGGTCTGCCTCCATGTCGGCGGGGTGGTGCTGCAACACATATCCATTAACGATGTGTGGGTCAATGAACCCAACATCATGGATGTTCCTTACTCTGCATTCCTTAATCTTCATTCTGCATGTATAATAGCGAACACAACAATATAGTTAGGACATATATATAGTGCAGGCAATATGAACGAGATGGGGTAGAAATAAATCACTTACAAAACGTAGCAACTGATGATAGATTTGTCGAGCTCGCGCAGATTGAAAAGCTGGAACAATTCACTCAGATGAATTTGTACATAGTAATGTTTGAAGTGATGCTCATATCTAACTTCCGCATAAATATATTCTTTGGCGTTTTTATTTTTTATGTAACCCTTGTACCATTTCAGCAGACCTTTCATTTGTGGAGGTAGATCCTCTTCCTGCGCAGGCTCGACGAGAGGCCCATTCTTCACATATGTAATTACTACCTCCTTCACTGGCGCCTCATCAAGGCCTAACAGTTCACGAAGAGTAATACCTAAGTTGGCCGCTTGTTCTCTGGCACTCGTTACAGTCAATCCATGTGCTGCCGCAGCTGCTATGATATCGGGGTCATCCGGGCCGGCGGCTTTCACTATAAGCGGGGCAATCGATTGTTTACTTTGTTCCCCGAGCTGGGCAACTCGTTTCCCGCTTTTTTTACTTTCTAATTCCGTTTTCTCGACCTCCTCCAAGGCTTTATTCTCCTGGTTCTCCGCCCGCTCTTTCTTCTCCTTCAACATGAGTGCCTGCCTATGAAGTTCACGTGCATAGTCGTCAGGCAGATTCTTCGCGGCTTGGAACGGTGTGCTCAAAAATGACTTAGCCCACTTCTTTTGCTCATCAGAAAATACTGGCTTGGGCTCGGGCTCTCTTTTCTTCTTGCAGTCCGCCTTCCATTTCTCATGATCAGCAGCCGCGGCCGCGGCAGTTTCCTCGGCACTACGTTCCCAAGGCCTTGTGGGGAGAGGCTTCAGTGATGGCTCCGGTACCTTTGTGGTCTTAGGTACATAAGGGTCCGGGTTAATAATCCAGGACTGCTTCTGCTTCTTTGCCGGAGGTGGATTGGGGGGCGGCGTCTGATCACCCGCCGGACGAGGACTGGGGAGCGGCGTCTGATCACCCGCCGGACGTTGTGGACTGGGAGGCGTCGGCTGACGTGACGGAGGTGTAGGTGAACCGCCACCACCACCACCACCACCACCACCGCCACCGCCACCACCACCACCGTAGGGGGGTGGACTTGTTGTCCTTGGCGCCTCGCCTGGAAACTTGATAAACTTCTTTTGCCATAGAATGAAATGGCGCTTGACATCTCCAAGTCTTTTCTCCCCTTCAGGTGTAGCAATGTCAATCTCCAGGTCCTCAAACCCTTGGACTATGTCCTCCACCGTGACACGAGCATAGCCATCTTGAATGGGGTTGTTGTGGTGGAGTGCTCCAGGTAAACATGGTAAAGCACTGCCGATGGCTACCTTCATGGACATGTTCCCGATAGGATAATACAGATGGCATTCTTTCATCTCCTTTATATCGTCCACGGGGTAGCGAGGAGGCTCCGGTGCAGTAATTTCGACCACCAGAGGCTCCCGTGCAGTAATTTCGATCGTCGGTGCATCTGCACCAGCCGGTGGGGCCTCCGTGGAAGCCACGCTGCTTCTCCGCTGCTGGCTTCCGAGATCCGCTGGATGATCTTCATGCTGCGCCCGAGCTGCATCTCTTTCGGCTACTAGTACACTCACGGGTTTCTTCATCACATCCATTTCCGATGCCAACCGCGCCACAACATCTGCTTCCCGATCCATCTTTCTCTTACGGCTTCTGTAACCGTACGGGTCATCGTTCTGGGGGAACCCTATTTTCCACGGAATGTGCCCCATGCCTCGTACACGTCCTCCGTGTTCAGGATTCCCGAGGGCTTTTGTCAGTGCGTCGTTCTCTCTGTTGAACTTGATCTTCCCCTCTTGAGCATCCCTCATTGCGTCAATAAGGGCTTGGGTGGGTTTAATTATTTTGCCCTGGTAAACACACTCCCCTGTCTCCGGGTTCAGCGTTCCCCCATGCCCGTACCACCAGCTTTTGGCCCTTGGGTCCCATCCCTCCGTACCTGGACGGATTCCTCGCGCCCTCAGCTCGTTCTCCATCTTCTCCAACCTAGGCTGCCAAAGGCGATACCCTCCTGGCCCCATAATATGATTGTACTCCTTCTTAGCCGCATTTTCTTTATTTTTTTTCGATATTTGAATGAACTGCTCCGATTTCTTTTGCTTCACAAATTCTGGCCAATCATGTTTCAGTTTCTCATATTGTCCTTTGAAATCCGGAGTCTTGTTCTGCTTGACAAAGTCATGGGCTAGATTTTGCTTGAATTTCCGGAATGCGTCGGCCATCTTATGAAGAGCGAACTGTTTGACTAGCCTCCTCCTCTCCTTGTTTTCCTCAATCTTGTTACCCTCCTCATCGAATTTGTTGTATTCCGGAGGTAGAACGAAATGTTCCATAAGCTTCTTGAAGCAATCTTTTTTTGTTCTCTTATCGACAAAAGTGAAACCAGCAATTCGTGCCTTCTTTGGCTTATTCCACTCCTGGACGGTGATCGAGACGTTGTCTCTAACAACGGCTCCGCATTGGCTGACAAACTTGGTGGCGTTCTTGCGGGGCTCCAGCGGCCTGCCGGTTGCACTGTCGACAACCTCGATGGTGCATGTTTCTCCTTGTTTCATCGTCTTGGTTGCGCCACGCTTTGACGACGTACTCGATTGTTTCGACGATCCGGCCGAGGGCTAAAATAAGAAAGAGAGTCGCGCGCGTTAGTACACACATATTTATTCAAATCAGTTAGTTTGTATCACCAGAGGCTCAATGTATATATATACCTCGGCGCCGGAGGTGGTTGCTACTTCCATTTGAAGATCGTCGTTTATCGACGTTTGTTCGGCATCATCTTGCTGACGGCGCCCTTCATCTTCACCGTCAAGGTTCAGATAAGAAGAGATATCATCTTCTTCTTGTCCGGTCGGCACATATAGAATATCGCCGTTTATGATGCCGAACATATGTGCTTCACCGTCCGGATCATAGTTGTCCATAATCGGGTCAGCTCTATCGTCCGCCATTATGTCAGTCCTGAAAACATGTAGTAAAAACAAATTAATTAAGTGAAGAAGGGGGGCGATGGCGGTGGCGGTGGCGAAAGGGCGGTGGCAAAAGGAGGGGGCGAGGAAGGGGTGGGAGAGGGTGTCGCGGTAGAGCGCGAGACGGGGCGGCAGACGACGGCGTCACGGAGAGGGAGGAGAGGACAACACACATGTATAACCCTCGCCGCCCCCTCTCGATCCCAAAAAAAAAAACACCGCGGAGTTTTACTTTTTTTGTTGTTAATTATCAAGTTTTATATACGTTTTTTTGGTTAATTATCAAATTTTACGGTTTTTTTGTTAATTATCAAGTTTTAAGTTATTTTACCGTTTTTGTTAAACTAATTAACTAGTTAAAATTAAAAAGAACAAAAAAAAGAAAAAAAAAGAAAAAATTCCGGTGGCCCGCGGCGCCCCTCTCTCTCTCCACGATCTCGCTCTCTGGCCCGTGGCGCGCGCCGGCGGCGTTGAGGGCGGGCGAGCGAGGCGGCGCGCGCGCGGTGGGCGAGGGAGGCCGGTGATAGCGGCCGGCGGTGCCGTACGTGGGCGAGAGGGGGCGGCGCGCGTGGGCCGGGGCGGGGCGCGGTGTGCATACGGCGGACGGGGCGGCCGGGGCGCGAGACGATGACAGCGCGGCGGGCGACGGCAGGCGGCGTCGAGGGCGAGGGCGACGGCGGGCGGCGTCGAGGGCGAGGGCGACGGCGGGCGGCGTCGAGGGCGAGGGCGACGGCGGCAGGCCTTCGGCGCGGCAGATCGGAGAAGACGAGAAATGGAGGCGACGGTTCGGGCCCATATATTTATAGCCCCCCTTTAGTCGCGGTTGGGGAGGCGACCCGCGACTAAAGGGTAACCTTTAGTCGCGGTTGGCCAGACCAACCGCGACTAAAGGGTTTTTTGGCGGGTTTTTGCGTTCCCGCGCGCAACGACCTTTAGTCGCGGTTGGCCAGGCCAACCGCGACTAAAGGTATTTTTCAAAATACATTTTCTTTTTCAAAATCTTAAAAATACAAATAATATATCAAAAAATTCAGAAAAATAAAACTAATTCAATTCAATATGTTAAAAACACAAATATTATATCAAAAAATTCAGAAAAATAAAACTAATTCAATTCAAAATTCTAAGAATACAAATAATATATCAAAAAATTAAGAAAAATAAAACTAATTCAATTCAAAATGTTAAAAATACAAATAATATATCAAAAAATTCAGAAAAATAAAACTAATTCAATTCAAAATCTTAAAAATACAAATAATATATCAAAAAATTAAGAAAAATAAAACTAATTCAATTCAATATGTTAAAAATACAAATAATATATCAAAAAATTCAGAAAAATAGAACTAATTCAATTCAATATGTTAAAAACACAAATATTATATAAAAAAATTCAGAAAAATAAAACTAATTCAATTCAAAATTCTAAAAATACAAATAATATATCAAAAAATTAAGAAAAATAAAACTAATTCAATTCAAAAATAAAACTCACGCCGGAGCAGCGGATGAATCCCCGCTGGCATCCCGATAACCAGCATACTTGGGACGCCTTCTTCATCAATCGGCGTGAGAGGGCGCTCGCTAGGTATGAGGAGGACGGTCTGCCTCCTGGGAACTTCCACGAGGCTGGCCGTCGGCTATGGTGGTACGGCCGGACTCTGCAGAGCGTCATGGACTACATCACGGCCGGCGATATCCCCCGCCTGCGCTACCCTCAGTTCGAGCCACGAGCGCTGCCCGACGACAGCGACGACAGCAGCGACGACGATGGCGGCAACTTAGAAGGCGACGACTACCAGTACAACGGCGGCGGCTATGAAGATCACGAGTATGCATATTATACGCCTAGGCAGGAGTATGACTAAATCACTCCAAATTTCATGTATCATCAGCGGTATCTCGAATCATTCGAAAATGGACACCAAACACATCACGGGTAATATAATTCACATGATCCATTCAACAAAGTTTGGTACAATAAATTATTACACATCATTTCTTCCCTTGTGTCCCTGCTTGCTTACGATTGTGCCGTATCCATGGAGCATCCTCATCATTTAACTTAATGCTTGGGTCGGTGTTCACTTTGAAGGGCGGAATTTCAGCAAACATATTATAATCTTCTGACATGTCTGTCTTGTCCTCCACTCCCACGATGTTTTTTTTCCCTGAAAGAACAATGTGGCGCTTTGGATCATCGCATGATGTACTGATCGTTTTCTTATCTTTCCGTTTCCTCGGTTTGCTACTCATGTCCTTCACATAGAAAACCTGAGCGACATCTTTCGCTAGGACGAATGGTTCGTCAAGGTAACCAAGATTGTTGAAATCCACCATTGTCATTCCGTATTGCTGGTCCACCTTTACCCCACCTCCTGTTAGGTTGAACCATTTGCACCGGAACAAAGGGACCTTAAAGGAGGGTCCATAGTCAAGTTCCCATATCTCCTCTATGTAACCATAATATGTGACCTTTTGCCCATTCTCGGTTGCTGCATCAAAGCGGACACCACTGTTTTGGTTGGTGCTCTTTTTATCTTGGGCGATCGTGTAAAATGTATTCCCATTTATCTCGTACCCTTGGAAAGTCGTTATAGTCGAAGATGGTGTCTTGGCCAACATGTACAGCTGATCTACAACATCATTGTCATTCATTAAATGTTTTCTCAACCAACTGCCGAAAGTCTCCATGTGGGCCTTCCTAATCCAGGATTCAGGCTTCCCCGGGTTGTCCGAGCATAAAATATTCTTGTGTTTCTCAAAGTACGGAGCCACCAAGCTGGAATTGGTCAGTACAGTGTGGTGTGCTTCAGTCAGAGAATGGCCGTCCATACATATCGTTGATTTCCTTCCGATCGTGCCTTTTCCACTTAGTCTCCCCTCGTGCCGCGATCGAGGAAGACCAATCGGCTTAAGGTCAGGAACAAAGTCAACACAAAACTCAATTACCTCCTCATTTCCATAGCCCTTGGCGATGCTTCCTTCTGGCCTAGCACGGTTACGAACATATTTCTTTAATACTCCCATGAACCTCTCGAAGGGGAACATATTGTGTAGAAATACAGGACTGAGAATGAAAATCTCTTCGACTAGGTGAACCAGGAGGTGCGTCATAATATTGAAGAAGGATGGCGGGAACACCAACTCGAAACTGACAAGACATTGGATCACATCGTTCTGTAACCGTGGTAGAACTTCTGGATTGATTACCTTCTGAGAGATTGCATTGAGGAATGCACATAGCTTCACAATGGCTACTCGAACATTTTCCGGCAGGAGCCCCCTCAAAGCAATCGGAAGCAATTGCGTCATAATCACGTGGCAGTCGTGAGATTTCAGGTTTTGGAACTTTTTCTCCGCCATGTTTATTATTCCCTTTATATTGGACGAGAATCCAGACGGGACCTTCATACTGCTCAGGCATTCAAAAAAGATGACCTTCTCTTCTTTGGTCAGAGCGTAGCTGGCACGACCTTGAAACCATTCCGGATGCCGGTCATCAGGGTCTTTCAAACGTTGCTGGCCCTGCCGTGCTTCCTTTGTATCATTTGTCTTCCCATACACGCCCAAGAAGCTTAGGAGGTTCACGCAAATATTCTTCGTAACGTGCATCACGTCGATTGCAGAGCGGACTTCTAGGACTTTCCAATATTCTAGCTCCCAGAATATAGATTTCTTCTTCCACATGGCTGCGTGCCCGTCAGCTCCCTTCGGAACTGATTGTCCGCCAGGACCCTTTCCAAAGATGACTTTCAAATCCTTGACCATATCAAATACCTCAGCACCAGTGCATTCTGCAGGCTTCGGCCGGTGATCTGCCTTGCCGTTGTAATGCTTGCCTTTCTTTCTTACTGGATGAATTTTCGGAAGAAATCGACGATGCCCAAGGTACACGTTCTTCTTACAATTTGGCAAATGTACACTTTCAGTCTCATGTAAGCAGTGCGTGCATGCATTGTATCCTTTATTTGACAGTCCCGGAAGGTTACTAAGAGCAGGCCAATCGTTGATGGTTACGAAAAGCAATGCTCGTAGGTCAAATTCCTCTTCTTTGTGCTCATCCCACACACGGACACCAGGTCTGCCCCACAGCTGTAAAAGTTCATCAACTAATGGCCTTAGGTACACATCGATGTCGTTGCCGGGTTGCTTCGGACCTTGGATGAGCACTGGCATCATAATGAACTTCTGCTTCATGCACAACCAAGGAGGAAGGTTGTAGATGCATAGAGTCACGGGCCAGGTGCTATGGCTGGAGCTCTGCTCGCTAAAAGGATTCATGCCATCTGTACTTAGACCAAATCTTATGTTCCTTGCGTCAGCTGCAAAATCTTTGAACTCTGTGTCGATCTTTCTCCATTGCGTTCCATCTGCGATGTGTCTCAACTCCCCGTCCGACTTACGGTCCTCTTTGTGCCATCGCAACAACTTGGCATGCTCTTTGTTCCTGAACAGACGTTTCAACCGTGGTATTATAGGAGCATACCACATCACCTTGGCGGGAACCCTCTTCCTGGGTTTCTCGCCCTCAACATCGTCACCAGGGTCATCGCCTCTGATCTTATAACGCAATGCAGTGCATACCGGGCATTCATTCAAATTCTCGTATTCACCGCGGTAGAGGATGCAGTCGTTGATGCATGCATGTATCTTCAGAACCTCTAAACCTAGAGGGCAGACAACCTTCTTTGCTTCGTACGTACTGGCGGGCAACTCGTTATTCTTCGGGAACATATTCTTCAACATTTTCAGCAAATTTTCAAATGATGAGTCACCTACACCTTCCTGTGCCTTCCATTTTAGCAAATCCAGTGTGCAGCCCAGCTTTTTCAGACCATCATCGCATCCGGGGTACAACGACTTTCTGTGATCCTCTAACATGCGATCCAAATTCTCCCTCTCCTTTTCAGTTTCGCAGCGTCTCCGTGCATCAGCAATGGTCCGACCAAGATCATCAACGGTCTCATCACGTGCCTCTTCTTCACCTTCACCTTCCCCTTCACCTTCCCCTTCACCTTCAGCATCCTCCATGAAAGTATCACCGAAATGAGCAAGATAGCTTTCATCGATGAAATCATCCCCTTCTTCATCTTCTTCCATTATAACCCCTCTTTCTCCATGCTTGGTCCAACAATTATAGCTTGGCATGAAACCGTGCCGAAGCAGGTGCAGGTGAACTTCTCTTGAGGAAGAGTAACCCTTCTGATTCTTACAGTCAACACATGGACAGATAACAAAACCCTTCTGCTTGTTCGCATTAGCCACTACGAGGAAATCTTTCAAACCCGTAGTGAACTCGCGGGAGAGTCGGTTACCGTACATCCATTGCCGATTCATCTGCATTATTATAATATAAAATATATAATTAACCATCATGCATTTGTTAAACTAACTAGCTATAAACAATAGAAATTAAACAATGAACAACACACATGCATATTTTATCAATGACACACATGCATGAAAGGTTCAAGTTGCTAACCGCGATCGAGGAGGAAAAAATAAATGAGGAACCTCAAGTGTGGCTCCAACACTTCATATCATGTTTGTTTCACGCTCTTGGGGCATTTCATCAAACACCTTGTGTGCATAAGAGGAACCAAAAGCAAAGCTACACCCCCTTGTGAAGCTTGTGAAGAGAAGTGGCACCAAATGGCTAAGTGAGTGTGCTGAACTGGTATATATAGGGGAGGAGCTTTAGTCGCGGTTGGCCTGGCCAACCGCGACTAAAGGCCTTTGGGCACCTTTAGTCGCGGTTGGCCTGGCCAACCGCGACTAAAGCCCCTCACGTGCACCAGCTGGCCACCGAGCGCCCTGGGCCCAGGCCTTTGGTCGCGGTTCGTCTGCCGAACCGCGACTAAAGACTTCATTAGTCGCGGTTCCTACAGTTCCGCGACTAATGGGGCTGGACGGAAGCCTCTTTTTCTACCAGTGCCGGTCATTGTCACTTGTCGGTTTATCACATGGTAGCAGCAGTCACCTTCTCGGGAGAAGTAAATTTCTGATACCCTAGAGCTCAAATATGTTCTTTGTAATTTTCTCCCCCGGGCGAATATTCATTTTTGTCGGCCTACAATGCTCAAGACCTCAAGTTCTTAGGCATCCCTGTGAAATCAATGGGATACTTGGTCCTACCACAAAGAATTTCAATATATTAAACAATGCATATAGGTCCGCCCGTTAGTGCTGAATCTCATCACTCTCGGGTCGTCCGACCAATCAACGGTCTCCGAGTCATCACTGATGAAAACCTTATTATATACTCTTTCCGTCTCAAAATAAGTGACTCAATTTTATACTAACTTTAGTACAAAGCTAGTATGATGTTGAGTACAAAGCTAGTACAATGCTGAATCACTTATTTTGAAACGGAGGGAGTATGTGCCAGCTCTCATCAGCTAGCGGTAAGCCATTTTGACCCAATGGCGCTAAACCATCATGTAGTAGTGTTTTAGAGACAAAATGTTTATTCGGAATGAGGTTCTTCCCACATGACTTTCTCATTGAGAAGCTTCAAGAGCTACTTACACAATTGGCCTCTGGTCCGATAGTGTCGTTCGGATGTCAGGCGTATCCCAGAGGTTGATCTCCAACCGAAATTTCCAAGGCATCCCATTTCTATAAGTTGTGCCCATTCAATTACTAGTGACGGTCTCATCGTGATGGCCACTTTTGCTCTTCTCTTAGACTTCCATACTGGAACTGTCTGTGATTGCCTCACACTACTACACATCTCTATTGTAGTTCAAGCATTGGTTCTGCTACATGTGAAAGCTAGTTATTTATAGACCAGGTGTAAGTGCATACTTCATTGCTTCACCAAACTTCATGATGCTGCCTTCTTATTTTATTTTTTGCCAGCTTAGTCATTTATGGGACATAGGGTGTAGTAGTTGTTAAGGAACTAACATCTCTAAGGTGCATTAAGGCATCTTCAATTTATGCATCTCATTCTTGGCTCCATCTTGGTTGTGAAAATGGCCATGGTGTGAGAATACGGCCACTGGATTAAAAATAAAATCAGCAAAGTTTTTCTCTATCTATTTCTTCACCCCTCTTTCTCATGTGCATGTTCCTTCTTCCTTCAATGCACTAGGATTATGTAGTAACCATTTCCAAAATCAATAACACACGGAGCGTAGGCAAGTTCAAAGATGGAAACCTTCATGGGGCTACTAATCTTTGATTTTGATTTTTATTAACAACGAGCCTCCTCACCTATTTCCATTAAAGAAACCACTAATAGTTTTACTTCGTCGAAAAAATAAAGGAACAAAGAAAATGATGATCTTTGATTATACTTTGAAGGTTCAGCGTGCCCAGACTATCCATCACGCTCTACCTTTAACTGTGTTGCCTAAATAGCCCAATGCCATGATATGCAACCCTTGCCGCTCTAGGAAGAAATTCCCATTTGTAACATAACGTTCTTAACCCGGCGGGTACAATAGCAGTCTTATGAAAATAACCCTCCTGAGTCCTACTCCTACCCCTGTTTTCCCTGCTTCCTCCAAAAATATAGGACCACTGAGGCACATACGTTGTAGTGTAAGTGTAACGCCCTCGATGCGGCTATATCTCCCACGTGTCGAAGCACGACTTAGAGGCATAACCGCATTGAAAGCAATGTCGCAAGTGAGGTAATCTTCACACAACCCATGTAATACATAAGGGAAAGAGATACATAGTTGGCTTACAATCGCCACTTCACGCAATACATGAGTAGAGCATTACATCATACAGATACAATTAAGGTCCGACTACGGAACCAAAATAAAAGAAGACTACCCCAAATGCTACACAGATCCCCGATCGTCCCGACTGGGCTCCACTACTGATCAACTGAAATGAAACAACACAACGAACAAGATCTTCATCGAGCTCCTCCTTGAGCTTGGGTGCGTCACCTGCACGGTTTCATCGGCACCTGCAAACTGGTTTTGGAAGTATCTGTGAGTCACGGGGACTCAGCAATCTCACACCTGCGAGATCAAGACTATTTAAGCTTATAGGTAGGGTAAAAGGTATGAGGTGGAGCTGCAGCAAGCGACTAGCATATATGGTGGCTAACATACGCAAATGAGAGCGAGAAGAGAGGGCAAAGCACGGTTGATGAACTATGATCAAGAAGTGATCCTGAAACTACTTACGTCAAGCATAACTCCAACACCGTGTTCACTTCCCGGACTCCGCCGAGAAGAGACCATCACGGTTACACACGCGGTTGGTGTATTTTAATTAAGATCAACTTCGGGTTTTCTACAACCGGACATTAACAAATTCCCATCTGCCACATAACCGCGGGCACGGCTTTCAAAAGTTCAAACCCTGCAGGGGTGTCCCAACTTAGCCCATGATAAGCTCTCGCGATCAACGAAGGATATTTCTTCTCCCCGGGAAGACCCGATCAGTCTCGGAATCCTGGCTACAAGACATTTCGACAGTAATAAAACAAGTCCAGCAAAGCTGCCCGATGCGCCGACATCTTGATAGGAGCTGAACATATCTCGTTCTCAGGGCAACACCGGATGAGCAGTCCGTACAACTAAAACCAGACCACAAGTTTCCCTGAGGTGGCGCTGCAAAGGGCTCTAGTTTGGACCAACACTTAGACAAGCATTGGCCCGGGGGGGCTAAATAAAGATGACCCTCAAGAGAGCGACTCCCAAGGGAAAAGTAGGTGGTGGTGAGGCAAATGGTAAAACCAAGGTTGGGCCTTGCTGGAAAAGTCTTATTCAAAGCGAACTGTCAAGGGGGTCCCATAAATCACCCAACCGCGTTAGGGACGCAAAATCCGGAAACATAACACCGGTATGACGGAAACTAGGGCGGCAAGAGTGGAACAAAACACTAGGCATAAGGCCGAGCCTTCCACCCTTTACCAAGTATATAGATGCATTAATAATATAAAAGGTATTGTGATATCCCAACAAGTAAACATGTTCCAATCAAGGAACAACAACTCCATGTTCCAACAAGGAACAAACTTCATCTTCACCTGCAACTAACAACGCTATAAGAGGGGCTGAGCAAAAGTGGTAACATAGCCAAACAACGGTTTGCTAGGACAAGGTGGGTTAGAGGCTTGGTTTAACAATATGGGAGGCATGATAAGCAAGTGGTAGGTATCGCAGCATAGGCATAGCAAAAGAGCGAGCAACTAGCAAGCAAAGATAGAAGTGATTTCGAGGGTATGGTCATCTTGCCTGCAAAGTTCTCAGAGTTGTCGAAAGCTTGATCCTCGTAAGCGTTCTCAACAGGTTCCCCGTTCACGTACTCGTCTCCCGGCTCTACCCAAAACAAGAACACAAGAAAAGGAACAACTATCAACCACGATGCAATGCGCAATCAACATGATGCAAAACATGGCATGATATGCGGGATGTGGTATGCAATGCATATGCGTGCTCCGGAAGGACAAGAATGAACAAGGCATAATCTTGGCAAACCAAGTATGCCAATGGATAGGTGAGGTGATTTCGGTTGAAATCGATATAAAGATCACCGGAATCGGATGCACGGCTTGCAAATGACAAGCAAAACAAGAATGACAAGATTCTGCCATTAACAGCATGATGCTACATAACAAGCAACAAGAAATTAAGCTACTGCATCCAAACATACCAACAAAGCATATGACAGTGATCTACTCAGGATGCTCGACAAAAGATGAACACTGAGCTACGGCTAAATCACATCATAACAGGTTCAAACAAGCATGGCAAAAGTGCAAAAGATAACAGATTCACAGACTTAGTGAAAATAACATGCCAGAAATTAACATCAGGATGACATGTTTAGAGCAAGGAAACAACCTGCTACAGGGACACAATATGGCAAAACAGGGCATGGCATGAATCTACTCAAAACATAGAACAAAAGTCCCTTACTGACCATGAGCCAGAAAGGACCAGAAAATATACTAACACCCATGTCAATTAAGCAAGTTTCGTTACAGGTTTCAGACTTAGCAGAAAACTGGACATGTCAAAAACAGATAACAAGTAGGCATGTTTACGAGCTCGATGCACTCACTACAGAGCATTTCATGATAAACTAAGCATACACCCATCAATAAGACATGGCATAGATGTTATACATGCCAAGAACAACATCATATCATGTAAGAAACAACTACAAAAAGCTTGGCAAAATCGAATAACATGTAAACAATCTGCCAGTAACATTTTATAGCAAAAGTAGAGCTCGATTGACTCAAGCTATGGCACTCCATAATTACAAACAAAGGCATGGATGGATAGAGCAAATCCATATGTTCAAAACACACTTAATGATCATGCTCAAAAGAGGCATAGATATCTCTGAAACAACATGAACACATGGCATAAAATAACAGCAGGGAATGACTTAGTGAGATTACTAAGCCCCTGAAATCAGCAACAATATGATCCCTAGTTTGCATGCTTGTGCTAGTCACCACAAAGATCACAAAAATACATGGCATACACCCCTGTAAGTATGGCATGGCATATTACAAAACACATGTAGGACTCAACTCCATAGGGTGCACACATAAATCATGGCAAAAATGACAAAAGTGCACGTTCTGATAATAATCTGGAACTAACATCACATAGCCCTCTTCCAACAGCATTTCGGGCATCAAGATGAGCTCAAATGAAAATGATACAATGGGACGAAATGATCTACTCGTCGAGTCGACCAATTTGACATATTACACGCATGAAACGGAGCAGTATGCAGAGAGTTATGATGCGATGAACATGGCATGGTAATGCAAAATAACAGGGACTTGCCAAAATACTGCAAGCGCCGAATAACTAAACGACGCCCGAGGCGACAGATAGCACGGACGGCGGCTGCTCACCTAAACGGGCCTGGCCCATGTCGAGAGCGGGCTGGGGAAGTCGGCATGCTGGGCCGGCGGCCCACGCGGGTGAGGTTAACGGCCCGAGCGGAGGCCGGCTGGATCGGGCTCCTCCAGATCCGCGGCGGCGGCGGCGCGATCCCCGGCGATGGCGGCGGGGTCTGGTGGCTGGCGAGGCCGGGAATGGGTCGCGGGGTCCCAGATCCCGTGGATCCCGGGCGGATCCGGCTGGAGGAGTCCGGCGGCGAGGTGCCGAGCTCCGGCGGCGGCGGATCTGCAGAGAGGAGAGAGAGGGAGATCGGCTGAGGAAGGGAGATGGGAAGGAGAGGGCGACGGGAGGCGGCGACCTGGCGAGGTCACCGGCGGAGCTCCGGTAGGGGCGCGGCCCTGGGGTATCGGAGAGGCGGCGAGGACGGCTGCCGACGGCGGGGTTGGAGCGGCGCTCGAGCAAGGAGGCGAGGCGAGGCGCGCGGCTCGCGGGCGGCGGCGGGCGAGCCCGGGCCGGGGAGGGCCGGGCGCGGGCCGCGGCGGGCCTGGCGGCGGCGCGAGGTGGAGACGGCGGCGGGGGCACGTGGCGACGCGCGATTGGAGGAGGGCGGCGGCGGACATGTCCGGCACGCGGGGTGGACGCGTCCGGCGGCGGGAGGAGGAAGAGGCTAGGGTTTGCACCGCGAGTTTCGGAGGGAGCCACATATTTATAGGTAGGAGGGGCTAGGAGGCTTCAAATGGAGTGCCGTTTTTGCGCACACGATCGTGATCGAATGACCGAGAAGATGGAGATGACTTAGATGGGTTTTGGGCCACTTTGGAGAGGTGTTGGGCTGCAACACACGAGAGGCCTTCGCGGTTACCCGGTTAACCGTTGGAGTATCAAACGACCTCTGATTGACCCGAAACTTGACAGGCGGTCTACCGGTGCTAAACCTAGGCCACTTGACAAACCTCGGTCCATTCCGAGAAAGTTTAATACCCGCTCACGAAAAGAGGCAAAAGGGGGCGCCGGGGAACATAGGAGCGCCGGATTGCAAAACGGACAACGGGGAAAATGCTCGGATTCATGAAACGAACAACGTATGCGAATGCGATGCACATGATGACATGATATGAAATGCAGATGATGACATGGCAAAGTGCAACACGCAAGCAAATGACATGGCAACGCTGACGAATAACTGGCGAACACCTGGCGCAACAGATCCAGGGCGTTACAACACTCCACCACTACGAGAGGATCTCGTCCCGAGATCTAGGATGGCACCGGAGGGAAAAACGGAATGGGAAGAGGTAAAACAAAGTTGCTTCTTCGAAAAACGAGTGAAAACCAATGAACCTTGAGAGGTTAAACAATTTAAAGAAGAATGAAATGGAGATGAATGAGATGGCAAAGTGCAACACGCAAGAAAATGACATGACAACGCTGACGAATAACTGGCGGACACCTGGCGCAACAGATCCGGGGCGTTACAGTAAGTTGGTTGGTTTGCTATCACGTATCACAAGATTCTAAAGGAGCGCGCTTTAATGTTGAAGAACCACTCATCGAAGGATACAACTGATGGAAGGGAGAACAATAGCTAAATGGCATTTGCATTGCCAAGATTATCGGTTCATGTCTGTGTGTTATGTTGGAAGGTTTGTTATCTTCAGCTTTAGTGATGATTTTCCTTGTTTCAGTAAATCATTAGGAAAATGTCTTGAAACTGCAAGGATTCTACATGCCATTGTGCTTGATTATTGACCAGTCTCACACTCCATTATGTAATCAGTGGATATATTCTGAATTCTTATGATTTACAGTCCGACAAGTTGCAGGCCTCTCCATGTTGTGTTTTTGTGTCTATGAGGAAGTTCATATTTATGAACTTGTTGTTCTGCATATGTATCATGTGAGTATGACCTTAGTCATGAAATTCTTCCTTTTGGCGTGTTTAGTACAATGCACAATACCTATTTAAATTATCAAAAAGTTATTTGTGCTAATACATGCATGATCCCCCACGTAGGGGCGTGTTCTATGTCGTAGGTAAAGCTGTGACGTGAGACCACATGGAGGTACTATTAAGTGGCACGACAATCGAACATTCAAATCAGGATGCCAAGAATACGTGTTTTCCGATTTTTTTGAGAAAATATGCAAATTTGCTTGCGCATTGATTCTAGAAGGTGAAAGAAGGCAGCCGTTGCTTCAAATTCGTTATAATATTATATGTATTAGCTGCATTTAAATCCAGCAAAAAATTTCAATGCATCCCATTTGTAAAAGATGTCCCCATAGTATCGGCACCTCACTCATCATGCTGAACATTTCTGCTCTCCTCTCCATATGGCATTATGTCTGATTGCTTCACACCTCACACACATCTACCATAGCTCTACTATAGTTACCTAAAAGAAAAACACATCTTCCATGGTTTCGAGCATTGTTGTTGTTACATGAGGAAGTTAGTTATTTATAGACTAGGCGCAAGTGCATACTTCATTGCTTCACCAAACTCCACATGCCAACTGCTGCCTTGATGTCTCTTTCTTATGAACATAACTCTTTTTTCAGAAGAGTATGGTCATCATTATGAGGAAGTAACATAGCTAAGGTGCATTAGGGCATCCCCAATGTTGGTTATGAAAATGAGTAAATGACCATGGTGCGAAAATATGATTTATCCTGACCCAAATGTCTGTCTGTATCTGTCACTAAATTGAGATTAATTTCCATCTTATGATGTCCAGTCAGAAAAACAGACACGGCTTCAAACATGTGTACAAACCAAAAAAATCTTCAAACCCAAAGATTGTAGAATTGCCAATTCATTGTTGAGGCTGACCCTCTTGAATAAACAAAATAATTTGTTGGGATTGATTATGGATGAACACGTATTCATTTTAATTTCACATCTTTACTATATACCATGAATATATTGTCACTGAGTAGCACAGAAAACAATTTCCAAATAAAGGCCCTGTGATACCATTTCTCAGGCAATAGTTTGGTGTGTTTGGTCCATCAGGGTCTGGTGGTTTCCCAGCGGCGTGGTTTATTTCCTGGTCGGTAATCTAGGTCGCTTCTTATTAGGTATGGTGACTCCTAGATTCATTCTCGGTCGAGTGGGTACCATTCTCGCCACCCTCTCGGATGTCGGTTTTATTTTTTGACCTTCTTATATGGGGATTTACTCACCACTACGCATCGGTTTGACCATTTTGGCTTAAAGCTAGGTAAAAGCCTATTTCGGACACATGGAAGTTTGCGTTGCTAAGTATCACAGGCAGTCGAGCCTTCAAATTGGCATGCCTAGAATAGTTGTTTCTAATTGAAGATGAAATAACTTTTAGTTCTTAGTTAATGATCAAATCTTTAGTGTGAGTTCTTATTGTATATTCCATCGAGACTACTCTTATTAGCCATAATTAGCAAAAGTTGAATCCAATGTGCTTTATGCGATTAAGGAGGCATTCTTTCCATTGTGATCGTTTAATGTGCGTTGAAATGACAGACGTCCTCCTGGACATCCTATTTCCCAAGAAGAGGTCATTCTAATAAACCTTTGTTAGTTCTAATATTACTCTTTGACCTGGTAGATGTTCTTCATTCTGAATAGATTAGTGAAATGAGACAAAAGATACGTTGTCGTTTGGGTCACAAAGGAATTGAGGATTCATTCCTTCGTTTGACCTGAAGGACAATAAAAACATTATTGCAATTTAGTTTCAAAAGAGTGAAAAAGGAACATTTGTTCTCATTCCATTCCTTTCATACGAGATGTTATATATTTTTCATGTGCCACTCTAATCCCCATATTGTCAATGAAATTAGGGTTCCTCTTTTTTCTCAAGGAAAACCAAAGATCCGCCAACTAAAAGGACACTATTTTCTGAGATGAGACGGTCTATGTGTCGTACAGTTTCAACGTCCAAATTTGCTTGGTCAACGAGAACAATGTGTACATGAAAGCTCTCCTTTTCTTCCAATTCCTTATGATACTGGACATTTTAGCATCTCTGACTCTAACTGAAATTTCCAATACATCCAATTTCTAAATGAAGTCCCCATTCAAGAATCAGTGCCACAATCACCGTGATGGACATTTTACTCTCCTCTTAGAATTCTCCATGCCTCACACTATCACACACCTCTATACCACATCTACTGTAGCCATGACCTCAAAAGGGAAAACACCTCTATCATAGTTGCAGGTATTGCTTCTGCTGCACGTGGAAGGTACTTATTCATAGACTAGGTGTGAGCGCATACTTCATTGTTTCACCAAACTCCACATATCACCTACTTCCTTTATTTCTTTCTTATACAAGTGTAGCTATTGTTTAGTTTTTTTCCAAAAGATTGTAGTTATCATTGAGGGGAAATAACATCTCTAAGTTGCATTAGGGCATCTCCAATGTATATGCAACATCACACCGTCACAAGCATGGTTCCCGTGTAGCTTGTGAAAATGTGTAAATGGCCATGGTGTGAAAATACGGTCTCTAGCTTCGTACCAAAATATTTCGATGCACTATGGTTTATGGATACCCTTACATATTTACTCCCTCCACAAAGTAATATAAGACCTTTTAGATCACTACTTTAGTGATCTACTAGCACATATGCCCGTGCGTTGCAACGTGAGAGAAAATTATTGTGTCCATCAAAACATTCACCAGCGCGACACACCAGCCACTGGATGATGCCACCCAGCGATGGTAGTCTAGCAAATGAGGTGGGCTCCTGCCCGATGACGCCCAAAACAGAAGCGCATTAATGTAGGCGACGGCTAGTTGATGTGGTAGCTGGTGAAGATGTGATGGTATGCCGTGTGCATGCATGCACCTTGTACACGTCCAACACCCGCCATCTAATGCTCCTGGACGATTTCATATGTCCAAGTTATCGAAGAGTAATTTCATTGAAAAATAAAAAGGGTCACGATAATTAGCGTGTTTGTCTGTATTTGGCTGTCTGGCGGTAGGTACATGGTAGCATCAACTTTGACGACACGCTGAGATATTGCGATCGCTTCCACTGAAGGTTGAGCCAATATATATAGGCCTTCTCAGTGGGGTTGAGGAACGAGCAATTTATTTATTTATGTTAAAAGAAAACTCTCTTCCACAATAAGACCGCGATGACTATATCTCTCTCGTACTGATATCTATCAGGAACGCCTACGCGCAGGAAATAGTGGGCTCGCCCAACATTGTACCTTAATTTTTATATCTTTTTTGTTTTTTTCCTTGCTTAAAGCCTGTTTTGAAGGAAATATGCCCTAGAGGCAATAATAAAGTTGTTATTTATATTCCCTTATATCATGATAAATGTTTATTATTCATGCTACAATTGTATTAACCGAAAACTTAGTACATGTATGAATATATAGACAAACTATGTGTCACTAGTATGCCTCTACTTGACTAGCTCGTTGAATCAAAGATGGTTAAGTTTCTTAACCATAGACATGACTTGTCATTTGATTAACGGGATCACATCAGTAGAGAATGATGTGATTGACTTGACCCATTCCGTCAGCTTAGCATTTGATCGTTTAGTATATTGCTATTGCTTTCTTCATGACTTATACATGTTCTATGACTATGGGATTATGCAACTCCCGAATACTCGAGGAACACTTTGTGTGCTACCAAAAGTCACAACGTAACTGGGTGATTATAAAGGTGCTCTACAGGTGTCTCCGAAGGTACTTGTTGGGTTGGCATAGATCGAGATTAGGATTTGTCACTCCAATTGTCGGAGAGGTATCTCTGGGCCCTCTCGGTAATGCACATCACTATAAGCCTTGCAAGCAATGCAACTAATGAGTTAGTTGCGGGATGATGTATTAGGAACGAGTAAAGAGACTTGCCGGTAATGAGATTGAACTAGGTATTGAGATACCGATGATCGAATCTCGGGCAAGTAACATACCGATGACAAAGCGAACAACGTATGTTGTTATACGGTTTGATCGATAAAGATCTTTGTAGAATATGTAGTAGCCAATATGAGCATCCAGGTTCCTCTATTGGTTATTGACCGGAAATGTGTCTCGGTCATGTCTACATAGTTCTGGAACCCATAGGGTCTGCACGCTTAAAGTTCGGTGACGATCGATATTATGAGTTTATGTGTTTTGATGTACCGAAGGTAGTTCAGAGTCCTGGATGTGATCACGGACATGACTAGGAGTCTCGAAATGGTCGAGACGTAAAGATTGATATATTGGACGGCTATATTCGGACACCGGAAGTGTTCCAGGTAGTTTCGGAGAAAACCAGAGTGCCGGAGGGGTTACCGGAACCCCCCGGGGAAGTATTGGGCCCTAGCGGGCTAGAGGGGGGGAGAGAGAGGGCAGCAGCCCAGGAGGTGGCGCCCCCCCTCCCCTGAGTAGTCCGAATTGGACTACGGGAGGGGGGCGCGACCCCTCTTTCCCTCTCCCTCTCCCTCTCTTTCCTTCCCCCTTCCCCCTTCCTAGTAGGACTAGGAAAGGATGGATCCTACTCCTACTAGGAGGAGGATTCCTCCTCTCCTTGGGGCGCACCAAGGCCGACTGGCCTCCCCCCTTGCTCCTTTATATACGGGGGCGGGGGGTGGGGGTGGGGGGGCACCCAAAGACACAGAAGTTGATTGTTCCAAGCCATGTGCGGTTCCCCCCTCCACCATAATCCACCTCGATCACATCGTAGCGGAGCTTAGGTGAAGCCTTGCGTCGGTAGCAACATCATCACCGTCATCACGCCGTCGTGTTGACGAAACTCTCCCTAGAAGCTCTGTTGGATCGGAGTTCGTGGGACGTCACCGAGCTGAACGTGTGCTGAACTCGGAGGTGCCGTCCGTTCGATACTTGGATCGGTCGGATCGTGAAGACATATGACTACATCAACCGCGTTCTCATAACGCTTCCGCTTACGGTCTACGAGGGTACATGGACAACACTCTCCCCTCTTGTTGCTATGCATCACCATTTTCTTGCATGTGCGTAGGATTTTTTTTTTGAAATTACTACGTTCCCAACAGTTGTATCAGAGCCAGGTTTATGCGTAGATGTTATATGCACGAGTAGAACACAAGTGATTTGTGGGCGATACAAGTTATACTGCTTACCAGCATGTCATACTTTGATTCGGCGGTATTGTTGGATGAAGCGGCCCAGACCGACATTACGCGTACGCTTACGCAAGACTGGTTCTACCGACGTGCTTTGCACACAGGTGGCTGGCGGGTGTCAGTTTCTCCAGCTTTAGTTGAATCGAGTGTGGCTACGCCCGGTCCTTGTGAAGGTTAAAACAACACATACTTGACAAAATATCGTTGTGGTTTTGATGCGTAGGTAAGAACGGTTCTTGCTCAGCCCGTAGCAGCCACGTCTAACTTGCGACAACAAAGTAGAGGATGTCTAACTTGTTTTTGCAGGGCATGCTGTGATGTGATATGGTCAAGACATCATGCTAAATTTTATTGTATGAGATGATCATGTTTTGTAACCGAGTTATCGGCAACTGGCAGGGGCCATATGGTTGTCGCTTTATTGTATGAAATGCAATCGCCATATAATTGCTTTACTTTATCACTAAGCGGTAGCGATAGTCGTAGAAGCAATAGTTGGCGAGACGACAACGATGCTACGATGGAGATCAAGGTGTCGCGCCGGTGAAGATGGTGATCATGGCGGTGCTTTGGAGATGGAGATCAAAGGCACAAGATGATGATGGCCATATCATATCACTTATATTGATTGCATGTGATGTTTATCTTTTATGCATCTTATTTTGCTTAGTTCGACGGTAGCATTATAAGATGATCTCTCACTAAATTTCAAGGTATAAGTGTTCTCCCTGAGTATGCACCATTGTGAAAGTTCGTCGTGCCGAGACACCACGTGATGAGCGGGTGTGATAAACTCTACGTTCACATACAACGGTTGCAAGCCAGTTTTGCACACACAGAATACTCAGGTCAAACCTGACAAGCCTAGCATATGCAGATATGGCCTCGGAACAGTCAGACCAAAAGGTCGAGCGTGAATCATATAGTAGATATGATCAACATAGTGATGTTCACCATTGAAAACTACTCCATCTCACTTGATGATCAAACATGGTTTAGTTGATATGGATCACGTGATCACTTAGATGATTAGAGGGATGTCTATCTAAGTGGGAGTTCTTAAGTAATATGATTAATTAAACTGTAATTTATCATGAACCTAGTACCCGATAGTATTTTGCATGTCTATGTTTTTGTAGATAGATGGCCCGTACTGTTGTTCTGTTGAATTTTAATGCATTCCTTGAGAAAGCAAAGTTGAAATATGATGGTAGCAATTACACAGACTGGGTCCATAACTTGAGGTTTATCCTCATTGCTACACAGAAGAATTACGTCCTGGAAGCACCGCTAGGTGTACCACCTACGCCGGCAACTGCAGACATTGTGAATGTCTGGCAGTCACGTGTTGATGACTACTCGATAGTTCAGTGTGCCATGCTTTACAGCTTAGAACCGGGACTTCAACGACGTTTTGAACGTCATGGAGCATATGAGATGTTCCAGGAGTTGAAGTTAATATTTCAAGCAAATGCCCGGATTGAGAGATATGAAGTCTCCAATAAGTTCTACAGCTGCAAAATGGAGGAGAATAGTTCTGTCAGTGAACATATACTCAAAATGTCTCGGTACTATAATCACTTGATTCAACTGGGAGTTAATCTTCCGGATGATAGTGTCATTGACAGAATTCTTCAATCACTGCCACCAAGCTATAAGAGCTTTGTGATGAACTATAATATGCAAGGGATGGATAAGAAAATTCCCAAGCTCTTCGCGATGCTAAAGGCCGCGGAGGTAGAAATCAAGAAGGAGCATCAAGTGTTGATGGTCAACAAGACCACCAGTTTCAAGAAAAAGGGTAAAGGGAAGAAGGGTAACTTCAAGAAGAACGGCAAGCAAGTTGCTGCTCAAGTGAAGAAGGCCAAGTCTGGACCTAAGCCTGAGACTGAGTGCTTCTACTGCAAAGGGACTGGTCACTGGAAGCGGAACTGCCCCAAGTATTTGGCGGATAAGAAGGATGGCAAGGTGAACAAAGGTATATGTGATATACATGTTATTGATGTTTACCTTATTAATGCTCGCAGTGCCACCTCGGTATTTGATACTGGTTCTGTTGCTAATATTTGCAACTCGAAACAGGGACTATGGATTAACCGAAGATTGGCTAAGGACGAGGTGACGATGCGCGTGGGAAATGGTTGCAAAGTCGATATGATCGCGGTCGGCACGCTACCTCTACATCTACCTTCGAAATTAGTTTTAGACCTGAATAATTGTTATTTGGTGCCAGCGTTAAGCATGAACATTATATCTGGATCTTGTTTGATGCGAGACGGTTATTCATTTAAATCTGAGAATAATGGATGTTCTATTTATATGAGTAATATCTTTTATGGTCATGCTGAAGGAAATATGCCCTAGAGGCAATAATAAAGTTATTATTTATTTCCTTACATATCATGATAAATGTTTATTATTCATGCTAGAATTGTATTAACCGGAAACATAATACATGTGTGGATACATAGACAAACAGAGTGTCACTAGTATGCCTCTACTTGACTAGCTTGTTAATCAAAGATGGTTAAGTTTCCTAACCATAGACAAAAGGAGTTGTCATTTGATTAACAAGGTCACATCATTAGTTGAATGATCTGATTGACATGACCCATTCCATTAGCATAGCACCCGATCGTTTAGTATGTTGCTATTGCTTTTATCCATGACTTATACATGTTCCTTTGACTATGAGATTATGCAACTCCCGTTTGCCGGAGGAACACTTTGGGTGCTACCAAACGTCACAACATAACTGGGTGATTATAAAGGAGTACTACAGGTGTCACCAAAGGTAGATGTTGGGTTGGCGTATTTCGAGATTAGGGTTTGTCACTCCAATTGTGGGAGAGGTATCTCTGGGCCCTCTCGGTAATGCACATCACTTAAGCCTTGCAAGCATTGCAACTAATGAGTTAGTTGCGGGATGATGTATTACGGAACGAGTAAAGAGACTTGCCGGTAACGAGATTGAATTAGGTATTGGATACCGACGATCGAATCTCGGGCAAGTAACATACCGATGGACAAAGGGAACAGCGTATGTTGTTATGCGGTCTGACCGATAAAGATCTTCGTAGAATATGTAGGAGCCAATATGGGCATCCAGGTCCCGCTATTGGTTATTGACCGGAGACGTGTCTCGGTCATGTCTACATTGTTCTCGAACCGTAGGGTCCGCACGCTTAAGGTTACGATGACAGTTATTATGAGTTTATGCATTTTGATGTACCGAAGGAGTTCGGAGTCCCGGATGTGATCACGGACATGACGAGGAGTCTCGGAATGGTCGAGACATAAAGATTGATATATTGGACGGCTATGTTCGGACATCGGAATGGTTCCGAGAGGTTTCGGATATTACCGGAGTGCCGGAGGGGTTACCGGAACCCCCCGGGGAAGTATGGGCCTTATTGGGCCGCGAGGGGAGAGAGAGGGCCGCGCCAGGAGGTGGCGCGCCCCCCCATGAGGAGTCCGAATTGGACAAGGAGGGGGGGGGGGCGGCCCCCTTTCCCTCTCCCTCTCCCTCTCCTTCCTTCCCCCCTTCCCCCTCCTAGTTGGACTAGGAAAGGGGAGTCCTACTCCTACTAGGAGGAGGACTCCCCCCTCCCTTGGCGCGCCTCTCTAGGCCGGCCGGCCTCCCCCTTGCTCCTTTATATACGGGGGCAGGGGGGCACCCCAAGACACACAAGTTGATCATTGAGATCGTTCCTTAG